>NC_051165.1:257472329-258092520 GCF_013339725.1 Rhipicephalus microplus
GCTTCGACTGTAAGGACCGTGAACCGTGTTGCTGCCAACCCGTTTCCCCGGGGAGAGAGTGTGAAACCTACGCTGTGTATGTGCGCGTGCGTGTGTCTAAGAATCAATGCTTACTTAGCTCGTGTCTGATGCCTCCGGTGCGCGCTGATCCATGACGTCACGCCTTCGCTTCGTGAGAGAACGTACCGAGGAACAACTGTGGAGTGAATTCATTCCACTCGCCTACGGAGGCGCGCGTTCCTTATGGGAACACGGTCCAACGGCAGGGCAGGCCTGGTCTCTGGATCAGAATTCCTAGTTGGGAGGCTCCTTCTCGCGTTATTGTTCGCAACGAAGGACTGCTGTATATATACTACTTCTCCGCCTGAAAACAAGTGTCGTTGTTAACCGTTTGGTTTACCTGTACAGGTCGTAGTCTTATAGGCGGTATCGTGAAGAGATCCACACATGCGAGGCTCGGAATCCCTTGAAAGAGCACTCTTTACCAGACTGTGCTCAAAGGACGGATGTTATACGACTTGCTGGTTCGGCGCGAGAAAGTTCACAAAGAGAATTGTTGCCAGTCTCGATGTCTGTAAGCTGCCGCGCGAGCCGCTCGCTTTAAAGGGAATCGTCAAGGCGTCGTTCCGTAAAAGACTCGGTGCATTCTTTGCAACCGGAGCTTTCCACTATGCACTGTTATGCAAGCGCGTTCGAGAGTGTCGAAATCGCATTGTCGGCGATCTATTCCTTCAGGCTTCGTGTAGATTTGCTTATTTATTTTGTCGCTTCAAGTCTCTTCTCGGTGTGCCATCGGTGTCACGAGTATCGGTGATGCCTTGCGTGATGATATGCGGGCAGATAAGAGAGCCTGATTACATCTCAGTCTCAACCCTGACGTAGTCAGCTCGTTTTGGGACCGTTTAGCTGCGTTTCGGGGGTATTTCGGTATGCTGTAGTTCAAAAGTGAGTCGTTGGCTTCTGCATTCGTAACAGTTTCATCAGCCGTACGATTAAAAAGAAACATAACTGAAGATAAACAGACCTTGCCATCTCACTGACATCGTATTGCTTTCTGTTGTTGTATACTTAATGTCATGTGCGTTTTCCTTCGTGGCTTTACTGTACGGCTCTCGCATTTACGGCTCTCGCAGCAAGTGCCCGTCGCTAATAGAACCTCTATTTTAAGCACTTGAAACAATTTGGTAGGGGCCAGCTGTTTTTGCGTGATTATAGACAAGTGTAACTGTTTGCTGTTTGTGATAAGCATTCAAGTTTGGAGAGAGCAGTTGGCTATCCGGAAACGGTCACAACGCAGGCGTAATTTGCACCACTATTACAGCTGTTTTCGGCGAAAAGCTGCGAGGAAGAAATCACTGAAAAAAATCATCTCAGAAAAATATTTAATAATTTTAATGATTATTGGCGTAATATTAATGTAACTTACTTGTAAATAGTGTATCTGCCACCAGCATAGGAAATTGACCACTGTCGTTGGTTGAGCGCGTTAGACGCTGTTGTGTATACCTTGTCGAGCAGCCTTGCCATAGCGATATAATTTGTTGGAAGTTCGTCGCGATGTCTTCTTTGCGGCCATTCAGCAAGGATAGCTTTAATGCAGTTGGTCTGGCCGGATAATCCTGCTTTACGGATTGACGAAGCAACGATGTCCTGGCACAGATAACGTCCCACGTGACGCGCTCTACAGTTTCGAGACAGCACATTTATTTAGCGATAACTAGATGAATACGGTTCAGCATGTTATCGCGCATAAAAACAAAGTCAAATAGTTAAGGAATTCATTTTTAAATTGTCGATTGCATTTAAGTGGTGCTTTTGGAATTGTACTCAACTATCAAAATTAATAATAATGATAATAAATTTCTTATTCATATAGCAGGTCAAGCACCTTTACAAAGTGTACAGTAGACAATAAGCTGCAAATCCTGGGGTGTATATACACATATTTGTTTTTGTGTAAGTGTTTTTTGTTGCAGTTATTTTTTTTATCATTGGCTTGCTCTGTTCACTAATACTTTGTCTTGCACATGAGTCGATTGCAGGTTGCTCTAAAGAGCAATTCTATGTTAGAAGTGCTTTTTTTTTACGTGTGTGTGTGAGGCAAAGGAGCTGTTATCACCACTATTTTATATTTTTCTTATTTGAAGATACGAGCAGACTACAATATTGGTGCGTTACATTTATAAAAAAATACTCAAAGATAGGAAGATATGTTTTCAACAACCAACATTACTTAGCTTCATGATACTGCAATTCATTAGTTCATTTGCATCTTCGGCACTGACGAATCAAAGGTGTAATTGAGCAATTTTTCTATTATTTTTTCTTTGCTTTCCTTTCTTTCTTTTTTTCTTAGATTGATCCAATCGCAATGCATGACAAGTTCTTTTCGTATCTAACCACGACCGTACATTTATTGAAGGCCACAAACTTCGATGACATTTTTTCTTCTTCTGACATACCACTCAGCTGCGTCAAGTAAGCAGAAATCGGTCTAAAATTAATAAACCTTAAACTGCTCCTATTGGAACGATTAGCACACATTAGAAAGATCAAGCTCATGAGGTAATGGCTGCTCATGTATTCTTTTTTTGCGCCCTGACTATACGGCGCCTCCACAACGAAAAGTGATTACGATGGCGTACTCCGTAGAGTGACACAGGCGAACTCTGCACTCGCTTCGAGATATACGCTCAACGCGTCAGTACATATCACCAAACCATGTCTATTTCCACGTGTCGATATGAGCCATCTAGCGACGCCGAATGCAATTCACTACGGCTCTTATAGAAGTGAACGTCTCTGAAAGTCTCAAACAGCGAAATCTTCTGCCGCGCTTTCCCTCCATCTACAGCTCACGCAAACAGTCATTTCTCTATGTACTCGTCTGTCATTTTCGTCTCTTATTCTACGGCAGGGAACCAGTGATACAAAAAGAGAGATTCCGCGATTGGGAGCCCAACGTCGTTCAGCGTGGCAACCACCGAACTTTAAGTAGTACCACGGAGATCGCACAGTGTCAGCGCCCTCTAGGCAGGGTCGTCACGCAAACGAGCTCACGGTGTGACGCAATTGTTAATGCGACAAACAATTTTTTGCTCGAATAGTACACTTACCAGAAGGTCTGCTTCCTTTGATCGGTGACGTCAGGCGCGAATATATTTTCAAAAAGATGTCGCTCGTCCCCGTCACAAATGCATTGTGTGCGCACTCGTATAAAGTCAGGTATTCGGCAGCCAAGCCCTAGGGCAATCTCTGTGGTAGCTGTTTCAAGGTAGGTCGCACGCATGGTGTTATTAGGACACTACAAGGCGCGTCGCGCTGGTGCCGAATTTCTACACCACACACAATAGCCCAGGAGACAGGGCCAAAGAAGCCTAACGCCGCGCTGACTGTTAAACTATTCGTGGTTAAACGTCCCAATTTTAGTCGCACAGTGACACAACTTCATGCGCTGTTTTCGAATGCTGATAGTCGCCAGACACCAAAGCCGCTCTTCCGAGGATGATAAAATAAACTTCGCCAGCTCTCTTTCATCTCGACAGGAAGCGGTCTCGTTCTTTAGGTAGCCGTGTTTTCTCCTTCGAAACGAGAGAGCCTATACGCCAACTCGTTGTCAGACCACTATACCTTCCGAAACAAAAATGCGGCCCTCCTATCGCTGTATAAAAACTACAAGCCAATTTCCCACGTGTTGTTGCACGACGTAGTGTTCTAATACCAACATAGATGTCGACGAGCCATGGTTAAACTCACCGAAGTTGGTGCCTCAAATACCGCCGCGTACACACTGGTAAGAAAGTCTACATAGTCTGTACATACATAGTGTGACCGTTGAATGTATTCCCCCAGGTGCGACTTCAATCTTTTTTTCTCCCTTAAAACACGTGCACGTGTGTTTGAGCGTCTGTGGTAGCGACTAACAGTACATCGAGGTAGCGGCTAAATCTTTCCTTCTTTTCGCGTCAATTGTACCCGGTGATGTCTGACCAGCAGGACACCGTTCCCTGCGCGTGTATGTCAATGCGAACGGCCCATCAAGCGGTCGTCACCTTCCTTTCGGCTCCATTCGAAGGGGTTCAAGATGTCTTTGGGAGCGCGTTGCCTGAAACGTATAACCAAATGCGGCAGCTGCTCCGCTTCCACATATTCTAATGCTACAAGAGCCTGTCGGCATGCAGCATGGTTCATTTGTACCTCGAAGCAAGTAATTCTCTCGTGAGCTAGTTCGATAAATGAGAAACCACCGGGGATTCAGAGAGCTGTTGTGTCCGAGGGAGTTGCTTTAACGTCGCGTGTGCGTAGTTCGTACGCGTTGCTCTTCAAATCGTTCGTTTATCGCCGCTTTTCGATAGCTCGGCCAGGCTGGGTTAAGCCTAGTTCACACTGAAACATCCGCTTTCTACAGCGACCGAAATTCTCCTGCCGCCGAAACACAGCGTTGTTCGCACTGGACGCGCCCCGAGCCGCCGAATATGCCATCTACCACCGGGCAAACGCGGGATGGATGCGCTGTCACCCGGTTGTTGTCACGGCTCGCAAACGTCACTACGATATTCGGTGGTGTATACTTCGATGATTCTCGTACGCAGGAAGCAAGAAAAGACAGTACTGCTTACTTTGCTGGCAAGTGACTGTCTTGTAATGCACGAAGAGCAGAAAAAACCACCGACGCCAGCGGCGTTGGCGGGTTCGTTTTTGCTCTGCAACACCGCAAAAAGCTCGGTCACGCCAACAGCAAGCTCGGTCACCTCTTCCACGAAATACGGACGCGAAGTAGGCACAGAGTAGGTTAAACTACCGTTGGTTTCAACATTCAGTTACGTGCGCTGCGGCATAACAAGTGAGTAGGGCTTGGCCGCCATTTTTCAAAATTCCTTAACTAGCGCTCCTATTGGTCCGCGGTGACCGATTCGGCGGCAGACGCCGCATAAATCGGTCCGAGAGCGATCGGCGCGGAAAGGGCCCTTTCGGCGAATCTCGCCGCCGCCGAACCGGATTCGGAACACTTTCGGCGGCCGGAATGCTCAGTGTGAACGCGGCCTTAAAGGGACGGTGGGTTCGCCCTAATTCAGGATGACACAACGTCGATTCATTTAACCGTTCCAGCAAAAATAAGATCAAAAGCTAATGAATCGTGGCCGTTTGGTGAACGACAAGCTCCGAGGTACAATTTCGAATCTTTCGTAATGGTCTTTTAGCTGCTGCTTAGAGTAGTTGTTACGATTTCACGTTGACCTGTCCACGCGTGCGCAAAACGAAACGAAGTTGCACAGAACGTACAAAACGCTCGGACGTCAGTGCAACTGCAGCCAAAGTGTTTTTGTTTTCTTTAAACGTTACGTTCCATCCAATTGAAAACACGTACAAAAAAGACACCGAAGTAGCGTCACTCGGTAACGCGAGCTTCCACAAGAAGAAAAAAAAAAGCATGTTACGCGCGCTCTGATATGTGTATACTCCCCGTATACGGTTGATCTTTTGTCCCATCTGTTATTTGGCTCTCTCTATGTGTATACTCCCCGTATACGGTTGATCTTTTGTCCCATCTGTTATTTGGCTCTCTCTCGAGCGAGGTCAAAATAATTTGTTGTTATTTGCCGGGATGCAAACGAGTCGACAAAAAGGTACTTACAGCTGAGCAATGTTGAAAAGTTTGCCACCAAAATTGCTGCGTGAGACAATGAGTGGCGAGACAAAAACGAAGATGTTGACAGTTGACTGACACCTGTTTACTCTGTTACGCAGCACTTATGCCAACGTTTTCTTTTCGATGACAAACATTTCTTCTCGTCATTTCGCATGTGCCATTTCTTGTTGATATATATCGTACTTCGTCAAACATTGTGTTGACGTATATACATATGTCTCACTCTTCTCCAGAGGTTTCTAATCTTCTGAGTGTTGTATCATACAATTAGATAAACTGCGTGCGCTAGTAGCTCTCGCGGTGAAAAAAAAAATGCAACGATACAGGGCATGATAGGTTGAGTGGTGTTATCGGGCCATTTTATAGCCTCCACCCTTACCTCGAGTTTATTCTTTTCTGCCGTTGGTTGTTGATAGCGTACGCCGAGTGTCATGGTGCTGAACGAGCGACAAGTTTTGTTTCTTCAGTCGTTGAGACAACCCCTCATTAAATACGCTCGAAGGTAGATTGAAACATAGAGTTAACAAAGGAAGTGTCTTGTACGGCGCGTCAGGCGAGAGCACAGGGCGAAGGCGCTGCCGTTTCACGAACCAATGTTTTCACGAGACGTTACCCCCCGTGTGACAGTGACATTGAGCAATGAATCCACGACGCTCTAATGAACATGGTAAAAAAAAATCGTTCTCTCTCACTGTTTCCTGTACCATACACACGTGTAGTGTACCATACCATCTATCTATTAGAGAGAAAAATGAAAATCAGAAAGCTACACAGCGGTAGTCATATACATAGACACGTTTTCATTTTCGAAATATTGCCTTTCGCGTCGTCCGTGTCTTTTCTAGCCCATGTGCTGACGTAGGGTAGCTGTCATAGTGAGACATTTTGCCGTGTTGTTGCGCATAAACCTACTCCATATTTGCAAACAGGGTTAAGCGCTGTCGACATACTGAGGCGTCGCGCGGGAGGGTCCCCGACGCGCTGTGCTCACGGGTCACGTGACCATATAAGGCGGTGGTGAGCTTTGGGCTATAGGCGGAACTTACGCGCCATGACGTCGCTACAAGCACCTGAATATTTCGACGGCGCCTACCCCTGTTTAGAAACATGCAATAGGCGCGTACAGCCCGCTCCACGAAGTACACAACGATGAAATCCCTCGCGAGGAAAGTTGGCTTTAAAATGGAAATTTCGGACAAAAAAAAGGCCGAATACGTGAAAACACATGAGAGATGCGCAGTTTGTCCTTCAGTATTGTCTTCTATGTTGAACAGCAGTGAGTTCGTTGAGCCTTAATACGACGAAAACGTTTTGTTTTATCGGGGAATATCGAAAACAGCGCTCTTCATTGTGGCGAGTCCAATAACCTGCTACAATCATAAGGGAATTTCAAAAGACATCTTTACGCAAGATCTTACGACTATTTAGCAGTCCTTAAAAGCGCGATGACGTAATAACAATGTTGGTTACATTTAACGCTACGAAAGTCTGTGAAATCATCCCCGTCATGAGCGATTTCATCAAAGTACCTCGCAAGGCATCACGACAAAAAAAAAAGGCATATGTATACAAACAAAGCGTATATGTGGCGTCAACTATAATATACAAAACGAACGAGCCTTGTAAATAGTTTACGATGCCCCTGCGCGCTTTTGTTGGAGAACGAATACGATGATTAAAAAAAAAAAAGTTGTTTGAGACATGCAAGGTGAGAAGTCGACAGCTTTGGTTGCTTGTTAAAGTTGCCTCGGTACAGCGATGTGTCGCATACAGCGAAGCATCTCGTTTCTGTATCGCACGTGTTGAACCGCATTGCCAGATATGTATAATGACAGCAAACGCAGAGAAGACCTAACCGAGGGAAATGGGCTCGGCATACCACGAGCTTCACCTTCCGCTTGCAGTTTATGTTCTTCTAAGTGTGATTTCGTTGAGATTTCATTGACATTACCAGAACATGAGACGTCATCGCTAAAAACAAGTGCGGCACGGTAGCTTCGCACTACAGTAGCTATCGTGCCGTATTCCTCGATTCCTCTCTCAAACCACGTCTTCAATGGAGTACTCTGTCAATTCACCGATTGTCAAGTCCCTAATAGCCACATGAAGTGCCCCGGATAAATCGTACTATAGAAGCACACATATTCAGTATAACCAGTGTTCCCGATTCCATCAATAGTGCCTTCATTGTGTATCAGTGCGCGACCAAATAGTGGCCAATTGTACACGAGAGCGGATGATTTCGTAGAGTGATATAGTTCGCCAGGAAGACGGCAGTCTTTTAAGCCAAGCAAAATGACTGGACTAATGTCCGGATGTGTACAGTTACTCGTTTGGTGACGTGAAAAAAACGTCCCAGAAAAAATGTACTGGAGTTTTTCACAAAAATGAACATGAACGGCTCAACAATAAGGCGCACTTTCTACGAAAGTATGGCGAAACTCGTGGCGTGCCTAGCCTAACTTCACCCTCAGCCATGTGCATAACTGTTGTACAGCGTGTACGCGATGCAGATGCTGGAATAAAGTGCTAATATTACTGAAATTAATCATGCGTCGTGTGATTGAATTTCACGATGGGGTCTTCGTCACTACTCGTCCTTTTTGCCCTCTTTCAGCAGGTAAAAAAAAAAAGGCAGATCCCACATACTTTGGGAATCGGTGTTAAGCGAAGCATGTGCATGAAAGGTGACCGTCTTGTAATTTTTTTATTACGAAGTGGCGTTATAGATGCGTACAAATGCACGCACACAAATGCGCTAACCAGCCGCATATGTTTTATATAACCAATTGTTTAGAGTTGCGTGACGATGCCAGCCCTGGACACTGCTGCATCAATCAACCTCAGCGGATGGCACTTAACTACAATAGACGTTAACCCGACGTGACGGATGTATCATATAGGAGTACATATGAAACGTTTATAAAGTTGGATTGCTTTCAGTGCAACAATTTTTGACGTTTCACTCATATAAGGGGTATATTTGTTACGTAGCTTCGAGACCTGCCGTGGCTCTGCGGTGTAATACTATACTACTGCCTCTTAGTCTGGGGTACTACAAGCAAAACAAACTTAATCAGGCTGACACTCCTCCAAAAACAAGCTGTTCGACACATAGAAAACCTTGCTTATCTTGACCATACAGCACCGTTTTTTTTAAAAAATGAGATATTAAAAGTGGATCAGCTATACTTCCTCAAACTTGCTACATACATACACAGTAAAATGCGTCAAAATGAATCTATGTTTACACACATGTACTTGACTAACCGCAATCCATATATTTTGCGACACAGCCACCTCGAAGTTCCGTTTTGCAGAACAAAATACGGTACTAAACAGCTAAAATACATGATCCCTAGTTTCCTAAACCAACATCCACAATTACTTAGCAATGTGTATGAAGTTTCATCAAAATCCCTGTTTAAGCGTGTTGTTAAATTATATTTGCTGTCTTGCGTGCCTTTCATAGTATGAGTAGACCTCTAACAACATGTGGCTTAAGACCTGTTATTCCTGTATGTATGTCGTCGTCCCTTGCAAGTAGCGCTATGTCATGTTTTCTTTTTTTTTTTTTTTTTTATTTCCGTGCTGAGCTTCCGCTTTCTAATGTATAATTTCTTACTGATAGCCACAACCCTGTTGGACAGTGCTTGGGTGGTAGGGCCATTGTCAGGCAGTTAATTCTGCCTTTAGCCATACCATCCCTCGACATGTATTATGTTGAAAATAAACAATTCAATTCAATTCAATTCAATTCAATACTTGATTGCCACACAGTATGCTGGTGTTCGATTCCTGCTGGGACCCTGACATTTATTCTTTGCATTCGTCGGGTCGACGCTGCTGACGTCAGCTTTTTCTTAACGCTCACGCGTTAAATGTACCCATGTCTGTTCCCACCGTTCCTGGGTCGATACGAAGTGTCAATCACCAGTGGGACCTACCCGCATACCAGTGGCACATACCCACCCGCGGATTTGTGCCACTGCATCTTTCGGCTATTCGGCCCACGCTGGTAAACTCGCGTGAATTTCCAGAAGTTTCTTTAGCTGAATTGAGTCAGACAGTATTATGCTTACCGAGGACAGCTCCCGAACCAGATGGAATTACGAACTCTGTGTTAAAACTTTTACTCCAGGAATCGCCTAATCTTTTGCTAAAACTAGTGAATTCTTCGTTAGGGAACGCATGGATGCCTTCGGAATGGAAACTTCCCAATATTATATTGTTGTTAAAAAAATTAAAATTAAGCACACATGTTAGATAACATAAGACCAATCGCACTGACATCAAATTTAGTTAAGGTGGTTGAGAGAATCATCAATATACGGATTAATGAACTTACTACCGTGAGGTCAATTCTAAGCCCTTGTAAAATTGGGTTCAGGGCTGTTTGTTCAATTAGGGATGCGCACGTTGATTTAGAAAGTCGGTTTCAATTAGCTCGGCTACATAACAAATATGTAGATTTAGTTACCTTAGACATCGCTAAAGCATATGATACCGTGGAGTACTGTATTCTGATAGATCGATTAGAATACATTGATTTTCCATCACACATAGTAGCGTCGGTTCACAATTATCTTGCAGACAGGAAATTTAATGTTTTAAAGATGGGTTTTCATCATCTACTCATGCACAAACGAGGGGAGTACCGCAAGGCTCAGCGCTTTCCCCGGTGCTATTTGATTTACTAATGAGCAGCATTCCACATAAACAGGACGTAACAACTTATGTTTATGCTGACGATATGGCGTTTTTCGCAATGGCAGATAACATTCAGACCTTATATGAACGGCTGCAGACTTACCTAAATATATCGGAGAGCTGGTTCGAAGGCAACTGCTTTCTACTTAATCCGAGTAAATGTGCCCTCCTTGTTTTCCCGCTGCAATACCCCGTACACATCTCTCTGTCTTATCATCATGAGGATATACCACAGGTGAAATCAATGGAGTAATGAAATACCTTGGAGTAATTAATCACACATCGCCTAACTGGCGATCTCATATCGAATATATTGCCGGGAAAGGTGTGCGGGCCATTGTCATATTACGTAGGCTAAGCAACTACCACATAGGTATGAGAAGAGAGACACATTGGTAATGATATATCGCATGTACGTTCGTCCCATTTTGGAATTTGGTTGTGTACTTTTCTCTGGAGTTCCAGCTTACAAGTTGCGGCCTCTAATTTTTCTGGAAAGAGAAGCTTTGCGCTTATGCCTTGGCCTTCCCAAAACAGTTGCCAACAATGTGTTGTATCTCGAATCGAGGGTCCCTCCGCTTTCTTGTAGAATTCGCCTTCTGACTGTTCAGACATTCTTAAGAGTTTCTGAACCACCATTCCGACATTCAGAAACAGCCTTTATTTCCACCCCGGAATCATTTTTTGCTGCTAGATGGCCGCGATTTCACACGCCACAAATTATATTTGTGCAAAATTTACTGGAGCCTCTACACGTACGTATATGCGACATCGCGCTGAGTCATGATAATTTATACCCTGTGGAAATTCAATTTGACGATGTTTTTCCTAATAACGCCCATTTACTTCCCCATAATATTTTGCATGGTGTACGACAAGATCACCTGCGCAGTATTACAACAAACGTTATTGTTGCTATATCAATATACAAACGCATTGCAATGTGATGAAAAGTCAGGATTGGGTATTTTCAGCCTGATTTTAAATTGGATTTATTCCCTTCGACTACCCGATTTCATACCCGTTCTTGTGGCTGAATTTCTGGCAGTAGTGCTCGCCTTATGCAAGTTCAATACAGCAATTACCTCAGCTGTCATAATAACATATTCCCTATCTCTCTATGCGGCACTTTCTGTTGATGCTGATAATCAAGTAACAAAGGCGTTCCATGCACTACAGTGCCTGCGCATTTGAGAAAAGTTTGATAAGTTTGGGTGCCTAGACATAAAGGCTTATTTCTAAATGAGATAGCCGATTTCTTAGCTAAGGCATCAATTAGCGAACCGAGTCTACCGCACTGTCCTTCATCCGCTTATGTGGCTCCTGCTCGGTTCCGCAGACATACGCTTATGGACGCCATTAGAGGTACAGCACTAACAAACTCTACTGAATATTGCCATTTATTATATCCCTGGCGAAGAGACTTTTGCCGCACTAGTAAACAATAAGTAGTTATCACAAGGCTGCTCTGCCGGGTACCAAATCTAAATTTCTATAAACACGGGGTCTGCTCAGGCACCTTCGCCACTGTGCGCTTCCTGTGATGGACTTGAAACAATAGATCATTTCGTTTTGACCTGCAGGCGGTTTAACACATTACGAAAAAAACTTTTCAGAAATACCTTCACGTGGTATTAGAGAGTTTTAGTACTGCGAAATGGTGCTACGTACGCATCACGCAAGCGCCTTGCGTTACGTGGCGTCGTTTGCCACTAATCGGCTTTTAGTACGCCGTAGTACCCGCGTACGTAACGAGCGTGGAGCGTGTTGCGTCGTCTGGGTAGATCAAAAGAGGAGCACGTGTTGTTGACAGCCAATGTGAGCCAATCCAAGTGTTATGGCCATATTTTAAGCCACAGAGCCGGTCGGTGCTTGCCTTCGATGCCGCCATTTTGCAAAACGAAGTCTCGCGCTGTCGCGAACTTGTTCGAGAGCGGCGCGTTCACCTGATACGTACGCACGCACGCATCTCATGCGTGCGTACGTAGCAGCTGTGTACGTAACGCGATACGTGCGCGTTGCGGTCTGCGCATGCGCACTACGCAAAACGTGGCGCCCTTACGTACGCAACGCCGCCACGTACGCAGCGTACGCAGTACTAAAACTCTCTATTAATATGGACTTATCAGTGCCTGTCATTTTGTCTTTTGGAGCTTTCATTTCTGGGTTCTCTAATGCGGCAGTATGCGCGGCCGTCCGAGTCTATATTGATGAAACTAATAGGTTGACTAATTTGTTTCATTATTCAAACATGTCTACAAAATTATACGTATAAAAATCAGATTATTGCTGTATTCTAAGAATAAATTCGTTTCTTTATTTGAATAATTGTCTGCATTAGATCAAGAACCACACTTTCCTAAGTCATCGGTAATCTTTTTATTATATCTCCATTATTCTAAATCTGAACAATAATTTTTAAAACCACTCGATTCTTGGTCAATCACCCATAATGGGTATGCGCCACAGACAATAGGTGAACAAGAACAAGGATACCACGCTTCTCATAAGGACAAAAAATAGCATAGCGAATGCCGGCCTACTACCTAAAAAAGTTAATAATAATGACACAGTGGGTATCAAGCAAGCGTGCTTGCAGTATTTACTCAATGAGTGTTTCGAAAAGGCTCTGAGAGGCCGCTGTTATAGCTTTTGCTGTGACTGTGCTGCGCCTTTACCGCAAGACTGGCGTTTTTCATGTCATGACCAGTGAATCATAAAGTTAAACAATTTTACCCTCCCATACCAATTTTAAAGACGATATATTCTTTCTCGGGGACCTTCTACGCAAAAATTTTGGTCTGTCTGTACACTTGTCTGTTTCTCCGCCCTTAACGGTACCCTAAACGGCACCAAAGTTGCCAAACGATAGTCCAAACGACCAACCCAATCCGCAGCGCCCACCAATATTGCTCAAAAATCAGCGTTCATACTTGTGCGATTGTCAACTAAAAAACAATTATTGCGCATACATGAGGCACCATAACAACACGTCAATATTCTGCATGTGTGTGTCTCACTAGAAAAGACATACATAAGTAATTCTAAGGACCGTATAGCGTTTATCACGTTGCGCTGACCATGCAACGCTTGCACGAAAAGGCAAGCGTTTCCAACGCTTTGCTAACGCTGTTTTTCACTGGTAGATTCGGAGCAGGTTTTTTTGCTCCGTGGCGACGAAACCGCATTTCACTGGTAGATTCAGAGTGGATCCGCGCTTTTCACTGGTAGTTTCAGAGCAGCTCGCTCCGAGGCGGATTGCTCGCACTGCTCCGCCGACAAGTCGCAGATTCGGGCGGAAACACGACGAGCAGCATACGTCACTTCCGTCGTTGTACGTTGCTGATTGAAAATGGCTGCGTTCGCTGCCTTGGCGGAACTTCTGTCTAGCGACGAAAGCACTTCAAGCAGCAGCTCGTCCAGCTCAGACGACGAAGACTTCGAGGAAAGACAAGCGCTATGCGAAGCCTTCTTTCGGGAAACTTTTTCGGAGTCCCACCGCGAACGTCCCAAAATTTTGGGGTTCATCGAGAACGTTGCGCGGCTGTACACAGACGAGCAGGTAAGCGCGGAGCTCCCTCTTTTCATAATACTACATGAACCTAATTTCATCTTTTTATCATTTCCTTCTCTGCAGTTCCGTCAAGACTTCAGGGTGTCGAGGCGTGTCGCGGAAACGTTGATCCGTGGTTTTGAAGGCTCGCGTCACTACCCATGCAGTGATCGTGGTGGGTCCCCCTCGAAAACCGCGGAAGAGCACATTCTGGTCTTTCTGTGGTAAGTCTGCACGCTGTTTTAAAAGTCATGCCTACCAGTGTGTATAATCTTAATGCTTTCAAGTGCTTCGGCGTAGAAGTACGTTTTTTCGTTGCGTGCGCAGAATTTTGACGGGGAGTCCAACCATTATAAATTTTTGTTCGTGTGTTTATGTGCGCGTGTGTAGAGAATATACACATGTGAAATTTAACAATTTCGGCGGCGTTAAATCTCCCTAGTAGCCTTCCCGTGGCTACGCCGCTTGTGCTTTTTGTCCTTGAAAGTTGCTAAGTGTGATGCAATGGAAACCAATGAAATATGACCGCTTGCAACTGCACAGCCAGAGAGAACAGTGTTAAGAGCTTCTACTTTTCTTACGGCTGCTAATTTTGATGCAAATATTTCATGCCTTTATTTCACAAAGCAGGCTTTACTTGATCACTTTCTTCCATAATGTGTGTTTGCTGTGTCAGGTTTGCTGCAAACAAGGCGTGCCTGAGGGACGTTGCTGGACGCTTTGGCATGGCAACTGCGACAGCATTTAGAGTCGTGGAGCGCACGCTCGAATATTTCCTTGATATAGCCGAAGAGGTAATATCATTTCCAGGAGATCTTGATCAGCTGTCAGCGGACTTCGAACAAGTAAGAATTTTAGGTATTTCACTGTTCCATGGCAAACACAACAAATGAGTTGTCTAATTGAAGCTTACTTTAGAGAATAGTCACATAATACATTGATTGTAGCAGGTTAAGCTGCCGTTGGGGCACAGGGGATGTGGTACTAAGTTGCGCTTGAAAGATGGGGTTATTGTCAAGCAGTCTCACTATCAAATGAGAAATGCTAGAGAAACATGTATTGTTCATTTACAGTGCACATAAAAGCAGGGTGTCTGCCAACGTGGAAAAGTCAGGGAATTTCAAAAAAACCAGGCCAGGTCATGAAAACTGACAGCAGTTCTGTGGGACCGTCACAAAAATAAGCATCGCCATTCATCAAAGCTTAAAAAGTCTCTCAGCTGCAACTACAGTGGGCTGCTGGAAGGTGTGTGAAAAAAAAAAAAGGACAGTGCATAACTCTTGCTTCTGAGTGTAAACGCGAAAGGGACCCATAGAACACAAAGTTTACTGACATTTCAGTACCTCATATGGGAGAGAGCCTTGTTTAAAAGTCATGAAAAAGGCACAGTGTACTTCAGTACGCCTAAATACGTGACGTAAGCAGAGAGAGTACATTGTCAGAAGCCTCCCATCACTCCTGTGCAGCGTATGTACAGTTGTCTGTATCTGGATTCGAGAGTTTTACAAGTCTATTTGGTGGTCTGTGATTCCGTGTGTTCAGGGAGGGCAGTCGAGGCCACGCCTCGTTTTGTGGTATCATATTTGTGTTGTTTAACTTTTACCAGTTTCACCGATGTACTGGTCACAATTATGTCAGCCTATGGCATAAACTAGACTAAGGAAATTTCTGCTCGGCAACTTGTCCTTCACATTGGCTAAAGCATTCTTTAACATCCATGTTGGTATATCCACTCTTTTGGTGCCTGTTGCTTCTACATATCACACGGCATATCTGACTCACGTCTGTAGATTTATGCATGTTTGTCTATGCCACGATTTCGGCCCGGCTTGAAGGCCGTCTGGTTTTTCTAGGCTAGAACTGCTATCAGCTGAAGCTTGCTGGGCTACTCATGTCTTTTAATAATAATAATAATAATAATAATAATAATAATAATAATAATAATAATATTATTATTATTATTATTATTATTATTATTATTATTATTATTATTATTATTATTATTGGTGGTGCAACACCAAACGTCTTCAGCTACACACTTATGCTGGTAGCTCGTGTTTCAAGGGTAGAACTTGGGTAACTTCAGCTAAATTTTTCATTTCAGTTTTGTGAGATTGTGTAAATAAATCTGCAATTATTTTTCAGTGTCACGTCTACAGCAGAGTACGTAAATCAAGGTAACATGCGGACATTCATGATTCATCTATAGAATCAAGGAAACTGTTCCACCTTGACAAATTCATTCTCACCACCACATATTCAAATGTCAGCACTTTAAACGTTGACCCCAGCTTTCATTTCACTTCAAGTATGACAGCCCAGATAAATGCATGTGCTTGTCGTAAAAAAAAAAAACATTTTGCAGTATGGCTATGTTCTTGCAACGTTGTCGTTACTCGTTGTCAAGGCAAGATACATAGAATATGCGAGTAGTAGTTATTTACTTTTTTTGTTGAAAAGTATACTTTAGAGGTGTGCAAATTAGGCGGCGGCGCAAATCAATAGTAAATACATCAATCTAGGTCGAATCAGTTCTAATCTAATCTACATATAAATAGGTGAGTCAGTAAATACAGTAGTTCAGGTCGATCTAATTAAATCCAATCCACATCCTAACCGGCGTGGGCTACAGCCATTATAGTAAAATAGATTTTACTCCAGTGGCAGAACCGGCCAGGCTCCTGTGTTTTCATTTTACACGAATGCCACCAAATGGCACCACTTCTAAGTTTCTCAGCAGCTTTGACTGCGATGTCAAACGATCGCAGACACCTTCAAACTTCATCTGCGGTTACTCTTAACTTGTGTGTTTTCTTCCTGGTTCTTCGGAACATCAAACAGCTGACTTGCTCACTGCCTAGCTCAGGGGTTTTATTTTGGCCAGATTTACATGTTTTTTCACAATTGTCGCATGCCCTGAGAACATTTGAGTGCGTCTGGTAATTATGTTTACCTTTATAGAGCGCCCGGTTTTTTTTTTCTACTCGGGTTTGTTTGCAGTGTACAGTGTTTTCCATGCAAACGTGGCAGTCATGGAATTTGCTTTGAATCATGATGGAAAACCTGGGAAATTCAAGGAATTTAGAAATATGAAATTGGTAGACACCCTGAAAGGGACCCCTGGCACTTAAAATTTCTAATGCCTTTTGCTGTGGTGTTCCGTACAATGATTCCATAGTTCTGGCATGTAAAAGACTTGTGTCACCTAAAGTTAACTCCGCTAAGACCAACAAAACTACTGCATCAAGTGTTAAGATTATTTACTTCAAGAAGTTCACTACAGGTGTGTTCTTTTTCTCTCACTGTCACAGGTGTCAGGAGTGCCCAACACGATCGGTTGCATTGACGGATCCTACATAAGCATCCGCTGCCCTGCAAAAAAAGTGCGTTCAACCTATGTGAACAGGCACAGTTATCCGTCACTGACACTGCAAGCTCTGTGTGATCACAAAAAGAAGTTTCTCGATGTGACTACTGGACACCCCAGCAAGATTCACGATTCGAGAATCTTCAGGACATCGAGGCTTTCTTCAAAGTTGCCGCATGTGTGCTGTTCCGGGAAGTACCACGTTCTCGGGGACGCTGCCTACCCGCTTCGAGATTACCTCATAACCCCATTCAGGAATTATGGTCACCTTGACGCGAGGCAGCGCGCCTTCAATTATCACTTTTCGGCAACGAGAGTGAAGATTGAGAATGCCTTTGGAGACCTCAAGGCCAGGTTCCGCCAGCTGCTGCACCTGGACTTTCTGTTTGTAGACAAAATGAACAAGTTCATTATAGCTTGTTGTGTTTTGCACAATATGTGCATTAATTGTGGTGATGTGGATGTGCCGCCGTACATCGATGATGAACATGCACCGTGGGAATGGGAGGCACAACCGGATGATGTTCCCCCCAACAATGGCCCGCTTGCATCAACTGAAGATGCACTGCGTCGCCAAGGCGAGGAGAAGCGTGAGCGCTTAATGCAAGCGATGCGCATTTGATTTAAAGTTAGGACTGCCTACGTGTACACAAAACAAGAAACGTTAAGGTGTTGTAAATTTTGTTTCGTGTTGTAGAGATTTCTAGCAGAAAATAACACTAAAAGACGGGACGAAGCAAGGACACAAACTACGGCGCTGACTAACAAGCAAATTCGTTTCATTCTTCTAATCCGCGTATATATACTTTACCACAATCTCAAGGAAACAAAAAAAATAGAATCATGATAAATGCATGCCCCTCATTTCTGAAGCGTATCATTTACAACGGCGGCGAAACATGCATCAGTTTCCCTTATATTTCCCTCTCTCTGAAGGAGTTACCTCTCCTGTCTTATTGAGCATTTCTTTCCTCCTGAGTCAGCCAACATTTGTGTGTGTCTTTTTTTTGCTTTTTCTCACCCTTCAGATTAGTGGTGGAGTGTATATACCTAGACTGGAAGAATAAGACACATTTGGCTGTTAGTCAGTGCCATGGTTGTGTCTCTGCCATGGTTGTGTCCCTGCTTTGTCCCATCCTTTAGCACTGTTTTCTACAGGAAACACTGTACTAACCAGCTAAAATGCATGCCGCACTGTGTTGTAGTGACTCATCTTGCTAGGGCGCAGCCTGATTTTTTTGTTTCTTAGCTTTGTGACACGTAGCAGCTTCCACATAGCGTGAGTCAACCCAAGATGTTTGCAGGAATCTGACTGGATCAGTGTAATTGTTTCCTATGCGAAGCCATCAGCATGCTTATTGCTGACTAGTGCTAACGCCGCAGCGTGTTGGTCGGTATGGCTACTGCAGCTGAAGATAGCTGGTGATATTGATAGTAACTGCACTCTTCGTGCTGGTGAGACACGAGAAAGTGACAAAGTCAACCGGCCAAACATAGCTGGGCTCCAGCTCTCGTCAGCCACCACAAACATTCTGAGAAACATGTAGTGACATTGGCATAAGTCCAAGCTAGTGCAGGCTACACTGAGGAGCATTTGTGTTAATGGAACAATGTCACCAAAATTACGAGCTTGAAATGTTTGTGTTGTTTGTCTTGCAGTTGGGGCACTATGCTTGTCAGTTAAACCTGTCGCTTCGAGGAATATTCGTAATGAACACCCATCCCGACTCATTGTTTCCCACGCATGGTGCCCAAATTCAAAAAGTGCGCTCTGAACGTCACAAAAGCCCGAGTCTACATAGTCTTATGACTCCTGAGATTGTTCGCTGTGTAATTTTTTGTGATTCCAGTAGTAGTTTTACAGTGATGCCAAAATTAGTCACAAGGAGCCATTCTTGCATTAATTACACAGTACATTGCAATATTTATGATCAAAGTTTGGGGACTACCGGACACAATGCTCTTAATTAAAGCATTCAAGTCAAAACAAAAATTTGTCAGGGGTCCTTTAGGCATGGTGACTGCTGCTGTGAGAAATGGCTTCTTTGTCATGCAATTTGGTTATTGCTTGTGCATTAACATTTCATTTGCCTGATGAAAATTTGCATGGACAAACGTTCTGCATTTCTTAGTCTTTGTTCAGCTTTTCTTACCATCAAAACGGCGTGAAATTATAATGATCATTGCAACTTTGTCTTGTAAAAGGGCCCTGGAACCCTTATTTCACCTCAACAACAAACATTGTCAATCTGTTATCAATGCGCCTGCCAACGTGCACATGTGTACAATGCTTACAATAAACATGCTTTTCACATTTTATTCATTTTTCTTCAAGTTGAAAATTTCACGGAGAAGATTCATCTTTTCTTTGTGCATTTCTTCTCGTCGCTGTGTTTTAGCAAGTCGTCGCTCTTCCCTCTTGCTGTCTCTTTCAGCCTTTCGCTCTGCTCGCCGTTCATCTAACTCCTTCATTTTTTCAAAGAAGGTTTGCAGGTGGAGCTCGCGTGCTGAATTCGGGCGTTTTCTTTTTGAATCAGGAGTGTCGTCCTGCCCAACGGAGCTGGATGGAGAGTGTGACGTTGACGAGCTTGAACCAGCAAGTGGAACAGACTCGGTGGATGACTGTGGACATGTCTTTTTTGATACCACTCCACTTGCGTCGCGTACCACTTCTGGTTCCAAGCTGTCGTCCAGCCACTTGATTTTTTCAAGCTCGGCCTCGTAGGGGACTTCTTGTGGGGAACAGCCAGACGTATTATTTTTCCCAGCTGCCACATTTTTTCTTTTCAGTACGGTTTTGTACCGAGAGCAGCACTGCTCACCAGTTCTCATTACACCCAGTTTATTATTAATGTCTGTTGCAATTTTTTCAAACATGGCCTTTTTGTTGCGAAATTTTTTCAGAGGGCCAACTTGAGGGAAATATGAGGCGTAGAGGTCCAGCAGCAGCTTCGTCTCGCCACTCGTCCACTCACACCCTGCAGCTGAAATATGCATTATACACACATAAAATACATATAAACTGGCATTAATAGACTTTTTTGATACAGGGCACGAAGCTATATGCTCTCTGAGCCATAGAACACTTACTGTAAAGCATTAGTACTGTCACACTGTTTTGGCACAGCAAATATTGGGTGCTGTGGGGATCGCTTTGCATATCAGAACAGACAATCATGCAAATTCATAATATTACTATACATAACTTATTCACAGCATAATTTTCTTAGAGAGTAAATTTGAAAACACTGCATAATAAATATGGGGCCTCTTCGTGCAGCTGACTATTCGTTGAATTCAATTTTATTATTTAAGCACCCAATATTGAGAAGCGTGAGCAAGAAGCCATTAAATGGTTTTGCGTAATTCGTGGTTTTTTTGAGAGGGTTTGCAATCTGCTGGACCTATCTTCATCCTAATGCCACTAGCATGTTTGTGTATGCATGCTTACCACGTGCAGGAGTCCCTGGCTGACAAGCCCGACTTGGTGACGCACCAGTAGACGCTGCAGAATCTGTGTTTGATAATTGAAAAGCATTGTAGTATGTTAATATGTGTTAATTTTAAGCAGGTACACAATTTTCTTCAAGTAGTCCTTACACGTTGCTCGTCAAGGCATTGTCCTCTACATATATAGACGACTGTATACAAAACTAGTTCTACAGAGACACATGTAGACCAATTTACCATTTCCTAAAAATGCGCCCTGTGTATGTGACAAAGCGTCGGTGGCGTCACACTGTGTAGCACCTTCAAATAGAGAAAAAGAAAAGACATTTGCGGGTTAACACCAAAAGAGTAGAGGTCAAGAATCACCAAGAAAACGTTACTTCTCTAGTAAATTTTTCATGCATGTATTCATGCGCGAATACAGAGATCGCCATGCATTTTTATTAAAGGTAATAAGCAGCTTGGTGAGCGCTGCGAAAATTCCGGCGCTTGTGATATTCTAAATAGTAGGACTGTAAGGTGTTGGGTAAGCAACTGCTCTGATTAAAAAAAAAAGCCTGCTCACAACATGCCGTATTTTTGCGAGCGCCGATTGCGGCCGTTACCACGTGTACCCGCATGCTTTACAATTATCTGACCAGTCTTCATGCGGAGCTATCAAAGTTAGCATTCCGTGCAGAGTTTATTATCAGCGTCAAGTACGTCGCACTTACCGTTCAGATCGTTGCCGCTGTTTCTGAAAACGCCCAGCAACAGCCGACGCACAGCCGGTGTCAATTCCGCGTGCTCGTCCATACTTGCTACACAACTGCTGTTCGCGACTGCGTTAAAGTGTTCTACAAAGCTTTAACTGCGTGGTCGAAATGCGCGCCCTGCAGTGGCGGCCAAAGTTGCCAAGGAAACGAAGAGAGCGGAAAAAGAAACTGTTTCCGGAACCGGTTTGCGTGACGTATGCATAATCAACTTCCGGGGCACCTCTCACGGAGCATTCTCGTGTTTCACTGGCAGAGGTGGCTTCGTGCGATCCGAGTGCTCGCTCCGGGATTTCGGCGGTCGCTCTGAATCTCCCAGTGAAAAACACCATAAGGCTCCACGACTAGGCCTAGTGAGCCAGTCGCCCCCGAGTTTGGTCTGTATGGTCTTTCACCCGAGCTTCGCATGTGCTAAGGTGGTCCTGTCACCTTGTCGGGCTTTACCCGCAAGGTCCGTGTTGGCCCCTTCTGTAGGCTCGGCTACTTTACTCGTCGAGGCGGAAGGTGGTTCCCTTCTTCGAGAAGGACTAAGCCGGCTTTCAGCCGTGCCGGTTTCCGTGGGTATGTCTGGTTTGCGTGCAGCGGCACTGGCCTCTGCACCAAATAGTAGTCCCGTAGACCCCACAGGACGGATTGTGTCTTACTGCGCCCTTGTGGTGAGGAGACGGGCCATGACCGCAAAGCGCCTCGCGCTGAGCGATAGCCCATCTGCCCTGAGGGGGTGTCGTCGCAGGCTCTCAGCCGCGAGACAGTGTGAGGGCACGGGCACTTTGGTTGTGGTGACTGAAGTTACTGCGACCGAGGGCTGCCCCGCTGCCACGTTTTTGGGTACGTCCGCTTTGCGTGTGGTGGCGAGAGCTACCGTGCCGAAGGGTAGCCCCTGTGTCAAGTCTCGCTGGGCCCTATTGGTCAGGAGACGGGCCATGACCGCAGCGCACCCTACGCGCTGTGATAGCCCACCTTGCCGGGGTACGTTCACTTTGCGCGTTGCGACTGAAGTTGCTTCGCCAGAGGGTAGTCCCTTTATCAGGCCTCTCCGGCTTGTACGCCAGAAGGCAGGCCGCGTCTGTTCGGCGCCTGGCGCCGAACGGTGGCCCCCTTGCCAGGGCATGGCCGTCTGCCCGAAACAAATCTTCCCCCCAAACAACCCTGGGGGGAGGTGGTACCGGGACAGACGTAGGATGATGATGGGTTGATGAGTTAAGTGTGACTCTGGGACAAAGCGTTTCGGCGCCGCGTCTCCTTCCTATCTGACAACGGTGCCAAGGTTGTAGAGGATAAAAAGGGCTCATCGCATCGTTTCGTATCGGGCCGGATTCATTGCCGTCTTTCCGTGGTCGCCCTTTGCGAACGGACTGAAGGGGATCTATGAAGGATCGCGGGGGCGCAAAAACAAAATGTAACGGCGTGCCGAGGTGGGTCCCACCGGCGTCAGCCGCGCATTTGTGCCGTTGTTGTCGCTAACTGCCGGCAGATGACGCCAGAAGGTTAACAACCTCTCACGCCTCTCTCAAGTTACATCTTCACACTTCTTTATAGCGGCATTGCATGGTTTCGCATGGGCTATGCAGTGTGTACTAGACAGGGTGTGAGAATGGGCATGCATACTTATTGAACACTTTCGTAGTTAATAATTATAAGTAATAATCAAAAGAGGGAGGGGGAGGGGGGCAAGCATGGCGCTTTTCGTTTTGTTCTTTGTGCACGTATGTAGTCGTTCTTGTTCTTGCGTTTATTGTTTTGGGAGCGTGTTAGCGTGATTTCGTCGAATGTGGCCCATTTCGCGCAATTTTTATCTGTCCTTGACATTGTAATTACTTCACAATTTGGCGTTTTCGTTCGGACAGACTCAAAATTGCACTAAAGCTGCATGGCCCGCTTTTTTACTGCCTTTCGTACGTAACAAATATATTTGTGCTCAGCCTCCTAGTATACTATATAGCCGCAGCAATAATAATAATAAAGTGAACTATTAGAATATTGGTTGATATGTGCGGTTCAACGTCCCAAAACCACCTTATGATTATGAGAGACGCTTAGTAGAGGGCCCCGGAAAAATTATTAGAAGACGCTTGATATAACCATCTCTTGAAGCCTTTCTCAAATAGCTGGTGGTTGAAAAGGAATGTAATTTGAGAAAGCTGCCCTGTTCATGACGGAGAGGTGGAATTTGGCATCATGGACTTGGTCTTGTTTTGTTCACGGGGTTCAACGGGGTGGTTACGAGGTGAACATACGCGCGTTTATAATCGTAGCAGTTGTGTGCACGTCGTGGGCTAACCGCAAACATCGGCGTTTAAAGGGTAACTCACGAGTCGCGTTAGAGCACAGACGTCAGCGTTATCAAACTGAAATGCACTTTACGGTGCACTTTAAATGCACTTTACGGTTCTCGCCGTTCCTGGTTAGATATAAAGTCCGTTCCTGGTTAGATATAAGACCTGTGGCTCACACCCGCATACAGCGGCCAGTGGTGTACGGGTGTCTGTCACACGTGTCTGGAGGAAAGCGTTTGTTGATGCACGTGGCAAGATTTCACAACTTAGCTTGAACTAGCGTGGCACATATGAAAAAAAAAAAAAGACAGGATGACACAGACGTCAAGGAAGGAAGGCGCTAAACATCCACTTGTTTATTTCATGTCCTTAACAAACCATCTTATACGTGTGTAAAAACAAAACTCATCTTGCACGTGGTCACACTTCAAGATGCAATTCTTTATCCGTCAATGCCATTTATGGCGTACTCACACACGTCCCCCATATCTGCTATGGCCTCAGCTTCTTTAGTTGCAAGTGTCAGCTGATTCTGAGACCGACCAATAACAATGCACCTGTACAGATTAGGAGAGCCCCCATAACCCTTGCGCCCACAACCGCTGCTATGAACCCTCCCGCTAGCGCCTACTTTTTTTTGACGTCGGTGTAGTCTTTTCCTTTTTAAATGCAAAGCGTTTCTTAGCGAACTTCGAGCGCATCTATCTATCTATATTTGTCTCTCTGTCTATCTATCTATCCATCTATATATCTATCTATCTAGCCGCCTACGACTTCTAGCTCTCCTGGTCGTTTCGATAATGGTATCGATACCAAACTCGGTATGGCATAACATGAGAGAGAGAGAAGGAATTGAGGAAAGGTAGGGAGGTTAACTAGACTACGCGCCCAGTTTGCTACCCTACACATGGGAAGGGGGGAATAAAAAATAGAGAGAAGGATAGACACATGTCACATCACACACACAATGCCGAGTTTCACAGATGGTCCCTCAATGAAGTTGCTGACAAGTATCTCGGGAGGGCTCGTGTGGCTTTCTGTGCTGATGTGCTGCGCGACCAGGCTCCTAAGAT
Organism: Rhipicephalus microplus; assembly: GCF_013339725.1. Taxonomy (NCBI): domain Eukaryota; kingdom Metazoa; phylum Arthropoda; class Arachnida; order Ixodida; family Ixodidae; genus Rhipicephalus; species Rhipicephalus microplus. The sequence goes on from NC_051165.1 coordinate 257,497,161, forward strand.
CTTTGCTTCATTAAATGGCCGGTCATCGAGTCTATTCAAGGCACACTGGAGAGTCCAGCGATCTTCATCAAATTGGGCACAGTGGCACAAGAGATGTTCAATAGTCTCTATACAGTTCCAGCTTTCACACATGGATGAATCCACCATGCCAATGAGATGACTGAATGACTTAGTGAACGCTACCCCAGTCCACAGCGGGCTTAGCATTGTAGCGTCACGTCGATAAATGTTGGATGGTAGTTGTTTCTGACGTAATGACTTCAGATTCTTAGGGTGATGATTAGTGGAGAATTCCAGTGCGCAAGCGTGGCATTATGCGCGATGTGACGAAGTTCTCTAGCTGCGTCTACTCTTGACAAGGGTATTAACAGTGTGGGCGCTCCATCGTGGGAACATCGGGAAGCGTCGTCGGCGAGGTGGTTACCACTGATGCCACAGTGGCCCGGCAACCATTGTAAAACAATGTCATGCCCTTGATGAGCAGCGCGATGACAAATTTCATTAATACGATACACCATCTGGTGGTAGTTTCCACGTCGTAGACTTCGCACGCTTTGAAGGGCTGCCTTGGAGTCACAGAAAATGGCCCATCTACTAGGGTATTCTTGCGTAACAAACTCCACAGCGGCTCGAAGAGCGGCGAGCTCGGATCCCGTAGATGTCGTGACGTGTGATGTCTTGAATTTGACGGTGATTGATCGAGATGGTATGACAAAGGCACCTGTCGAACTTCCCGAGACCGAACCGTCCGTGTAAACATGAATTCGGTTAGCATACGACCGAAACGCAAGAGGTCCAGTGAGATCCCTTACAAAAATCCTATATATGGACTTATATAAAAATCCCCATATATGGCTACATCAGGAATTGGGCATATCTGGCCCATATACGGAATCCCCATATATGGGCCGTATATAAACTGATATGTTCAAATCCTGATATAGCCATATATGGGCCTTATATCCCCATATATGGGTGCTGCTGTATATGGCCATATATGGCTATATATAGAGGCATCCATATAAGGTCTTATATGGATGCTTTCATATATGGCCTTATATGGATACCTTTATATAAAGCCATTCAAATGATTCATCTATATTAGTTCAGCCTGTGTCACCGGCAAAAAATATAGCTGCTCAAATCATTCTTCAGCTAGAAATATACCTGTTTGTTGAAAGGTCTGCATGCAGTCACTATCACCTCCAAAACAAAGGCAGTACATACCCCAGAACATTCTTGTTCAATTAAGTTATCCTCAATATATCTCAAGTTATTCTCAACAACAATTTGCTAAAATGTAACTTGGCATCATATTTAAAGTTTGTGGTGGGCACATGTCACTGTTAGTCCACTTTTCCTGAAGAGATACATTCTTTGTGCTTAAATTTATTGCTTACTTATCGACACTTTTTTATTTATCTATTTATTTCATTACCCACAGCACCAATTGGCATTACATTGGGGGAGCATTTACAAAAAGTAGAATACAAAAAATACATAGTCAGCCAAACAAATAATCAAAGTCACCTGAATCACAATCTGCAAGAGAAATTCATATATAAATCGGAACATGTTCTAACATATAAATCGGAACTATTCTAACATGAAATAAAACAAATATTTGGGAGTGTAGAGGCAATGCTAGAAGGCAGCTGGTTCCATCTTGTAATTTTTTTTGGTAACAAATCATTTTGAAACACGTCAGTCTTGCATGCGATTATTCTTATCTTGAACCTATGGTCAACACGGTCTGAGACATAGTACGGTGCAAGTAAATATTCCGCTTTATCGATTCCGACTTGACAAAAATAAATAGCATAAAAGAACCCAATTTGAGTTTCGTAAAGATATATTTCACAGTGTGTTATGTTTAAAACTTTTCTCGTGTGTCAATGGAGCGTCCATAGTCAGTCAAAACGAAATATGACTTGCTATTGACCGTATGAACTATGTGTGCATTGAATAACTTAAATGAGTTGATAATCAACTTTTAAGAAGTTCGGTCGAAAGTGATTGGTATGCAAGCTTGTTATGTACAAGTATTGTGACTAATGACCTATAGAACGACTGCTAAAACTGGTGTCTATAGGTCTCTGTGCGCGTGGGAACGGAGGCATTTAACAATATTTCTTGCCAACGGGACACTAAAAATGTACTTTGTAAACGTAATCCGCTTTCCATTTTGTCAATAATGCGTCATTAACGTAACAGTTGTAAAGAGCTCATTCTGCAGAAATTCCGGTGTAGGCATCGGTGGCTCTCCATGAAAAATCGTCTTGTCAATGATCGAGAATTGAGAGAATGCAAATAAAACAAATATTATAAATTTTCGGGTTTGAGTGATGATCGAAATCATGCAGGCAATTTGCATGGCATGCAAGTGCTCTACAACACAGCTATGCATCTGCTTGGAAATAAAGCATGAATAACTTCCTCTTGTTGTAAATGCAAGGAAAATAACTGTCATGCTTAATAAATACATGTATCCTGCATGCAGGTTTCACAACACCTTTAATATCGCAGCTATATTGCATGATACAAGCGTGCATTGTCATCAAGCATCACAACACGTTATTACCAACGTGACTTCGCGGTCTAAAGACAGCCAACCATTACAAAAGGCACACTGGTTACTGCACGTATTTCCTCACGACTGCGTAGTGGGTGCATAAAGTTCTAAAACATTTTACACACATTATACTGAGAAGCACGTTCTGCTGGGCGAGTTGGTACTTCATCTTAACTTAGTTGCGCGAAAAAATTTGAAGTGCGAAAGGAAGACACCTGGACACAGCGCACACTAACAACTGAAACTTTATTGAAGAAAACAGACATATGTATGCGGTTACGACAACACGTGAGGTGGAAAAAAATGATTAGATGAGCAGACATCTGATCATTTTCTTTCACAGTGTGGGCATCGTGTGGTGGACGGCACTGCGCTGTCGTGTGGGAAGTATTATTTAGAATTTATTTATATAATTGTAGATCACAAAGCTTCTTTAAAGGAATTAACAACCATTCTTTAACCAATTATCATATTGTAGAGAGTGTGGCTGCGCGCCCTTGTTTGGAATACGGTAGTTAAAGCTAAATTCAGTGGCACGGTATAGCGCGGGAAATCGGAGAGGCGTATTTCATAAACAAAGCTGGGGATTCATGTGTCACGTAACTCTCACTTATGTTGCTTGCTACTGAGGTAGCTTTCCTGGAAGCGCATCATTTATACAATCTGTCTGCTCATCTAATCCTTTTCTTTCACCGCACGTGTTCTCGTAACCGCATATATACGTATGTCTGTTTTCTCCAACAATGTTTCAGTTGTCAGTGGGTGCTGCGTCTAGGTGTCTTCCTTTTGTATTTCAATTTTTTGGCGCAACTCAGTAATTACATAATATTTCTTGTTCTTTAAACTATGTTACCCCTTTTTTACACAAAATGCAGCCATGTGCGAAACCTTCATTGAGACACTTTCAACCTTCTCAATTACACAGTACTATTCCACAATTAAATTTGTTCAAGTAGCATCATGCAATAAAGAGTACACACTAAGTGATTGAATTACGCACAAGAAACAGGATCGATACTGCTATCACGTTCAACTGTGAAAAACGGAGCTTAACGGTCCCCCAGTTTTTTCACACATTGCAAGCCCTAATGCATCATACCAGTTTATTTGTCGGCTTGCGTAAAACTATCTACAGTGCTCACGGATTAAAACGTGGCATCACATTATTTTGTGTAACTATGTATGCGGGTATGCGCAGTTCCTCAAGATAACCACGCGATTTTGCGACATCAGTAACGATAATGTCGCCTGTGATATACGCATTGCAGTCAAATTTACACTTATATCACCCTGGTTGTAGATGGCGGAAACTAAATTACGGGCTATTCTTAAGTTTTTCCATTTGGATCCGTGACATAGCACCCTGCTTTGAAGAATCAAACTAGCAACAAAATTTTAACTGCGTGTCCTTATCAAAACACACGTAAATATAAAAATAAGTAGAACGTAGACGAAGAAAGATAAATTCAAACGCAAGACAAATTCAAACGTGGGCTCATAAATCTCATGACACCCTTGGAGTTTGAGATATGCAACTCTTTTTTATTTGTAATTGCGCAAGTTGTAATTTATCCTTGGTTTTTCCTCAAGCGTTAAAATGAGAAAAATAAGACACAAGTATATTTACATCAATATATTTATTAAAAGTACAATGGCACGAAACCAACATTTTCCTGGCGTAGATTTTTTGATTAAATAGAGCACTGTCTGGATCAAGTGAAAAAAAAGAAAGTGTTGTCGTATCGCTTAAACAAAACAGCCTAATGACGTAACCACGATTAGCATAAAGTTATTTACTCAGCAAGCATGCAATGAGGTATGTTTTCGAGTTATCATAATATTTATGAACAACGTGCGAAGGTAATGAAAATGATGAACTTACCTTAACATTTAACCGAGACTTGTCTTTCAAGGAGCCTGTTAATCCTGATAACCTATTCACACCTTAAAGCCACCACGTGCATTCGTACTGCTTTAGGAAGAAGTTTTGAAGCAACGCTTGCCCGCAAGCGTGGGTATCCATTTTCTTCTCGCATGAAAAGTTGACGATCGCCAATCCAGCAGCGTACAGACGCACACGCACACAAAAACACTTCCACGTCCGTCCACAATTTCGCCACGTACAGCGAAGTAGATTCCTGAGAGCTGCGCGATTATCTTGTGTAAATTGGAGCAGTAGTTGAACACGAAATAAGAGCAAAATGAATGAAAATGAACAAACTCGATCAGCACGGCACCCACTCCGGCGAGCAAAAAAACAACAATGACGCGGACGGATACAGTGCACGCAGGCTTGACAATGAATATTGCAATGGATACTACATTACTCCTTGAGATCAATGATTTACGCACTTTTCACTAGAACTAAATTTTCCTGAGCTTATTGGTGAACGACGTTTCATTTTTTAACTATTATTGACGCAATGTTATTACCATACGACTGAATGTTTGTGCAAACTATTTTCTTCGTCGTTACTTGAAATGGGCCGCGGCACTCTCTTTCCTGCTGTGTCGACTGTCGACAGACTGTTGTATGCCACGTACGGCAGGGCTACATGGTGCCTACGCGCCACGCTTCTTCGAACAACTTTCTCCGAAGTGTCCACTCATCCGACGGGCGCCCTTTTTTGTATTTTTTTACTGTGCGCACCCCTTGCAACCAATGCAGTCAGGCGAGTTTTTTCGAACAATGGACTTCAACTTCCTCCCGCGGGCCCAGAAAGCTGCACGTGCAAGACCTTTGAGACAGGCATTCCGTGGAGCTGAAATCGCTGCTTCGTGTACGCTGGCTACGAAGACGCGTTTCAGCGGAATTTTCATCTTATTTCGCAAGCATTTAAAATGATAATAATAATATTCAATCAACCAATAATCAATCAATCATTTTTTAACCTACCCAAGAACAACCATAGGGTCTTTCATGCTGGCGCGCGCGAAAAGAAAACAAAAACAAACGATACATTACAGACTGTCCACAGAAATGCAAAAAAAGAGCGAAAACGAGCAGTCGAAAAGAAATCAACGCACAATGGAAACAACAAATAAAAGAGTAGATATTCATGGAATGGGACTGAAAAATAATGTAGAATATACATAACCGTGGCGAAGGCTTCCTGAAAGACGGAAAAGGGAAGAACCTGTGCATGTGCAAAGCTACGTTAGGACAGGGCAGCCCTCACTGACAAAAAAAATGACTGTAGACTATGAAAAACATAACGAATTGAGAAAGTTGACGTTAGATAGACTCTGTATTCTGTAAAGGATAGAGTGTTGAAAGAAGCTGGCAGGTACATGCTACGGTCGATTCTCTCTCGATAACTTACGCGGAGTTTCAAAATTATTACAACCGAGAAGGGCAGAATATCTCACCCTGAACTAGCTTGTAAAGAAATAACAGTTCAGCGCGATTTTGCCAGCCGTTAACTGATGGCAAATATAATATTCTAGCAGTGTTGAAAGGATTCTAGTGAAACGATGAGGGTAAATACTCATGAAATTTTTCTGGACTCACTCAGTGGCGCTACTGCTGGATTTAGCAAGGCCATTCCAAATCAAATATGCATATGTACTCAAGTTGACCACGACATATCGCGGTGTACAATTTGTAGAAGGCTGTAAAAGAACCGGATTCTCGCGAGATGTTGAGCCAACAGGAAGAGAATGAAGGCCTCGCATGGCAGCACATTTAATGCAAGTAGAAAAAATTCAGCATGCTATCAAAAAGAACACCAAGATAACTGATCTCAAAAAACTTACATAACGACGCAGTATGACAGCATATGGATTTGCTGTTGGGTGTTTTGCGAAAGACAGCAGCAACAACAACAACAACAACAACAACAACAACAACAACAATAATAATAATAATAATAATAATAATAATACACTCATATCATTCTGACAATGCCGAAAATATCTAGCCACATTGAATGAAATGCCAGTGTCCGGGTGCCCATGAATCTCTATACGTTAGTGTGCACTTGCGCAGTTTGGTGGGTATGTACCGGCATACATATCTTATAAGTAAGTGCACTACCGTGTTGGTGTTGAAAGGATATGTTCGCAAGCAGTTTGAATCGTTACGCGCCTGCACAACAAGGGGCTGTTTACATAATGTAGAGTTTGGCTTAGGTATCACGCCAGCCCACAAAAAATGTGTCATACTAATTGTATTCACAAGGCAATGTTTAGGCTAATCCTGATAATGGCACGTGCGCTTTAGTGACCTCGACTAAGTAATGACACACCGACACAAAATAGAAGTTTTGTGAATTCGGCAGCCTACGTTAAATGTTGCTATAAAGCTTCAGCATTTCATTACATGGTCCATTAAATATGTATCACGTGTGAGTCAGTTGCACCTTTCTTAACGTACATGTCTATGACGTGAGATTTATTTGACGCTTGCAAACATTACACTAAATTATTTGTACACTTGTGCAATCATAAAATTTTCGATAAATTTACTATGTGCACAGCCAGGAACATTATACGTAGCCAAAGGAAACGCAAGATGTATTTTTGCAATAAATTAGTACAACTTCCATCTTGAATGTAATGATAATAGTGCCTGCAAGTTGCATTCACGTAAGTTCTTTTTGTTTTTGAAAATACTCCCTTAAACATTGCACTGCGCATGCAATTATAGTAAATGGCTGCTGAAAGCAATCGCAGATGAGGGGTCAACAGGATTAAGAGAAATCTTGTTATATGAAGGGAGCATATAGCCATCAAAACTTTCAAATAATCAGAAATTTTGTCCACTGATGTGGAAGCTAAAAGTGCATTGAAATTACTCTTTCTTGCTGCCACTTTAAACAATGCATTAATGTGAACAATATAAGTTGCATGCATTTTGTCTTTACATAATACTATATAGGATTGCTCTATAATAATAGCGAGGTTCGGAAGCTTCAATACGTTTTCTGACTTGACACGATTCCTTCCTCGTAAAACATGTATGCTCTTGTATACATTATTTACGTCGTATTAATTGCAACTTATTGTTTCAAACCTAAATGCTATGAAAAATGTACGAGTTAAATTACACGAATGCATGCATATATGCATTCAACTGAGTTGCAACTATCACGTACACAAAGCTGACCTGAAATTTCGGTTTTTTTGCATGGCAGAAACAACATATATATATTTAATACTCCTATTGTTATGAAAAACAAGCAGGTCAGCTTTGTGTACAAATTGTTATATATTACAATTCGCATAAAAGTGTGATCACGTTGCTAAATATATACGTGGTTCATCCCAAATAAGAGAGCACTTCCACATATAAGGATCCACTTGATATGTTATATATGGTGTGGCCGTGCCTTATTTGGCCAGATTTGACTCCTTATATGGGCCAACCGCGTCATATATGGCCGTATATAACCCCATACATGAACCGACTCCGCCAGATATACATCCATATATGCTTATATGTGGCCACATATGCTGCCATATATGCCTATATATGGCCACATATGCTGCCATATATGCTTATATATGGCCAGATATAACTTATATATGGGCCATGTATGGCGTTTCCGTAAGGGATATGCTTGAGGGCTGCAGATGACAGGCTTGCCTTTTTAGATATCCCCGGCACTTCAAGGTGCACAGTCGGTCTTTTCATGCACCACTCTGGAGAAAGTGGTATGATTGCGGGCGAGAATCTCCACGAGATGGAATTCTGTTAGCCGAAACAACTTTGGAAAACGCTGCCTTTGGTCTTTCTAGTGACAAGCTAGCAAGGTGGTGGTTAGGCACTCTGGATATGTGACGGATATGTGTCCGGAGTGTGTCGACAGTTATATATGTCGTGATCGAATGGTCTTTAGCAATACCAATTGTTGCTAACGTATTAGCGCTCCAAGGTAGCCCCAAGCATTCATATGCGCAGGACTTGGCCTTGAATGCTTTGCAGGACCCTGAAGTTAGTTTTTCCGGCGTTGGAAAGCACGGGCGTGCTATACCGCAAATATCCCAAGAAGAGCGCTCTGTACAGCTGAAGCATAGATGACACTGATGCGCCCCACGTTTTACCAGCGAGAAATCTCATCACGTGTGTGATAGAGCTGAGCTTCTTCTTCAAGTGCGAGATGTGAGTACTCCACGAGAGATCTCTGTCGATAATGACGCCCAGGAATCGGGGACGTCTCATATACGAAAGGTTCACGTTGTCGATACAAACAGGATAACAGATCATGGGCTTGCAGGTAAAAGGGACTAAGGCGCACTTCTCGGTGGAAATTGTGAGGCCTCGAGCATGGAGGTACTTCGACGTTATTCTCGCTGCTTTCTGGAGCCGTGCGCGTACCTGGAGTCGTGTCACTGCTGAAGCCCAGATACATATATCATCACCGTATGTAGAGATATTGACTGATCGAGGTAGACTTTGTACAAGGCCAATGATCGTGAGGTTAAACAGCGTAGGGCTGAGAACCCCGCCTTGTGGAACGCCACGAGTGGTGTAATGATCAACGGTGCGGCCTTCCGCAGTGAGCACGAAGAAGGATCCCCTCTGTAGGTAGCTCCGAATCCATCGAAACATTTCTCCACCGATTCCAATGTTCGCCAAGGCATCTAGGATGGCATCGTGCGTTACGTTGTCGTATGCACCTTTCACATCGAGGAACATTGCAACCGAGATGCGCTTGAGGTATTTCTGTTATTGCACAGAGGTTACGAGGTCGATGACATTATCAATAGAAGAGCGGCCTCTTCGAAAACCAGCCATGGCCTCTGGGTATATATTATAGCGTTCAAGCTACCACTCGAGGCGTGTCAGAACCATTCTTTTTATTATTTTCCCCACGCAGCTGGATAGCGCAATGGGTTGATATGATGCGAGATCAAGCGGCGACTTTCCAGATTTGAGGATTGGTACCAAGCGGCTGGATTTCCACCTTTCTGGAACGACGCCACCGTTCCATGACTGGTTGTAGCATTTTAGTAGCTGGTCTCGGACGCGTCTTCCAATATGGCATAAAGCAGCGTATGTAATACCGTCCGGCCCAGGTGACGATGAACGTCTGCAGGTGGCTAGAGCTGCATCGAGTTCCTCGAGTGAGAAAAGCATGTTCAGTTCAGAAACTCGTGCTACGGGAAATGGCATAACATGACTTTATGAAGAACATATATGAGTAGTCATAACGTGAAAATCATGACATGTATGTCATGAATGTCATGATTTACGTTTCACGGTCGTGCAGCTCCTGTTGTGGTTTCGTTCACATTGTATCTTGCAAAACTGGTATGGTATGGCATGATTGCATGGCGATCAAAGGCGACATACCCTAACATGAAAATCATGACATGCGTGTCATATAACAACATGACTACATGCCATGCTCGTGATGTGCTCGCGGCCATTTCGCTAACGTCACAAATACCAAATTTGGTATTCCAGTATACGTGAATGGATGACGAAGGTATGATTCTGGGGCAAACATGCTAATCATGAGATGCGTGTTATCTAACAATATGACTGCATGTCATCCTCATGACGCGCTGGCGGCTGTTTCGCTAGCTTCACTTTACCAAACTCGGTATTACGCGAACGGACGACATAGGTAAATGACACATCCAAACATGATGATCATAACATGCGTGTCATGTAACAACATGACTACGTCCCACACTGATTATGTGTTCATGGCCGATTCGCTAGCTTCACATATGTGAAATTTTGTATTACATCGCATGAATGAATGATGAAGGTATGCGACTGGTGCAACCATGATAATCATAAAATGCGTGTCATGTAAGAACATCATTACGTGCCTCAGTCAAGGCACTAATACATTTCGACAGGACGTGGTGCGCGTGCTCAGTGGCGTTCATTTCGTCACACCACTCAGGCGTTGCCACGCCAGGCACCGGTCCTGCCATATACTCGCAGGCGCGCGCCATGCTGCGTTGCTTTGACGCATGCGCGTTTCAGCGCGTCCGGCATCCCTATACGTCACGAAAATAGGGAGACGCAGTGTTATCTAGATAACGCGTTGGCGCGAAATGCAGCATGCCGCATTTCGCGCCGGTTGCCGAAGGGACGCGCCGATGGACGCAGGTCACGCCTGGCGTCAGACTATATAGTGCTCGCATTTTGCTAACATAGCGTCGCTGTGCCCAGCGTGCGCGCGCGTCAACGCTACATTGGAGTATATTGGGCCCTTCATGATGCGCTCGTGGCCGTTTTGCTTGCTCCACATATACCAAATTTAGTATCACATGACGTTAATAGATAACCAAGGTAAACGACACAATCAAACATGATAATCATGACACGGAAGTCATGTACGGCATCATTTACCTCCACCTCGTAACGTACGTTGTGCTGATTTTAAAGTGACATATCGACATTTCTCATTCTTGCTTCGCGTATCATCGATTCCCACTGGACGTGGGATCTGCCAATTTTTTTCCTTCCATACATCTCTTGGGCACTACACTTAAAGCCTCTATACCTTCTATAGGTATAGACTCTTTATATATATATATATATATATATATATATATATATATATATATATATATATATATATATATATATATATATATATATATATATATATATATATATATATATATATATATATATCATAATCATCATCATCAGCCTGACTACGTCCACTGCAGGACAAAGGCCTCTCCCATGTTCCGCCAGTTAACCCGGTCCTGTGCTTGCTGCTGCCAATTTATACCCGCAAACTTCTTAATCTCATCTGCCCACCTAACTTTCTGTCTCCCCCTAACCCGCTTCCCTTCTCTGGGAATCCAGTCAGTTACCCTTAATGACCAGCGGTTATCCTGTCTACGCGCTACATGCCCTGCCCATGTCCATTTCTTCTTCTTGATTTCAGCTATGATATCCTTAACCCCCGTTTGTTCCCTAATCCACTCTGCTCTCTTCTTGTCTCTTAAGGTTACACCTAACATTTTTCTTTCCATTGCTCGCTGCGTCGTCGTGTATATATATATATATATATATATATATATATATATATATTATGAAGTCTTGGTAGTCTGGGTTGCGACAGCGTTTAATTGAGGAAAGACCTCGCAAAACGAACGGGCAGAGCCAGTACACAGACGATGACGATGATGATGAACCAGAGTGGCAATGAGGACAAAGAGACAAGCGGATGATGGTGATTGTGATCATGCAGGGATGAGGACGATGCAAGTAACAAATGCCCACACTAATTCCCCCCACTTGGAAGCGGACACCCTGGCCGCCGTAAGTCAAAGTGACGGGGAACGTCGCGTGAAAGGTTTCATGCGACAAACGTGGACAATCTCTGTGATGCGGTAGCGGCGGTCTGTTGGGGCGACGAGTGGTGTCACACGATAATTAACCGGCGAAGTCTGTTCTAAAACAATGTATGGCCCGATGAAGCGTGGTTGGAATTTGTCACAGAGACCAGGAGTGCGAATAGGTGTCAAAAGCAGCACCTCGTCACCAGGTTGGAAAGACACAACGCGGTGGGATTCGTCATAGGTGATCTTCCGCTCGTGCTGTCTCGCTTCAGTATTGATGCGAGCCTGATGGCGAGACTGAGCCAGGCGGGAAATGTATTCTTCGCTAGAAGACTGACACGAATTCCCATGGCTGCTAAAGAAGGAGACGTCGAGGAAGGTAGTCGGGGTGCGTCCGTACACGAGATAAAACGGTGAGTAGCAAGTTGTTCGCTGAACGGCGGTGTTGTAAGCGAATGTCAGGAATGGTAAAAGAGTATCCCAGTTTTTGTGGTCGGGTTGGACGTAAACGGCTATCATGTCTGCAAGGGTTCGGTGAAATCTTTCTGTCAGACCATTTGTCTGAGGGTGGTAGCTTGAAGCAGTCTTGTGAGTAGTTCCAGAAGCGCGGAGTACTTCATTTACCATTTGTGACAGGAACACTTTGCCGCGATCACTAAGCAGTACACGAGGAGCCCCATGACGCAGTATTATTGCGTGAAGAATAAAGTCTGCAACTTCCACAGCTGAGCCTGTAATAACAGAGGAAGTCTCAGCGTATCGTGTCAGGTGGTCCACGGCGGTGACTATCCATCGTTTGCCAGCAGATGTGACGGGGAGAGGCCCGTAAAGGTCAACACCTACAACCTCGAAAGGCATTGACGGGCATGGAAGTGGCTGTAGAGGTCCAGCAGGTGCAGACGTGGGGAGTTTACGACGCTGGCATGGGTAGCAGGAACCGACGTACCGCGCTACACTAGAAGAAAGGCCAGGCCAGTATTAACGACATCGAATGCGGTCAAGAGTTTTTTTAAAACCAAGATGACCAGCAGTCAAGTCGTCGTGGAAGGCTTCGAGCACCTGGGGTCGAAGAGAGCGTGGCAGTACAGGAACCCAGCGCTGACCGTCAGGGTGGTAGACGTGGCGGTAGAGAACCCCATTGTCCAGCTTAAAGTGCAGGAGTTGACGACGGAGTCGCGCGTTTGGTGGATGAGAAACTCCCGAAAGGTGGTCCATCATGCGTCTGCAGTATGAATCGGACCGCTGGTGGGAGATAAATGTGTCCTGTTCGTCCGAAAAGGGTTGCGTTATTGATGCGAGCGTATGAACTTTGGTAGATGTGGCGTTTGAGTTCTCACCAACGCTGATATGGGTAGTCGGAAGCGGGCAACGAGATAAAGCATCGGCGTCTCGATGTTTTCTGCCTGACTTGTAAGTTATGTCAAAGTCGTACTCCTGCAAGCGTAGTATCCACCGACCCAAGCGTCCGGACAAGTTTTTCAGTGTAGAAAGCCAGCATAAGGCATGGTGGTCCGTAACGATTGTGAAGTGACGGCCGTGGAGATAGGGACGAAACTTCTGGACCGACCAAACCACAGCCAGACACTCTTGCTCAGTTATAGTGTAGTTCTTTTCAGCAGGGGTGAGTACGCGACTGGCATATGCAACAACTTTCTCTAGGGAAGACTTGTCGCGTTGTAGAAGAACGGCTCCTATACCAAGGCCGCTAGCGTCGGTATGAAGGATAGTCGGTGCGGCTTCGTCAAAGTGGCAGAGCAGAGGTTCAGACGTGAGTGACCGCTTCAACAGCTCGAATGCCGTTTCACATTCTTGAGACCACAGAAAGGGGACGTTCGAAACGAGTAGTTGGTGTAATGGAGCAGCAATAGAAGCGAAGTTCTGTATAAACCGGCGAAAATAGGAGGCGAGGCCAAGGAAACTGCGAAGCTCCTTTGGTTTTTCGAGACGCGGAAAGTGAAGGACTGCAGAAATCTTGTCAGGGTCGGGCCGGATGCCATCTTTGCTAACGACATGTCCTAAGACCTTGATAGATTTGCTAGCGAAAGAGCATTTCTTAGTGTTTATTTGAAGCCCGGCGCCGGCAAGGCACGTCAGAACTTGATCCAGTCGTTCTAGGTGCTCAGGAAACGTTGACGAAAAGATAATAATGTCGTCCAGGTAGCACAAGCAACTTTTCCATTTCAGACCGCGCAGCACGGTATCTATCATGCGCTCAAAAGTCGCGGGTGCGTTGCAGAGCCCGAAAGGCATCACGTTGAATTCATATAGCCCGTCGGGGGTTGCAAACGCCGTTTTATGCTTATCGTCTTCATGCATGGGAATCTGCCAGTACCCAGAACGCAAGTCGATGCTTGAAAAGAATTCCGCGCCTTGTAGGGAATCAAGGGCGTCGTCAATGCGTGGCATAGGGTACACGTCCTTGCGTGTGATCTTATTGAGCGCCCGGTAGTCCACGCAAAAACGCACAGAGCCATCCTTTTTGCGGACCAAAACAATGGGAGACGACCAAGGGCTAGATGAAGGACGGATGACTTCCCGTTTAAGCATGTCCGCAACGTTTTCTTCTATAATTTTTCTTTCAGTTAGAGACACGCGGTAGGGTCGGCGGTGTACGATAGAGTCCCAACAGTTTGAATTCGATGTGCTGTAGTATTAGTGCGACCCAGCTTAGACGAGCAAATGTCGAATGAATTTGCATGTTTCTGTAACAATGCGAGCAGCTGCTGCCTCTGTGAATATGTCAGTTCGCTGCTGATAGCTGTGGTAAAGGCGGAGGAAGAAACATGCTCACCGAGGCAAGGTTCTTTGGATGTGATGGCCTGAAGTGGCGTGACAAATACAGGCTCGAAGTCAGCAACATGGGCCACAGTTGTGCCCTGTGGCAGTAAGATCTTCTCCGGTGTAGAGTTGACAGCGGTGACAAGTGCCGAGCCATTGCAGAAACGAACGACACCGGACGGAAGAACTATACCTTTGCGAACGCAAAGTGGTGACGGTGAGACCAATACATCCCCGTGATAGATGTCATTGGACGTAATGCTGACAATTTGCTCTTGTAGTGGCGGCAGTTCGATGTCTTTCGCAGCGACCAGACGAAGTGGCTTCTGATTGTCGTCGTCAAGCATGTAGTCCGTGTCAGCAAGGTGAACGACGCGTTGTCCACAACAAATCGCCGCGGAAGCAGATGATAGAAAATCCCACCCTAAAATTAGTTGGTGAGAGCAGCGGGACAGGACAGCAAACTGGACATGATGGCGGATGCCGTCGATGAAAACACGCACAGTACAAAACGCGGAAGGGCGAATGACGTTCCCCTGGGCAGCAACTAATGTGGGGCCATCGTAAGACGTCATTACTTTCCTTAAATGTTCACACAAATCAGCACGTATCACAGACAATGTCGCACCTGTGTCCACCAAAGCATCGACTCGCACTCCTTCCACTTCCACAGAAACCATGTTACACGGGCCCGATGGAGGAATTTCAGTTCTGATTCCGAATGCAGTTTTTCCTCCACAAACTGCATCACTTAGTAGTTTTCCGCATGAATTTCAGAGGTGAATGAGGCGGGCCGAAGTGGAGAAGTGGAACGGCGGGAGGGCGAAGGCGAGCGGCGTCTCGTGTTTCGGCTGTTTCGTGGTGCAGTCGATGCAGGAGGAGATGGAGAACGGTGCGGGGGAGACGAATAACGCCGACCTTGATAAGACGCCCCGGCGTACAAATCCCGTTCACGCACGTCGTTCCGACGCTCATCTTGCTGGCGCTTTCGGCAGAAACGAGATATGTGGCCGTGATAGCCACAGTAGTAGCAAACAGGGCGAGACGAGCGCCACGGTGGGGAATAAAAGACATTCGGGGCACCTGTAGATAGCGCGGTCAGGTGGGCCGGAGGGTCAGGGGGTACGGAATGGTAGTTGACCGGGGGAGCGGCAGCAACTGACGCGTAGGATGGACGCGGCAATGTCGTGTGGGCGTCGCTGGGAGGCACGGCAGCAACTTCAGGGTACGTGGTTATGGGGCGTGAAGCATGTGGCTGTACGGGCGCAACGCCGGTCAGCGTTGTAAGTTCCTCCCTGATTATGTCACGTAAGGGCATTCCCGAAGGCTGTGTAGGTCGTGGTGTAGGAGGTGTGAAGCCCATGGACCGCAATTCTTCGCGTATAATGTCCCGGATAAGGTCGCGCAGGTGGCCATCTGACGTGGAGTGGTGGTCGCCAATGTCTGGTTGGAGGCGAACGGAGTCCAGCGCATCAAGGCGCTGGCATGTCGTCACGACATCAGCGATGGTAGCTGGGTTTGCACAGCGAGTGCATTAAAGGCAACAGGCCCAATGCCTTTCAATATGTGGCGCACTTTGTCCGATTCCGGCATGGATTGATTGACACGCCGGCACAGTGCGAGGACATCCTCGATGTAGGAAGTGTACGATTCACCGGGATGTTGTCGGCGAGTATCAAGTGTCCTCTTCGCGACGGCGGATCGAACGTCCGGGGTGCCAAAAACGTGTCGCAGCTGCTGCTGGAAGGTAGCCCAGTCGGGTAAGTCAATGACGTGGTTAAAATACCATGTCGTTGCGACTCCGGTCAGATAAAATGGGACGTAACGCAGTTTGGCGGCCTCGTCCCACCGATTAGCGACACTTACGCGGTCGTAGTCGTCGAGCCAATCTTCTACGTCTTCTCCACGACGACCAGCGAAGAGCGGGGGTTCCCGCTGATGTCCGTGTATGTAAATAGGAGGGGCAGCTTGCGTCGGTGCGTGGTTGATGACATGAGCGCCGGTAGGCTCGGTCTGGGACATGCTGCCTGACAGTGGGCGCAATCGGCGGCCTGAACGAAGCTCCAGCGGGTATAGCGGGCTGCGGGAGGTAAGAGGACCGAAATCCACCTCCACCACGTATGAAGTCTTGGTAGTCTGGGTTGCGACAGCGTATAATTGATGAAAGACCTCGCAAAATGAACGGGCAGAGCCAGTACACAGACGATGACGATGATGATGAACCAGAGTGGCAATGAGGACAAAGAGACAAGCGGATGATGGTGATTGTGATCATGCAGGGATGAGGACGATGCAAGTAACAAATGCCCACAATATCAATATATATATATATATATATATATATATATATATATATATATATATATATATATATATATATATCGATAACTTTCTTGATGTACTCATTCGAGTTGACGATGGTGCGTTGGTAACTAACGTATACAGAAAACCTACGGACAGGCAACAATACCTGCACTTCAAAAGCTGCCACCCGCGACATTGCAAGACCAGCATTCCCTATTCCCAAGCACACAGATTCCGACGAATCTGCTCCCGCACCAAGGACTTCCACAAAAACAGCACACATATGCGCGAAGTACTCCTTAATCAAGAATACCCGCAAGCTATCATCGATGACGCCATCAAAAAAGCTGGAAATCTGGACCGCGAGATTCTTCTCACCCACCAGAAAAACGCCGACCAACACCGCAACAAAAACTTGCTATTAACTTTCACGAGCAACCCACCGAACATAAACAAGGTCCTAAGAAAACACTTTAACATATTGGAACAGAGCGTGCGACTATCCAAAATTTTCACTTCTCCTCCTTGTGTTCTATACAGACGGCCGAAAAATATAAAGGATCATTTAATAAATTCAAAGATAGGTGTGAAACCGCAAATTGGGTGTCACCCTTGCGGAAAAAGCAGATGCAAGGTATGCAAACACATGCAGACAACGACAGTGGCGAAAAGCACCCACTCGGATTTTAAGCACAGGATAAGAGGTGCACTAGACTGTGACTCGGACAACGTCATATACCTCCTGGAATGTGGGGTATGTAACAAGCAATACGTGGGCCAGACAGACACTCCGTTTCGAATTAGATTCATTAACCATCGGGCACATGTACGATCTCTGCCAGGCCTTCCACTTTCAAAACACTGCACATTAAAAGACCACAGCTTTGATGACATCAGGGTTACACTACTAGAAAACAACTTTCGAACAATCAGGGAACGGGAACAACGGTAATCTTATTTTATCTACAAATTTAACACGATAAAATACGGAATAAATGAACTACCAGGCACTCTGTCAGCGTTACGACCGCTAAAAGACGCAAACGCTTCTCTCTAATCAGTCCGGTTTCATTACGACAATAATATTACCCGCTAACAAAGCTTTTGGCCTATGCATCTGACAACATAGAAATGATTTGCCTCATCAAGCACAGCCGGAACGCACAGATAAGTGGTCCCGGATGTCGTACGGTTTCCCCCCCTCCCCTTTTCCTTTTCTTTTTTTTTTGTTCTTCTTTGAGTTTTAACGCACATTCTGTTCCTTCACTGACAAGGAGCTGACAGCTAGGTGGTTTCGTTAACTTTTTCATACTTGCGCGCATGTCTTCCCAGTGAGCCGCAACTGTGTGGTGATTGTCCCGGATGTCGTACAGTCTCCCCCCTGTTCTCATTTTTTTCCCTTCTCTAATTTTTAACGCACATTCTGTTCCTTCACTGACAAGGAGCCATTGCATTAAATGAATATCGATGGCGCGGTGCCTCAATCACTGGCTTTTTCATTCCTCCCGACGCCACCAGCACGCACTCGAAGCACTTAAGCCCTCCCCATTAACTTGTCCTAAACTTCAAATAGTAACGAGCCGCCAGCGGACTGCACGGAAAGGTGAAATACAAAGAACGGCGGCTCACTGCCCACTTGAGGAAGAGTGGGTGCGGGGGAGGTATTGTTGACAATGATGACATTGCTCATCTACCTCTGCCCTACTCTGTTGAGATGCTGCCCCTTTCTAACTACGCCGTGTCGGTCTTGCTTCTTCTCCTAGATTTCTATATTTTATTAATGTTTGTCCTCCCGTTTCGCTGTTTTTCTTTTTTTCTCTCTCTCTCTTTTCTTTCTTTTTCTTTTCTTTTTATACTTTTCTTTTGACCCCTTCCCTCCTGTCTCGACAGGCTATAAGAAGATCACCGGACTATGTAAATAGTATGTGACCTTAGGAAACCATAGGTATAGACTCTCTCTCTCTCTCTCTCTCTCTCCTCTCTCTCTCTCTCTCTCTATATATATATATATATATATATATATATATATATATATATATATATATATATATAATATATATATATATATATATATATATAGAGAGAGAGAGAGAGAGAGAGAGAGAGAGAAAGAGGCTTTTTATAGAGGCTCGATCATCTCAAACCTGCTGTATTAGCGCCGCTTTGGTCCGTACTTCGTGAAGCCCATATTGGCCGGCTTGGACCGGGTGACAAATCAGCCCTACGTCTGCGTGATGGACCTGATAGGCTGTATCGACGGGCCGACCGACTTAGTTGTCTAGGGTATGTGCCAGGAGCATTGCTACGGCATGTGCGAGACGCTCTGGGAACCCGACATGGGGCCTGACGAACTGTTCGAGGCGACCGCGCAGGCACTCATGAATGCCTTCGATAGAGACTCCGCCTCGGGTTGGGGTGGCATTGTGCACATCAGCGAGAAGGATAAGGTCACCACCAAGTACCTCAAGACCAGGATGGACTGAAAAGAACATTGGCGACCGCGCGTCAGAAACCTCTAACTCCATCCTTTGTGTTGGGAATAAATGCACACCCTTTTCTTCTTTTTTCTATACTCCTTCAAAGAAAGGCTGAGTTTTTATCAATTTGTCCGAGTGCAGTTTTCATCATTTGCAGTTGACCCATGTATAATGAACATGCGAGCCCAACCACTGTGTTGCCGGAAAAAGTGAAAAACTTTGAAATATTCGCCAACGTATATTTTTAATCAGGATCTGCTGAGTTGTCACTTCAGTATAATGGTTCATATCATTCGCTTACTAAACAAACCCTTTGCACACTATATTACAGTACGCAAAGTTCATCCACGTTAGCAACTTACTAATGATATGCAGAACGAATTCGGTTGCCATTGTTCTACACTCTGCTTCATAAATCATCTGCAATGCTGTGGAGGCTAGTGAGACTTCTTGTAGTTGTGCGTTTGCCACGGAAAGTAGTTGTGTTCCTACCACCAATAACAGGTTTTTTTGTTTTCATTATTATGGTGAGAAGTAATTGAAGGTGTTTTGTGCCTTACAAACAAAAATGCCTTCAAGCGTCTGTTATTATACAGCTGGTTATCTTAGTTTACACGTGACGTCATATACAGGCTCTCCGTGCTGGTTACATTTTAATAGTGGCCACCTGGGTTGCTTGGGTTGCCCATGCTTCTACAGCATTGCACTTCATGTGTGAAATGTACTTTAGCTAACACTACTCTCCAAGTGACCACTCGCTGGCTGGATTTCCATTTTCATGACATCACAATTGAGCAGCTTAGATGAAATGTTTGAGCATTCTGTCTTAGCTAGTGTGCGCTTGCCTGCTGCACTGCAAAGGTGAAAAAAGGCCGCTGTTTTATAATGCAAACAGGCAGTGACAAGTATCTGCAATAACTCCACGAGACATTGTTCTTATCAAAATCTTCAATTCAGCCCAATATTTTTCGCAAAATTTATAACTGCCCTTGCAGCGAGAGGTACAGTAATCGATAAACTGCACATGGGGATATTATGGGGCGACAGAAAAAGAGTGTATTTACAACATTTGCACGAGCACAGTGATTAAGCATGACAACAAGCAATACTGCTTGTTTTTAGTAACCTGGCGCATGCACCATGGGGGATCAGCCATGGACTGGGTAGCATCTTATTTTAGAGATAAGAATGCTCTACAATTGAAATTTGTTTAGAAATAGATAGTTTAAAAAGTAACTCATTGGTACAGTCCAGGCCTAAAGACTACTAACAAGCCGATAAGGTAGAAAAATAAAGAGACATTATAAACTTAACATTCAGTTTGTTTTGTCTCCCGTAGGAAATTGCATACATCTTCGCAAACGTTCCTGTGGCTAAAACCTATTTCGCCAAAGAGAAGAACCACCAAAACGGATAAATTTGAGCTGGTGACAGGCACCGAGCCATCCTGTCTACTTCTTCGTCCTATAACCACTGATCCACCGCAGCTTACGCGATCAAGATAATAACCAGGCTAAATAGACGTCTGTGAAGTCCTTATTGTCAAGCATATATAACGGCCGATACATGTTAACAACTTCAGTGCCGCGAGGTATCAAAGGAGCGTTGTCATTTTTATTTTTATCTACCCGTCCTAAAATTTGGCGTGGGAGTGTAGTTTCTTGTGCATGCAACGATGATTTGGCTGGGGGCCATCCCATATGTCTGCAAGCCTTTACAGATTGAGTATCTTTGTACTAAGCGCGACACACTCTATAATATTAGGCCATTACCAAAGGCAGCAGGACTAACGAACTTGTTTTTTTTTTTTCGATTGATCCAACATCACTGTTGTAGGTTACAGATTCCAGCTCGTTTAAGGCTACATGAGAAAGTAGGATCGTGGTTTCAGCTTGTTGGTGAAAGTTCATATTCAACGAAAACTTTTTTTTTTGCCGCAAGCTAAAACATCGACGGACATAAAGGAACACAATGAACACGTCCCGCGCGCAGTCACATCTCCTTAAATGTGTTCGGAAAGCATTTTTCTCGTTGTCTAAGAAACGATGTTGGCGCCAGTACAGTTCATCGTGTTCCTTATATAGTGTGCGCAGAAATGTTTCAGTGAAATACGCTACATGTCTCAGCATAAGTCGGCAAACTCTTTTTCGAGTCTTAATGAGCCCGGTGGGTGCAAGCTTGCATGCTGCAAACGCAGCAGTCATGCGCATATGCATGTGCCGTAAAACAAAAGAACGAACTGCTCTTGCAGCACAAAATGCCTTTGGCTTCGTTTTATTGTTCGGCGTCACGTGACGAGTGTGAAGGGACGAAGCAAGTGACTGTTATGCTATACTTACATGACATCTTACGTAATATCAAGATGGTGGGGGCGGGAAACGCTGTGAACTAAAGCTTGTTTTGTTTTTTTCTGTGCCCTGCATTCTGGACAGCATATGTAAGCGCGTTGCGAAGCATGGGGCTCACATGCAATATTGCGCATTCATCGACACATTCAGTAGGCGTGAGACGTGCATCGTCTACAGCGTTCCCTTAACCTGCGCTAAAGAACTTTTTGGGCCACAGGTAAGGTTTTTTAATGATAGGATTTGCGAGCACACCAATTTACTTCCTTTACAGGCATGCATCGAAACCTACCGCGAGCCATTCCAAAACGTGTGGTTCTCAGCAATGTTTTGATGACTGGAAGGGCTTATGCGGGGTGCAGCGCGAAATTATTCAAGCGTTTCAGATCTACAAACTTGGTTCCGATAAGAGTGTCAGCGCACCGTCTGTGTTTCTGAATGACAAGAAGCTCTGGTATCTGAACAGTGATTCCAGCATGTAATGATACGGGGCCTTCTGTGCGACTGCTGTTCGCCCGCGTGCTTACATCGGTTTCTTGTTCACGTTTTGATCGAATAAAGTCAGTTGATAGTCTACCACCCTTCCTGTCCCTGTCTTGTCCCGGTTGCATCTGCTGGTCCACCAAGGCTATATGTACGAACAGGTGGCGGAAAGCGCACACTGCAAGCGTGCCCGCAGGTCATACATAGATGGCGCCACAATTTCCTCTGCAAGTCACGCGGGTTCCTTTTACTAGCCTGTTTTATCTACAGTGTCGTAATCTTCATAAATACCGCGGCAGAAGCATACAGCGCACAACTTATCCTCGTGATGGGACATCGTGTAGTTAGTCTTCCGGCCACGAGCTACGGCGACGACGCCGAGCTGCGCGAGGTGTTTGTCTTGCTCGACCGCGACTGCGACCTGGAACTGAACTTCGACGAGCTGAAGACAGCTGTGCGGGCGCTTGGCCTTGCCGTGAGCGAGGCCGAGATGGAGGAAGTGCGCGAAGAACTCGAGGCGTGCGCAGGGCACACGAACGTCGACTACGTGGGCTTTCTGTCGGTGCTGGCGAAGCTCGAGTTTGGACACCTTCAGCAGCCCGAGCACAGCAGTGAGCAGGAGAGGGAAACGCGCAGGGCGCTTGAGATACTCGACCCTGACGGTGAGTGTTTATACTTTCTTCCGCTTGGTAAAGGCTTGTGTAAAACTATTCAGAGCAGCATTCTAGCCAGGTTCGTGATCCGTTACGATTGAGTATATGACTGTGCAACAGAATGTACACGTACGAAAGACAAAGGGCTGGGTGTGTCTTCGCTTTCGTCTGTGTCTTTTGGAGCGCAACCCTTAAGCGCTGCTCCTGCGTTGAGCGGCATCGGCGTCGTTGTAACGGTAAAGGAGAACGATGACAAAAGAGCGAACGAGGAGCTGAGCGTCTGACGTCGAGACATTGAAGTGAGCGTGCGCGCCCTTTCACGCTCGCAGTCACGTCTTTATTTACTCGCCATATGGTCCTGAATTGCGAACAAGGGCACCAATGTCGAAGAGACGTTGAGCCAAAAAAAGAAGGTTTCGGGATTACTCTGATAAAATCTGGCTGCCATGTGTTATTTTTCTGAAGAAGCGAACCCTTCACCAACAGCGTGTCCCTGTCAAAGTGAGCGCGCCACATATTGAACAAAGAACAGAGCGATCCCTACCGCAGTACCGTACGTGTAGTCTGCTAGCCTTTTCGCAAGCGATAAAAAGGCGTGGCTGCTAGTGCACAATGATGCTCACCGCAGTTATGGCTGGACACCAGACGCTCAACGTCAGGCAGCGCGACGATACAGTTTTATCTTAGTTTTATCTAGGAGCCTACATGACCAATGGCTGCTCTTGTGTCTAGACTTCATTTTGCCGACGGGTGTACCTGCTGTTTGGCTCGCGCCGGTGCATGTCCAATAATGATAGCTTAGCTCACCGTACAGTGCATATCGTTCAGGAATAAAAACGTCAATAGCACGCAGTGCTATAGCTATGATGCCCAATATAGACCATATAGAATACATTTCGTGCTACTGCTTACCTTTTTGAAAATGAAAGACGTGACATTCTCGCAGTTACAGACCACTTAAACGAAACGTTTTCGCCTTCAACAGAATCTTTAGTGGTATTGCGTATCGCAGTTAGTAGCGAAAGTTTCGAAAGTGCTCATGCGATTTCTGATCGCTGCTGAACCGATCAACCATCTTTAGATAGCAGACAAACTGTTACTACGTTAGCGGCATCAGCAGTGGACAGCCTCGTCTCCCGTGGTCCTTTCCTTTCCCCCGTGGCAATGCGGCGAACTCAGACTTGGTCAACACATCCCATGTCTTATCTTTCTTCTCCGCGCGGCTCTTCTTTCTATCTAGAGCCTTTCACGAATTTTCTGTGGGACAATGTGTGCATAAGGACAAATGCGTGTTCCTACCGTAACAATACCGATTGTTGGCCTAGTTGGTACTTGCTTAATGACATGTGTGTTATTTGCGGCCAAAGCATTCATTAAGCGTTCCTGCTGCATTGCATATTTGCCAACATATGATAGCTGCTGACCCGCAGGTCGCGCGATCGGATCCCTGCCGCATTTTCGATGTAGGCGAAAATGCTTGAGGCCCGTGTTGCTTAGATTCGGGTGCGTGTTAAAGAACGCAGGGGATCGATTACGAGAAACACCGTGTACGACATCTCATTATCGTATGGTGACTTCGGTACGTTAACCCCAACAATTATTCACATTTCATGGCCACATTATGTCCATACTGTTGTGACGTCACGAGTTTTCGCGCACTGCAGGCACCGGCTCGGTGAGCGTCCGGGACCTTCGCTGGCTACTGACGACCGTTGGGGAGAAGCTCAGCCCCGAGGAAGTCGACCAGGTTTTGGGCGAGCTGGGACGCAGTGGCGAAGGGGACCACCGCGTGCCCTACAAGGAACTCGTCGACATGCTCTTCAGGGACGGATGATTGACCTCAAAGCTGCATTTCTATGTAGATAGGATGTTTATACTCTTTAATTGGTCTCTCATATAAGGGGTGTAGGTTAATAAACTGGCTTCATTGTTCAGCATGGTGTCTTCGACCGTCATTTTTCGGAAAGGGAACACGTGAGTGAATGACAAACAGCCACGCACTGCACATGTGGCACGGCGCTGTGGCAAAAGACAGAGCGCTGCCATTCTTTCTGTACCGCTTCTTGAAGTTAGAATGCGAGAGCATTGAAGAGCTCGTTTCGCAGGAATTCCGACGTCGGTGGTGTTAGTGGCGTCGTTGGTTGAGAGCGAAATGTTGTCGGAGACTTGTTCATGAACGAAAAAAAAAATGGCAGCATATCCACGCAGTGAATGATGGATAGTGGGGCGAAGCATCCATCCGTCCATTCATTCTTGCTTCCTTCCATCCATGCGTGCGTCTGTGTGGCCGCCCGTGCGCCTGTTCGTGCGTCCGCACGTTCGTCTGTACGTCCGTCCCTGCTTTCATCCATGCATCCGCTCCTGCGTCCGTCCATGCGTTCATCCGTCCGTGCAGCCATCTGTGCGTCCGTCCATGCATCTCTCTGTGTGTCCGTTCGTCCACCTATTCAACACTCCAAGTCCCACCATCTCGCATCTTTTCATCATGTATTCCTCATATAGAAAGAAGCACCACCATCCAGCGGACATTGCAAGGACTGAACGAGAGGAGGCACACGCACACTTTCTTACTGCTTGCGCTTCGTGTCTACTTCCCACCTTTAACCACCTCGAGTTCATGGTATATACTAGTTCACTGTATTCATGGCACTGCGGCCCAACGCTCGCTAAACCTTTCTAAAACCTAGGAGGTTACGCCCAGTGAGTATAATGTAGCAACCCTTTCTTGTCTTCTGAGCGTTGTTGAACAATAAAAAAATTCGCAGCGTGTGCGTTAACTAAAAGCCGAATTCTCCTGTCTCTCATTCCCCCTTAGCAGCCATTGGCATGTACATTGAGCACTATCTTTTATTGTTTAACAACGCACAGAAGAAATCTCTCAACGGCACCACCTTGGAGGTCAAAATGTTATACTTGTTACACACTACTACAACGGCTACGAGGGACGAACGGGTGCCGCTATAAGGAGCTTCGCCCCTAAAAAAACAAAATAATCGCAGCATATCCACGGAGTGAATGATGGTGAGTGGGGCGAAGCGTCTGACAGCCAGTTCGTGATTCCGTTCGTTCTTGCTTCTGTCCGTCTGCGCGACTATCCATGCGTCCGTCTGTACGTCCGTCTTCTAGTATATCTGTCCGTCCGTCAGTCCGCGCGCCCATCTCGTGAACAAGTACCGCCATCTCCCATCTCGCATCTTTTGTGGCACATACCCGCTATAGAGCAGGTATGTGTCACCGGTGGCTATGTACGACAACGGAGGAAGGGCAGACTAAGAAACTTCGCCCCTAAAAGAAAAAAAAGAAAAAGAAATTACCAGGCCTGTGCGCAACGCGCAGCACAGGCACAGCGAAAGCTTGAAGAGCGGCCGTTCAGAGCCCTTTCTAAGCACTGTTTGGGTAATCTGCTACAAGCACGCTCGCTGGGTACCCACTACGTCATAATCATAATTTCTGAGTATTAGGCCGGCGTTCACTATGCTATCCTTGCTCATTCTTCGGAGAAGCGTAGTATCCGCTACACACTTGCAAAAAATTTAGTGCAATTTTTTTATGCAGTGGTAGATGACGATGAAGAATTACGCGTCAGGTGTGTATGCGCCAGAGTTATTAGGGGATCAAGAACGAGTTTTTGTAATGGGTTGAAACATTGGAATACCCAATCGTTACGCAATCCGCATTGTGTGACGCCTGGTTGTTCCTTTAGTGTTCTAAAATGATTTATTGCTCATATTAGCGAGATTCTTTTCCCGACATCAAGCCTGCCCAAGGCAAGTTTAGAGACGAGTTTCCAGCATTGGCATGCTCTGTTGTATAATACCAACCTGACACGCAGGAGACCCACATTCGAATTCCATCATATCCTTAGTGTTTCTTATTCACTTAAGCCTCGCCACGGTGATCTAGTGGCTAAGGTACTCGGCTGCTGACCCCCAGGTCGCGGTATCGAATCCCGGCTGCGGCGGCTGCATTTTCAATGGAGGCGAAATTGCTGCAGTCCCGCGTGTTCAGATTTGGGTGCACGTCAAAGAACCCCAGGTGGTCAAAACTGGCTAACCTCCCTGTCATTCCTCTTTCAATCCTCCTTCCACTAAGGCGTCTCTCATGACCATATGGTGGTTTTGGGACGTTAAATCCCACATATTAATTTTTGTTTATGCGACAGTGATTACGGACACCTGTGGCGGTGGCGGACAATACAGCGCCGCACGTGACCCGTGTTGGGGTCTCATAACGGATTTCACTGTAAAACGAGACTTACCGAACTATTGATTGAGATGCAAATAGAATAAAATTTTTTGGTGCGAGTGAGGATCGAACTCAAGTGATCTGCGAGGCAAGCAGATGTTCCGACAGAGACAATATTTGTTGTAACTGTTTCAGAAAGCACCATCTGAATGTCACGTAGCGGAAGGGATATTCTTAACGAATCACAAAAGCGTATTGAGCAGTGCTCTTTTACAGCCTACATGTTGTTAGAACTGCATTTTATGCGAACTAAACGTTCGGTAGGCACCAGTCATTGTGGGAGTCGATGTCATGCGAAGCAGTAGGCTAGTAGAGGCCTATATAACATTTTTTATAGCTTAAAGCGTTAAATGTCACCGACTTCTTTATGAATTTTGATTAGTTGATGTATACCGTGGACAGGCCCGTGGCGTCATTTTTTTTTTTTTTTTACGGAGGGCTGGGGAGATCTATTTGCTGAAGACCTCAACTACTTGAGAAATCTGCTTTTCGAGGAAGCAACAATTTGCAGGTGGAAGGAGCTCATATGATCTTCTCCTTCTCCACCCACCTGACTACGGTATTGATCGTAGATTCACCAGGCACGTCGACTTCAGTGACGCCGAAAAGTATCCGATGGTACGACCTAACGTTGGTACTAACGTTAGATCACTGATGCCACTTTGATCAAAATTAGGTGCATGTTGCTGTGCGTCGGTGTGCTTATAATGTGATGTGCGTTGATAAGAAATGGTCATATGAGTTAATATGTAGCCTGATGTTCCTTACATTGTTACAGAAGCCGATAGCGTACACTGCAACCACAGTTCGCGTTGCCACGATACGGGAACATTATAAGACCTTTTTTCCTAAGGTAGAATACTTGACGCAGAATTCCCGGTCTCGATTCCGTCTCTCACCGCGATTTCATGACGGTAAAAACCCGTCAGAAATTATCCATCTATTAAATATGGGAAACACGCTCTTTCAAATGGTAGCTTTATATGACTCTTTTTACCCCCCCCCCTCCCCCTCCCTGCACTTCAGCCTTCTGTCCTGGTTTTTGCAGGTCCAAATTTTGTGAATGCGGGCTGAGGTGAGCTTGAGAACCCTGTTCTGACTTTCCTGCTGTAAAACTGCGCTTACGCGTCACCTTGACAGCTTGTAAAAGAGATTCTGTCGGCTTAGCCAACAGTGGGAAAGAGTACTTGATGATGAAAAGTTGCTCCGAAATTTCTCAATTTTGCATGCGCTATATGCAAACGCAAGCGCGAACATACGTGAAATATGGTTGGACCTTTCCTTCTGAAAAAAAAATCTGGCTATGCTCATGTTGCGTATTTTTATTGGCCTGCTGAGCGTAACTATAATATTTGTTGTCGTTATACTTGGCCGCAGCGCCCAAGATTTTACAGCGAATATGTCTTTGCGGTTATGAAAAGGGCGCCACGAAGGGACGATAAACGGAGACAATGACGAATACGCTTCGTCGTCTGTGTTTATCGTCCCGTCGTTGCGCCGTTATGAACTCTTACAAACCCTCCCAACTATCGGAGCTATTGTTCTTGTGGACCGTGTCCGATGTCGGGCGGGCTTCGCTTGAAGGGACGCTAAAGGAAAGCAACAATTCATGTCCGAGCGAAAGGTCAATACCCGGGAACGTCTGAAAACACCAATATTATCAACAGCAGCACCTTACTAATCGAGAATTTGAGGTAAATGTAGGACATTATATATGCGCCACCAGAGGGACATTTTGGAATGGCCCCAATAACGCCAAGATACCCAATCGCAATTAATCACTAGTACTCAAGCTGCTTGTAATATGTATAACAAATGAGCAAAAATAACAAGCGAGCGTATCGCACCCGTAGATGCATACGGGCATGCTTCCATCGCTTCGGGGTGTTCTCGCAGCCGCCTTTGCCTTTGCTGTTCGCTGTTATTCTCTCGTATGTACAGGCGTGAGCAAAAGTGTGCAGACCACGAGATCACGTGGCCACTCACGCTGACTTGTTTGACGGGGTTACGTAGCCAAAACTACAACTGGGTGTAGCATTTTCTTTGCTCTATCGCATCCATGCAGTTTTTTTTTTTTTTTCGTTGTTGCTGCTGCAGGGCGGGAAGGGGCGCCGGGCTACATGATCGCAGGTCAATTAATGAGGCATGATTATTATTAGTCTCAATCAACACGAACTGAACCTAAATGAGCTTAGTACCAAGAAAGTAGTCTTCTTCTGGGTTTCGCCTCTCTGGGCTTATATCACCACGATTAAGCTAGCCTTATTTAGGGTAATTATGCTCGGCTAAATTGATGGACACTATGATCAAGTATACCTAATTAGCTTTGGATATATTTTCCTCGACTCATCTAAGCTTAACTTGGCTTAACGGGAAAACATCAAACTGGACTGGACTTAATTAGAATAAGCTTAATTTTACGTACTTTTTCTTGGCTTTATAAAGTGACGCCATGCATTCAAAACCAGGTTTCATTAGTTTTGTCTACACTTTCCTTTATTCATATGATATATAAGGAGATGTGTGCGCACAATTGTAGCGCCGGCTACTCCTTAGCCCTTGAATGAAACTTGAACACGTATCTTAAAGTAAGACATACAAAGCAGTGCACGGAATATAGAACACTCGGGCACACATATGCAACAATGCTCTGATACGCACATATCACAACAAAATGGTAAGGAAATGTTCGAAAGTCCACGAATGAAGTCTCTGATAATGTCCCTCCTTAATATTTGGTCCAACCAGAACAAAACAGCCGGACATACGTCTGGTCCTTATAAAGATTTTCGCTCGTGTGTACATAACAGTCGACACGTCATTCACTTCAGTACACGCATATGATGGGTGTCATATGATACTGCACATATTAAGTACGACATGTGTTATACAAATGAAAGTTTGTTATTTCTTAGTACTTGTCAGCAATTACGCTATCGTGTAAGAAACCTGTTAACGCTTTTAAAGCGTGCGTCTGTAAAACTTCAGTTGGCCACGGGCCCAGAAGTTTCTTCGCGCTAAACAACCTGTGGCCAACAGTTCCGATTTAAGACGGCGTCTCGGCGTGCCATGTTGTGGACAGTCTATGAGAAGGTGACATGTATACGTCTTCATCTATAAATCCACATTCGCATTCGGGAGTTTCAGCTCTGCCAATTCTGTGCAAAAAATGTTTTGTGTATGCGGGGTTTAACCGCAATCGGTGAATAAAAGTTTCCATACTTCTTTCTAATGCTAGAGTAATTTCGAATTCAATGAATGGACCGATGCGATATAAATATCAGCTCTTTGTACTTTGGTCAAACCAAGCAGTTTTGCTCATTCTGGAAGTTGTAGCCTTTATCGTACTACACAATTATTTTTTTTCGAAATTGGTAAAGAAACAGTAACATCTTTACGATGTGCTTGTCGTGCATGCCGCTTCATCGGCAGCTATGTTTCCAGTAACGTTACAATGGCCAGGCATCCACTGGAAGTTGGACTCATGTTGCGCCTTGCTTGCTTTGCTTGCTTTGGTGAGCTCTTTCAGCGTCTCGTATGTCATATGATCACCAATAACTGTCGTGTTTGTACTGGAGAGTGATCCTTATGCGGCCTGTTAATCGCTGAAAAGTACCCATTTTCTCACGTCCGCTGCCGAGTTTATAAACTTTATAGCGTACAGAATAGCGAAAAGCTCAGCTGTAGCAGATAATGTCGTGTGACATAATTTAAATGATTCCTGAATATTGAGCTGTGGTATCATAAATGCTCATGTTGAAGACGTTGTAATACTTGAGCCATCTGTGTAAACGTGTATGTACCCCATGGACACCGCATGCGTATCTGATAAAGCGCTAGTTGTTGATCAGCTTGGATGAACATGTCTCTCTTTCTGACAATGCCATCTACAGAGAATTCAATGCTTGCTATTGCAAGCAGCATGGGGGGTAGTCCATTTCAGAGCCCCAAAATTTATTTCTTGGTAATATATGTACATTACTCTGTATTCCTTCATGAGCATTGCTTTTATCCCCTCGTAAAATCTCCAGTGCCAATGGGTGGTCCTTGTGTTGCGTCTGTAAGCGAAAAAAGATGGCGGCAAGTTTCGATTGTTCTCATGACTGAAAAGAGTGGTTCGAGCCTCTGCTATGACAAGGCTGCCGGAAGTTACTCGTGGAACACCTATGCAGACGCGCAGTCCCCTAGCTAATAGTCTTTGAAGTCGCTCCTCTGTGCGGGAAAGGCCGTGTAAGACTGCTGCAGAATATGCAACTTTTTGTCGTATTCAAGCATTGTGAACAGCGAGCATGGATGATACAAATACACCCCATGATGTCCTAGAAATTCTGCGGAGTATATGCACCAGCAAATTCACCTCGTTTGTGATTACCTTTATGCGAGATATCAATGATAGCTGCCTATCAAGTATTACTCCGAGAAATCGATGCTGTGTCACAGTTATGAGTGGTTCTCCTTCTAAATTGAGATTGAAATTTTTAACTTCTTACAGGTGAAGGGCGATACAGCTGTCTTTGACTGTGACAGAACCATTCCTATTTCTTTTAAAAATTTGGTAATAATATTTATGTCGTCTTGCAATGCAATATGAATTAACCGTACGTCCGTGCTAGATGCCCAAATGCACACATCATCTGCAAATATAGTGTTTCACCCTAGAAGGCAGTCTTTAAGCTAAATCAGATAACATAGTTTAAAAAAAAGGGCTGAGTACGCTTCCTTGTGGCACTCCCTGTTTGACGTCGCCTTCCACGCTCTTTCCTTCGTTCGTCCGAATGAATATTTTGCGACCTGATAAAAATATAGATAAGATATCTACTGCAAAGACCTGCCGGACGGTCCGAGTTCCTATACTCTACAGAACATGAGTGTGACTGACTGTGTCAAATGCCCTTTTGATGTCTAAGAACACTCCGACTGTCACAGGCGTATTCATGCTCCACATACGTTACTATGTCCAGTATTGCATCCATTGTGCATCTGTTTCCTAAAACCTGTTCAGTAGTTAGAGAATACACCGGTTCTGTTGCACCACCACTGAAGTCGCGCATCAATCATTTTTTCCATTACCTCACATAAACAACCTGTCGGACTAATTTGGAGTTAACACTTATTTGGAGTTAACACCCATTTGTTCAACAGTACGTTATGTTGGGCTAGTTCGTACATATTAGGCTGAAATACGTGGCGCAAGGTTGACAAAAAGAAAAAAAGAGACGAGACAGAAAGAGTGCCAACTGACAACTAAGTTTATTTTCATGAAGCGTTCACAATATATAGGCTCTTGGAGGACATGCGCAGACCATTTCATTCCCCGCACGTGAATGAAATGGTCTAATAATTTTACCATCGTAGCACCTTTGTCTCTTCAATAATGGGTTGTTTATTCAAAGAAAGGGCATTTTTATTGGCTCCTGCGTTGCACCTGTTCTTTGCAGCATTTTTTGGCGTCTATTGATCGTGCTTTAGCCGTTGATCCAGGAAAAGTCCCAAGATTTTTAGATATGTGGACGATTTCCTCGTGGTGTTAACTTCTACTAACCCTGTAACGCACTCTAGCGAGGTAGATTTGGTTTTGAACCTGTTCCGACAACATGGAAAAGGCTTGCTTTTTTACGTATGAACTGCCCATTGACGAAAGCTTGCAGTTTTTAGATATTAACCTTGGAGTGACTCACAACGTCGGGAAGCATACGGTGCAAGTCGCCCACGCAGGCCGAGGAGTTTGCAATCGCACTGGCACTACCGATCCCGGATTGCCGCACGGTCCTCAGCGACTCGAAGACGGCAATAGTCAACTTTGCTACAAACAACGTCCATGGAACCACTGCGAGAGTATGTTCAACTATAGTAAGACCGGAAACCAACGTTACCGTCAAGTGGTTCCCTGCGCACGCCGGGGAGCTGGACGTGGGCCCGAACCGCAACGAGGAGGCAGATACGGAGGCACACGCGCTAACTAGCCGCGGGTCTCTGTCAACGCATTCCTCGGAGCCGCAACGACCCGATGCCGAAGACGGAGAGTATTTTATCACAACCTACGCCGACGTTCCGCAGTGGTACAGAACGAGCAAACGCCTCTACCCCCCGCCTCACCGAGACCTACAACGCCGAGAAGCAGCCACACTACGGCAGTTGCAAGTACAAGCCATATGGACCCCCGTCTGGGCAAAGCACGTTTGCCCGGTGGTATACACCACTGATGTATGCCAACACTGCAAGAAGGTGCGAGCCACCCAGAGACACCTCCTCTGGGACTGTGCGCCACCTTCGGGTAACCAAGAAGTAATGCCAACTGCAATAAGCAGCAAAATTATCAGCCGAGAGCCAGGCAATCAAAGAGACGTGGTCCAGCACGTGCTTAGCATCCTGGAACGCCAGCGGCCGAAAGCGGCGCCCCCACGGGTTTGACGCGATTAGGTTGCTGCTCCGGGACGTCCGAGC
Organism: Rhipicephalus microplus; assembly: GCF_013339725.1. Lineage (NCBI taxonomy): Eukaryota > Metazoa > Arthropoda > Arachnida > Ixodida > Ixodidae > Rhipicephalus > Rhipicephalus microplus. The sequence continues at coordinate 257,530,723 of NC_051165.1, forward strand.
ACGCTTGTGTCTCGCTTTAATCCCCCTGCCCCTTCCCGCTTTATGTCGGATCGTCAATAAAGTTGTTTCACTCACTCAGATATTAACCTGACTCTGGGCGAGGGTCATCTCTGTTGGAAGTTCAGCCCTAGAACGAGAAAAGGACTTCTTTCTTATGATTCTGCACATTCTAAAGTGGTGAAGAGGTCTATAGCTGCTATGTGTTTTCGTTCTGGGCTGTCCAAGTCAAGCCAGCACACAGTGTTTGATAGTTTTTCCTTTCAGTTATCGCGGCTCACTGCAGCCGGGTTTTCTTATTCGGTCTTAGTCAGCGTGTCTGAAACATTGCTTCAGGGGCTGAAAGGGGAACGCAGGAGGCCAGAGCCATTGCAAGGACAGAGGAAAAGACCGCATGTTGTACCATACATGCACAAAATCTCCCACAACCTGAAAAAGGTTGCAAATCGGCACCATGTGCCGGTGGTTTTCTCTGCTCCGAATAAGCTTTCAAGGCTCTGTGCCCGCTATTCTTCAAGAGGTGCCAAGGTGGTGTGCGATAAGAAGCATGCAAAGCTGTTCCTGCGTTGTGCCGTGGGCACTGTTTATGAAATTCCCCTGAGCTGTGGCAAGGTCTATATAACCAGACAGGGCGCTGTACAAATGACCGTCCTAAGGGAGCATTCTTTATCCATTAGGAATGGAACAGGGTCCTCATTTGCCCTTCCACTGTGCTTCGTGTGGCTGCACGCCGCAGTTCGATCGCACGCGAGTACTTGGAAGGAGCCGGGATGCGCTGGCGCGGGAGTTACTCGAAGCCTTTCAGATAAGGAAGAAAGGTGACTCGTGCGTCAGCGTGCCTTCAGTTGTGTTGCATAACAGTAAATTCCAACTGTTGGATCTAGATGTACTTTAGATGGGTGCTACGAAGTGTCTGTCAGTTCTTTTTGCTGTTTTTTTCCTCGCATTTTTTTTTTTTTTGCGCAAGCTTGGGTGTGTTTGGTTTTTTCGACGTCTTTACATCAGGACATATCTGTTTGTTGCTGGTTCCCAGATATCGTGATTGCAATAATCGGTTATTACATCATCAAGATGTTCATGCCTGCACGTGCGGTGAATGAAATGGTCTGCGCATGTCCTCCAGGAGCCTATATATTGGGAATGCTTCATGAAAATAAACTTCGTTGTGAGTTGGCGCTCTTTCTGTCTCGTCTCTTTTTTTTCTTTTTGTCAACCTTGCGACACGTATTTCAGCCATTTCTTCCCTGATACACTGTGCTCTCTTCTTGTCCCTTAGGGTTACACTTATCATTTTATTTTCCATCGCTCGCTAGTGTCGTCCTCAACTCAAGTTGAACCCTCTTTATAATCCTACAGGTTTCTGCTCTGTAAAATACGGGTAAGATGCAGCTGTTGTATAACCTTCCTCTTGAGGGATAGCGACAATGCACCATTCATGATTTGAGAATGCCTGCCAAATGTGCACCACCCCATTCTTACTCGTCTAGTTACTTCATTCTCGTGGTTCGGCTCCGCTGTAACTACCTGTCCTAAGTAGACGTACTCGTTTACAAGTTCAAGTGCACTGCTACCTATCTCGAAGCACTGTTCTTTTTCCGGGGTTCTTGTACGTTACTTTCGTTTCCTGCACATTAATTTTAAGACCTACCTTTCTGCTTTCCTTCAGTCAACATGAGTTGCAGTAAACATGAGTTGCGATTCGTCCTCTGAGTTACATAGCAATGCTCCATTAACTCATATACCTAACTCTTCCCATTCTAGGCCTCCGTAAACCTCCTGTAAGCACATGGTAAATAGCATGAAGGAGACCGTATCCTCTTGTAAAGCTTCTTGATTGGTATTCTGTCGCTTTCTTTAAGGAGCACTATAGTGGCAGTTGATCCGCTGTAGATTTCTTCCAGGACGTTTATATATGCTTCCTCAACGCCCTGATTCCGCAGTGTCTGCATGACTGCTGATCATAGGCGTGCGCATGAGAGGGGCAGAGGGGGCGCCATCCCCTAAAAAAGGGGTGCAAAATCTGCCACATACATTGACTTAATAGAAAATGGGGCGCTACGATGAACCTTCGCACCCCCTGAACGGGAACTCTGCCCACACCTATGCTGCCCAATCAAATGCTTTCCCGTCTTCTATGAAGGCTATGTATAGTGGTTGGATGTACTCTGAGCATTTCTCTATCACATGATTGATAATATGAATGTGGTTGATTGTTGCGTATAGCCTGTACGAAATCCTGCTTGGTCCTAGTCGAAATCAAGAATAAATGGTCATGGACAGAGCACGTAGCGTGAAGGTAAGATAATTGCTGCAGTCATTAAGGATCACAGACTGGATTTCCAAAGAAGGCAAGCGGCTGAAGGGGAGACAGAAAGTTAGGTGGGCAGGTGAGATTAGGAAGTCTGCGAGTATAAAGTGGCAGCGGCAAGCACAGGACCGAGTTGACTACATGGCGGAACATGGGAGAAATCTTTGTCCTGTAGTGAGCCTTGTCAGGATGATGATGATGATTTCGACTAAAGTAGACTAATCCAAGTTCAACTTAGGTAAATGATACAAATGCAACTGGGCTGAGAAAACTTAATTTTCTAGGCTTGGCTTCATTTGGTTATGCGATGCTAGCTATGCTTAGTTAGAATAATTAGCCGGTGTAAAAGCGACGCTAGCCTGGCGCTTGAACAGGCTCGCGTCGCAGCCACTACGAAAAAGAGTGGTGCAGATTCGATGTGGCAAAAAAAAAAAAAAGCGACAGCCACTTGTCGTTTTGGCTACGAGCGCCGTAAACCCGTGAAACAAAGCGACGCGAGAGGCCACCTGATAGCGGCGGGAAGAGCATGCGCACTGCAGATGGCGCCACGTCGGTAGATGGCGCGTCGACAGCTTCTGCCTAGAGTGCCTCGATGCGCGCGCCCCCGCACCAAAAAAAAAAGCTCGCCAACGAGTACTTCTTTCCTACCATACGCGAGCACCGCAAGCGGTAATGCGCTTCGCATGCTGCCCCACTACGGCAGGAGCCGTAATGGCGGCCGTCGTAGCAGACGACGCGGCTGTCCTCACCCTCAGCGGAGCGCGCGGGCATCAAGGCACCCTATTCTGCCACGCGATCCCGTGGTCTCAACACTTTTGCTAACGCCTGTATACGTACCGCTGATTGATTGATTTGTGGGGTTTAACGTCCCAAAACCACCATATGATTATTAGAGACGCCGTAGTGGAGTGCTCCGGTAATTTGGACCCCCTGGGGTTCTTTAACGTGCACCCAAATCTGAGCACACGGGCCTACAGCATTTCCGCCTCCGTCGGAAATGCAGCCGCCGCAGCCACGATTTGATCACGCGACCTGCGGTTCAGCAGCCGAGTAGTTAGCCACCGCGGCGGGGCCTGTGTAAATATTTAGTAGGCTGTACAATTTACGCCCACAAAATCGATCCAGGCGCAGCCGTGCCTCATAAGTCGATTGTGGTACGTATAAAAGAGCTCATAGTTTAATTAACTCGGAATGTTTTGCAGCGCTCGGGATTGGTGCGCCATCGCGAATTTGAAGACGGCCTTGCAGCGATACGTTAGACAATATATTAATTTTCTCGAAAACCAGTAGCAAGCTTTCCGCTCGCAAGTATACTAAAAATAAATGCTACGTCCACATTGCATTTTTTTTTTTTCAAATCACGCGTTCATGCAGCGCTTTCGCGGCTTACGGCCTTTTACTTCGATAAGCCGAAAACGACAGCGATAACAACGTATGCTGTCGAAGAACACGAGAGAAGCATCTAGAACATTTCGTGCTCGGCCGCAGCATGCTGACGTGACTTTTTTTTTTTTGAGATTTTTTTCTACCTTGCTCGTCGCGGTGATCGTTGTGATAACGGCGTCGTGCAACTGTGACGTAAAGACAAGGTTGACCAATGAGCGTATAAGGAAAATTTTTCAGGCATATCGACACATGCACCAAAGCATCGTGGGATCATCGTCCTCGTGGCGGGGAGCGTCTTTGCGGGGACCTGGGGCCGCCATTTTGCTTTATTTTCTCGACGTTGGTGGTTGCCTTGCCTGTCTGCTGAGCTCTGCATCGCATTGCTGTCCTGTTTGCGGACTGGCAGTGGCTGACGATGTGACGCCCGTGTTACCTTGCACTTTCTACGCGGACTCTAAAGAACTGGTTTCACCTTTCGGACATTGAAAATGTTGGGAACTTTTCGAGAAACTTTGTGCCTGACAAGCGTTCGAACAATGCCACAGACCGTGTGTTCCAGTTGCAAAGACTGCTCGAAACGTGCCTGGCTACCAACTTGAAACGGACATTCATTTCGACCCTCAGGCTGCTTCAGCACGGCAATAATCTCGCTCTCTACGCAACCTTCTGAAATGTATGCGACGCTCGGCGAATATATGCCGAACCTGGGGTTATATGCCTAACTCTAACGGCGCTCCGTTGAAGCGAACTTACAAGACGCAAGCAGTGTCTTCTGTGAACTTATCTTTCATTGCGTGCATTTACCAACCGTCGGTGTCGCGTGGACAAAGAACTTTGATTCATGGTGGACATCTCTTCAAGGACCAGCGGAGTCGCCCTTCACGGAGTGCTCGGTCATCGGTCAACAAGTAAGATAGGGAATTCCCGAGCTCGCGAGGCTGGTACGCAGCCTAGAAATTCCGTCAGTTGAGCATGTCGCATTTTTCATACGCGCCAAGCGCGTCTTATTTGCGCAAGAAGTTTCTAATATTAGCTGAATCGTGAAATTAAGCCCGAATTTTCGTGGGCGGGCTGCGGCCACGTGTCGGGTGTTCGCCGTGACGGAATTCGAAAGGACGGCTCGCTGGTGTGGCGACACATAAGCTTCACCGGGTGCAGTTCGCAGCTATAGCTGACACTAGGCAGGGTATAGCTTGATAGCCGTTTCCTTCAATTTCGTCAGGGACATTTGCCCGTTCCGAATGACGTTGCTCCCTCAGCCACTATTTAGTAATTCGGTACGCGTGCGGTACTGGTTAATCAGTGACTTGTGGTCTTCTGTTGTGTAAATAGTGGTTTCGGGGAAGCAAACGGCATGCGGAAAATCCTCGTTAGCTCGACAGCTTTAATGCTGCGGAACTTCTTCAGGCTGCAGATCAGCGCTTCCTTCTGCAGCCAACGTGAGTGGTGCACCTTGTTGAACTTGATAAGCGTATGTGTGCAGTCTGTTTGCCCATTGCTGTGGTACGCTCCTCGCTTACTTTGTTGGACGCGCCGCCCGCTTCGGTCGACTTCCGAGAACACGGCCTGCGTACGCATGCGAACCTCGTCACGGTGAGTGCACCAGTTGTTCCAACATCCGTGTTTCTAAAGAGCGCTTCTTGATCGTTTCAGGTGCCTTGTCTCTGTGGACTGTCATACATCGACGTCGGACTACGGCAGTCATCCTAGTACCATCCCGTGAATCCTTCTTCGTAACAGTGAAAGTGGAATGACAGTGGTATTTTGAGAAATGAATTTGCGAAACGACTTTGTGAAACGACCACCATTTCGTGTCGAGTAGCCCACGCACGACAGTGCGCTCGAGCGAAATGCGACTTCGCGGAATCAAACGGCATCTGGAACTGCCTCGTCAGTGTTTGATGTAACCGTATACTGTAAGACTTGTGCGTACAGTGTGATTTCATTGCTGTCAATGTTGATTTTTCTGGTTGCTTTGTTCGTCATAATACCTTTCATTCATGGTGCTATGTTTACTGTGAGCTTTTGAAGTTTACTTCCAGGCTTTTATTCGAGTCCCGCCGACTGTTAACGTGTCCTGCCCCGCAGATGTATGGATCGCTGCACATGGTACTTCGGACTGATTCGCCGATGGCGTGATCCTGGCAGACAGCACATTGCTGCTATACCCTTGGAATTCTGTTGGTAAGTGCCACATTCATAAGAATCTTACTGCGGCTGCGTTTACATACGCTTAACGTTTCCACTGCGTGGAAATGCTTCCTCGTATCAGTCTTTCATAGCTACCCATCACAAGAACCTAGAACTGGCTACTGCAGACTGCTTTTAAAGCTATCCGTTCCTGAGGTCACCTGGCGCATCAGTCGTCGTGCGGCCGAACCTTCGAGCAACTTTGCACTGGTTCGCTGATGGCGGGATCCTGGGAGACGGCAGATTGCTGCTATACCCTTGGAATTCTCTTGGTAAGTGCCACATTCATAACTATTATTGCGGCTGTATTGGCATATGATCTTAAAATTTCCGCCGCATGTTGTTGCAGCTTCTTCATGCCAGTCTTTCATCTCTACTCATCACAAGGACCTAGAACTGGTTCCTGCAGACTGCTTACAAAGCTATAGGCGTTCCTGAGGTCACCTGGCCGTGACCTGGCGTATCAGTCGTCGTGTGGCCAAACCTTCAGGAAACTTCGCACTGGTTTGCTGATGGCGTGATCTTGGCAGACGGCACATTGCTGCTATACCCTTGGAATTCTGTAAGTGCCACGTTCATAAGACTCTTATTGCGGCTGCGTTTACATATGCGCTTAATATTTCCGCCGAGTGTTGCTGCAGCTTCCTTGTGTCAATATTTCATCGCTACCCATCACAGAAACCAGAATTGGCTCCTGCATATTCAGTGAACCTAGAACGTTTGTTGGGATGGCGCAACTGCATTTGCGACACCAACTGCCCCTCACTGATATCTCTCTTGAGAAATACCTGTGCTGTAAGCACAGGTAAATACGGCAAAATTGCGATCTCTCGGGGAGATCGTGATCAAAAGCGACGATGTAGCAGCACCTAATCCGGATCGACACTCATCGCGACTAAAAGTGCCCCTGGGACACCGGTATAACGTATTGTGCTCAGTTCTTAATCGATAAGACTAAGCTTCCCTCTAGATACCACTTGCGTAATAGCAGAAGACATGCGAACAAGGGCACAACAGAAAATGGCAACAAATATGCTGTGTCATGTATTCCTCTTTTGTGTGCGTGTCATGTATCGATTAACTTTCCCTAGCAAGCCGTACGCGCCGTTTTCAACTTGTTTTCTGCAAGAAAGCTTCATGGGTGTCATCGTGCACATGTGTAAACGAAGTAGCGATGCGTTCAAGAGCTAACAATGCTCAAAGTATGTTCCGTGGAACGTTACATCGGCAATGTACAAGCCGCGCGATATCCTTGCGCTTCATGAATTAAATATCAGAATGCGAGCAAAATGTAGGTGATGTTTACCTAACCTGTTTTCAGGATATATATCTGCATGTATCTATAAACATCTCAAATGCAAAAAAGTCGTTCGGGAATAAAACCTCCTAGCTTCTCTTTGTTCTCCCGCCAGGCTACGCTAGTGCTCCCAACGCATGTAAATTTCAACGCAGAACTCGACAGTAATCCACATGCTCGCTTTTACTGAATTTAATTAACATAAATATAACTGTTTGCAGGAAAAACATGAATATGTGCTCAAATAGACGCGTCAAGGTACTGTAAAATTTTACAAACGACTAGAGGGAAAATAAAATCCTAAATGTTCCTAATGACTGCATCTGGCAACTCTGTCGAGAAAGAAGGGGAAACGAATGTTTCATGCAGTCAACCTGTTTTTGGCTGTTGGCTGCCTGCAGAGATGAGTCCGCTTGCAGAAACGTTTGCTGCACTCCCTGTTCACCTTCTCCCAATGCAAACAGAACGTGTATAAACCTCAACTATTTTCGAACTATATACTATCATGCATCTCTCGTGTCGTTGCAGGGTTTCAACGTGTTCCCGCTTGTGACGGGCCACAGAAGCATCGGTAACATCCGCGGCATTGCCGCAAGAGCGACGACGTCCGGTCTCCTCTCTCTACCGAATGCTCCTGACCAGTCAAGTCTTCGTGACTTCGTTGGGTGTTCTGCACTGTATTCGCTGCGTGTGGTTCTTCGAAAAGACTCCAGTCACCTTCGTTCGTCCATCTACAGAATGCTGTGCGGTATTTTTTTTTAACTTAAGCAGGAAAAGATGTAAATAGTTTCGCAAAAGAAGCTGCCCTCTATTGAAAGAATTGTTTTTCTTAGCCAACGGATGGTGCACCTAGCTGTTGTAGGAGAAAGCCAAAGAGTTAAAAAAAAATCGTCGTCTATGAATATTTGGTATTGAGGGTAAAGACAGTTATTTACGTTGTGTGCTTTTGTATATCATGTAGAGTTAACAGATTGAGCTACGTGCCTGTTAGCGCACACTTGCGATTTCCTCACAACGTCTAAGTTAGCAGGTAACTCCTGGTCTTGTTGGGTTCTGAATGGATCGAACGGTACCACTGCAGTTCATTCCACGTTGTGGTTTCCATATGTAGAGTGCTTGGCAACCACCATAATCCGTTGATTGTTCAAAGGCAAATCGTGGAGAATCTTTGAGAACTATTCAATTTGTCTACAATACTGGTTTTATATAGTGCGCTGGAGTGATTGTTCGCTCTTACCTATGGCCATGTGCTTTGGGAATCGTTGGAGAACCCACTTGTCTTTACCCTAAGGTTGTTGTTTTTTTCTGGGGCGAAGCTCCTTATGGCGTGGCTTGGGCGTCCCTCGTAGTACGTAACCACCAGTGGCACATACCCGAAATAGGTATAACATTCGACCTCCAAGGTGGTGCCGTTCAGAGATTTCTTCTGTGCGTTGTTTAACAATAAAAAGTAGTGCTCAATGTACATGCCAATGGCTGCTAATGGGGAATGAGAGACAGGAGCATTCGGCTTCTAGTCAACGCGCACGCTGCGATCCCCATTAGCAGCCATTGGCACGTACATTGAGCACTATCGGACAAGAAAGGGTTGCTATTATATTCGCTGGGTGTAACCTCCTTAGTTTTAGAAAGGTTTAGCGAGCGTTGAGCCGCAGGGCCATGAATACAATGAACTAGTATATACTATGAATGAATTCGAGGTAGTTAAAGGGGGGAAGCAGATACGAAGCGCAAGCCGTAAGAAATTAAAAGCTGAATCCTCCTGTCTCTCATTTCACATTAGCTGCCACTGGCATGTACATTGAGCACTATCTGACAGGGAAAGGTGGCTACGTTATACTTGCTGGGCGTAACCTCCTTGGTTTTAGAAAGGTTTAGCGAGCATTGGGCCGCAGTGCCATGAATACAGTGAACTAGTATATACCATGAACTCAAGGTGGTTGAAGGTGGGAAGTAGACCCGAAGCGCAAGCCGTAAGAAAGTGTGCGTGTGCCACCTCTCGTTTAGTCCTTGGAATGTCCACTGAATGGCGGTGCTTCTATATGGGGAATATATGATAAAAAATGCGAGATGGTGGGACTTGGAGTGTTGAGTAGATGGACGAACGGACACACAGACAGTTGCAAGGATGGACGCGTGAACGGACGCAGGGGCGGATGCATGAACGAACGCAGGGACGGGCGCACGAACAGATGCATGGACGGACGAATGCTTCGCCCCACTCTCCATCATTCACTCCGTGGATATGCTGCCATTTTTTTTCGTTGAATAAGTTTGTTGAAAATTCTTTAATTAGTATAGGTAGAATCCCATCTAGCATTGGTAGAATCCCGTCTAGTCTTTGCCCGAAATTTGAGCTTGGAAAATTCCAATCTTTGAAGCGCAGAATTCATGTTAAATTGGTAAAGCCAGTTTGGCTTTGTCTCGATGTTAGAACTGAGGTCTATCATTCGTTGAACTTACTTGCGTGGCAGGGGCGGCGCCAGGATGTTTTTACTGGGGGGGGGGGGGGGGCAACCACGAAAAGTGAATTCCTCCGGGGGGGCAAGCTAGCTCTGCTCCTACTAGGTTTTCAATATATGCTTCTGGGCACTTGGGTGGGCATAGGGGGGGCAGGCGAGAATTTTTTTTTTGGGGGGGGGGGGCTGCAGCCCACCCTTGCCCCCCCTGGCGCCGCCCCTGTTGCGTGGAATTAGTCACGTCGAATTGGTGGAAGCCAGTTTGGCTTTGACCCGATGTTGGAACTCTGACCTTTCACTGATATAACTTATTTGCATGTAAGTCGTCTTGTTAAATCGATAGAAGCCATTTTAGATTTGTGCCGAGATTAGAACTCAGGCCTTTCTTTCATTCATCTTATTTTCACAAGATTTCGTCGTGCCGCATCGCTAGAAGCTCATTTCTCTTTCTCCATATGTTTGAACCACTGGACCAATTTCTTGCAAAAACTTCTTGTGTGGAAGCGCTCGAAAGAACTATTTAACTCTGACTCGAGAGTTCATAGTGTGTGGTGATTTTGTTCCTTCAAAGAAAATCCTCCAAATTTTTCTTGCCACAAGTAAAGGTTTCATAGATTTTCTGCTCTTGCACATTCCATGATTGCGTCCGCAAACCCATCGGCGTTTTAATCGGCAAATCGTGATGACTCTTTTCAAGAAAGAACCACAATTTGAGATACGTCGTTGTGAGATACGTCCCTGAGCTATTGGTATACTTTCCATTTAAATCTGCATTGTAATCGGTTACGGCGCTTGTTTATTTGGCTTTGGTCTACTTAGTCTTGTTTTTCTTCCGTGTCCCTCATCACACCTTTTCAAGAGCGCACACTGTGGATAAATGGGAAAGGGTGAACGTTTACCCTCGCCAACGAACACTCTGGCCACGGTAAAGTAGTCTTTTAAGACATTCACAATAAAGCTGCTTCGTGGTGCAAGCCACCACGCTCGTAATTTATTCATTGCACCTTGAAACAGTGCACAAGCATCCGCTTCGAAGCGCCAGGTTGCTCATGTTGCGTAGTTTTCACAAGAACATACGAGAAGTGTGTGTGAAATATAAACATGTCTATAATAGCTAAACTACAGAAAAGGCAAGGTGTTTGCAACAATGAATCTTTCGAAATTTGTTGTCGTGAAAGCATATGCCCCATTTGCCATCAACCCGCATGTTTTGTAGAGGTGGGCAGCGTGGCAGCCAGTGAAACTTGTCAACTGTTTGTACACCAACGGTTCCTCCCATAAGTCTCTGTTAATAGCGTTCATTGCCTCAAAGAGGCCATGATTACATTAATCAATTTGAGTATGTGCAATTATTGCCTTCACTGTGGTAGCCGATGTTAATGTTTTCGTGATCATAAGCTTGAAGAGACGCTTTCACATTCCTTGAAAATCCAATAAAAATGTTCCGAGCCTTGTCCTTGGTAAATTTCTATGGTCGGCGCTTTCCTGGGTGCATCGACTTTCCTACGCTTTGACTACAGTTTCAACCAACAGCACAATGGCGATGGTACGTATTTTTCTTTGTTCTTGCACTTTAGCGCTGCGAGGGTGTACTTGTGCATAAGTACAGATCCAATAAAGCTCAACATATATATAAGGATATTAACCGGCTTAACAAGGAAAAACTGTCCTCTCTAGAGTACTCTACAAGGCCTGAATATCGTCATTTCAGTCCGTATAAACTGTTTTTATTGCAAGTATGTTGGCTGTTTAGGAAATTAAGAATCAAAATTATGGACTTAAGCCATGGGAGGTAACCTGACGAGCTTGAATCTTCGAGGCCTGTTAACGTCCGACAAAAGAGTCCTCCTTTTTCGGCACATAGCCCTAGTTAGGTTACGCAAGCTGTATGAGTACATATTGTCCGCTTTTCTATAAGAAGCAATATTTAAGATCAATATTTTCTTTTTGCTTTCGTGTCGCATTTCCGATATCTGACAGCGTTATGGGTTGTGTAGGTTCAGACCATCCGCCACTGGTGTGGCCATGGTGGGCTGGTGGATGTAGTTTAAATTTTGTCCTAAGCTCGTATACAAAGCCTGTGGCGCACGCATGTTTGTTTGATACTGCAGCAAGATGTCGTTACCAGCATTCATACGACCAGCATATGAATGTCTAATGATGCGTCTGTTCCTCAATCTTTGTAAAAGCATGGTACCCGCTACACACTCCTTGTGCGTTTTTGTTATGCTTGTGTCTGACAAAGATGAAGAATTATGCCTGAAATAATTAAGGCATCATCATCAGGTCTTGCAATGCATTGGAGCTTTCGATGACCCACTCGTATACGCAAATCACATTATCTGATGCCATGGTTGTTGCTTTTTTGTCCCGAAATGCTTTATTAATGATAATAACGCAACTCCTTTTCCGAACCCAAGCCTGCCTGCCGATTTGTAACCGAGTTTGAAGCACTGGTGCAGCTCTACAATTAAAGAAAAAAAAGAAAGATTGGCGTAGCGTTGTGGTAGAATACTGGGTTGGCAAGCAGGGGACCCGGGTTCGAGTCCCATTGCGCCCTGCATAGTTTTCAATTAATTACTTTATTTTTATTTCGTGCAATAGTGGCCACGACACCGGCGGCGTCCGACAACGACGGTGCACGCGACTCTTGTGGTGATCTCATAACCACTTTCACTGTAAAAAAATTCAGGGGGGGGGGGGGCACAGGCCCATTGTGCCGCTTCCCGGCAACGCCCCTGCAATGCCGCGCAATGTCATTACTATTCGGAGTACTATACAGTGACTCTAGACGCTGCAATGTGTGACGTCAGACAAAAGTTGAGCCTTATCATAGGTGATAAGGCCTTCAACTTTTAGATGCGGAGCATCTTATACTCGCGCCTTGTAGTGTGCCGTCCGCGCCGTCCGCACCGCTTCTCGAACATTCGACAGCTGACGCGCGCGCATGCGCCGTCGCGCCGTCGCCCACTCTTCCACCATCTGTGCATCCCTTCCTCCTCTACACACCGCGCGCGCTTCACTCCTCCACCATCTGTGCACCCTTCCTCCTCTACACACCGCGTTCGACATCTACAATTCTCCTGATTCTCCAGTGGACGCGCATGTGGCGTCGCGCTTCGAGAACATTCAACAGCTGACAGTGCATGCGCCGTCGTGCTGTATATATACTCAAGGTCGGCGCTCGCTCGCTCAGTTGCCGCTCGTCGGTTGGTTTGTACGGCGCGTCGACGTCCAAGGTCGCGGTGAAATGAATTCCAACGAATCCACAAACACAATGATCGACGTCCCTTCGACCAGCGCCGCCCTTTCGCATACGTGTGTACGTGTTCACTCATTTAACACCCCCTCCTACAACCACGTTAACCAATTTAGCCATCGACCCAAGAAAGTCGCAATTTAACACCCCATTTCACAACCACGTTAACCAATTTAGCCATCGACCCAAGTAAGTCGCACTTTAACACCCCGTTAACCAATTATATGGTCCGCATCCTCCTCAGTGTTCCCCCGAGGGAAGCTGCGGGCAATTTTTTTTTCGAGTGGTTTTCGACGTGTGCTGCGGTGAAGCCAACCTATCAGGGGAATACTTAGCTCACAAGAGGGCCCAGACTGACCGTTACTGCAATGTGTGACGTCAGTCAAAATTTGAGCCTTATCATGCGTGATAAGGCCTTCAACTTTTTCGAGTGGTTTTCGACGTGTGCTGCGGCGAAGCCAACCTATCAGGGGAATACATAGCTCACAAGAGGGCCCAGGCTGACCGTTACTGCAATGTGTGACGTCAGAGAAAATTTGAGCCTTATCATGCGTGATAAGGCCTTCAACTTTTTCGAGTGGTTTTCGACGTGTGCTGCGGTCAAGCCAACCTATCAGGGGAATACATAGCTCACAAGAGGGCCCAGACTGACCGTTACTGCAATGTGTGACGTCAGACAAAATTTGAGCCTTATCATGCGTGATAAGGCCTTCAACTTTTTCGAGTGTTTTTCGACGTGTGCTGCGGTGAAGCCAACCTATCAGGGAAATACTTAGCTCACAAGAGGGCCCAGACTGACCGTTACTGCAATGTGTGACGTCAGACAAAATGTGAGCCTTATCATGCGTGATAAGGCCTTCAACTTTTTCGAGTGGTTTTCGACGTGTGCTGCGGCGAAGCCAACCTATCAGGGGAATACATAGCTCACAAGAGGGCCCAGACTGACCGTTACTGCAAGGTGTGACGTCAGAGAAAATTTGAGCCTTATCATGCGTGATAAGGCCTTCAACTTTTTCGAGTGGTTTTCGACGTGTGCTGCGGTGAAGCCAACCTATCAGGGGAATACTTAGCTCAAAAGAGGGCCCAGACTGGCCGTTACTGCAATGTGTGACGTCAGACAAATTTTGAGCCTTATCATGCGTGATAAGGCCTTCAACTTTTTCGAGTGGTTTTCGACGTGTGCTGCGGTGAAGCCAACCTATCAGGGGAATACTTAGCTCACAAGAGGGCCCAGACTGACCGTTACTGTAATGTGCGGCGTCAGAGAAAATTTGAGCCTTATCATGCGTGATAAGGCCTTCAACTTTTTCGAGTGGTTTTCGACGTGTGCTGCGGTGAAGCCAACCTATAAGGGGAATACTTAGCTCACAAGAGGGCCCAGACTGGCCGTTACTGCAATGTGTGACGTCACACAAAATTTGAGCCTTATCATGCGTGATAAGGCCTTCAACTTTTCGAGTGGTTTTCGACGTGTGCTGCGGTGAAGCCAACCGATCAGGGGGATACTTAGCTCACAAGAGGGCCCAGACTGACCGTTACTGCAATGTGTGACGTCAGACAAAATTTGAGCCTTATCATGCGTGATAAGGCCTTCAACCTTTTCGAGCGTTTTTCGACGTGTGCTGCGGTGAAGCCAACCTATCAGGGAAATACTTAGCTCACAAGAGGGCCCAGACTGGCCGTTACTGCAATGTGTGACGTCAGACAAATTTTGAGCCTTATCATGCGTGATAAGGCCTTCAACTTTTTCGAGTGGTTTTCGACGTGTGCTGCGGTGAAGCCAACCTGTCAGGGGAATACTTAGCTCACAAGAGGGCCCAGACTGACCGTTACTGCAATGTGTGACGTCAGAGAAAATTTGAGCCTTATCATGCGTGATAAGGCCTTCAACTTTTTCGAGTGGTTTTCGACGTGTGCTGCGGTGAAGCCAACCTATAAGGGGAATACTTAGCTCACGAGAGGGCCCAGACTGGCCGTTACTGCAATGTGTGACGTCAGACAAAATTTGAGCCTTATCATGCGTGATAAGGCCTTCAACTTTTTCGAGTGGTTTTCGACGTGTGCTGCGATGAAGCCAACCTATCAGGGGAATACTTAGCTCACAAGAGGGCCCAGACTGACCGTTACTGCAATGTGTGACGTCAGAGAAAATTTGAGCTTTATCATGCGTGATAAGGCCTTCAACTTTTTCGAGTGGTTTTCGACGTGTGCTGCGGTGAAGCCAACCTATCAGGGGAATACTTAGCTCACAAGAGGGCCCAGACTGGCCGTTACTGCAATGTGTGACGTCAGAGAAAATTTGAGCCTTATCATGCGTGATAAGGTCTTCAACTTTTTTGAGTGGTTTTCGACGTGTGCTGCGGTGAAGCCAACCTATCAGGGGAATACTGAGCTCACAAGAGGGCCCAGACTGACCGTTACTGCAATGTGTGACGTCAGACAAAATTTGAGCCTTATCATGCGTGATAAGGCCTTCAACTTTTTCGAGTGGTTTTCGACGTGTGCTGCGGTGAAGCCAACCTTTCAGGGGGATACTTAGCTCACAAGAGGGCCCATTTTGACCATGACTGAAATGTGTGACGTGAGACAAAAGTTGAGCCTTATCATGCGTGATACGGCCTTCAACTTATTCGAGTGGTTTTCAACGTGTATTGCGGCGAAGCCAACTTATCAGGAGAATATTTTGCTGGGAAGAGAGCACAGATTGACCCCCCCCCCCTCCCGCTGCAATGTGTTACGTCAGACAAAAGTTGAGCTGTATCATGAGTGATAAGGCCTTCAACTTTTTCGAGTGGTTTTCGACGTGTGCTGCGGTGAAGCCAACCTATCAGGGGAATACATAGCTCACAAGAGGGCCCAGACTGGCCGTTACTGCAATGTGTGACGTCAGACAAAATTTGAGCCTTATCATGCGTGATAAGGCCTTCAACTTTTTCGAGTGGTTTTCGACGTGTGCTGCGGTGAAGCCAACCTATCAGGGGAATACTTAGCTCACAAGAGGGCCCAGACTGACCGTTACTGCAATGTGTGACGTCAGAGAAAATTTGAGCCATATCATGCGTGATAAGGTCTTCAACTTTTTCGAGTGGTTTTTTGACGTGTGCTGCGGTGAAGCCAACCTTTCAGGGGGATACTTAGCTCACAAGAGGGCCAATTTTGACCATGGCTGAAATGTGTGACGCGAGACAAAAGTTGAGCCTTATCATGCGTGATACGGCCTTCAACCTATTCGAGTGGTTTTCAACGTGTATTGCGGCGAAGCCAACTTATCAGGAGAATATTTTGCTGGGAAGAGAGCACAGATTGACCCCCCCCCCTCCCGCTGCAATGTGTTACGTCAGACAAAAGTTGAGCTGTATCATGGGTGATAAGACCTTCACTTTTTCGAGTGGTTTTCGACGTGTGCTGCGGTGAAGCCAACCTATCAGGGGAATACATAGCTCACAAGAGGGCCCAGACTGGCCGTTACTGCAATGTGTGACGTCAGACAAAATTTGAGCCTTATCATGCGTGATAAGGCCTTCAACTTTTTCGAGTGGTTTTCGACGTGTGCTGCGGTGAAGCCAACCTATCAGGGGAATACTTAGCTCACAAGAGGGCCCAGACTGACCGTTACTGCAATGTGTGACGTCAGAGAAAATTTGAGCCATATCATGCGTGATAAGGTCTTCAACTTTTCGAGTGGTTTTTTGACGTGTGCTGCGGTGAAGCCAACCTTTCAGGGGGATACTTAGCTCACAAGAGGGCCAATTTTGACCATGGCTGAAATGTGTGACGCGAGACAAAAGTTGAGCCTTATCATGCGTGATACGGCCTTCAACCTATTCGAGTGGTTTTCAACGTGTATTGCGGCGAAGCCAACTTATCAGGAGAATATTTTGCTGGGAAGAGAGCACAGATTGACCCCCCCCCCCTCCCGCTGCAATGTGTTACGTCAGACAAAAGTTGAGCTGTATCATGGGTGATAAGACCTTCAACGT
The DNA here is from genome assembly GCF_013339725.1 of Rhipicephalus microplus. Lineage (NCBI taxonomy): Eukaryota > Metazoa > Arthropoda > Arachnida > Ixodida > Ixodidae > Rhipicephalus > Rhipicephalus microplus. The sequence goes on from NC_051165.1 coordinate 257,547,599, forward strand.
TTTCGAGTAGTTTTCAACGTATATTGCGGTGAAGCCAATTCATGAGGAGAACATTTAGATCGGCAGAGGGCACAGCGTCACCGACGCTGCTAGAGTGAATCACTGCATATGCTTCCTAAAGGTAACATATACAGAGACTGTAATGATGAATATATGATGAAATGCGAGATAACGGTACTAGGAGTTTTCATTAGATTGATAGACGGACAGACACGCGGACGGGCGCTTCGCCCCACTCATAATGCACTCTGTGGATGTGAGATTTGTTCCATTTTTTCTTTTCGCGCGATAGTGGTTATGGCTACCGGCGGCAAAAACTATCTCAAAACAGCTTTCGCACTGCAGTAAAAAGCATGGGATGCCATGTCGGCAGAAGGAGATTCCAACATGAAAACTGTTCGACCAGCAACAGCATCGTGCGAGCATTAGGACGCTACGCTTGTCCGAGATAGCGGGGGCGATGTTACTTGCGGCCTGGTTTTGTAGCCACCGCCGAATGCCTCGGGTGATGCCGAGATGGATGTGGACCAACGGAATGAAGTGCCGTGCGCAGCATGTGTCACCTTCGGGCGTCATCGATTTCGACGTGCCTGGCGAGTCTTCAATATACCCGAAAACTAATTAATTTACACCGAGACATCGATCCAGTTTGCAATGTTTGACTCTTAAGAAAAGGTGGCCTCGCTGACTGGTCCACATGAAGTCAATCTGTCGAACATATTTGGCGCAGTTTCATGCCTACAAAGCCTCTTCTCGTGGTAATCTACTGCCCCTTTAGTGCTTGGTGACAACTAAGTTTGAACTGTTAAAGAATCGAATTCAACTGTAATTGCAATTCAGTTTGTTTTTTTCATACAACAGACTGTTTACATGTTCCGCCATGGTGATGCCATGGACTCGTGTCAATTGTTCCTAGGTCGCAAGCCTTTCAGGGCCTTAAAAAGTTCCCATTATGTCATGCTCGCAAATCTGGTCAATTGTGCCTGAATGTGAAAATTTCTGCCATCTTACATGACTAAATAGAGACTCGCAGCAGAGGCTACCTACCTGGTACGTGTGAACTTGAGCACAATCCCAAAAGAAATCTGTTTATCATGGGTAAGACCACTTAAATGATGAAGCCACAGCAAGGATGGCATATTAGTTTTATTTACATACTGAACACACCTGCAACCTGACCGAGACTAAACACATTCAGTGGTGTGTGCAACAATGGAACTGCATTATAATTTAAAAGTAGCTAGTTTCACACAAGTTACAAGTATTTACAGACAACACTGACTCCTGAACAAGTATGCAACCCCTTATCTTTTAGTTTTAAATAAAACTGGGTTTGCAGGAGAAATGCCTTACAGACTCAACGAAGACACACAGCAGAGTGTTCCTGCATCGCCCCTCCGGGGGTCTTTCACAAGTAAGCATGGAATGTTTTTACATATCAGTGATGCTTATAACCAATAATATATGAAAAAAGAAGACTGTACAGCACACATAACTCTCATCACACCAGTAGAGACAGCATTAACATAAGTGAGAACAGATGTAAACAAAAGACGCCAGTAAATTAAATGTGCCCTGCCCATACATCGAGTACCTACAGTAACAGAGACCACTCATCTATGCATAGAAAAATTTCAACAAAGGTGGTCCCGATTCTACAACTACAGAGTGCAGAGCAACGATATCTTTCCAGATGTACAGTACACAAACGTTAGGTGACACATGCTGTGGTAAGTGTTGAGTTTATTGGTTACATACCACGTAAAGAAAAAAATCAATCATCCACATGTTGACCATTCCAAAGACTAAAGCCATGTGTGAAACTCTAGTGCGCCAAGGGAGCTTGAAAGGAGAATATCAAGGACTAGAAGCCAGATATACCTGCAGTGGCCCTGTGGAGACGCGACAGGCACAACTGCAACGTCGCAAGTGCAACCTGTTTTGTCGCTAATTACATAACGAACCATATGCACCATGATAACTAACCTCCAAGACTTTTGTTCTTGAGATCACTGCAGATGCCTTCCCTAAACATTTAGAACCTCATAAAGACAACAGGAGCACTACATTCAGCAACATCAAATTTCAATGAGGGCAAGGAGCACAAAATGTCTCATTACAAGCACAGTGCATCCTGAAGGAAACAAGGCATGTACACTTGAAGCTTTTTTTGTCAATCATGCATCTTAACAATACTATGAGCATTCTTTGCTAGTTCTGTGACAGACAGGACATTCCTTCCGTTGGCGCCTTCCTTTCAGTGACCTATATTTCTGATATCAGCTACACGAAAGGAAAAAGTAGATGTTGGTCCCCAAAATCAACTGCATGAAATGAGCCACAATGTTCACAATCAAAGAATTTTCACTGCTTTTATACGTATAATAGCAGAAAGAAGTGCCAAATATGTGTAGAAAAAAAAAAAGGAAAGGTACGGGGGGAAGAGACAAATGAAGACGACAGGAGAAGATCTGACAGCATTCACGCACACACAACCGCACACAGTTCAACACATCTTTCACGCTTCAGGAGTTGTCTTCCAACAGCTGGCCACTGCTACCCCTTGGAGCTTTCTAGTCATTCAAAACTTTTATGTGCACAGCACTCCGGCAGAAACCCTACATAGGTTCCATCAAAAAGGCCTAGCACACAGGGCCAATGTGGGAGCTGGAAATGTCCTTTTCACTAGTGCTTGTTATATCCCAGTGCTTGAACTTGGCCATTGACAGTCTTTTTTGTTAGGACGCCGTCCTCGTGCACAGTGACCGTCTCCACACCATTTTCCAAGACCCTGTGAACGATGTAATTTTTAAGTACTTGATAGCAAAGGAAATTTCAGCAGATGAAAGAACAGATAAAAGCATCGACTTTTTAATCCTTTGTAGGTTCACCTATACTTTTGACATAGTGATAAGACACGGCTGTGGTATATTCATATAAACTACAAAGAAATATTATGAACAAGTTCTATAAAAATGAAACCAGTAGTTTGCTGAATGAAAAGGAAAAAAGAACGTGGGACATATACGTCTCCCTCACTCGTGAGAGTGTTTTAAAAAAGATGAAAAACACTGTCTCACAGTCTGATGAAGGCACCATGCCGCGATTGCTGAAGGGGAGATGCGAGTCGAAAAATCGCGTTTTTAGCTAAATTTCTCGTATTTCTGTTTTTTATTGCATTGTAATCTTCAAACCTTCTTTCATCTGTGAAAATTTCAAAACTAAATTCGAACCGCAAAATGCAAAAAAATGTGTATGAAGGCATCGCGGTGGCTCAAAATTTCGTGGATTTGCGCCGATATTGGCCATCTTTGACTGCGCGCTGCTTCCCGTCGCAGTGCCGTCCACCATCGCGATCGGTTGGGAAAGTTGCGTCCGGCCTTCTTACAGCTCCGACGACCGCCAGTTTCGTACGTGGGCAAAAAAAAAAAATAATAAAAAACGAGGCCTTTTTATCACGTGGTTTGAGCGGTTTGAAACGCGCGGCACCCTAAGCCGCATCGCCATTGGCTACCGAGTCATTGTCAGCTGTGTTGGTGGCGGCCATCGGCATTTGGTCCGTCTGCTTTTCTGCGCGTCTACGCATACTTCCGCGATGACAAGCCCGAAAAAGTGCAACGTGAGACCGCAGAAGTTTCGAACGAAGCACAAGTTCAAGGGAAGGCGGCGTAAAGCGCCCCGAACGACGGCGACGAACGTGAACACGCCTACGTGTGCTAGGCCTGACGGCGGCATCGACGAGTGCGCGAGCGACAGTGGCTGCGATGAAGGGATTGACGCTGCGCTTTCTTTCGTCAGTGCTTTGGAAAAGAAGCTCGGCTTCTTCGAAAAAGACGAAAGACAGCGCGATGAGGTTTGTGCAACGCCAGTTTTGTGCGACACCCTCTTGCTGACGGCACTTGTGGCAGGTGCGGCATGCCCTGCTTGCGGTATTCAAAAACTTGCCGTTCGGGAGCCGGCAGAAAAGCGCAAGGGACTTTCGTCACTCCTCGAACTTCATTGCGAAAACAGCGAATGTTCAGCCACTGTTCTTTCGTGCTCCTATACGTCACTGCGTGTTACGGCATACGGCAGCAGCCGAGTGAGCCAACGGTACGACAGTGGGAGCTCCCGAGATAGTTTCGCTGTAAATGTGAAGGCGGTGGTGGCTGCACGCGCTGTCGGCATTGGGCATGAGCAATTGTCGAGATTTTGCTCCATTATTGGACTCCCAAAGCGAATGCACCACCGAGAATTTTTTTCGATAGCAAAGAAGGCGCACCCCTGCCATGGCAGCTGTGAGTGAAAACTTGCGCCGATCCAGAGAGTTGACGGAACAAGTAGCAGGCGAAACTGATGTGGCTGTTATGTTCGACGGCACTTGGCAGAAGAGGGGCCACAAAGGCCACAACGGGATTGGCGCAGTTATCTCCTTAGATACTGGCCTCTGCTTATACTTCGAGGTCATATCAAATTACTGCCTGACATGCAGTAGGCACAAGGATATGGGCCCAGACGAGGAAGCGTGGCAGGCATTCCATGGCCAAGTCTGTGAAAAAAATGCAGACTGTTCCTCCCATGCCATGGAAACGGAGGCTGCAATGCGCATTTGGCAGAGAACATTGACTTATGACACCTCACTGCATTTCATGACATTCTTGAGTGACGGTGACAGCAAAGCATATAGTGCAGTTGCAGAGTCAAAAGTCTATGGTGCTGTCAATATAGAAAAAGAAGACTGCACTAATCATGTGGCCAAGAGACTTGGCACGGCGCTATGGAAGCTGCATGTGCCATTACCACGAGGGCAGAAAATGAAAGAGCCAGCCATTCAGAAGCTCCAAACATAATATCAGATTGCCATAACAAGCAACAGGGTGAGTGTACGCGATATGTACACTGCAGTATGGGCTTCGTACTTCCACTCATGCTCTACTGACCATGCTGGCAGCCACAAGTTTTGCCCTGCAGGAACAGAGTCGTGGTGCAAACATCAACGCGCTGAAGCACTTGATGAACCTGCACCACGCCACACACCTCTCCTGACAAAAGCACAGGGATTGGCTGTTTTGCACATTTATAAGCGGCTAACGGATGAGAAGCTCCTTGCTTGATGCATCAAAGGAAAAACCCAGAACGCATCGGAATCCCTGAACAGCAAAATTTGGCTACTTTGCCCCAAGACTAAGTGTCTCCCGAATGGTTGTCGAGACTGCCGCAGCTATGGCAATCCTGTGGTTCAACAAGGGTCATGCTAATTTCGAGCACATCCTGGAAGAGCTCAACATACTGCCATCTAGAGATCTAGTTACTTTCACTGATTCCCGCGATGCGAGGCGCATCAAGAGAATGTCCGAGCGTCTGACCACAGAAGCAAGGGCCCACCGTCGTCGTGGAGTGAAAAAGGCACGGCTAGAAGAGAGAGCTCGCAAGGACCGTGAGGGCACAACCTATACTGCAGGACAGTTCTAGTAACTTGCAGTGCTTTTCAAAGTTCTGTTGAACATTATGGCCAAAGATTATGCATTTCTAACAACTCTGTGATAAAAAAAAAAGGTTTCAAACTTTCAAATGCGTTTTTCTCCTTTTGCAGTTTTGTGTGATCTGTGCTTCTTATACACGCTAGTTCGTATACTTAGAATTGTCATACCTCTATGAAATTTCGCACATAGCATAATGAAGGCCAATAGAGTGCAAGTATTTATTCAGATTGTCAGTGCTGCTTGATTATGTTTTTCAAAAATTACATAACATTGAAAGCCCTTAGCAACTAGAGCCATAGTAAATTTTTCTATTTTATTATTGTATTTCACCTTTTTACACACAAAATTTATATAGTTTTTTGCACTCTACAGTTCCAAAGAATCATAGTCAGCTATATCTGCATGCTTTATCTCAAATTTTTATAGGTCAGAATTGTTGCATAACAATGGCCATAATTTTGCAGTATCTGACCTGCAGAAAGAAAACCAAGCAATCTACATGAAAATAAATGACATATTTGAAAAGGAGAAAAAACTCTATTAGCATGCCAATTTGTGTTAAATTCAGACTCTTATTAAAGAAAATCGTTTTTCGAGTAGCATCTCCCCTTATATGGGTATTTGGGATGAAATGGCCAAAGAAAGTGGAGCAGAGTATCATTCTTAAGGGGGGACGCGGCCTTTGAAAACCGAAAAATCGCGAAAAAGTCGATTTTTGGCAAACCACATATTCGGGCAGTATGTGTCATAAACTACCTTTTCTGTAAATATCAACGTCTAATTCGTCGCGAAACCATTTGAAATAAAGTTTAGAACATGCCGCGGCGGCCCTCGAGCGGCGCGCGAGCGCTCAAAATACCCCAACTTGGCGTGATCGCAGTTTCTCGACCGCTTGACGGAGCGCCGCCATTTTGGTGTTGTGTTGTTTGTGAATTCTTGCTCTTTCTTTCCCCGCCACCTGCGTCGCCGGCGGCAGCGCAGGAGAGGAGCAAGCCGCTCATGATTGGAGGGCTCGCGAGAGCTTTCAAGTTTCCCGCGGCTGAGGCGCGCAGCTGGGATTGGAAGAAGCGTGCGCTCCCCAAGGACGCGGGGGAGCCCGCGACTGCCATTGGCTGCTGCGCACGATGACGTAGCACTCTTGCGCATAATGCGGCCGATGCGGCCGCTCGTCTGCTGCTCCTCCGTCCGGCGTCTTTATGTTCCGCTCGCTTCCCTGTATCGTTGCAGCCGTTCGCATACTCTCCACGCTTCAACTGTCTTCGAAACGATTTTCAACCGTCTTTACGAGACGATTTTCAACCGTCTATACGAGACGATTTTCAACCGTCTATACGAGACCGTTGTTGTGTTCGCTCACGATGCGCCCAACGAAAAAGAAGACGCTACAATCGTTCGGTGCAAGGAAGCGAGCTATGAAGCTTGTCCGCGCGGCGAGGCTCTCCGCTCGCACGTGCGCCGACGGTGATCGCGCCGACGGTACCTGTGGGGCAGCTTCTGCTTCATCTACGCAAGAGAGTGGTCGCATCGACGCGCCTAGCAACGGGACTCCTGCTCCACCGGTGCAAGAATTTGTCGTTACAAGTGCGCCTGGTGTCTCGTGCTCATCGACAGTGGCTTCCGCATCTTCTCTTTCATCGGCCTCGAGTGCGATCGCGTCGTCAACTGTGCATTTGCGAACAAGTTTCCTGACGTGCGAGGAGAAAGAGGCGGCGGATCAACAACGCCAGTTACGCTGCAGGTTCATTTTAGAACTGCCTATGTGCTCAAAACTTTCAAACGTCGTTTTCTCAAAATGACTTTTTTGGCTAGTGAGGCTGCTTATTCCAGCCATATCTCTGGAACCACTCATTGGATTTCCATAAGTCTTTTTTTATTATGTACATGAATACATTTCTGAGGGGGTGACAAGCTCATTTCTTCAATATATTGTGTGTGTTATTTATTATATTTAATCAAAATTTGATTGATAATATCCTAATCACGAACACAAAGTTTGATGGTCTGCTAAAACTTTTCAGCAAGGAAATTCAAAAAAAGGGCTCTGTTACCCCCTGGAGTATCAATCTGGGAATCATCATAGTTAATTTCACAGTTCCAGCACCTTTTGAAAGTTCTCCAGGCCTGGAATAAGAGAACCATGTGCACTACCCTGATATTCTGCTGTAACTAGAAAACCAGTGAACATAACTTGATGAAATTTTGTAGTTCTTCTAATGCTTTTGCTATAAGTCTATCCTGAAAATTTCATTAGGATATCTCAATAAACAAAAAAGTTGGTATCCGATGGTAGCCTCCCCCCTTAAGCTGTGAAGAGCAAAGTTGTGCGGACCACATTTTAGCACCCCCCATTCTTTTCTAGCTTATCTGGCTGCCCTCACCTTTGCTGTCACAACTGTCTCTAGCAGAGCTGTTGTCCCTGAATATGTGTCTAGTTTTCAACAGGTGTATGATATAAAGAATGAATATGTGACTACTTTTCAAAAGGTACACGATATAAAGAAAATATTTCCACGCACTAAATCCGCTATTGCACTGAGGGACGAGAGGGACAATTTCGCAGGAGATCGCTCGGATACCTTCATCGGTTATGTTATTATGCAAACTTACACAAATACATGATGACTGCATGTCCTCTCAAATGACCTCTCGGGAAAACCAGAAAAGAAAGAAATTATTCTGCATTCTGATTGATAGGTTCTATCTGCAGAGAAAAAAATCAAGAGCTGTCATAAAAATTTAACCAAACTTCAATGTCAGTGTTACACTACTTCCACCCTTCAAATGAGTTAAAATTTTTCTTCGAGACTGCAAAGACTTATGCAAGACATGGGTATATGAGCGACTTAGCACTGTGCCAAGTATGATGAGTGATGGAGGAACTGTCGTCTCCAGATGATAAAGTAGAACGTATCTGTCCCATTGCTGCACAAAGGATTAATAGCCGTGCGTGAAAAAATCTGCACCTTTTTTTATTGAACTTAAATAGCTATCAACAAAGCAACAAAGCAGCATGCATAACTGCAAATTATAATTTTTATGCTTCACAGTTTATTGAGCAAAAAACATGTACTGATCACAAAAACACACTTGTGGGACCCAGCGAATTTGTCAAAAAGTCCCTACAGTACCGTCTTTTCATGAAGCAACAAATACTACTATGCGCACAATGTACAACTACAGAACCCAGCAAAGGCGAAATGGCTAAGTTGCTCCACACGTCTCATTAATATGAAGGTATCAGTTTGCCAATGCATGCTCAGAGTGAAATAGCAAGTTTAAAGTTCCTACAAGCAACTGTGATTTGCTAATGAAATGACATGTCACTCCCATAGAACAGTTACCGAGGATACTCTGATTTGTAGAGAACGCCAAGAAGTGTTGGAGAACAACTTACTTCCTGGTCTCTATCTTTTTGCCGTTGACGAACCGTGTAGACGTCGTCGTCTTTCGCACACCTGGCCGCATTGCTCCCATGTCAGTGCTGAATGTGGATGTTGTTACCGACGTGAACCTACAAAGCAAAGAAAAGATTTAGAACGTGCAGGTTCGACATAAGCTTGACAAGACAACGCGGTACGAGTTAAACAGGTTAGTACAAATTCAGACGTGCAATGCAAGTTCTATCTACTAGAACTATTTAGTGGACCTGTCAAAAGCAATGTTATCATTGTTTCATGCAACAGAAAATGCAAAGGAAGAAAAAAGCGTACTATGCTTAATGTATGAAGCTATGGACTCAAGTCCTTAATTTTTCAGCAATCATGCAGCCACTGAATAAGTATGAAGCTATGGACTCAAGTCCTTAATTTTTCAGCAATCATGCAGCCACTGAATAAGTGTGCAAGCGTTGCAAGAGGCAGCTCAGTTATAACAGCTGCACGAACGTGACGATATGTTAACTCTGGCAAGAACCATATTGATGTCATTTAGCAAAAGTACCAGAACTCTACATAGAGACCAAGTGTGACATTAAAAAACAGGAAGCAGCTTGCATTCACTGGAACATGCCACTGATGTCGCAAGAGCGCCTTAAATCGCGATACAGGCAGATTTCGACGAGCTTTTCTAGCATAAATGAGTGCCTTCTGCAAGATTGTGCACAGCAGCGTACCACAAAAGTTAGTTTGAGGCTGATCAACTCTAATTCACATCAATACAGGAAACTAGCATCTTGCATAGTAGCTAAGTGACACTGTATTTGGCAGTCAATGTGATGGATATGTATGGACAGGCTCTGGTGGCTAACCTGACCCACCGCATATTTGCAACTTTCTCTGCCATTTACCCTTGGTTCCTTGCACAGATTGTCGTGTGGCCTACAACTACAGCACACAGAACAAACAGCATTTGAACTAGTAAAGCGTTTTCCACAATGCATGCACACATACAATCACACATCAATATAGTTAAGACACTCCACAGCAGAAAACCTCATTGTATAATGAATTTGATCAAGTTAAGGGTCCTATGTTTAAACGGTAAAAATAGCCCCACATTTTTCCAGGATTGTCTGCATCTCAGGGACAAGAAAACAAAAAAGCGTGGCAGCAGCAGAATAGAGTGGAATAGCATGTCTGCTCATCCCGAGGGCTTAGGCGAAACACAGAATAGCAGAAAAAATTCGGCTATGTTTTACGAGTGTGTCATAGCATGGCTATATCGCGAGACACTTCAAAACCATGATGACAAACTTTGTAGCAGAACAGATAACTCATTCAGCTTTCGTTAACTCAAGTGTGCACAATCATACATCCACCGACAACCTGTCTCCACTTTAGTAAATGGCATCTGCTGCAGCATGACCACCGGTCAACGAGAGAAAGTTCTGCGTATTGCATCACCTACAAAGCTCACATCGCATCCGGAATGCTTGGTGTACCGTATGCATTTGTGCCCGAGCAGTGAAAGCGTCTCTGTAGTAAGGTTGTGGGGGTGGGGCGCAATGTGTCACCTACAATGTGACAGCATTGCTTTCACTTCTGCAGGCGACATGCCCCTAAAATTGCCCTGCACAAGATGTGTGTATATTATTTCTACAAGGGCCATGCCAGGACCAAGTCAATTCATTGTAAAACGCAGGCCATCACATAGTTGGGGAACATATGATCGAGGTTCCACTATATGCACTGTGCCGAAGTCTTTGTCACTGGTCAGCCAGCCTTTGTAGCCGAAAGGCACAGCGTGCAGTCAGTCGTACAATGACTTGAAGAGCACTGCTAAGTTTTATTCAAGAAAAAGTGGTAGCACGACGATGCCTTCCATTCCGTTCTCTCAACTTTGTTTTCGCAGCCACTACCAAGGTGCCTCGACGAAGCCATAGAGAGTGGTCAAGAGGCCTCTGTAATCGAAAATTCAGAAGAGCTTTTGTGGCAGCCACACCACGAGTGTAAGGGTTGCAGTTTGACCTTTCACAATAACAGGTTGCAAAGCATGACAGTGCATTTTGTTTTGTTTGCTTGACAGTATCTTTCAAAGCCCTCCAGCAATGTTTTCATACGTAAAGCTGTCTGCAGACGATCAATTTATCTTAGCTGATGTTTAACAACCTTTCACTTGAAGACTAAGCACATGAATGCAGTGATCACAGATATTACACCGAACTAAGGCACAATGTTACTACCCTAATCTGGGAGGAACAATACTACATGACAAAAAACGCCTACCAAAATGGTGCTGTTCAAACCATAACACGATTCAGCTTCCACAAGGCTTCTGTGTGGAAGCCGGAGCTTACATTTCTTGACATCTTTTTGGTCAACATTTTTCTTTTATATTTCTACCATGCCATTGCATTCCAACGAAGTGAGATTTCGTTAGATTCTCCATTTCATAACGCTACACAGTTTTCGCTAGAGCTATGATTGGAAAGCCACATCACATTATATAACAAATCTTGATATGATTTCATTTATTGGGGTTTTTAACAGTGCATACAAGTGACATTTCACCAGGCAAAACCGAATATAACATGCAATACAATAAATGCGACACTGGCCGCTTCATGGCTGCGCCTATAACACATCTGCATTTCGCCCCTATTGTAACGATTAGGCACAGTAGGTTTGCTTCACCTGTCCAACAGCACAGAACTGTGTCAGTTATACAAAGCTGAGCAGGCTAAAGGTATCATGCTTGGCAAGCTAAGGAGCGATGCCAGACAATGACGGTGTTACAATCCGATGCAACCATGCGGCCACGTACTCTCGCATTAGTGGAGTTATAATATAGAGGGGGGCTTTTTTTACGTCCTAAATACGCATTATGATTATGAGGGACGCTGTAGTGGAGGGCTCGGGAAATATCGACCACCAGGGGTTCTCTAACGCGCACTGACACACCCCAGTACATAGGCCTCTACCATTTCACCTCCATTGAAATGAGACTGTCGTGGCCAGGATCAAATCAGCGACCTTCAGGTGAGGAGCCGAATACCCCAGCCACTGGTCCATCAATGTGGGCACTACAGTCACTCTGGATGACTATGCAGGATTGCTGCTCCAATAAACCAAGATACTGCAACTAGGCTAGTGCAAATACTAAACTTTAGATTTAAACTGAACAGTGATTTGGTTGAATAATTTTGAATTAAATTTGGATTGTATATATCACAAATTACAAACTAAAATGAGCATACTTTTTATGATCCAAATAAACACAATATATTTTTTTTTAAAGTTGAAATGAGGCATGTGCGAATGTCATTTAAAGGAATGGAAGCAACATTGAATGGTACCAGGATTTCACTTTCCGTAGAATGCAAGTGACAACCTGTAAAATATGTCAAGTTTTAACCCTTCCCAGACATAAGCCAGTATCACGAGCTTTAAAAAAAGAAAAATAGAAAATAGGAATCGATGTGAAGGTATTGCATTCATTAAATGTTTAAATGGGGCTTCATCACAGTACAGATTTTCCCTGGTTATATGTGTTCATTGTACAGCACTGCTTTTCTTTTCTGCAGTGAAATCAGATTTACGAAAAGGGGGGGAGGGGGGTATTCGTTTTGAAATGAACTTTCAACACTAATATTGGTACAATATTTGCACAAGCCTAACTACAACACACATTGCAATTCTTGAGTTGTTTTCCTTTCCTTGATGTACTTCGCTCTGATGGAATCTGTGATGATGCAAGACTCGCCCAAAGTTTCAGCCTCCTGCAGATAAAGCTTCCCATCAACACAATCTTTACATTGTGGTCAACAGCATCCTTGTGAAGCGAGCGTGTAAGCATGCCACAATATTTAGTCCAAGTAGTTGTGGTGAACTGCCCTTGCAATCGCAAAGCCACAACAGCACATGCGCTGAACACGCTGGGTATTTATCGGGACACCACGGCCAACTACAAGACCCACTTTTTACAAAAATAGATTAAGTCGGTCTATAAATTCTAAAATTGGTTTAGACAGTCTAAAGACTGTCAATCTATTTTTGTTAGCAGAGTGTGCAGATCCTGCAATATTTCGCATACACTCTGCAATCGCTGTCATGCCTATCCTTCATAGCAGTATTGGAAGTCTAATGTGAGCACAGGGTAGCCAGTGTTATGCCGAAGGAAATGGTTGTACGTGGGTGAGTTACACATTGCAGCCACAATTTGGCCGGCCAACAAGTGGAGCTACCTACCCATCAAATCCGCCAAAGATGTCAGGAAAGCCAAGGTTTGGAATAGGGAAGCCAGTCATCGGGAAGAAGTCATCTCTCCTGTTAACCGCTGCAGCTGTAATGGCAAATACAAGGAACAGAAAAATTGCTAACAGTTTGATGACCATGTACAGCCACGTACTCAAAAAACATTAACCACTGGCCGTAATTTCAAGGGCATAATGGCCGTAATGTACAACACAGAAGCTAATGTTCGTAAATGTGGGAAAGAAGAAAGTACTAGCAATGCAAGAAAAAGAAAGCATTGACGAATGAGAAAGCCCTTTGCCACAAATGAACGTGGTATTAAAAAGCTTGTACAAAAATTAGAAAGGCTTCTCGAGGTTAGTTTGACTTAATCGAGCAGAACGTTTAGCGGCTCATAATGAGGTGATGCTGCATCAGTTCATCACAATCATCTAAAAGAATGAACTGCTAGACAATTAATAACACAACTGATACAGGCTTAAACGTGTAGCTCTATAAAAAAGTGTGAAGCTTGCCATTTCTAAATCACCCACAATAGAAACCTGCTTTAAAAAAAAAACATGCCTGTGGCCTTAACACTAGAAAATGAGTTTCCAAAAGTTAGGTAAGCACATGTTAGTGGAACTTTGGACTGAGGACATACAGCAGAGGGAAGCAAGCCACAAATGAAATGAAACACATGAGATGCACATTAGCGTGGACAATCACCAAGCAAACTTGTACCTAGACAAGAAGCCAGTCGCTATGAAGAGGGAAATTCTAAGTCAATATATAGTAAGTGAACTAATAATGAAGGCACCACTGCTACAATAAACTACAAGCAATATCAACACATTTTCAGTTGTTGTTAAAATGTAAAGTTACATTCTTACATTCTAATATTAACAGTGAGATACACTCAGACGTTAAGAAAACTGCCACAAGCAGAAAGAATATATATTAGCCAGCAACAGTAACAAAATATTGCATGCCAAACTGCTTTTCTTTCTAAACGGCAAAGACGAGCTAATGGCCAGTGTTTCAGAACTGAGCACACAGGCTCTGATGCAGCTGGCTAAACCAGGGCGAAGCAATGTCCTGATGCCCTTCATTGGTAGGCATCATTGGCCAACAGTCATGGGAAGCATGAGCAAAGAAAGCATATCCTTTACCAACGACAGATTGTCAACCATTGAGGACCACTGACACTCCACACGACATTACGCACCAAATGTTTTGTCCTGCAGACACCTGTAACACACAGTTCCAATGACCAGTTCGCATAGGTTACGTCAGCCACTTACACAACATCACCCACCCCTTTCTCAATTCTACAGCTATGCAGGAAAAAAAAGCCAGACAAACAAACAAACAAACAAAAAAGGAACTGCCAGGGGTGCAAATGACAGGGCTGACTAAGGGAGTGGGAAGGAATTTGCAAACAGCCAACCAACCCAGGAAAACAGCCAGCCAGCATGGCAGACTAAACCACACAAGGGCAGTGCTGACAAGAGAAGCAGCAGCAGCCAGGTAAGGGAGCACGCATTGCTTTGCAGTGTAATGAAGCAGGGAGAGCTTAAAACAAACGTAATGGGGCAGCAGGTGTGACGAAGATAACAGAAAAAGGGAGCAGCCTCTTGGCCGCTTTTTCACACCTGAATGTCCGTGCAAGAAACGGTTACGGGCCGCAGCCCTGCGACCTCCACCCTCAACATTTGCCCGGTGGCGACTCAGAAAAGGCGCTGAAATCCAGAAGAGATGAACAGATAGTGGCCGAGGAGAAATGAAAAAAAAAAATAATCTACCCCCTTTTTACAATAACATCACAGCGCTCCTTTCTTTTTCTTAAATAATTGTATTTTGCTTTTCACCATCTCACTAAGTGGACATGCCCATATAGTGTGGCGAGGTGCTGGTGCACACCCCAAACAACGGACATTTTGCAAATTTCTTCAAATCAAGACTCCTGCAAGGAGCAGCCCTATTGCTGCTTGCAAATCTTACGTGCATTTTTTTTCACTGTTTTGTACACCCAACAATCGGCATGCCATAATGTAGATGTGCAAGACCCAAAACTCGAGAATATGCAGGGAACTGCCCCATGATCTGTACCCATGAGGTGCTGCCTGCAGTTTACTACAAGCACTGCCCCTTGACTGTCAGGCAAAGGTTGTGCATTAAAGACACCCCTATAAAAAAGTTAGTCCAGTCAAACCCTTTCATAAGAGACGCTTGTGTGCCTACATTGATATAGCAGTGTGCATAAGAGACAGCAATGTGCCAACATTGAAATATGTGTTGATAAGGAAACACTAATGCGGTACCCTGCTCATAAGACACCTTATATAAAAGACAAAGATTGTTCCCCAGAGCACGTCTTTTATTAAGGGGTTCAACTGTACAGCCATGGCCACGTCTGTGTAGAGCACACGAGGAGCCGATTTTCGCGGAGCGGGGCCAAACCTCGAGGCAGTTTCGGGCTTTGAAGTGCTGTATCAGAAGCATGTGCGACCTAGCTGTCAGGCTGACCAGATTAGAGCCCCAAACTGCCTCGAGGTTTCGCCCCGCGGAGCGAAAACCGGCTACTTGCGTGCTCTACACCGACGTGGCTGCGACTGTACATGAAGTTGTAGGCCAGCATTCAGGAAGATGACATTACACAAAATGTCCCCATATCGGCTCACATTTAGGCACACACTATCCGTGATAAGAACTTCTGGGGTTTAAGATCCCAAAACCAGGATACGATTATGAGGGATGCCGCGGTGAAAGGCTCTGGAAATTTCGACTACCAGGGGTTTCTTAACATGCACTTAAGTACACAGACATCAAGCATTTTCGGCTCCATCGAAAATGTGGCCGCCACAACCAGGATTAGAGAGTTATAGTATACCGGGCTTACCAAGTTACCGGGTGTACCGTGATACCGGAATCGAAGTGCGCATGCGCAGATACGTACGTCGCCCGTACAGCTTCCCATACGCGCGGTATTTTTTAGATTTCACGTTACCGTGGTAGCGTAGGTGTGCATAAACATGGTGACGCTCACGGACACCCGCTTCGAAGTGATTTTGGCGTAGTTGTTGAAAGATTCACCTTCTCCGCAGCAAACGACTGTTCAAAGTGGCTTCACTTGCCTTCAGTTAGCTTCGATGACCGAGTATTACGGATAGGTTGGCGTAGTTTTTGAGATAGCTTCTCATTTCAAACGCGCCTAGGCCTAACTACAAGATCGATGTAACCAAATCGGCAACGTAGATGTTTTCACGTTTGGTGCATGGTTCATATTTATTTACTTTTATCATCACTAACATAAACTTCTAACAATGCTTCGCGTAATGGGATAGGCAAACATTCTCGTTTTCTTGCGATTTTCACTGTTTAACTTATTAACCATCTAATAGGTGGCGCCACCATCCCAGCTGGGGCACGTAAACGCTATCCCGCTAAACTATAATACACTGCCCACAACGAACATTTGCTTCACGGTAATGCCATTCCTTTAACCTACGCTATCACGCTAACGCTAAACTATAACCGTCTATTATGTCCCGCTACCTTCACGTCAGCAGTCAAGCATCCAGAACCACTACACCAGTGTGGCGGGTACAGCCTGTGATGGTGACTGGCAAGATATGACAGACAAAACCGCTATAAAAAGTTGTGCACGTAAGCCTTTGGTCTAAGGGCAGGGACAGCAAGGGCTGTATACTTTGCTTTTGGGGACACTTTCACTTCTATATGATCAGTTTCACTTAGCCATTCAGCGCTGCCTGAAGTGATGCCCTTGAAATTATCGATCCAGGACAAGAAGATCCAGAAGAATATAGAAAAGCAGCCGGGCATTGCTTAACAGAAAACTTGCAGAGTTTTTGCAAAATGTCCATTGAAGTAAAGGCATTTGCCATTTTTATCCTAATTACTAAAATTTGCATTTGCTAAGAGAAACACATCCCTTTAGGAGTGTTGATTGACTATATGGCAAACAATTTGGCTGGCATAATTTCAGCCATCGCATGGAAAATTTGTACACACCACAATCTCAGACAGTTATAAAGTAAACTCACAAATGTAAAAAACAAGAAAAACTATAAATGTCACAAAGGTATTGGTATACATACTCATTTACTGTGCAAGGTGTTGACTATTCAATGATGCGATTTGCAGTTTACAGCTTTTAGGACACACTTCTGAATTTTATAGTACAGATAATGAAATAACAATTAGCTAAGACCATACTAAACTCATATGCAATTTGGTTTAATGACGTTCTCTACCACTTCATAAAGAGTTGCTCTGCTTATAATAACATAAGTGTATTGCCAGGTTATCATAACTGCAGCGTATTGCCACCAAATGCAAGGATGGAATGAACTTTAATAATTAAAGCAGAAAGTTCAACACACGGAATGCTTTCAGAAGAGTTTCCAGTACTTATATTAAATGGATTCGAACTTTTCTTGTGTGTTTGCCAAGTCACTCGTAAAATTTTTCCGGTCTCTTGTCACATTTTGGGAGGCTTATTTGCATTTTTCCAGCAAATACAGTTAGTTTAGTGGCAACGTTCAGTGGTACATTGGTCGTTCACTAACAGCGTGTTTGTCGATAACGCTGCAGGTCAGATGTTCAAGGCAGACTTGCGCAGGGGAATCGACAAGTATAGTTATAACGCACTGGTGGATTAGACCAAATGAAGACTACCCTGCACACAATGATAAAAAGTAAATGTGCTCTAATTTACGGTTGCGTATATTTTCACCATACAAAATAGCATCATGTTTTTTAACTCCCTTCATAATTGTGTGACAGTTTTTTTCTTATAATTAGAAGTAGTTTTAAGGATGGAAAATATTAAATTTCCGCTTCTGTCGAGCTTCTTCAAAAAAGTCGCGTTTTTTTTTTTTTTGGCGGGAGCAAGAGGGGGGTTTCTTTTGATGACTATTTGCTTGTTAGCGTGGTAGCATCTGGCAACTCTAGCTGTCACACAGCTTGACACAGCAGACAAAAAGAAAAAAAAAAAAGCCGTTATGCAAAGCTCAAAAAGCAACAAAGGCACCTCACCTGTTGAGACTTGACAAATGCTTATCTATCATGTTCCATAATATTAATTAAAAGGCTGCGTCTCTCATAATCATATGGTGGTTTTGGGACGTTAAACCCCACAAATCAATCAATAATTAAAAGGCTGCCATCACCTTACGCTAATGTCATGTCAGAAATGCAGCCATGCAAATAGTCATTCGTTCTTACCACTTATCGAAGCTTTAATTAGTCTAGCCAACTCAAAAGAGGCTGAAAAAAGCTGCTAACTCACTTGTTTAACACAACATTTTTCTTATGGTATTATAGCAAGTTGACAAAAACAATGAAGCATTATGAAAAAGGTAAAACAATGGTCAAGTTTCCAAATTTTCAACATAAATTCTTTCTACAGCAGCGAGGGAGGGGGAGGGATAAAACGAAAAAACAACCATTTTCTTTCATTTACTACAAAGAGCCGAGGACAGCACTGCCTCCCGAATGAAGGTGCTATCCCTCCAAAGCTTACTGTGCAGTGTCAAAAAGTAGACAATGTACTCTTAACGGAGGCAAATGCCACTGTCAACATCCCTGAGTCAAGGCAAATACCGAGTGGAGAGAAACGTTTGTAATACGAGCCAGATACCCCCACTAAAGTACATTCAACTATATCTCTAAGTAATTTGTGAACCTTGAAGAATAGGCACCTAGAACCTACTTTAATGTGGAAATAATAATAATTATGAAATTGTCCACCCAGTTCTATCACCTTTCAGTGCAGCTTGTTGACGTGGAAAAACTAAGAACAAATTTTTTGGCGGCTTCGTAAAGTTTCAGCCCCACAGAGGCGTACTGGCCAAGTTGTCTCTAAGCAACAGACTCTCTTTGTCCCAGCAGCCATAATGAATACCAATAGTGGCAGCCTTTAGCAGTGGTAATAGCAAATGAGGATTGAAAAGGTTATTTCTTTTACATTTGCCTGCCCAACTTTGCCCTAGCAACTAAAGTGTCAGTGGCAAGGACAAGATAAGCAGAATAAGTCGATTACATTGCGACAGCAGGATTAAAAATAAATGAAAACCGTGTTCTCCCCTCCACCCCCCGATTTAACATGCAATGCACCAATTAAAACTTTGAAGCAGCAAGCTCTTCATTCCATCCAAGGCTACACCAATAATGAATGTAACATAAAAGTGACGTGTGGCAGCAGTCGCAAAAGGAAACATGACACGAACATATAAAGATTATGGAGATCCAAATGCAGACAAATGAAGAGAATGCCTTCAACCTTGCAGCACTGTGCACAAAAGATCCAACTGTTTAGCATTCTGTAAATGTCAAAGTGCAATGAAGGAGCTTAGGAATGCCAATGAATGTAACCAACCCTAGGCCATTTGAAGAACCTGTTGCTATGAATATGGACAAGAACATAGAGTGGCAGATAAGCCAACCAACTGTTTTTGTTGCAAAAATTGCTTGCCTTACCCGAGGTGCGTGCAGCAGCAAAAGCACCATTCTATACCACATGTAAGAAATAAGCACTGGGATGCCATGCTGAATAGGCTAATCTCAAATAGCAATACCGTAATGAGAAAGAAGAGTGCCATGTGAATAATTAAAGAGCACTACTTTAACAGAACATATCTTGCTTAAGTATTAAAGCTGAAGCAGAAAGATACTTTGTGAAATAAATTACAAAAAAAAAAAAGATTGCTCTTCCACCCTATCACAACAGAGTATGTGGCCATGCCTCGGCAATTACTGGAAAACAGACTGCTATATTCTGTTTCGCATGCTAGAACAACTCCGACAGACAAACTTTTGCAGCTATGGTGGAGCTATATAGCCAAATAACCTACTATAGTAAAGAGATCTTGTGTAGATAAATGTTAAAAAAAAGAGAACACTAAATTTAAAGCAGTGTAACTCTGCAGTGCAGGCAAAGCCAGTAACTAGAGCTCTCAAAAGCTCTGCTGGAAATTTGATCATAGGACTACCTTTTACTATTTTACCATAATGCTCATGCTCTATGCGTGATGGAACTTTTACTGATATGCCTTTTGTTTTTGTTTTTTGAAGGGTGGAGAGGGGGGACATTGTGTCTAATAATATTTGCAGGGTAAACATGATACTGCTACCAGTGACCCAAGTGCTTATTCTAACAGCTTGATAAGTACCAGCAGCTACTACCGCTCTGTTTTTACTAAAATTTTTAAGTGAGGGAGCACTTTCACAGCTAGCATCATTTGTTTTATTTCAAAAACTGCCAGAATGAGCACTCACCAGTACCACAGAAACAAACTGTCGAAACAGGCATTAGTTTCATTGCTTCCTGGTAACCAAGTCCAAGTAAAATGGGGGAATATTTATGTCAAATGTTTACTGTATGTGATTCAAATACTAAAAATGGTCTTCTCGTGTAATTTGAGTAAAGTGGGAAGACACAATATTCTTCCCAAACTTTCACTCAACCATGATGTACATGCAATGTGCAGTTGATCTGCAGGCCATCAGACATTGAATAGTGCATTCGAGACAATACAGGTGACACTGCACAAGAATTGCCGAACTGAAATACACATTTTCAAAACCTCCCAGACAGGAGCAGCGCAATCATACTTACAGTGTCCGTGCCTAGCTTGATTGTGAAGATGCTGCTGCTGGCGACCCGTGTTTGCAGCGGTGTAGGGGTTGTCAAAGAACATGTGGAATGAGTCTGTGCCAAAAAACTCCCGGAACACTTCCTCCGGGTCCCGGAAGGTGAAGCTGAAGAATGGTGCGGCAAACCCATCGTCGAAGAATCCGCCGACACCACCCGGGCACCCATTGAAGTGATGATGGTTGTGGCGGGCACCTGACCGTGTGCCACCTGCTGTGCCGTTCAGGCCCTCCTTGCCATACCGGTCATACACTTTGCGTTTCTTTTCTGGTGCGACCAAAAAAAAAAAAAAAACAATGTAACAAAGTCCCATTACAGTAAACTCCCAAAGATTAGCTTTGTGCTGAACGTCTGCCGAAATTCTGCAGGCTGTGCATCTAGTTTGTGCATCATCGCAAGTAACAGACACAAAGCTACGTAATATGAAATCAGGGGCTAGAATATTCTCTGGGGCCGTAGGACATCATACACTCATTCCAGGGCTGTTACTGAAAGCACTAGGGCAGTATGAACACACAAATTCAGTGTACAGACATCGTAATTACGCACCTCTGAAATAAGGTATTCTGCAATCAATAAGCTATGAAATCAAACAATGTAATGCAGCAATCTTGTAAACAAACTAGCACTATTGGCATGTGCATGCCCATATTGCAGATACGTGCAAAATCACACCAAAAAGTACCATTTCAGCCTCTATCCCGCCCAGCTCAAATAGGTACGTAGCTGCTTCAACCTTTTGTGCACCGTTTACAAGATTTGCAGCAATGAACCCAAGCACACACTCCTGTGCAATAGTAAATCTCAAACTCATTTAGGTGACCCAAAAACTGAGAGCGATGCAAATAAAATAAATGAGAAAACCCTGGAGCAGAGTGGGGACCGAACCGAGGTTGTTGGGGTCCAAATGGGAATAGAACCCAGGTCATTTGCGTGGCAAGCGAATGTTCTACCAACAGCCACGCCTGTGCTTGTAAAAACAGTGAAAAGAACTTCCTCCTATCGGAAATGCGGCGAAAGTAGCTTTCATGCTTCAGAAACACATGCATACTGTACATATATGCTTCCCAATCCAAACTAAATATTGCAGTAATGATGTGTGGTGAAGCGTCCATTGCCAACAGGGGTCAGAATATGTGATTATCATAACGGCTCTGTCGTTAAAAGCCGGTAGCACTACAAAAGGCCCACGCGCTACTGCGCCTATTTCCTTAAGGCCACAAAGTGGGTGCATAGTAAATTCGAAAATGTTTCATACATTAGGTGTTTCAAGTGTGCACTACGAACAGGATGTCGCTGTTGCATTCAACTCCTGAAGGCGAAGCTTCAGAGTCCCTCAATATTTTTTAATTGCAGCTTTATTAATTTTGAAAGCTGATTACTTGAAGAAAAATGACACTTCCAATAGATTTTTTAAACTTAAACACATGTCAGTTATATGAGTAACATCATTGATTACGAAAATTATTATATTCATTGGGGTTATAAGTCTTAAAACCACAACCTTATTATAAAGGATGCCATATTTGAGAACTCCAGAAATTTTAACCTTCTAGGGTTTCTTTAACAAGCATCAAGATCTAAGCACATCGACTTTAAATATTCTGCCTCCACCAGAAGGCAGCAATCACAGACATTTGATTTTCAAAGTTCTAATACATTTTGTCCGATTAATGTTTAATAATACTGCTTTCTCATAGCATAAAATATGGTCCATCCTTGCAGCTACAAAATCAACTGCACATAAGTACTAGGTGCCTAAATTTTAGACAACCCAGTGGGCTGCCATGGCAAATAAAAGTGGTGGCGCCACCCACATTTCACTCTTATTGCAGTTTGCATTTTCTAGTTTGCCACAGCTGCTTTAATTGCAAGTTTGGCTTTCCTTCTATAGGTGTAATTCACTGATAGAATTCAAGTGTTTTTAGTGCTCCTTTAACTTGCGACTGCAAAATGAAGAAGTAACATTAATAAAAAAATAGGCACCACTATTTCGCAAAACAAACAATAACATTAAACAAAGTTGATGCCAACATAAACCATCGTGCATACAACAATGCACAAATGAAAAGAGCAACCTCGAAATATCCAGCCTCCTCTTATACGAAACGGTGAAATGCAATAAAAAAATAAAATCGAGAGACTAGGCACCGTATCACAAGACACCGAGCTTAACTACTGGGACACTGACCGTCGGAAAGAACTTCATAGGCCTCAGAGATTTCCTTGAATCGTCGTTCAGCTTCTTCCTTCTTGTCTGGATTTTTGTCAGGATGCCACTTTAACGCCAACTTTCTGTACCTGCAGGCAAGACATCACATTTTGCCATGGCATAAGCATAGAAATTGCACAGAATGTAAAAGAACAGGTTCAGCTGCAGCTGTAGCCATCCATACATGAACCAGAGAGCACTGGCTTGAACTCAAGTTAACATGATTGGACAACATAGCCACACATTTAGGTTTCGAGCGGGAGTTACATTAAAATAAAAAATATGGCTACCATACTATAACAATCACCAAGGTTTCACCAATACACGTCGAACATAACACAGAAAATCTGTATGTATAATGGCTGTTGAAAGAACCACCCCAAATCTAGTAAAGAAGTGAGATCTTGTTTAATCAGCTAGTTTAATATTCCAGGACAGCAAAGTGGTAAGACAAGGTACAGTGGAGAGCTTTGGATAAATTCAGGCCGTTTTAAGAAGATAATGCTAATAGGATAGTTTTTGAGATTATAAAATTAGCATCCATGGTATAGGTGCACAATATGTGCCTTATCTGAAATTTCTTTCGTGTTCGTAGCATTTCTCACGCGAGTAACCCACGAGCTTTCCTAAATGTGCATCCAAAGATTATCGGACAAACATGTCACTTTCCCAACGAGTGTGCCAAGGAAAATGCTGTTAATGTTAGAAAAAGCAGGTGGCACATGTAAGTGCATATCTTTACACATGGATATGGCAACTTATGGTTTGTTCCAACATGTGGATATGTTTCTTGCTTCAGAGATACGCACATCTTAATGAACAGGCAGAAATGCAGCATTTTAGATGTGGGGAACTTTCTAGTGGGTTGAAACTGCTAGCAGAAGAATCCCAGATCAAAGGTATAATTAATTATACGAGAGAAACACTGCACTTACACAGCCCGTGGGCATGGAACTTGACAATAAATCATGGTATGCTTGTGCAAACATTGAGAGGACCAGTAAACAAATTCATGGTCCGAAGTCTTGGAAAGAGAACGCATTTGTACGATGCGAACATGCTACTGCAAAAATTTTGCAAACCAGTGCTGTAACAAGAAAGTTACAAAGTGTAGAACAACTTACTTCAACTGGTTTATGTTTCTTGCTGGCCTCCGGGTGTCTACAAGTTTGCTTTATCACAATTCCCTGACCCTTAAGTCTGCTGGTTGGAAAACTCTGTGCACTCGAAACAGACCCTCGAGTGATTAAAAAAAAAAACAGGCACTCCTATAAAATAGGTACCGTATTTACTCAATTTTACTGCGCCCTCGATTGTAACGCGTACCCGGTTTCCACGACGGAAAAAAAAAAAAGTAAAACATCGATTGCAACGCTCACCCATTTTTCTCGTTAGCCCACACGATCACACCACTCAGGAAAAAAACTCCTTTCAGGAGCGTCTTGCGTTTAAATATGAGGTACGGGAGAAGCTTGTGCTTATCTGATGTGCAACGGAGCATTGCCGTCACTCTAGTTTTACCGTGGCCCGATGTCAGCACGCGAACTTGCTTCGCCCCCTTCTTCTCGACGGTTGTGGTGCCAGGCATGTCGAAGTAAAGAGGCGTCTGACCGGCATTTCCAATTTGCCCAAGCAGGGAGCCGCCGTTGTGCCGCAAGTTAAGGACGAACCTCTGAAAACCGAAGCTTTTCTTCGTACTTCTCCGGCAACTTTTGGCATACGCCCGTTCGCCTTCAGAGGGAAAAGCCTTTCCTTTTCATGAAGTTAGTTAGCCAGCACCTGCTCGCTTTAAACTGGCTCAGCATTAGCCCTTTTTCAAAGGCTAACTTAGAAAGCCTGCACTTGGAGCAGTTCTGTCGTCATGGGCCACTGTGCCGCTCACTGCTCGATCACATACTCGCCGAGCAGCTCTTCAATTTGCGGAAACCGACCCACCCTGCTGTGGTTCACTGGAGCCTTTGCGTGAATCTTTGCTGTCGACAATATTCTGCTTTTGTTTCCGCCAGTCTCGCACGCACGTTTTATAACGTTTTTTAACTCCGAACGACCGCGATGCAAATTGATTTACGTCCGTTTCGGCACACGCGATGACTTTTCTTTTAAAAGAGGCATAGTGGTGCACTCGTAGAGTTTTTGGAGTCAGCCCTTCCATGCCGTCGATGCTAATGCACACCAAGATGACGAACTCCTCAGCACACGTACGAAGTGCCGCACATTGGAAACATAGGCAGAAATGGCCGACAAGCCATGCCGACGCACGTAGGGGGCGGCCATTTTGGAATGCCGATGGCAATAGAATGACCGTATTCATTTTTTTTTTTGTACTTGATTCTAACGCATGCGATTTATGAACTTGCTTAACCGGAAAAAAGGTGCGCGTTAGATTCGAGTAATTACGGTAAATAAATGTAACACAAGTAATCAGAATATTCTGAGCACGTGCAGTAAACAGAAAAAAATATGTATATCTGGCCAAAATGAAATCTCCAAGTGAGAGAGTAAGCAAGTTGGCTGTTTAATGTTTGGAAGAACCAGAAAGCAAGCACATGACTTAAAATTAACTGCAGCTAAAAGATTAAAAGAGCCCATGACAGTCCTACAATGCAACCAAAGCTGCTAGAAAACGTAGAAACGGTACCGTCTCGTGACATCTATGTATAAAGAGGACGCCAAAGCGCAGTCGGTTCCGCCACTAGAATATCTTCTAGTTCACTATAATGGTTACAGCCGAGGCCGCTCAATGCTGATTGGACTAGGTTAGCCTGTATTTGCCGACTTGACTATTTAGGATGTGGATTAGATCAAATGCGACATGGATTGCTGTATTTATTGATTCGGATCCTCACCTAAATTGCTCACCTTT
The DNA here is from genome assembly GCF_013339725.1 of Rhipicephalus microplus. Classification (NCBI taxonomy): domain Eukaryota; kingdom Metazoa; phylum Arthropoda; class Arachnida; order Ixodida; family Ixodidae; genus Rhipicephalus; species Rhipicephalus microplus. The sequence continues at coordinate 257,573,424 of NC_051165.1, forward strand.
TGTACTTACTTTCCAGGGGGAAAAAACACTACTCGCGTATTCTGTACACTTTGCAATGAACAATGACTAACAATGTTGAAAGAACGGAGCCTTACTACATAATTTTCTTTCATTCTCTTTTTTTTTTCCACGACGAGCACATGCATGTTGATGTTTTATTTCTCTGGGCTCTGATGCTTCGAGTTCGACAAACTCCTCATATGCCTGCTATGAAAGCTAGTGGTAGCGTTCAAAGCAAAGATGTTTGAACATCTGCTGGCAAGTAGGAATTTGTCAGGGTGCAAAAACTCCCTCAATCCCATAGATTTATCACAGATGCAGGCGGGTACTTTCATTTGAGTACTCTTCTATGAATATAAGGCTACAAGTAATCACAGATTTAATAACATCTCAAGAAAATGAAATGAGAAATTTAGATGAAGTCACCCCACTCTACCCTTGAAACACGAGCTACCAGCAATAAGTGCATAGCTGAGGATGTTTGCCGTAGCATCACCAAAAATAATGATGATAGTAATAATAGTAATAATAGTAGAAGACATGACATAGTCCGGCAAACCTCTGCTAATGGCAGTTCTGGCTTCAAGCGAAGCCAAATCATGGTCCAGACAAACATGCACAAATTTAATGACGTGAATTATGTTGTGGTTGGAAAGTCAGATATTTTGCGTGGTATACAGAAGCAACAGACATCAACATATTGTATGTAAGCTAGGGAACGCTTTAGACGATGTGAAGGACAAGTTGCTAAGCAAAAATTTCCACTGTATTTTTTATAGGGGTGTGCGAATATGAAATTTTTTGAATACGAATCGAATATTCATGTTCGAATATCGAATATCAAAGGACAAATGCCTCTACGGTAACAATAATTTAAGATGTATTTATCTAAAAAAATACACAACAGCCTGTCTGTTAACACAACATACACTGTTATTTGGAACACAATGCAAGTAATGACTAGCTGTTATCATGAAACATAATGACTACATGTTATCATGGAGGAATATGAGTTGCTCCACATGATCAGGCAGAAGGCGCCTGCTTCCCTCCGAACAGAGACAATCTCCCTTGCCACTGAAAAGGCACGCTCGCTTGGAACTGAATTGACTGGTATGGGCAAGTACTTGGGGCAAAGCTTTGCCAGACTGGGGTATCTGAAGGTGCCCACACTCCGCCACCAGTCACATGGGTCTTTCTTCAGTAGGACTTCTTCAGAATACGCTTTAATTTCCCATTCTGAAGTAGACAGTGGTGTACTTGCTACTTGACCATTTGCAAGATTATCAAATGCACTCCAAACATCAGAGGATGGCTGCACACACTGTTGTGGCTCCTGCACTTTTGCTGCTGGCTGCACGACTTCCACAGCAGGGCATAGGGCAACATCCTGAAGCACCAGATCTTTAGCCACACCAACTTTTGTTTGTTGTTTCTAAATACCATTGACTTGAAGCGTGGGTCCAAAAACATAGCCAAGCATGCTTTTTTGTCCTCGGTATATAAGGGGAATGTGGTATTGAGAGGCTTTGCCAGTTCCTTATGAAAGCCTGTTGTGCCGCTAAAGTTGCTGAGGCAACTTAGCATACCAAAATAATTGGTATCTGAGTGGAAAGTGATGGGTATTTGTCTGCACTAGTTATCACAGTGCATCATATAAGGGCTTCAGTGCGTCCAGATATTCAAGAGCCTCTTTCCATTCTGCTGAGCAGAGACCATCAATGCTGCTACTTGACATTGCCAGCTCAACAGAGACAGCTTCCTTCAAGTCCAAGAGGCGGGACAGCATTAGGTATTGACTGTTCCACCTCGTACCTACATCTTGCACCAGACGAAGTGGATCCTTGCCCATCTTTTTCTGGTACTCATCTAATCTCTTTTGCGCAGACGAGCTGTGCTGATAGTGGCCCACGACGTGCCTCGCTTTCTTGCACAGACGGTCAATTGACGGTGTGTTGGAGATTGCATCGCGAATTGCTAGCTGTAGGGTGTGGGCGAAACACGCACGCTCAGTCCAGGGGAGCCTTCTGACGGCAACACGGATGTTGCGTCCATTATCTGTGACGATTATTTGCGGCAGCCATCCGGTATTTCCCATTCCGCGCACATCTCGACAAGCATTTGCGCAATGTTTTCGGCGGAGTGGCTAACAAGTTCCATGTGCCGAGTGTTAAGCGTGAACCGCTTCATCCTAAAACTTGGAGTGAGAAGGTGGCAAGGGAAGCTCACATAACTCTCGTTGGCGCGTGATGTCCACATGTCGCTGGGAAAGGTGACTGCAGATGTTTCCCCTTCAAAAGCACTGCTGAGCTCGTCCTTCACTTTCTTCCGTGTGTCATCAAACAAGCGCGGAACAAGGGTACGTGAAAGCGTGGTGCGCAACGGTAGGCGATAGTTAGGCACAGCCTCTGCCATGAGTTCCTTAAATCTGCGGTCTTCAACAAAACTATATGGTTGCAAATCAAGCGCTATCATGGCAGCCACCTTGGCATTGAGTGCTTGAGTTTTCTTTTCCGACAAAGGGTCAGTACGGTGCACAAAATCAAATATCATTGACTGGTCTTTCTCTGGCGCACGTGCTGCAGTCATCCGGTACTCCTTCATCGCGGTTGGGTGCTGTTTTAGATGGTTAACAAGAGGACTAGTCGCACCCATTGGCGTTTTAACTGTTGCGCCGCATGTCTTGCACTGCGCCAACGACGACGATGTCTTCACAAAGTGCTTCCAGATAGCGCTTCTTTCCCTTCGTTTCGGCGCCGTGTCTTGATTGTTCCTCCGTTTCGCAGGCGAGTCGTAACCTCAGCTATCTGCCATGGCACTTATTAACGACGAGAGTCCATCACAGGTTACAAAGGCTCGCGTCAAAACCAAAACCGTACCATGTGCACCGCACACAAGCTAGCAGAACTGATTGTAGCGGCTGACAGCACTAGCCAACGCCGCTGACCCTACTAACGTAGCACTGTGCACTACATGGCGCACTACCACTACTCATGCGCTCTGGTGGCCAGCACGAAAAATATTTATATGCATATAGAGATATATAAAACTGAAAGGTCGGCACATGATTACCGTTTCATATATTCAATATGTTTAGAATGCAGTCCAAGTTATTTAACGCATACTTGCCGGGAATACGACATAACTTAGCAATAAAATCCCGAGTTGGGACTAACCGCTTTCGAGCACGTTGTATAACTGTGCGACTGCTCACGTGCGGAACTTCCTCGAAAAAGGAAATAAATGCAACGCCATGGTACAAATTACCACTAGAATTCTTTTTGTCACTTATTATGTTTTTTAACGGAAACGTTTGCCGACGGTGACGAAGTTTCTGCTATAGCACGCGCGTGCACGGTCGTGCGTTATCAAGCGATGTTTTGATGAGACAACGCGGCAACGGTTAAGCTTCGTTCCTGCACAAGAGGTCCCGTATAGTGTGGTAGTGCAGCACGTTATGGCGGCATACAAAAAGCGTGCATTACGTTTACACGAACGTCAACTTTGCTGCTGATTGTTGAACGTTGCTGGCCGACATAGTGCCTCCGTGCAGTTCCGACGCTTATCGCCCCTCTGGGCAACGTTTTAATATCTCTGAACCCAGCGGAAATATTAAAGAAGAGTTATTTTCCGCATGATAATCCAATCAAATATTCGATATTGTCGAATATTCAAAGTGATTCGAAATTTTCGAATACACTTTTTTCGAATCGAATACGAATAGTGCGAATTTAATATTCGACGAATAATCGAAACTTTCGAATATTCGCACACCCCTAATTTTTTACTTTAGGCTGTCACAATTGTGACAACCAGTACATCGGTGAGACCACCGATTTCAAGGAAAGATTTGAAACCCTTTCCTCATTATCACCGAGAATTGACCATCTACAAAGTTTATATTCCTCGCTGTTAAAAAAACACGAACATGATGTCAAGAAACTATGTGAACTCATATGCCCTCGCTAAACATGTAGATTCTACAGGCCACCGAACTGACTGGTCAAGTGTGCGTGTTCTGGCCAAAGGACAGCTTGCATCATGCCTGCACCTGAAATACGAGCACAAGTGTTAAACAGGTATGTTAAACAGGAGTGATGGGACGCTTCCAACAATGTACTTCTGGTGCTTATGATGCGCTCGTTTGCCTTCGCTGCACGGATCGAGACTCTCTAACGCATCGCCTCCAGAACACAATTCACCGATATTCTCGCGCAGAACAGCAAAAAAAAATGTTTTGTTCAGTTTCTCCAGATGCAAGACTACCGTCTTTCGACAACCTTTGCAGTGAAACAAGCAGATACGGGGCCTTTTTTTTTGTGACGGTTGCACAGGCTACAGTCAGTTTCAATGACCAGGCCAGATTTTTCAGAAATTCCCGGACTTTTCCAGTAGGGTCCCAGTTCCCCGACTTTTCCAGTTTGGTAGGCACCCTGTGGCCTTTCCAACCTACTTGTTCGCGAAAGGAGGCAGTCGCAGCCGTTTATCCCAATTACACTCACTTTGGCGACACAGCAGAATGTCAACAATTACATTATGCTTGCGCAGCCAATGACTGAGCAAGGCTTCGTCGACGTGTCATTAAAGTCAGAGCCGCGTGGTGCGAGGTAAGCAAATATGCCACGATGCATGCGCCCTTCACCTAGCAGTAAAGTCGTGCGAGGCCTCATAATATTGGAGGCTTTTTGTTCTGGCAATACCACTTGTCTCTGCAGGCACTACCAAATCGGCTAAGGGCAGCACAGGAAAATGAAAATGCAGATTGAGCTCAGTGGTGCCTATTGAACTACCACAGCAAGAAGCATTAATAAAAAATGCATTGAAAATTCCCTCCATAAAAAACCACGTGATATTGAGATGCACTAACAAGCAGCCAATAGGACAGGTTAGTCACACTTACGCCTTCTTGATGTCATCTGTGGTGGCAGTCCTGGCAACTAGAAGGACCGAGTAGTAGTCCACCATGTCTCAGCCGTGCACCCTTGAGGTGGAACAGAAGAGGAGGAACTACACCACCTGCTGCCTCAACCTGCACAAAGAACAGAATTGCTAAAATGTCTTTAGGTCACATATCACTTAGTGAACTTTAGAAAGCATGTTTCACAGGCAACTGAGCTCTTGAATACTGCGTGATCACACCGACACTATACAAAGAAGAGAGTGAAATGGCGAATCTGACTGGTAAATGCGATGGTGATCTGCTGGTCTTCAAGGCCACAGATCTGCCGCCATTGTTAGATATGCGAGCGAGAGCACACAAATTGCACGGGCTTGGTTCTGGGCAGTCGTGTGAAGCTATCCATCAGAGGGATGAATATTGAATAGTCTAGCATTAACCCTTTGCAGTCTGAAACTTTTACTCACTTTACAATCAGTAACTTGAAAAGGCTCAAGAAAAGGACGCTTACTTAACTTTTGAAGATTGGACATAGCAAAGTGATGCAACACACTCGAATCAACCACGAAAGAGCTTGTCCAGCAGTGCCCGACATCAGACTGCAGCAGCCATGCTGCATTGTTGAACAGGGCCTGACAACAGACAGCGAAAGATTCATACTAAATGTTCCGTACTAATTGTTTCTTCAAGATGTCACCCAAGTCATGAAAAAGACTGTCATAAGTAACAGAAAATCAAGCTCGGAAAGTCATTCTGTCTGAGATATGAATCTCGCTTAATTACTGGCCATCCATGGCAAGAATTCTTGCAACAACCGCATTTGCGCCAAAAAAATATGTTCCTATTCCTTACCCAGGAGTTGCACAAATCTATTCTATAGCCTAATTTTAATCTTCCTTTGTAGGTTTTTTTCCTTAGAAGCCTAACTCTGCCACACTTCATGCACAGCCTATAATGAACATGATCAACCAAGCAGCTTGCTTTTGATTACTGAACTTTAGGTGCATCAGGCTTGCCCGAGTTGCCGTTCTTTAAAGCACTGCACTTGCTACATTCCTGCTGAGAATACTGTGCAACACCTGCAGCCTACAGGCTAAGACAAGGTATTTGGCATCAGAGCAAGGAAATACACGCAAGATGGACGATTATTGACGAGTGCTCCAAAGATCCTTCAGAAGTGCGAACGTTTTCCAAAATGTGGAGTCTTGTATGCCAAGTACAAAATGGAGTATAGATGCTTATTGAACAAAACAGTACATACAGGACTACAGACACGAATTATAGAAATTTTTATACTGTGACTAAATAAAAATACAGCTGTAGAGAACCCCAGAAAAACTATCATGCTCCCTCAAAACACAATGTAGGATATATTTTCAGACAGCTACCCAAAAAAAGTAAAAAAAAGTTTCAATTTTAAAGAGGTAGTTTCAAAATGGCATGTGAACACTCGGAGACAACTCACGACATTCTCAGCAGCATGTGTCATATGCTGTCACTCGCATGTTGTGATGTAAACGAGTAGTGCAATTTCTGCAGCAGAGTTTGGAAACTGTCGTTGAATTCTAATGGCAGAGTTGCAGCAGTTGAAGGACCAAGCACTTCACTCTAGCATGAAGCAACGCCTCTACATCCGCGATTGGAAGACAAAATGCACTGCTGGTGCAAGACGGAAGGTGCTGCTTCGAGCGGCGAGTTGCCCAGAGTACCTCGCATACAGTTCTGTTCCACTATTAAATTCTTTGAATCCCCGCTCATGCGCCACAGTTTCAGGGCCACTGCGGTAGGCCTGGCTTGCAAATGCTGAGCGAGAACTTTTAAATTAATTTCTACGTGTTTTCTCGCTCTGGTGTGTGTGGACCGCATTAACATTGTATGCCGAGCAAAAAAAATGTTTATAAAGATGCTTTCAAATCTAGTAGTACACTTTGAACTATAACCACTTGAATGTGACGTATCTGTCAGTGACACGTTCCTCAGTCACAAAAAGCTTCATGTTGAAGGGTAAGGATGCAAAAAATGTTTAGTAGTCAATTCGTGTAAAATGAACGGCCAGCTCCTCAAGAGCCTATAAAATATATTCCTCAGCATGACTGCATGGAAGCACTTTGCGTGAAACAAACGGGGACGAAGAAAGGAGACACACAGACAAGCACTGAATGAATTCATTACAACTAAGCCGGCTAGCCGTTTTGCTTCAGTATAAGTGCACTTTAAGAAAAGCTAGTACAACATGCTAAATTATAAGCGGCTATTTTTTAAAGTTAGTTTCAGTTCCTACTGTACCCTGACATCGCATTGCACGAGCTTCTCGTCACGCACTCATGCAACAGATTGTGACGTTTCCGTGGCTGAACTAGCGGTGCACTAGTGGCCATTTTGCATATTTTGGTATCCGAAAAAATCAGAACTAGAGCAGGAAATAACATCAACTATTGCAGAACGCCTCTCAAGTTTTCTACAGAAACTGTGAGAAAGAAAAGAAAACTTACAGCAGCTGGAAAAAGTGCCGCCACATAATAGAGACTTGGAACACACAGCTTTACCCCAGAGGAATTTTTGAGGCATTAAGAATTTTGGGTGGAAGTCTGCAGTTTCTGTCACAGAACTGTCAAAACCAGGCCCGTTTCGAGCACATAGGTAGCCTTGGGGCAGTCCACAGCAAACTTATTGACCTACCTCCTCGGCGTATCCAGTGCAGGGACTGTCCACAACATATACGCCATGTACAAAGTGGATTCTAATACATATATTTTTAGCTGGGACCAGATACCAGAAACTTGGGAAAACATATATATGAGCAACATATAATAAATTAAACTGTTCTACAGTACATTGGAAATGTTATGGAAGTCTGAGCGAATGCAGCCAAATAACCATGATTTAATGATGTGTCAGAGGTTGCGGAACTTCCTTTAAGAATTTCAACAAAAGTTGGCAAGAGAGAAGTGGTTTTCTTATAAATTCCTGCACAAGCTGAGGAATATGCAATAGTAAAGCAGAAGTCAAATGAAAATTACATATTACACCAAAGCATGGGATCCACAAGCAATGTGAAAATGACCAACAAATTTGTTGACACTTGTGCTACTTGTTGCTGGGTTGACAAAAAACCTGCGGTAAACTTGCTACAAAACACGAAGAACAAGATGATTTATCTATGCTCGAATGAGCAACGCTAAAAAATATTTGTATGCTATCTAACAGATTTAAAATGGGGCACTTCTTTTGAGCAGCGATGCCAAACTCTTGTACAAGTAAAGAAAGCGCACTGAATGACTGAACTTACAATCAAAGGAATCTGGAAGAATGAGATGAAGCTTTCATGCAATGTCTAAAAGAGATCGAAGTTTATGCAGCACCACTCAGATCAAAGTGCACAATAAGAGCCGTAATGAACAACTACCGACCGACTCACCCAAACAATGAATATTTTTTTCTGTGCACTTGATCAAATTCAATAGTACCTCGAGAAATTGCAGGAAAACATTTAACCAATATACAAGATACCTCGTTAAATAAATGAGCTATGTGCCTTCAACAAAAGGCAATGGGCAAGTGTACAGCAAGTCAATACATCCGAACGTTTCACGCAAAATGCCGCTTCGATAGATGTTCGAACAACATTGTCTTTCGATGTGTAACCAATCAATGCTCCTGCAACTATGCTTAAAAATGCGCGATGTACAGCATTGTCTTCTCTGGTCTCCCCAATCGATGTTCCTAGGACTGTTGTTAAGGATGCGCGCAAGGGCTGTGTCGGATATTATCTAGCAACTGTTCAAAGCAGACTAGCCTTGAAAAAAAAAGGTCCAGTAAAAATAATTAAGCCAACGCACAGCTGGGCTCCCACACAACGCAGCTGCTCGATATCGACCCGTCTGAATTACATGAACTGGGTGCACCGTAAACGACTGCGTTATTTTAATGGAGCGGCGGGCATAAGCAGCTGCGAAAATTTATTGACGAATAAGTGAGCGGTAAGTACCCGGGCGCGTGACGTTGCAAACGACAGCAGCTGTTTCGCGTCAAGTTCAACGCGACTTTTACTAAGAACGCCAACTCGGCCAACGTTCTAGAAACTACTGCCGCAGCGCCGCCACTACCGTACGCGTCCGAAGTTCGATAAAACCGTCTCGGCCGCCTCCGGAGATGTGACGAAAGATCGCGCTGTGACAAACTACGTCTGAAAAACGCTCAAACATAAAGAAGTGCGCAACTCGTACAGCGTGTGGAAAGCATTCGCGCTTACTTCGCCCGGGACAACGGCAGTTAGTTCCCACGTTTCGTACCAAACGCGGGGTTTACCTATGCCCACCCGCGCAACCTACGCATTTCGGGGCCTGCGATTCTTTGTGTTACAGGAAGATTACCATAAAGAGACCGAAAATGGAAAGCCAAAGGTCAAGAATGTGGCGTAAGGGCGTTTTGCCTGTCATACGCACATCCGTTTGACGGAAGGCAGAGAACAAAAAAAATAATTACGCCTAGAATTTCAAACAGTACAAAATACTTATGACATGAAACAACACTAAAGAGCAGCGCAGAAGCATGTGTTGAATCTACTCGCGAAGCGGTATCCTTACTTGCCTCGCCAGCAACGCTACACCAAGCAACCCACGCGAAGGCTAGAACGGCGATTGAGCAGGAAATCGTATGGCCCCACGTACTAAACGCTGCGGTAAGCCACTGCAAGAGGTGCAGAGAAATCGCGTGAACGGCACACTTTTTTTAAACTCGAGATTTGGGTTACTGACAAATGGCGGTGACACAATACAAAGGACAGCGCTGCTCGGGACTGAACACAAAAGCCACGAACGCGACGTGCTACGACGGGTCGCTCTTTCAGACCGCAGTTGGCATATGCTAGACACACTCACCGGGATCGGCTGACGCGGAACGCGACAACGTAGCTGCCGCTATGTCGACTAAATTATCGCTTGTCGAAAGGCCCGTGCACGCGAATTTGTAGATGGCCGCCCATTACAGACGCATATGATTCGTCACCTTTTCGACAAAGCACGCGCACTTGTGGCATCGCGAGTGCGGCGCGCACAACACTGCCCGAAGGCTAGGCCTAGGTGGACGAGACAAAAAAAAAAGAGGACGAAAATCTACACAACGCCAAACTCGTACGAGCAGAAAAAGCTCTCCGGAGGCTGGACTCCCACACTGACTTGACGCACTTAGCTAAAAGCCGTCCTTGGTCGGTCGCACAGGCTCGGCGTCGAACGGGCGCTGTCGAAATTCCCGTTTTTGCTCCCAAAAACAGGCGGAAAACGAAAAGGACGGTTGCACACGCGCTGATCCGCGCGCTTTCGGGCGGGAAACTGCTGGGGGGCACGGCTCACCTGTTCCAACGGTGGCAGCGGTTTAATCCACAGGAATGGCACGCGCACAAAAGCACACGCGCGGCCCAACAACACAGCGCACAACCCACACCACTGCGGCGAACGATGCCGACCAGCAACGAGCGCAGCGAAACGACGACTATCCCGTCGGTTGGCAGGTTGCTCTATCCCAGGGTGCACCGCGCGCAACAGATGAACGACAAAGAAAGGTGGCGAGGAGGGCCCTCTCCACTCTCCTTCTTGACGTGTTTCCGTCCCTTCGCTCGTCGCCCGCTCGACCGGCTGGCTCAACGCTCGAGCTGGCTTGGCGCGTTTTGCCGCGCTCCTGCAACGGCCAATTTAGTTGTAGCTCACAAAACGTAGTTTCAGGTTCCGGACGATAAGAAAGTACCGCTAAGCTTTCCCCGCTGTGAGAGGACGGGAGTGACTTCAGACCCTCCAGAGATTTCGATTTTTTTTCTCGTGCTGCACTTTTCCGTCGGTCTACTACACCCACGAAGGAATGACGGTAGAACAGAACGCGAGAACAGAAGACGACGAAGGTGCAACAAGGAGACCGCCCCGCAGTGACAGATCAGTGCTGCTTCTTTGAACGGATAGCAAGAACCAGTTGCTTTTTAGCGACTAGAACGGTGCTAGACACTAGCGTATGAAGTTAATACACTCAAATCCGCATTATTTGTAGGCGCGCGAAAATCAATATTTATCGAGCGTTCTTCCAGGAGTTGAGTGAAACAGCTGCTGAAAGCTTCTTCGCCCGAGTACTTGCACGACCCGAATATGAAGTAGTGCGATAACTATAAGTGGAATCCGGAGACTTTCTGGCGCTGTCCTCGGTTCTCTTAAGTAGCGGTTGTAATTCGAAACGAAATAGTCCAACCATTGTCGTTCAAACGAAGAAAAAAAAAACAAAAATATCAGTGGATTCCGAGCATATGTGTACGACGGTTTTATGAGCGGCAGGCATATAATGAAATCAGCCCGCTCAAGAGATATTCTATTACCGATAATTAAGAGAGGTTTTTGTCTTGCAGTGGCCATAAAATAGGTTGACGATGATGGTTTACACAAGTGCGAGTAGGGCTTTATGATAAGTTCTTGTTTGTTTGTTGTTTTTTTTCTCCTCCATTAACCGCAAAGCTCTTGCCAGATCAGCGGAGCCAAACGAGAGCATGAGCTGCGCGGTTTTGTTGGAAAGGCGAAATGGGTTGGCCACGTTTCAACTGTCCCTTCCACACGCGAGACAACCGTAAGCATTCGACTTACGCAAGAAAGAAAGAATGAAAAAGAAAATGAACGAAAGGGAAAGAAAGAAAATGAAGTGCGAGTAGTTTGTTCATTCCCTCGCCCCAGCGTGTCACAGACGTGGTCCCAGAAGCAGAGACCTTCTCTACGAAGGAACGAGAGGTGTGCGTCATTACTCCTATTTGCTTCAAAGCACCCTTTAAACTCCCCGCACGAATAAAAAAAAAAAATCAAGCGAGAAAACATTGGCCGAAGGCATGCTCTTCGTAGCCTCGTGGGTTCTCCTTGTTAGGATCTTTTTTTTTTTTTCGTCTTCCCGTCTCGTATAATTATCGGAGGTCAGTGCCCTCAATTCCAGCTGCTTCCGATGGCGTGGCAGACCGAGCCGAGGCTTTTCCTGGTCTTCGGAGAATCCCGCCGAGAAGTTGGAACACACTCGGAGCTCTTGTGTTCACGTGTAGGCCCATTTCTATACTCTTTTCGAGAGGGTGGGCCCACCTCTTTGGCGCTGGCGGTGGGGACTTGCACGGCGCTGCAGATGCGGGAACGTTTGTAGAAGGTTTCGTAACGCGCTATAACGACACCCATGGGTGGCCACACTCGTTAGCAAGCCGCATGCCCACTTCTACCTACCGCCAGTGGGGTAAAAATGTGGGCTATAGTTGGAATGGACGCCTGCTGCGCAGATCGGTGCAGACGCAAACAATACGACGGATAGAACAGGGTTTACTAACCGCAGACTACGCGCAAGGCTATACGCTATGCAGGGACTTCGCGTTCCGCATTTTTATGTACTGTGGTCCCGACAGTGTCTTGTACGCACTTTGGTTATGCATAACACTGGCGTATACCACGGGGGATCGAAACCACGCCAGTTTATTTTTTAGTTTTTTATATGTATAATATGTACACGCAGACTGAGTTGACTAGCGGAACGCGGGAGAGACTTTTTTGTCCAGCAGTGGGCGCAATCGGGCTGATGATGATGATGACCAATATATATACACACACGCGAAAACTATATAAAGTGCTACTGTATATCTCTCCCGAAAAAAAAAAATTCTGATAACGCCCCGATGCACAATAGAGCTCTTCCGTTCTGATCACGAACAGAAGCAAAAAAGACAGAAGCGGAAAAAATAAACAAGAAAACAGCGTTTTTTAACTCCATGATTGATTTTCAGTCCGATATGATGTAAGAAAAGGAGCAAAACCAGAAGAGTCGCCAGGAAGCTTCCCGGGTGGTTTGAACACAGTTTAGAAGAAAGAGCAGAAAAAAGCCCCCGTTAAAAAAATAGAAAAAAAAACGTGTTCTTGTGAAAACTATAACTCTTGAGAGTTTACGTCCCTAAAACTACGATTCGACATGGACGCCACAGTGATAACCGGAAATTTCAACCACCTGGGGCTCTTCGACGTCCACCTGAATATATAGCTATTTTAAACGTGGGCCTATAACGTTTCGCCTCCTGCGGATGGAATTCGATCCCGCGACGTTTGGGCCAGCAGCGAAGTGAACTAGTAAGTGCACCACGGCGGGTAGTGGTCAAAATTATTCAGATTGGAAAGAAATGGAGGTCAACCAGGAAATGGTCGTTTGAGTTGCTGCCTCGCACTGTGGAAAGGGAAGTAATGTAGCCTCTCCAGCATGCGATACAATCGTAAAATATTGTTTAGCGTTGCTACACGCAGTAACATCATTTCACTGCTGTAAAACACGGGCTTACCTTCAAGGACTGCTGGTAACAGAAAGAAAGCCTTTCCCGCCGTCAACGCACTAACAACAGGCTTGCTAGCGAGCCAAAATAGAGCGTCATAAACTGGCTGAGCATGGCCATAAAACGATAGTATAGCATGACTGCAGGTCTCCAACATTTGTTCCACGTGGATGGGAGAAACGCTTATCTTTGAAGTTCGGACAGACGAGTTCATGGGTGAGTAACGTCGTCTGGGTGATGTATTATTTGATAGCAAAAAGTTGTTGCTGTCAGAACAATACGTAAATTTCGATTCTCACGCATTATCAGGTATATACAGACGCTTACAATACGTCCAAAATGATAAAAAATATATGGACAATGATAATACACACGTCATTCTGGTTTTCTTATCATATGCCCACATATCCCGCCGACAGTCTGCTTTTCTTATCGTGCACCCATATTTTTGACATCCGTGAAACACGGCTAATCCGTAGAGTATACTTTTGAAATCGTTTTTGCCGTGCGAGTCGTCTCGATTCGTTTTCTGTGATAAACTTATGCACGGTGTGCTCAGCGTAAACTCGAGCACGTTAAAATAGGCGCATTACGCTATAGCTTCATTTTCACCTGTGTGATCTCACGGTTCCACAGCGTCCACCTTTTTAAAAGCATCAGCTGTAAAAATAAAAAAAATTGGCAGATTATCCACGGACTGAATGATGGAGAGTGGGGCGCAGCATTCGTCCGTCCATTCGTTCTTGCTTCCGTCCGTCCATGCGTCCGTCTGTGTGAACGTCCATCCGCACGTCCGTGCGTGCGTCTGTTCGTGCGTCCATCCCTGCGTCCGTTCATGCGTCCATCCATGGATCTGTCTATGTATCCGTTCGTCCATCTATTCAACACTACTAGTACCACCATCTCGCATCTTTTCATGATATATTCTCCCTATATGATGGCGAGAGGTGGCACACGCACACTTTCTTACAGCTTGCGCTTCGGGTCTACTTCCCACCTTTAACCACCTCGAGTTCATGGCATATATTAGTTCACTGTATTCATTGCACTGCGGCTCAACGCTCGCTAAACCTTTCTAAAGCTAAGGAGGTTACACCCAGCGAGTATAACGTAGCAACCCTTTCTTGTCAGATAGTGCTCAATGTACATGCCAATGGCTGCTAATGGTGATCGCAGCGTGCACGTTAACTAAAAGCCGAATGCTCCTGTCTCTCATTCCCCATTAGCAGCCATTGGCATGTACATTGAGCACTATTTTTTATTGTTCAACAACGCACAGAAGAAGTCTTTCACCGGCACCACCTTGGAGGTAAAAATGTAACAATTGTTACACACTACGACTACGAGGGACAAACGGGTGCCGCTATAAGGAGCTTCGCCCCCTAAAAGCGAACGCGGTGCGCAGAGCAGACGCTTCATAAAACGACCATCAATCAAGAGAACGCGTGGGCGGAGGAGCCGGTCTAAGCGCAACTACTGGCCGTCCTTGCGCAGGTTTTTCGATACGACGCGGCGCCTTCGAAGAGATCGGCATGCGTTGACCCGGCAACGACAGCGGAGCGAAGCAGCGCACAGGCATGCGGTGTTTGGAGCGCGGGTTTCCCGAAATGGAAACGCGCGCGGACCCAGCGCGCATATGCACAGATGTAAACGCACGCTGTGGCCAATTCGGAACGTATACTATATACACGCCAGTGCGATACTTGGAAGGGTGCCGCTCACAGCGAGGGCGGCACACAGGTCTTTTTTTTTTTTTTCGAATGACGCGTGATGAGTAATGAAGTCATTGTCACCTGTACAACGCTGCAGACTGCGTGCTGTAGAGTCATTGGCCCTGCGCTTCCGCGACCCGGCAGTGAGTTGGCGTGTCTGTGCGGGCACTCGTCATTATAGTTCAATGCCCGGTGATCGAACCGCGCAAGCCGGCAGTATGGCAACAGTGCGTGGGGCAAGGCTCGGGGCGATGAACACGCACGCGCGCGCCGAATAATATACTGTCCTAAAGCTGAAGCACACCATGAGTCATGCCGATGAAAGGGTTCTGGCAGAACCATGCCGGCCGGCAAGGCGGCGACCATGAGTGTACCTAATGGTGCAGCATTACACCGAAGTGTTTTTTTTTGCGTGTGTGTGTACTTTTTGTTGGTTGCATGATCCTGCAGTAGTTGTCTTTCAAATCTTCAGCGCGGTGCAAAAGTGCCGCCTCAAATGCGTCATGTGCTGTTCTGCGCGTATGTATTGCATCGCATGTGTGTTCCATTTATGTATGTTATGTATAACTTCGAGTTGCTGGTCACAATAGTACCGAGAAATTATCTCGAGACCTGTACGGTACTTCTTTTTTACAAATAATTGTTTGTACTTCCACCCTGTAACGGCCCACTTCTGGGCTAACAGTATAAATAAATGAAATGAAATGAAAGTGGCATTACAGCATGAAATAATAAAAGTACAGTATAGGATAATACTTGTGGTTTGGAGGGGCGAAAGGGGTAGAAATATTCTGTTAACGGCAGCTTTTGGTAGAAACACATAAGCCTACTTTTTAAAGCGATGAACACATAACGAGCTGTTGTCCGTTTCGGCCGGCACGAATGACCCCCTGTCAAGGTTAAGATTAGTCATGCGTTTCTTTTTCTAGAAACACAACCACGCTGTAGAAACACAACCACGCTGTTTCGCAGACTCGACTCGCAACCACATGTACATGATGCCCCTCATTTCGATAAAAGTCAACCGAAAAACTGCTTGTTTAATTAGATTTAGGTGCGCGTTAAAGGGTCTCGGGTGTTCACGGCGCGCTTCATAATCGTGTCTTCTGGCACGTGAAATCTAAAGACTATTTTTTTTTTTGGCTGCTTTACGGTGAAGGAAAACGTGACAGTGGGCGCAGCAATGCGTTGCCCCCGAGCAGCCGGTTGACGGAAGCTCTTCGTTCGAAAGCGTTGACCCTCCGAAAAGGGGCCAAAAAGCACTTCGAGGTTCGACGATCGGCCTCGTCACCGGCAAACGCAATAAAAGCAAGTGAAGGGAGACGAACAAATGCCCAGAAGCCGGGACTTCCCATTAACAGTGCGGGAAACAGGCGGCCGTAAAAATAGAGTTCGCGTTACGCCTTCCACGCGCCCTGCGCGCTCATAAAATCGCTCTCGAAAGGGAGATCCCGCCGCAGGCAACGTACGTGCATTCCTGACCCCTAAATGCTCGTGACGTATACACAGGGAAGTGCGCTTCGAATGTTTTCATCCGCAATGTCGCCACGCGTCTGATGACGAGCGGGCCCCTCAACGTTCGCGCATAACCGTCAGGCGTGGCCCCCTCCGATCCTCCCTGGTACTGGGCGCCGCCAATTTAGCGGCAAAGACCAGGCAACGCGACGCCAGCGGAGAGGGCGTCGCAAGTCTGCCGCTCCTGCGGTCGTTCACACCTTCTCGGGTCTCTTCGGAGGAGCGTGCCCAAATTCGCTTCTCGGTACACACGACTTCTTGCGTTTGCAGCATAATCGTCGCCTCTTTGGCCAGCGCAGAAGATACGAGGAAAGACAAACACAGCCGGCCGGATCGCCGACCGCACAGGTGCCGCGACGAGTACGGGGAACAGCTGCTCTTTTTGCGAGTCCCGGCGCGAGCGACAAACGATGGAAGTGAGCAGGTGCGCCGAGTTGGTCGTTTCCGAGCCAATCCGCGCTCATTTTTCACTCATACGCCTATTTAATGGACGACTTACTTTAAAAGAGGAGGAAAGTTTAAGCGGAAGGACAAGGAGGTTAGCCAGTTCTTAGACAGGCTGGCTACCCTGTGCTGTGGAAAGGGGTGAGGGGAATAAAAGATGATGAAACGAAAAGAAATGTTGCGAAGAGAGAGAGAGAAATTACAAAAAAAAAATAGCGACAGAGGAAAGACAACATCAAAGAGTATAAGACACTAACGTCTGTCTCTGAGGCCAGTTGTCCGTAAAAAGGGCAGCAAAGCTTTCAAAGCCTTCTGGGTTGAGGGTGGGCTCGGCCAGTGACCCAGAATCCTTTGTTCCGACAAAGGCCGATCATCCAGTCTATCCAGAGCTGCAGTCAGTTCTTGTCTTGGCGCGTTGAAATTGGTGCACTCACATAGAAGGTGCACGATGGTTTCTTCGCAGCAGCTGCAGTATACGTGCATGTAGAAGAGCTGGCCATTCCAATGAGATAGAAGTATGCGTTCGTGAAGGCCACTCCAAGCCACATGTGGCATACTTAGTTTTTCGGGAAACGATTGGCCATCGCATGAGTGAGATGCATACATTATAGTATAGTCTTAGATGCTTCGTTGAGTGTAAACGGGAAGCCTGAAGTGACAACCGGATCAGTGGGTGCATTTTAGAAACGATAGTACTCTAGCCAGTGAAACGTCGTTACGTATTTGCGACACGACGGTTGCACGGCGCTGTAGTTCATCGCACTGCTGAGCTGGCTAACCGCGCTTGCAAGATAAACACCCTCCTGAGCAGGACAAAGCACGATAGCATAGCCATGGCAAATCGATGCGTCCTTCGTTCCACCTTTACACTCTGCAGCACGCAAATGTCGACCGAAGCAAACGCTAATTAGGCCGTCACTCTGAAGATATACACTGCAACCGAGGTTACTCGTTTTTGTCTCATCACGCCGTGTACGCGCTCGTAAACCGTCAATATTCAGCAACAGAGGAAGTTAGGAAGAACGAAATGAACATGACAGCCCTGCAGTTTTCGCTGCCATGTTTCAAACTAGAATAAAAGGGAGTTATTGGACCTGCCTACATATAGTGCTTGTGAGTGACATACTTCGCATCTCATAGTAACGGCGGTGAACTTGGCGCTTCTGCAGCTGTGAGGTGTCATCCATATTATTCGCCTCTTTATTCTTTTTTGTCACGGATAATATTCTGTGGGGATATACATGACAAACTTAAATTGTACTCAGTACAAGTAAATAGAATGTGTCAACGTATCTGCACTACCACCATTTTAAAGTATACACTATAAATGTCTAAGAGGCCATGAACTTGTTACATACTCGTAGTTTGCACAGACAGAACAAACTACAAGTACAAGCAACCGCCAACGGTAAACGACCGAAAATCGAGAACAGCATAAAAGATGAAGCTTTTTTTTTGGCTGACCCACAGGTCACGGGATCGAATACCGGTTGCGGCGGCTGCATTTTCGATGGAGGCGAAAATAATGTAGGCCCGTGTGCTCAGATTTGCGTGCACGTTAAAGAACCCCAGGTGGTCGAAATGTCCGGAGCCCTCCACTGCGGCGTCTCTCATTAATCATATGGTGGTTTCGGGACGTTAACCCCCACACATTATTATTGGGGGGGGGGGTATTACAGAGTTTCCCGCGAAAGGTATTCAACCGCCACCATAATGGAACACGCCACAACTTGGATGCAAGTTCAATTTCGACGTACCGGATTAGCGTCGGCAGCTTTCGCGGTCAGCAAGAGACATGCCGAAGGTGCAACGTTCGGGATCGCCCCCCATTTGGTGCATGCACGCCCGATGAGGTGGCGTGGGGGCCACCTCATCGGTGGTTGGAAAGAGGGGAAGCGGAGAAAGGGGGTACACAGTAGAGCTATTTCCCATCCAGGACGATCGTTGGCCCCCCTTTGTTTCCGACAGCCGAGGCAAATGACCAGCGGGAGGACGCCGTTCTGGGAAGCCGAGCTCCAGAAGCACGTGGGCGGCAAACGCCGCGCCATCCACTCCTGTCACGACTATAGTGGCGACGACCCCCGCGGGCGCAGATGGACTCTCCCGCGCGGCACACAGCACCTTGACGAGACGCTGTGTGCGGATACAGCGCATACACGGAGGCAGGTGCGGCCGCCCGGCTGTGCGACGCGGCCACAAAATCTTATTTGAACAAACCACTTAGAGTAGAAATGTGCCGAACAAACAGCGGCAGGTGCGACTAGACCGCCGCCGAAACGATGACAAACCGCGACAGGCGCGTGATGTATCTGTTGGTGAATTCGAGGAACCGGTGACTCACACCGTTTCTCATGCTCCACCGAAGCTGTCGGTGACATGTCAGTTAAGACGAAAGTCTCGGGCTGGTTTCGACGCCATCTGAGGCGAGACTCTCTCATTCAACCGATCGGGTCAGGTCGGATCGGACCAACTCCCTCTCGACTAGTCTAAAGGGTCGGACAGCGACTGGGTACTATAGTCTCGAGAGTGATGCAGGGTGTCGACTGTAGGCAAGAAGTGGTACCTTACAGGTTGCAGAAATCAACCTAGTTTCCGCGGTGGGTGATTCGCGGAATATAAAGGACGCTCCGACATGCACGCACGCATGCATATATGTACGCCTTCGCATAAGTGGATGACGCAAAAAAGGAATAACAAAGACGCTTCGTGTACTTTTCAATGTTAGTGGTCTCGAAAAGCTTTCGCATTCATGTTCAGCTGTCGCAAAAGCGCACGGGTTCCTTACGTCTATATCGCGGTATCTAATTCTGATTACGCGCTGCGGCGCAAACGTCACTTTGACTAATTTAACAATTTAGAATGCTACGGGCTGTAAACTATTGCAGACATTTGATAGAACATATGTAGCAGCTTTTACGCATAACATTACGCCAGATATGCCAATTTATTTCGCCTTAGTAAAGAGTCCTCTCAGACAAGCATGACATAAAAAAAAAGTTTAGACAAGAATAGAAACGATGCGCTGGCTGTATAGGCTATAAGTATACGCAGAGTTGTAATGTGCATTCATTCTTTTTTGTTTGAGTGCTATAGTTCTATTATTGCTAAAGGGCCCCTAAACAACCTCTGAAACTGCAATGAACACCGTGGAAGTTTAAGGGCTCATTTTTCTTTGTTAGCCACAATATTATTGATAACTAACAGACAATTATGTCAAGGAAAGTATAGGGGATATTATTAGTAGCGATTGCAATGCGAACGTGAAGAAAGAAAAGTTGGCGAAAAGGTAACTTGCCATTGAAAGGGGCCGAACCTGCAACCTTCGAATAACGAGTCTGATGCTACCAACTGAGCTACAGTGACGGCCATTTTCCCATCCGCTTAATCAGATGAAGTATATGCGGATCTAGACCTGGGAGTGCTAGTCAGCGCCGCTATAACACCAATGGCGGCGAGTGTGGAACACGGTTTTTGTCTGGTAACGTCACGTAGCACGTGATTTTTTTTACGAGCTAGCAGCTGACAAATAATGCTAAGCATACTGCCTGATGGTATGAAGTCTGCCAGAACGAGACCATCGCTATAAATGAAGGAAAGAAGTAAAAATTTTAAGGCTTGTTTTTCTTTATTTGTTTAGCGGGGGGGGGGGGGGCAGCAATTATGAGGACCAACAGACAGTAGTACCGAGGAAAGTATAGGTGATGTTATTAGTGCTGTGACAACTAATAAGATATTCTATATATTTGACATCATCGTCTGTTGGTTATCGTTAAGAAATGACCGTGTTAATCTCTCCTGGCCATGCCCTGTCTTACCGGCGCAGCTCGTGGAGCCAGCAGATTGTTCACACGGCGTCGTGAGTAAAAAAATACGCTCTCGATTGGTCCATATACGAGGAACATCAGCTGCGAATGGTCTCTTAACCTGCTTTTCCATGCGCCCGTTCTGTCTTGTCTTGCGCGGATATCATGCGCTATCAACTGATCTCACTTCGTTTTGTGCGTTTCAGTTTCGGTTTAATCAGCAAGAGACTGTGCAAGAGGAGATAACAGAGTGTGGCCGGAAAGCACAAAATTCCTGATAGGCTCAACGTTTATAGTGTTGACATAGTCCACGTGTTGTACCCAGAAAGAAGAGGCGAGGGGAAGCCTGCAGGAAGGGTAGAATGTCAGTTACAGAAACAACAGCAAAAGAAACTCACGTAGAAATTTGTTGTGGAAAGTACAAATCGGTATAGCAGCATATACACACCACTGCGTCGGGGAAAATCAGTGGGGGCTTACACCAAGCGCCCTCTACCTGTTGATATGTGGGGTTCAACGTCCCGAAACCACCATATGATTATGAGAGACGACGCATAGTGGAGGGCTCCGGAAATTTCGACCACCTGGGGTTCTTTAACGTGCACCCAAATCTGAGCACACGGGTCTACAACATTTCCGCCTCCATCGGAAATGCAGTCGCCGCAGCTGGGATTCGATCCCGCGACCTGCGGGTCAGCAGCCGAGTACCTTAGCCACTAGACCACCACGGCGGGGCGCTTACTCGCTGTATGATACCTTATAAAAATGACTTTTTATTTTCCATTGTCGCACTATGATCGAATTATTGACTGTATTGATCATCAATGGTTCCGCAATACTCATTTACTTGCTTCTATACTTCGTCGACAATGTTTCTGTTGGGCACTTTGCAATAAACATTTCTGCGACCGTGTCCATCTTTTCTATCTCCTCATTATCGTGTTCTGTCGTTCACTGTCCCTGCGCCACCCTCCCTCCTTCCCCCTATCTATCTCTATACCTTTAATCCCATCATTTTAATCCCTCCTTACCCCCATCCCTCGTGAGCTACTGTTGAGGTGTCGCACTCTGATGCACACAGTTACGGGGCTCACTTTTTTCTTCTTTCCTCTTTAAGAATCACATAAGAAGAAATAAAAATGTCATTGACTCATTCCTATCGAAATGTCAATGAGGAAGTATTTTTTCAATGGTACCTATATCGAGTTCATAGATGACTTTTCGATTGAAACGGCCCTGGGCCAATTTTAAATCTTGGTCAACAATTTCCTCGGTATTTTAATTGAACGGCGTCATCTATTTTCGATGTCATCTGTTGTCATTTGCTCAATAACTTCTCTTTGTTTGTTTTTTCAATAAGAATTTTTGTTGGTTTAACCCCATGCGAGAGCGGGCAATCGGTGGGCCATTCTGCTGGGTTGCACGGCCCGGACTCCATGTCAGTATTTAACTATAATGCAGAACGATTCATATCTATAGGATTCGCTCCGTGTGGGGCATCTATGTTGTCTGTATACACACGCACCCATTCCCACGCATATTCCTCTCGAGCCTTTTTTTTTTAGTTTTTCTTTGTTTGCTACAGCGCAGGATGAAAGCGCGCATGCGAAGACGGCGACAACCCTGAGATCGAAGTTTGCTTGAACGCGTCCGGCACACCACGCGAACGCCCCTTTGACTGAGAAGAAACTCTCCCAACAGCCACGCTACAACGTGGGTCGGATAAAATGCAGCCCGTCTCCCGTGGCGCCGTGGATGATGCATGCCGGCAAATGTCCGTATATACTGTTCGCCGATGCAGGCAGCTTGCGGGCGCGCGCCCATGAATAAGACGCGCGGCTGCGACGACGAATCGATGGGCGTGTTTTGCTAAGTACCCTAATTCATCTCCCGTTCGTGGTTTGGAGCGAGCCTCGCATATACGTACTAAGTCACGTAGCTCTGAGGGCACTGTTATTGATGACCGTATGTATACAGAGAGTTGTGTACACGCGAGTTTATCGAAAGGCGATTTGAAGGTCTTTGATAGTGCATATTCACGAGTGCCTGCCAAGAAGGCGGTTTCGTATGTAAACTGAGGGGCGTCTATTGCTAGACGAACGCCTGCCAATAAAAAAAAAATGCAGCTGTTTTATGGCGTTTTCACGTCGCGAAGTAGACCAGCTCCAACCTGAATTGCTCGCGAACCATACCAATAGACAATGATTTATTTGTAAAGACATGAATGAATAACAATATTAGGGCCCGGAGATGGAACTCCAAGAGTTCATTCTGTCAGCCTTATAAGTTCGCGCGGCACACTTTCTTCGAGTAACTTCAAGACGACGACCTGTGTTCACCGCGGCTTCGTCAATGTTGTTACTAATACCCATAGCGAAACATCGACACCAAACCGGGGATCTTCTTAAGATTTCCTCCCCTAATTCCTGCAATACTTGAGTATGTTCATGGCGCATGTTAAAATAAATACATTAATAAATGGTATCGAGTGGAGAAGAGGATCGAGAGTGAGCATTCACTTATCGAAATTTGTGAGCTAAAGAAGACCCTTAATAAGAGGCCAGTAGCGGCGGCGTTGCAATTGATTGCACTCGCAAACAGATAATCAGATATGAGGCAACCTTCGAAGATGGTCTACGTGTCCTTTTCACCCGAATCTGTTCGTTAACGCGCCCGTGCTGGCTTCATCCACTTTCGCTGGCTATATATCAACGACCGAAAAGAGAAACGCCCGTGCTATAGAGGGGTTATCGAAGTCCTGGTCATGACAACGATAAAAAAAAAATAAATCCACGGGCGAGCGCCATCGATTGCGCAGCTTTTCAACACGATCAGTATGGATACCCGCTTTCGGAGCTCCGTGAAACCGTTGCAACTGTAGGCTCGGTAAGGGGCGAGCTCTATAGTGGGCGCCCGAGAGAGTAACAGAAAACGGAGTAAATAAACATTGCGGCCCTGAAACAAGGAAGTGTTAGATGGTCTCCGGAGGCAACGGGTACGCCATCTTTTCTTGACTATACAGCGCATTGCTTCGCAACTGCCGGTCGGCCGCCTTCAGCGGCACAAAATTCGACGCGCCGGTCTTGGAGCTGCCGCAGACTCTGTTAAAAAAAAGCAGAGCTGTTATCGTTTTTTTTTAATATTTCATAACTCAAAGATATCTCGCTAGCGTGCAGTGATATCGATTCCTCAAAAGCATATTGAAACCTGTCAACGCCGGATCACCACATGTACCTCACAGTTTCACACGACAGTCGACGCGAACGGCGTCGTTTGAGTTGTTGCGACTATACAGTTGTTTAAGCGTTCCGTAGAGTGTTGCTGCAGTATAATGTGCTTGAATGGTCTCTGTATTGCACGAGTCGATCGGTAAATGGACACTAACATGAAACAACACACTAGTTAATACCGATTAAGTATATTCTGAAAACTTTAGTGCCATCGATTTCACCATGGGCGTGTGCACGGGTAAAGGGGGCACTTCCTACTAGTCACCTAAGAGGGAGGAGGGCGCTGCGACTCGGCAGGGGGGCGCGCGAAGTCAGACACAATAGGGAGTTCCCCGCTATGACGCCCCTTCACCCCCCCTCCCCACCTGAAAGGGCACCTTACACACGTCAATGAATTTCACTACAACGGGCTTTCAATAACGATAAAATCAATGTCAAAAGTTTCGCCCGTATATCCAATAGTGACGACACAGGTTGTAAGTTTTTGTCGTATTTTGATCACGTTGGCTCAACAAAATTTCCTGATACTTTTTTATATTAAAGGCCAACTCTGGCAATTTTTCGAGGTCAATGAATATTCTTAAAATTCGCTGGCTATGTTCCTTTGCACATTTTCGTCCTTTATGCCAAATCACAGGCTTGAGTGATGCACTGATCGTTTGCAAATGAATTTTAAAGATTGCCTCAAGAAGCTAACCTCACTTGCCAGAATTATTGGCAACACTGTCTGTGTGACGTCATGTTTAACATGCCAACGGAAGTGACGCAGCCGATGACATCCCTATTTTGGCCGCTACAGCGTTTATTGTGCTTTCCACAAGGCGACGGAGGCGGTGTTTGGCCCGGGTATAGCACGGGAATGTTTTCTTCCTTTCCTCTGTGGTGTTTGGCCGGTGCTTCGCTGGACTGGCTTTCACAGTTTTCATACTCCGCGCCGGCGGAACCAGTATATGGACTACAGCTCTATAGTACGTCATACGCAGGCAGGGCGGTTGGTGGGGTTTCGGTTTCGGTATTGCGCATTTTTGCTTATTGAAAATTCTATTCAAATTTCCCGAGCATTTCAGCTATTGGGCTCATGACAAGAGTGTCTCAGGAACATAGAAACACCATAAGCTTGACAAGGTCAAAAAATCGCCGGAGTTGGTCTTTAAGTCTCTGGCTCCCCGCGGTGACGTCATTCACTCACTGCGATGTACTTTTCATTGCCAATTAGGAACTATGTGTGCGCCCTGGTAGACGCGTTCACAATTTCACAGCGTCTGGTGCGAAAACTTCAAGCTGACGTCGCCACCCGCATCTTCATTGTGCGCATTTTTTCGCCTACCTACAGCGTTTTCTCGAAGCAAAAGTGGTGTTTGGTTTCATGAAGGAGAAATTCACTCCTTCGAGATACCACACATATAAAAGAGTTTTTCTCTCTCTTATACTCTCGCCCCGCCGCGGTGGTCTAGTGGCTAAGGTACTCGGCTGCTGACCCGAGGGTCGCGGGATCGAATCCCGGCTGCGGCAGCTGCATTTCCGATGGAGGCGGAAATGCTGTAGGCCCGTGTGCTCAGATTTGGGTGCACGTTAAAGAACCCCATGTGGTCGAAATCTCCGGAGTCCTCCGCTACGGCGTCTCTCATAATCAAATGGCGGTTTTGGGACGTTAAACCCCACATATCAATCAATCAATCTTTCACACTCTCGCTTTAGTGTAAAAATCGACCCACATGGAGCCAAATTGCTGACGAACTTCCAGCGGCGTGCCTGAACGCTATGTAGACGGCCTTCGTGAACCACTGCAAACGGAACACAATTGAGAGCACGATCAGCGTCACAGTTATCCAAACGAATGGGGACCGAGCGTTAAGTGGCGCGCCTGCATACGGTGCACGTCGAATAGCGGCGAAAGCGACAGCGCATATGCGCTGTGCACTCGCGTATTTCGTTTACGTGTACAATGCGAAATATCGCGGCCGTTTATAAAGTACGTACTCTCGGCGTAGATCGAGTCGATGACGTCCTTGGCGGTTTCTTTCCGCCGAACAGGCTCCCCCGCGCCGTGCAAGCGACGTGACGGGAGATTTCTCGCCAGCGGTCTGCGCGCACGCTCAGTGTGCAGCGAAAGGCGGCGGTTGCCCCTGCCTCGCCGCGTCATATAGTATCGTAATGTACACTAGAGGCAACTCTGGCGCTAGTGTCTGTGGGAGCTGCAACACACGGCTGGAGTGTACCTTCTAGTACACTGTAACACGGCGCTTCAGCGAGCATGACGAGTGATGGGTAGTACACACATTTGTCTAATTTTCGTACTTCTGGCTTGCTTTTGGCTCCGTGAGTGTTCGTGTGGCTTGGATCTGTTTTTTCACGAAAACGTAAATTAGCAAATGTTCACCGTTCGCGCTTGACAACCTTATTCTTTTAGGCTTACCACTTTGAATCAAGTCACTAAGTATAAAAGGGTTCGTTATTTTTTTTTTTCAAAACAAAACCGAAACACAGCAATAAACGAAGCCTCAAGTACGATTCGCCGCCCGCAAGTACGAAGGCTAGGCAAATGTGTGTACTACCCATCAATGCCATCATTCCCGTGGTCGCTGAACGATCGCAGCGCCAGAGTGCCCTCTAGTTAACCACGCGAGTGGGCTTGCAAACGTATACAAGCGCGGTGTCATCCGACGCCGCATCAACGTATACATCGTACAACGCAGAATGTGTATTTACTCGGCTTCACAACAAACGTTGGCTGCACGGAGTGCGTGCGGGCGAAGGTTTTATCCCGTGCATATATGCGTATACAGATTATTTTACGGGTGGGTTTCAGTGCCGCCATGTTGGGCTGTCAACCTTCGTGTTTGGCATCTTGAACAACAAAACGAACAGCGTTACGGTCGACTCATACGGATGAAAATGGTTAGGTTAGTGCATACGACGTTTCATGGCCTTAATAATTCACGTCGCGACAAACAAGGACAAGAAAACATCAGCTTATTAGTTCAAGATGGCGGCGCCCAACTCTATATACCCTTCACGCAGGTCAGCGCATGGCATGCAGTTTCAAGATCACACACCCGCGACTTGGGTTCTACACAACTCAACCAAGCGCCATGCATGCCTCGAGTTTTACAGAACTCACACCGTGCACTGATGCCATGGTAACCTGTGGTGTATTATGCGATAGCACCGAACTTTACACTTTTTAAACAGTGTTAACCTTAAATGACACGTCAACTATAAATAACGCAAAAAAGAAACCGCAGCGCTGCAAAGCGGCACAGCATTAACCACAGAAAAGCTATGGTTGCTGCAGGGCAAAGACAGGCGCGTAGGTTCCTGTTGTCATTATAATTTTACGTTTGAAAATAACATCGGTGACATAAAAGCGAAATTTCAAGAGTGAATTATATTGAACTATTGTTCAATTCACGCATTATGTTATATGGTGTGTACTAGAAATAGTTCTCAACAAAGGCTACAGAAACGTAGCGTACGTAACTACATACGCCGGGACACATGAAGACAGGTATAAGCAGAACGGCTTCGCCCCGATCAATCAAATCAATCCGTCAATCAATCAATCGATCATTCAATCAATCAAGTAATCAATCAAGCAATCATTCAGTCAACTAATCAATCAATCAATCAATCAATCAAATGTGCATCTTAAAACGACTAAAGCTCGCTAAACTGTAGAAACCAAAGCAAGTTTCGGGCCGCCTCCTCGTGCACGATCGAAGCCCCGAATGGCGCCGCGAGGACGCGGTTGGCGATTTGCCCGCGGCCGTGGCATAGAGCTTATCCGATAAGACAAACTTGGCAATTGCGGGAACTGTACTTTCATCCGCCGTGCAGCGGACAGCGCGTCCTTCGAGCGGTCGCCCCGCACACTTATATGATACGACATACGTGCTCGTATCACTTGAACGGGGCGTGCGTCGTTTATGGGGTGCCAAATGATATATACGACGACGCTGGTTCTGTCAAACTTATACGACTGGGGCGAACACAATATATATCCCGCGTTTTCTGCAGCTTCCACGAGGAGCGGCCGCAGGAGCTGCTTATAAAGACATTCTGTCTCCGTCACATACGAAGGGTATATATGGTCTATAATCTCTAATATACATCGGTGACAAGAGATTAGGATATTACGTGAAATAAGACTCGGCGAGTTTACGGGCACTATATATGTCACAATAAATAAGCGTTCATGAATGCTCCCATAAGCACAATTGAACGCACATGTCGTCGAGCGCAAAGACAGGTATCCGTGAAAGAACAGCCGTCTCAACACCACAGTGGTGAAGAGCACTAGCGGAGAACAGATACGCTTATAAGTTCCAATTAGAAACATCTCAGGCTCACCTGCGTGTATACCTAAATTATAAGAAACGAAGTCATCAAATAAGGTGCACCGAACGTCGAGTTTTGCGCTATACTTGGCGCAGGCCACAAGAATATCTACAGCACGATTATACTGAATTCGACGCCACTAAATGTATGGAGCTGTCACTGCTATAGATTGGATGAAATACGAAAGATAATGGTTTCGATTGTGTTGGTCTGTATAGGCGCGTGGTATATATATAATACGGCATGCATACAGGTGCATATACAGTGCTCATTGTTCTGTCAACAATCAGGATGCTATACCTTGAGATTTCGTGAAGCAGCGCAAGGAGAATAATGACCAAAAAGAACAAAAAAAGACGACATAAAAAGAAAGACAAGCTCCAGCGGTCAGTCACGCCTCCGTTTCTGTTTGAATGCACGCGAGTGAGACTAATAGCGCCGCTTACGGATCTGCAACGAGCGATGCGCGGCTATTTCTGGTCCATCCCGCGTGGTGCACGCTGTGACTTACGGCTCCGTTTATGCCGCCCAACGAACAATTAAGGCACCAATTATCGCAAAAGAGCTTCCGACTGAGGATGCATCAGCTCGGTGCATGTGACATGAAACGCACCTCTAATTCGTGTATACGAGACAGAAGTAGATATGTTACATGGCTGCTTGCTATAGAACGTATACTGTATACAGTTAACTCACTTTGCAGGATAATGTATACATTGCCCCGATATGCGTAGCTTATAAAGCTTGTAGAGATCACAATGAAACGCAGTGTAAGCGGAATCACGTATTGCGTGCTGTATAACTGTTTTCAAGCAGACCGACTTATAGCAAGACGAAACAAAGTGCGTTTATACGAGCGCTTACTTGCTATAGTATACATTGCGACATGTCTACGTATATACAGTTCAAAAGCGCAACCTACAGACGCATAAGAGGTTGAAACCTTGTGAACACGGGGACTATAGCGGCTGCGCACTATATATTACCTTTGGGTAGCATATACCTATAAAAGTTACGGGTAGCATGCATATAACCCATGCAAGGAAAGGAAAATGAGAGGAAAAGAACGGCAGGGAGGTATAACCAGCCTATAGGCAGCCGGTTTGCTACCCTGCGCATGGGAGAGGGATGGGGGAGATGAAAGACAGAGAGGAGAGAGAGAAGAGAGATAAACGCATTGATTGATTGATATATGGGGTTTAACGTCCCAAAAACCACCATATGATTATGAGAGACGCCGTAGTGGAGGGCTACGGAAATTTCGACCACCTGGGCTTCCTTAACGTGCACCCAAATCTGAGCACACGGGCCTACAACATTTTCGCCTCCATCGGAAATGCAGCCGCCGCAGCCGGGAATCGAACCCGCGACTTGCGGGTCAGCAGCCGAGTACCTTAGCCACTAGACCACCGTGGCGGGGCGGAGATAAACACAGCACATTCAGCAGCACACGCGCGCATACTGTCATAGTGCGTCTCTAACAATCATATGGTGGTTTTGGGATCTTAAACCCCTCATATCAATCAATCACCAATCTGTTGTATACTCGATCACATGATACTTCGAATTTCAAATAGCCCCATTCGCCAGTCCACACTCGGTGACGCTGCGCGGTGACTTTACAACCACGTGACAATACGGCACATGCATCGTATCTGAGGGAAGGGAGTCAGCCAAGCTCGTTTTGTTCTTACGAAACAGTTTTTCACAAGCTGACGTCACCGTCAAAAGGGATAGTGTTTGCTTGTTGAGGCCTTTATAATGCCTGACGGACTGTATAAGCATGTACACGAAGATATATGTAAATTTGACCGCGTACATACTATATACGACGCCTTACAAGTGGCAATCTTTTCTCTGCGTTTTCTTAGACAGACGTCATGGGTGAACATACAAATCTACGCTGGCGAAAGAAACACTTGCATCGTTCTAAACGAGGTGAGCTTGTGTCATCTATACTGCATTACCTATACACACCACTTCGACGCGTATATCAGGCGATCTAAACCAACGCTAAAAGAACGCTGTCCCATACTCCGCGCGTAACGGCGTGGTGCTTCTCAAACGATCTCTTTGCTCGCTATCCTGAAGCTGTTAGTTTAGTAATTAGTAAAGTCATACATCTGGGGGAGGTGTGCGCTCGAGGCAAACCTTCGCGTTGTCAATAACTAAGGTTTAGCAGTGTGCTTGATTGGGCTGATTGGTGCTGCATCATAAACGACTACTAAAATATGGGGAGAAGGACGGGATGTTCGAAAGGAGAACTATAGCGCCCTGCTTGTGTCCTCGTCCCGTCCTTGGTATCGTTTTACATAACCGAAACCCCAATACGAGCAACGCCAAAGTGGAAGGATTTGGAAATTTAAATGATTGATTGTTTGATTGATTTGTGGTGTTTAACGTCGCAAAACCACCACATGATTATGAGAGACGCCGTAGTGGAGGGCTCCGGAAATTTCGACCACCTGGGGTTCTTTAACGTGCACCCAAATCTGAGGAAATTTAAGTTATAAGGTGTTCTTTAACGCGCACTAGCTAGCATCACACAGTCGCGGCCGCTGACACGCTACACGGGCCTCTAAAGCGTTTCGCCCCCTCCATCGAAATGTGACCGCCGTGGTCGGGATCGAACCTGCAACCTTCGGGTCAGCGGCCGAGCACCGTTATAGACCACCGCGGTGGACGAGGCATCTATGTATGGCGTTTATTAGCAATGAATTGACGTAGGGTTAAGCAGCAAAAAAAAAAGTAAGGGATGCATTTAGTGGGTGATATGAGATAAATTCTGACCTGTACATCGCTATTTTTTTTTTTTTGCGGCCGTAGGGGGAATGGGAGGGGGGCTGAGGAATGTTCCACCCCATTCCAGCCTCATGAGGGAGCCCCGCCGCGGTGGTCTAGTGGCTAAGGTACTCGGCTGCTGACCCGCAGGTATCGGGATCGAGTCCCAGCTGCGGCGGCTGCATTTCAGATGGAGGCGGAAATGTTGTATACGCCCGTGCGCTTAGATTTGGGTGCACGTTAAAGAACCCCAGGTGGTCGAAATTTCCGGAGCCCTCCACTACGGCGTCTCTCATGATCATATGGTGGTTTTGGGACGTTAAACGCCACATATCAATTAATCACCTCGTGAGGGACCTGGGAAATCCAGACCATGATTCAGTAGAAAGTAGGCAATCAACCGTGATATACACATTGTTGCAAGTTTCTTCGAATTTCCATCAGCGATGTTGTGAAAATAGATAAATAAGTAAATAAATAAATAAATAAATAAACGGCCGAT
Organism: Rhipicephalus microplus; assembly: GCF_013339725.1. Lineage (NCBI taxonomy): Eukaryota > Metazoa > Arthropoda > Arachnida > Ixodida > Ixodidae > Rhipicephalus > Rhipicephalus microplus. The sequence continues at coordinate 257,604,960 of NC_051165.1, forward strand.
TTCGTGAAATCCGGTGGTTAGGACGTGTGTGGAAAACGCAGGGAGTCGTGGCTTCGCAAAATGGTCGACGGCGGATAAGTCGAGGCGTCCTCGAAACGGCTTCTATACAGCTTTTCGGCGACAAAAGACGTGCGCTGGGTTGGCGATGGGATCGGGCGGGTGACTTTCGATTCTGCACATGTAGGATCTCGCCTCAAAAATCGCATTTTATGTTAAACGCGCTGTGCGCGTCGACGGTGAAAAAAAGCGGCGACGGACGGCCGCCCACTGCAGCGTTGTCTTCGTTCTATTTCTTTTTTTTCGGCGTTCCAGTCGGGCTCATATCGGCCCGCGCCACGTGGTTCTTAAAAACTTTATATATATTTTTGCGAAAATGAAGAAAGATGTTCCTGTCAGAGTAAGGCAGTGACGGCACCATGTTTTCTTGTGTAAAATAAAAATAAATAAATAAATAAATAAATAAATGGACTGACCTTGCAAACGCCCAATCAGCTGAAAGGGAGACTCATATTTCGGTACATGTGTGGACAGCGCACACCTGTGCATAGCCAGATTTTTTTTTCGGTGCTTAAGTAGGGCGAGAGGGGAGGGGGGGTGTTCAACCATAATTTATGATACCGCAACAACAAAAAAAATCATCACAGTAAAAAATGAAGTTAAACGGAAGCAGAAATGTGTACAGAATTAGCTGAAGAAACAATACAGGTTCATGATTAGTGCACATTATGCACTAAAACACAAGTGAGGACAATGAGCATGCGACCTGACAGACGAGGTCATGACTCAGCAGAACAATGCCCAACTCCCACCGCCACACAATATAGTTACATAGCGCTGACTTGAGGCTTGCATGCATGCTTGAAAGAGGTTGTATTGCCTCCCATTTCATGATTACACCCATGATACGCCCGCGCCGCAGAGGAGGGGCCATTATGGAGCGCGCGCCTTCTGGTGGAGAACGATACCATCACGGTTCACTCGAGTGACCTGTACGGTACACGGTGTGTCGTCATCCGTTTAGGGATCGCGCTTGCCTCGGAAACTGTAACCCACAATACAGCGTCTTTATGCGAAAGGTGCGATAGCCTGTGGTTGCCACCACGTCGGTGCATGGCGCCATGACTTATCTATGTGGTCCAAGTTAGCTTTTCGCTCATCGAGCGATACCCCAAAGCCAGTTGAGTGGACCGGAATAGTCCGTCACGAATGCATTCAGTGTTTGGTGAGGGTTGAGTAGAGATAGCAACACTCGCCAGCAGTATGCCGGCGGAATTTATATAGGTGTGTACATGGTTTATGTCCCCTGCCAACGTGCCGAGGCAAGAAAGGAAACGGGAAAATGTTGATGCATATAGTGTCGTTGAGACAAGCCACAGAGGGAGCAATGGTGTGTGAGCACGAGGTTCGTATACTTCCAGTACCCCCGCATGTCACTAAATGAAAGTCTGCTATAAGGAAATTAATACCGTCATTTGATGCTATTTAAAGAATTACTTCTAGCACAACCTAAATTGCAGCAGGGTGAGCAGACTTGATTTGTTTTTACGCCACTTCATTCCCATATTCCACATCTGCACAATTCTAGCGCGCCCCCGATTGTAACATGCTGGTAAATTTACATTAAGAAAATTGGGGAGGCAGGAGATAACTTGATGCAGATTTCGCTTTTGTGCCTGATTATAACGCGCACACAATTAGGAAGGATACATGTTGCGTAAAAAAAAAAAAGCGTACGTTATAACTTAACAAATACGGTTTGTATGCAGTTTTACTCATCCAGAATCACGTCCACCAAGATTTTTTTTCTTTTCTTCCTTTTCTTTTCGAGGCATATTCGTCTGAAGAAGCAAGAAGAAAACTTCGTTGTCTCTATCTCCCTATGTCACGTGATGTTATAACGCGCGTCATGGTCCGAGGGAACAACAAACAGACAGTTGTCAAGATCGTGTACCGTTTGGATCGCGCACAGAGTCAACAAGTGTGTGTGTGTGGTCTTCGTCTCTAACAAGATCCTTCAGGAAAACGAATAAATGCGCTCGCCGCAAGTAAACAGGGTTAGATAATGGGAAGAGGGCCACTGCTATAGGGCCGCTTACGCAATGCACCAGAAGGACGGCTTCGTCTCTCCATGACGTCCCCTTGAGACGCCACCGCGCGAGCAGCTGTCATTGCCGTCGTCTGTCCCGCGCAGGCGCATCGGTTTCGCAACCAATGAGAACAGACCTTGCGCTCCTTCGGAGTATCGCACCACGCACGCACATAACGGCGGGGCGTTGGCGGGAAATCCGCGTTCGCATCAGCCTGTTTACGGCGAACGGGAGTGGCCCGCGGGTCGCATGGCTATCCCGTCGCACAGATGACGCCATGTCCGGCGGCATACTTTTCGGACGATCGGTTGCCGACGTGACGCTTCTTCTACCAGCTAATCCTGGCACCATATTGACCAGAGTAATCTATATGTTTCCTGAAGCAACAATTTTCAATTTAATAACATCTGTTGGAGTTTTACGTCGGCAAACCAATATACGATCTTGACCACGTGGTTTTTTTGTAACGTGCACACACATTTAGGTGCGCGGGCTTCTAGCAGTTTCGCCTCCATCGAAAAAGGAATTCCATCGAACTGGAATTCGATTCGATCCCGCGACGTTGGGGTCAAAAGTAAAGCACCACGGCTACTAGACAACCTCGGCGGGGAAGCGATTAATCACAGACCAGACCGACCCAACATGGCGGTTCGTCTCTTTCGGTGCTTCGCTGTGTCGGAAGACCGTGGATGTTTCTCGCGGTGGGCGTCTCGCAGCGCGGAAAGACGAGGCGCAAGACGGTTGTTGTTGCAGCGTTGTTGCAGCGTCAAAAGGCTTTCGCCATTATTCAAACACGTGTAGTCCACCAATACACCAGCGCAATGCCCCACGTCACGCAACTTGTGACTTTGTTCATGTTTTCACCCTCTTCAATGCTGTTATATTTACCGACACTCCAGTGGTCACATGCAGCCATAGACTGCAATTCAAGATCAAGCAAGCCCGCGAGACAGATTTCTTTTTATTTCCTCGTCCCGACTTTCAACTTTGCTTTACTGGCATACGAAGGTGCGATCTCTTCAGGTTTGCCTTAAGCGCTGTAAGAAATGGGGAAGCTGTTCTCTCTTCGGAATATCACTGTACAGTTTCTATACCGACGGTCAGGTCCGGTGCGATTCCACGGCTTACGGCCACGCAGGTATTGCCGGCATCTTCGGGTTTGCCACGAAACAGGTGACGTCACTAGTCTACGGCCACTCCTTTCCGACTAGGTCGAGTCGAACGACGCGGTTCCGCGGAGATCTCCATACTCACCAAGTGCTTTCCAGCTGATCAGCAAGCGAGAGGCATCGCGGGCTTCGTAATTAGCAGGCCGGTCGCCTCGCACGGGCGCTCGCACATGTGTGACGGGTGCCAGGAGAAAAAGAAAAAAAAAAAAAGCCGCGGAATGCCCACGTGTTTCCTTTTCGCGACGCTCTCTTCAGCGTCACAAGTGGGTCGAAGGTGCGACAAAAGGCAGCGGGGTACAACCCGCGGCGCGAGGCGACCTCGCGGTCAGCGGCCGCAGCCTATATAACGCTTCTATTTCAGGACGGCTGCTGGAGCGCGTGCAGACCGAAAAGCAATCTTCGATGGAAGCCGGGAAGGACCGCGCGGCGTCATTAGGCGAGTGTGCAAGACGCGGGACGGAATGTACTGCGACCGAAACGCGGAATATCCTGGCCATCAGGTACACGGTATATACTTGTCAGAAATATGCAGGCCACTGAGCGTGACATGCACGTGTCATCGACTCGCACAGGGAAGCGCGTCTGCAGCGTTCCCATATTTGAAGAATGCGAAAGGTATCGCATCTCCTCTGCTCTGTAAATGTGCGTCGAGCACTATACATAGCAGTGCGGAACCAACTGAGGTGTTTATAGAGGGCTGCCGACGTACGGCCTTACAGAAATAATATGACTGTACAGATGGGCCCCCACGGTGCGCACCAAGCGAGTGACAGCCCACCACGTGTTTCAGATCGCACGTGTTACGCATGCAAAAGAGCGAGATGCAACAATAATTTTTGATTGATTTGTGGGGTTTAACGTCCCAAAACCACGATATGATTATGAGAGACGCCGAAGTGGAGGGCTCCGGAAATTCCGACCACCTGGGGTTCTTTAACATGCACCCAAATCTGAGCACACGGGAACACAACATTTCCGCCTCCATCGGAAATGCAGCCGCCGCAGCCGGGATTCGATCCCGTGACCTGCGGATCAGCAGCCGAGTACATTTTAGCCACTAGACCACCGCGGCGGGGCCAATAATTTTTGCAAAGGTGCCAAGAGGCTCACAACTCTTGTCCCAGAACCTCTTACTCGAACGTGCCGCTCTGGAATACAGGCTGCAAGTTCTGTAAGCAAAATCGTAGATGCGTCGGCCTGCGTGAGTAACACGCACTGAAACCGCCGCGGTGGTGCATGTGTTTGGCTGCTGACCCGGGCCCACCGTATTTTGATGCATTACGATGTGATTTCCGGAGCGGTCAGCTATAGGGGTTCCCTCAAAATAATATCCAGGGTAAAGTGAGGGGGGAAGTGATTTTAAGTGAAAAGAAGAGAAAAGTGAGCCCCGTAACTGTCTCTCAGGGGGAGGACACCTCAACAATAGCTCACGAGGGGTGGGGGTAGTGAAGGGACTAAAAGGATAGGATTAAAAGGTGAAGAGATAGAGAGGAAGGAGGGAGCGAGGCGCAGGAACAGCGAAGGACGGGAGTAAGGAGAAGACAGGAAAAATAGACAGGGTCGCAGGAGTCCTATAGGACGGGGCACCACTGGCGAGAGCTCTTGCCGGCGTCAAGAGATAGGGCAAGTCCAGTAGGCCAGAGCTATGCTGTCGTCGAAGATTGGCGTCAGGAGATGGCGTAGGGCCAGCCCAGTCGGCCAGAGCTGCACTGTCGTTGGAGATCGCGAGGGCGCAACCGGTCGGCACGAAATCCAGCGAGCGAGTCCGAGGGTTGAGTGAAAGTGAAAACCAAATTATTATTATTATTATTATTATTATTATTATTATTATTATTATTATTATTATTATTATTATTGTTGTTGTTGTTGTTGTTGTTGTTGTTGTTGACCCGTGGTGTAGAAGAAATTCGTAGTTTATGCGCCTGTAGTGCGAAGCACCATTTCAACTACAGCTTGCGCAAACTCATGCACTACATGGCATCGCGTTGTGAATGTTTTTCGTGATCAACCTGGTTTCATCCACGTACCACAATAGTATGAAAATATAGCGATCTCGTGAGGATCTTATATATATACTCTCAAGCAACACGCCACTCTTGGTGGACTGATAAGGGTGACTGCATAAATATATAAAACGCACGAAGGCTGCGAAACGCAGGCTAAGATTTAGTGAAGGCGACCAACCCGCTTTCAGCGACGTGTACCGGGTTATTGTGTAAAGTAAATGAAGTGCGATTGGTAAAGCGTACCCAGCGCAGCTTCGCTACAATTAACTTCTCAGTGCACACTCCTCCGTATACATATATGGTATAGGCAACATGCAGTGAATCGTGTGCGTGTTTGGTTTACGCAGTGTATCAAGTCGAGCGAGCGGGTTATTCCTCTCGTTTTAAGATGCACCAATTCGCCCAACAGCAAGTTATTTTCAAATGGAGTGCATCGGTGCGAATGAGTACACGTGACATGCTATAAACGAATAGAACCGCCGAGTCAATATCTCAAAGCAAGCTCTTGACGCAGAACGTTCTTTGATTCGAAGCGCACGCAGCAAACGCCACGCTTGCCGCTTCATATTCCTTTGACGCATCTCGAGAAGTAAACATTTGCCGGACTGTCGCAAGCATCTGCCTGCTGGGACATTCGAGGCACTCAGCCGTGTCTGAAACGGAAACGGCACAACGTGGCCGTTGCCATACGCAGCTTGTAAACAGCGGGACGGCGTTTGAATTCATATATACACATATACACAAAGAACGAAACACTATACGTATAGGGAGCGTGCTTAGGTTTATATGTGTATACATTATAATCAGAGAACATCAGCTAGTCAAAATTCATCTGGACTACAGTAAAACTTCCACTTTTCACACCATTAAACACAATGCGAACCCTATATACATTCAATTGATTGATTGATTGATTGCAGTAGGGCTGACAGGCGGGCTAGTTGGTACAAATTCATAATGGAATAATTGGACGCGCAAACCAACGGGACACAAGAGAAGAGACAAACAAGCGCAGACTGAAACTCAGTTTATTCAGAGAAGTTATATACCAGAAGAATGAGAAAGGGATGCGCTTCCAATTATTTCATTATCGATTGATTGATTAATTGATTCATTGATTGATTGATTGATGTATTGATATGTGGTGGTTTAACGTCCCAAAACCGCCATATGATTATGAGAGACGCCGTAGTGGAGGGCTCCGGAAATTTAGACCACCTGGGGCTCTTTAAGGTGCACCCAAATCTGAGCACACGGGCCTACAGCATTTCCGCCTCCATCGGAAATGCAGCCGCCGCAGCGGGGATTCGAACCCGCGCCCTGCGGGTCAGCAGCCGAGTACCTTAGCCACTAGAGCACCGCGGCGGGGCCATATACATTCAAGCTAACCACGTATACGCACGAGCGGTAGGATATATGTTGCTCAGGGCGGGCATGGAGGATCAACTCTGGGCTGTCCGGCTGGCCGAAGACGCTGCCAGGACCCAACCTCTGGCCACTCAGGAAGGGGGCTCCGGTAGTCTCCCGGGTATACCACCTCCCTTGACCCAAGCAAGGGCGGCGGTTTCGTCTCTCCCCCAAGACATACAAAACAGGCTTGTATAGCCAGGATTTTTTTTTCGGGTAGAGGGGGGAGGGGCACTTCTTGAAAGTCTTAAATAAAACCTATTTTTTATAATTTGTGCTCATTAAAACACCCCACCCCCCTTCATCCAAATTTCGGAAAGGGGGGGCGTGCTGCACATTTTTACGGGCATGCTCCATGGACTGCGCCTTTTTGCTGACGTTACAAACACCGCAGTTTTAAATTCTGACGGCGGCAAGATGACTCATCGTAAGTAGTGATTTAGGGACTGCATCCTCGACAGGTACATATCACGCTTTGTGTACTCGCCACGGTGGTTGTGGTTCTCCACAGCTGACTCAAGGGTCGCTGGATCGAATCCTGGCCACGGCCGCCACATTTTCGATGGCGGCGAAAACTCTTGAGGGCCGTGTGTGCACATTAAACAACACCAGGAGCCCCCCACTACAGCGTCCCTCGTAATCATATCGTTGTTTCAATGAGACGTCGGGGCTTAGCCCCGACAGTTATTTTATAAATAGCGCTTTCTGTATATTTTCTGCCGAGGAAATGCGATCAGTGATGACAAACGTAACGATGATATCCGCGAGCGATCAATTTTCGCTATTTCGGTCTGTATTGTGACTCCGCTTCTTTATTTTCGACATAAGATAGGGGAGCCACTCGTAAAAAAATAGAACCACGTCGGCTGTCGCGTGATCTGCTCGGTTGAGTCCCGGCACGATTCGACGGCTTCTACGCGAGTCACGTGACTATCGGGCGTCCCGGACGGACAAAGGAAAATGACAACAGACCGCAGCACACGACTCGTATGACACGCCAAAACTGCGCCAGGCGCCTGCATTTTGTTGGTTAGGCCGAGCTCGTGCTTCATCCTGAATTCCGACCAAGCACTCTTTCTGCCGCTGAATCATCTCTCTAGTACGTACTGTTGTCTTGTACTTTTCCGTTCAGTCCGAAAACTTACAAGGTCCATCATGCTTTCACCGAAGAGGACTCGAAGCCGAAAGCCACCCTCCTCTTTTTTTTTCTTTTTTATTCTCGGTCTATGTATTGATCCTCCCTCGTCATGGACTACGTGGTTGTGCACTGCCTCCGAGATCGGAGGTACGCTCTTAACAACAGATCCCGTTTCATGTGCTGGCTGTACCCCGGAAGCCGGACACTTCTCGGCTGGTTTCCTGGATGTAACTAGCATTTAACCAGGACCTAATGAATAGTGTATTGCCAACTTTCTGACCTCACCTGGTTTCACACTACCTCCGTGACCGGCCCACCTTTGACCAAGCGACGATGTCATGTAATGACGTAAGCACGTGACGTCTCTACAAGTGACGTCACGTAACGTCGCAAATTTTCGAAACCCCAGACGTCACGATGATTAGGTTGAATGTCAATTTTCGTGTTCGATGAGGCATATAAGGCGTGGACACGTCGCGACGTGGACACAGGCTCACCGACGCCCGAACAGAGCCAGGACTCGGCAGCACCAGGAAATGGCGGCCAATGGCTGCAGCAGTGCAGCACGCATGCATAATGGTCCTCCGCGCACCTTCACCGAAGAGCTCAGCGGCCCTCGAGCACGATGAACGACAACAGAGACGAACGCAATGGACAACTATTTAAATATAGTGTATTTCCCTTTGTATCTTTTTCTGTATATATATGTATTATCACTGTGCTTGTTACCACAATCTGCTGATCTATGGGCGTCGACAAGGGGGCGCAAAAGGGGCAACTTCCCCTGCAAGCCACACCGCACTTGCCACCTCTCTCCCCCAAGCCCAACAAGCAATGCCACCCCCACCCCCCTTCCCAATCCACCAGCCTGCGATGCATTACAGGTTTGCCCCCTCCAAGACAAAATCCTACCGACGCCAACAATTCTTACGTCGTATTATCTTCAAGATAAGGAAGTTTTATGCCGTAGTGACGTGATCGAGCAAACATTGTATGACTGAAACTTTAATAACTCGCCATTAGACTATTTGTAAAAAGCTAACACATTTCAATGCACACGCTTACAAACATGCAAGTCTACGTCGTCGGCAGTTGTGCTGCTTCATCCCCTCTTTTTTTTTATCGTCGCTGTACAAAAGAAGTGAATTATAGCAAGCATCTCCCCAAAACGGCGAAGAAAAGAACAACGAGACACATGTTACTGGTGCCTCCGAAAAAGAAAAAAATGCCCTTGTCAAGGAATAAGTTCACTGGCCCCACGTGATGCTGCTAAAGACTGCTATGTCTACGTCATCACAGTTTTTTCCACAAGAATAAACCATCAGCCCTATAGCCCGAAAAGCGGAAGAGCTCAATATATACCGTCAACTGGTGTGTCATTGCTTTCGGTTGTTTTGCCTCTATGCTCGTCACTGTTACTGCTCGATTTGTTACGGACGATCATCTCCACCAGCCGATGGATGGCGACTAGACCACAGTTTTTCATTCTTTCCTACTTTTTTTTTTTCTAACTAAGATTGCAACTTTCAGTCTTCTGTCCTTCAAAGAGGCGATCGGCTTGTTCTACTCCAGGAACACTAATAAAAAAGTAATGGAATGGTTCTACGGGACACGAAAAAGTACGCAACGATAAATGTTAAAAGAATATCAATCTTCAGTCAAGAAAGAAAGAAACACACACACACACACACACCACTGCTGGCCCATAATGCTGCTGCGTTATAGGCCAGCAGCAGAGAAAAAATCCGTGTATATAGGGCGACGTATAGACAACTTAAAGCCCTACAAAGGATTTAGGCATCGTCTTCACATTCTCGATATAACGGCCCCTTTTCTCGAGCGCTTTTCGACCTGAGAGATCCTCCAGGAACTGTCAAGCCCGAGTCATGTCGGCGGCGAGACAGATGAGACTGAGCAACGGGCCGATCGAAGATGGCCTCGGAATGCACGCGTGGGCGCGCCCGAGCCTTTTCGAAACCATTTAGGGGGGCGGCCGCCCACCCACACAGGGGGTTGTTTTTCCTCGCGACCGCCGCCGCGGGAAGACGTCGGCGAGACTTAATCCAATTGATTCCCGGAAATCGATACGTCTGGGCAGAGCGGGCCTCACATGCGCGTATAGTGCGGCTTTTCGGCCGCCGTCTCTCAGGAGGCAGTCGATCGGCGAACCGCGCTCTCCTCTGCTGTGCGGACGACGCAAGGAAAAAAGAGAAAGACAGCCTCTTGGGTGGCAGTAATTGCAACACAAGGGCGTGTAGACTGAAACAACGACCTCTTTTTTTGCGAGCAATGCGCTGAATCTGTGCGGAAGGTCAGCAATCCATTGGGTGGGCAGCTCGAACACTCACGTGTAGACATGGAACCAATGGAAATGCTCGGATGCATTGGACTCCATCTGTAATTTGTTGTAAAAGAACTTGTTGTTGGGCTAGTTGGTACAACATTTCCAAAAGTTAAGTAAAATTTAAGCGCTGTGTGTGTTTGATGCCTGGGTGTGTGCGTGTGTGAGTGATCGTGTCGTGTGTTCGCGCTCGAATTCAACTTTTAGAAATGTAATTTATTGGTCAGCCCTTCTGAAACGTCGAGCTTTCTTTTTTCCCACATTGCACCATGTATGTGCGGATACTCGGATCTTGCCAAGTAGACGTTATCTCGAACGCAGCAAATGGAGCATTGTGTTATATACCGTAAGAAAAGCCGCAATTTCGCCCTTTTAATTCTCCGGTGGTGCCCTGTGCCGTCTTGGTGCGGCACATTGAGGATTAGTAAAGAGAGCTATTGTACAGTCGTGTTTCTCAGAACGCTTTGAAGAGATCCTGCCAACACGTATCGGAAGCTATAGCCTTCTGGCTCAGCCGAAACGCCTTGAATAACGGTACTCGCGCCCGCTGACCGTTTCTGCAGCTGAAGCGATGCCGAGAAAAAAGAAACATAAGTCATTGATGACGACACAAAAGAAACGATCGCTGAAAAAATGGTACAGGACACAGGACAACGCGCTAATGTGACGGTGGTGTCCAATGGTCGCGACAAGTTGTCCCAGCTGGCAAATAGCAACAGCCACGTAAGGACACACGGGAAGCAACGTGTCGTCAAGCGCAGGACACAGCTCATCGACTGTGTCCAGGGTGTTGAGTACAGGATCCTCTCGTCTTTCGGGCGTGTTGTGTAAGCCAGACGGGCAGACACCTAAATAAGTGCTATGCCAATAATGTACACAGTGCCAAAGAAGACTTCCCAGCACTGCACACGAGCACGGGTGGTTGCAGTCCACAGTTTCAGGGGACCACAATTGTCGATAAGAAGAAGGATGAGCCAGTGCGAATAATCAGTGAGGCTGCTCAGACCAAAAGTTGCACTATCTGACCGGGAAACTCAGTTTCTTGATAGATTTGTGGGGTTTAACGTTAATGTCCCAAAACCACCATATGATTATGAGAGACGCCGTTGTGGAGGTCTCCGGAAATTTCGACCACCTGGGTTTCTTTAACGTGCACCCAAATCTGAGTACACGGGCCTACGACATTTCCGCCTCCATCGGAAATGCAGCAGCCGCAGCCGGGATTTGAACCCGCGACCTGCGGGTCAGCAGCCGAGTACCTTAGCCACTAGACCACCGCGGCGGGGCAACTCAGTTTCTTGAAATGCGAGGGTTTGCGCAGCAGTCCACCATGATTAAAGTTTATCGCTGCTTTCATGTCAGCACATCTGGTTTCCTGCTATTCCTCCCCTCCCCCCGTTATTTTTCGTAACTGTTCCATGTGCATACTACTTATATACGTTTTCATATCAACAAAAATTCGCTTGAAAGTGAGCGCTTGTCCTGCGTGTTTCCTTTTCGTGGCCGCACTCCCCGAAAGCTTTGAACACCTAACTTGGTTCAGCACTGCCTCCGATATTGTAGGCGTTGCAAGCTTTCTTCAACCCACCTGCCACGCACAGCCTCCAAGATCGGCTCATCTTCGACGAAGAGAGGATGCAATCAATCAATTGATCAATCAATGAATACTTATTTGACCAAGGTAATACAAAGATTGGTCACATAATTACGATGACGTCACGGGGTGCCACGAAACTTGACGATTTGTGACGTCACTATGACGTAGTCGCGTGTTGATTTTTAGCATACCTCGCGCTGATTCTTACATCACCGCCGATAGTCAACTTTCACGATTGATGAGGCATCTAAGGCGCTCACCTTAAAAGAATGTTCGCCGATACGTACAGGATGCAATTTTTGTTTTCTACTTAACGTCCTGAGTTGGAGGCCATCAATCAACCCATCAGCGTGACATCACTTTGTGGCCTGCAAGACAATAAATGAAAGAAGACGCGCAAGTGGTTATCACCGCAAATCACATATTCACAGAGGAGACCAGCAAGATGTAAAACAGAAGCTTTATAGTAAAACCACAACACGAAGTCTGGAATCGCGCACTTCGTTACTGCGCTCGAAACACACGCATAGTTACACGCGCACGCAGCCTAAAAGCGCTGCCACCAATGGGCCCGTACCGCGCCAGCTGGTGATTCATAGCCGCGGCCGGTGTAGTCCGGTCCGTGGCGTGAGCGGAGGAGATTAACCGGCGCACGCGAGGCTATTTTGCTCGGGAGCAAAATACGGTGCTCGGCGCGCAGCACGGCGCCACCACCGCGGGCGCATGAACTTCTCGCGTCAACGGCCTGCGAGGCCCGGACCGATTCGGGGATGACAAGCACCCACGGGTCAGCGCTGCACTTCTCCTAGCTTACTTTACATTTTCTCTCATCGAGCGTTAATTGCTGGCTTCGAGCACGCGAAGATTATGTGCAGGTCAGCCAAAACTTATCCATCTCTGCCGTCAAACAGAGGGGGAGGCGCATAGTGGCGCCATGCGTTGCGTATCGCCGTCTTGTTCGTGTGGGTAAGTGTAGGGTGTCACGTTACGGAAAGTTCCTGGAAGATGGAGTGTATGTGGGTGGAGCTCGTGGGACGGGAAGTGGACCGCGTTGACCGTGTGCTTCTATGCGTCCCTAATTTCCGCTGTAGTTACGACAGACGTATGGTTACAACAGAGCTGAGTGCTATATAGTTAGTAACGTTAGCCGCTTGGATTATATATAAGCTGCTGCACTTACCTACTAAGCACGCGTTTTTTTTTTCTGTATTTGGCTGCAGAGTAATCTGGTGTATATCAGTGTATTTGGCCGCGGTGACACGGAGTCGAACCAGTTGCATGTACTTTGGGAGCAGAATGCTACAAAGCTGAAATAGCTAGTGATCGGAGTACAGTGATTCTCACATAACCGCAAGGGTGCAGAACACAGCTGAACCACACAGCTTTAACATGAACGAGAATATCATGCACAATCATATGGTGGTTTTGTGACGTTAAACCCCACATATGATCAATATCATGCATTCAGTTACTGCGTAGTTGATTGCCGTTTCTGCAACGTACAGTTTTCCTTGAATGAAAGCGAGGTATACAATAATGTTTCTTTTTACTTCAATTTGATAAGATCGATCAGCATATGGTCTGCACCTACGCTACTTCTATGTTCACTCTTGTTCGGTGTTCTTTCCGTTTTTCCATTCACTGACCAACTACAAACAACGATTATGAACTTATACCCGTGCCACACGGGCATAGAAAATGACAATTGGTGGCGAAGGCCTTCAGTTCCCGAATGACATTCGTTTCGCCGGCGCTGCTACACGTCCAAAGCGAATGACATTTGACTTGATGATGTCGATCACAGCACCTTCCAAGTGAGCATTGAGTGAATAGCAATAAAAAATTAAGAAGCATTTATAAGCTTCATACACATCAGATAATCATCAAATGAAGAAATAAGCGTATTACCCTGTCCTAAGTTTTAGTTTCTTGCTTTGTTTTACAACGTTGCAGCCGACCGTAGCAACCTAAGCCAACACTAGTCAGATCCACAGCGTAAATAGACACTAAAATTGACAAGCGTTTCATTACCAATACTTTATTTTCTTCGTATAACGTTCAAAGCATCTTTTTAAGACTTTGGTGCAAATAAAAGACGGGAAATTTCATTTTTAGCTCGATATGATTTGTTTTATATACTTTCAGGTAAATCGCACTTCGCGAGCTGTGTCGTCGAGAGTAGGCATTTCTCAGTCAACTGAGTTCTGGCGAAGGCAGTTGGCGGCGAATGGCATTCGAATGGCATTCGGATGAATGCCATTTTGTTCGCCTGTGTGGCACCGCGCGAATGGCAATAAATCTGAAGGCATTCGGGGGTAAATGCCATTTTTTCTGCCCGTGTGGCACGGGTATTCGAGCCTCATTCGAGCTACTCTCCGCAAAAACCCAGATAGTTAATTGCCGCATCTGCAGCCAAGGGGAGAGGAGCAATCATGACCACCACAATCATTACCACCACTACACCGTCATCATCATCATTATAATCATCATCAACAACAATGACAACAACCACATCAAGGCAATATTAGCGTACCGGATCTCCGTCCGTCTGCGGCACTCTAATGACACGTGAGGACCCCGAAGCAATTCAGGTCACCTCGCTTACCTCCTCCCCGTCATTTTAAACAAGAGGTTCGTGTACGCCATGACTGCAACGACGCGTTGTTTTGCAAGCATGTTTGCAAGAGTCCCTAGGTCGCTGTCGTCACTGGCGCCTTGGAATCGCTCGCGCACATGGCGGCCTCCTTTGCCACTATATGTACGCAACCAAGGACAACAGCGGAACAAACGCGCGTCCCCAAGTGCATGCCTTGCGCACGTGCAAGTGCGGCGCGCCTTCACACGAAGGCACAAAGTGGCGGAAACAGCGGGGTGCGGCCACCTCGCAGTCACACGACCCAGTCGTCGGCTCTGTGTACGTACCTGTCGTCATATATAGTCTGCACGAGGAATCGCAGGGACCCGCTGGCAAGCAACGAGTGCTGCCAAAACAAGACCGAGCCGATGATGGCACGGTCTGCCTGTAACTCAGGTTGGACGGAAGGAAAGAACTGTATTCGTTACAAGTCATCCGAGCTCGTTAGAAACTATATTATATGTTTCGCTGGTTAATTTTATGTCTTGTATTTTCATAACACGATACCTGGGTTGGCCGAAGGCGCCCGTAAACATAGGGAAAACATAATAATGTATACAATTCGTAATGGTTGATATGCTGCCTGTTGTTACCGAGCTTTGCTTGTCCTGGTCGCAGTTACATAACATAGCGTATACTGACGGTGTTTGACAGTTCTTTACAACAATGAAAAAGCCTACCAAAGTAAAGAAAAAAATTCGGCAGATCCCACATACCTGGGAATCGACGTTATGCGAAGCAATCTGACGGAATGTGACCATGTTGCAACTTTTTTTACTGGAGCGCCACGTCATGAAATGACGCTACATATGTGTACAAATGTTGCACGCACAGATATGTGTTGAAGAGTTGCCGATGATTATATAACCAGTTGGTTGCACTTGCGCAACGATGCCAACTGGAACATTCGTATGACCAACGCCAAAAGCTGCATATGAAGCGCTGATCGCGATGATGCTGGCCCTGGATACGGCTACATAGATAAACTTCAGCGCATGGAAAATAACCGCAATTAACGTTAGCCCGACGGGACGGCTGTATCAAAGGAGTACATATGTAATGTTTATAAAATTGGGTAGGCAGCACAGCAACCGTTATTGATGTTTCACGAAAATTAGCGTATATTTGAAAAGTATAGTTCCGAGACCTGGCGTAGCCTCTGTGGTAAAATGCTTCATTGCCACGCAGAATGCTTGTGTTCGATTCCAGCTGGGACCCTGACATTTATTATTTGCATTCGTCTGATCGACGCTACTGATGTTGGGTATTTTCTTAACGCTCGCGCGTTAAAATTGCCCATGCGTGTTCTCGTCGTTCCTTGGTAGATACTAAGCGTCGATTACCTGTGGCACATACCCGCATACCAGCGGCACACAGCCGCCCGTGGGTATGTGCCACTGTCTGGCGGGAAGGGTTCGACGACCTACGCGACGGGATCGTGACATTATTCATGTCTTCACCAGCGCGCCATATTCCGGTTCCCGCCAAGTTAAGGGGGTGACCACGAGAGCAACCAAACGTATACGCGGCTAGATAGATAGATACGCTCAAAGTCACCGAAGTTCGCTGCTTCGCCATTTCAAATAAATTTGCATGCATCGCCGCACTGCTGGCGCATATTAGCAGCGCTCATCAGCACTGCGTGCACGGTTGTCCCTCGGAGACATGCGTCACGCTGATGACGGCGCGAGTTCTCCCTCGCGAGGAGGACACAACAGGCGACAGCGTCATCGGCGTTTCCCTTCCGCGTTCTGTGCGTGCCTCATACGCACGACGTCATAACAGAGCGAATGACTGCTCCGTACAATTTCGCCGCGTCAGCGATCGAGTGCATCCACACCGACCTCGCCCCGGGGGCACTGCACGATCGGCCTCGCCTGCCATCACGCAATGGCACGATTCGTTCGGCCGGAGTGGTGATTAAGCGCATCTTCAAGACAAAGCAGGCAGCCTGTCGAAAGAGCCGACACTCAATCGCACCGTGTAAGTGTATAGTGCAGCTACAGAGGCGAGAGGAAGAAAGGCAAGGTCAAGTACGCGAGAGAAATAGAATGAAGACCAGACAACCGTACGACGTGGTATCTGCCACTCAACAGGTTTCCCAGTGTGATATAATGAAGATACATTTAAAAAAAGGAAAGCTATATTTTACTTATAAGTATGGCTGTTAATTGCTCTTAAGACTATTAGAAGCCTGTCAGCAGTTTTATGAACGTACACCAGATGGAACGAACTTGCAATGAGAACCTCGCGGAGTGCCTCATGAAGCCCCAGAATAGGAGTTCAATGGCACCTTGTACGAACTGTGAAAGGAGGAGGCCAGTACGGGACCAGGGACAAAAAAATTAGCACATACTTTCAGTGCTTCGGGAGGGGGGGGGGGGGGGGGGTGCGCTTACCAACTATCTGTCTTTGTATGAACCAACTTAGACAATCGTCGCACGCCTCTGGTCCGAAATGAGGTGTGAGGAATGTACTATATAGGCCTCGTAAAACTGTTATGTCCTACCAGGAAAGCTGAAACTCAACGCTTTCTGACGGCAATCGATTGCTGTGTGACTGACCGAGAGAGACAGCGAGCTCAAGTCTTTTCTTGAGCAGAAATTTTAACAAGGCCGTCAGGCACCTTCACATGAAATGCGCCCCTCTGCACGCGTAAACTGAAACCATGCAACCTTCGGAGCTCATCTGATGAAACAGCTCCAGGAAGCTCGTGTCTTGTGGTTGTCTCAGCACGTGCCCTTGCTTCTTCGCTTTTTGACCCCGTGTAATAGCGACGATTGTGTCTTAATTGGCGCCCATTGTCTCTCGAACACACTGCTCCTGACTCATAGGTGTGAATGTCCCCCTTCTGATACCAAAGGACATCGCCAGCGACAAAGGCCTGATGGAGCCCGCCGACACGCTTCGCTTAGTTGCTCGGTGTGGGGTCGTTGCGACGTGACGACACTTCTCCTCGTGAGATTACGTCACTTTCACGCTATTGTGAGTAACTTCAGCCCCACGTGGCTGCTCCGGGTCTTTGTGGCGACGCGCTGACATGAGCAAATAAACATTGCATTTTGAATGCAATGCGCACGATATGCGTGCTAGCATTAGGAGTGCATGAAAGACTGTTGTTGCTATTGTTGTCGTTTTTGATATGCCGCATATGCCCAGATAGGGACGTTCGCATTGCTGACAATGTCTGTTGCTCTCCTAAATACTCTGGCAAGGTGATAACGATGTGGTATAGTGGTACTTCCAAATCTTTCACTGACGCGTCAGTAGCAATCGAGCTGCACCGTTGCTTTTGGATGGGAACAACGGATACGCTCGACTGGCCAATGCTTGTAGCGGAAAATACACACAACCACACACACGCTCGCACACACACACTGACGCAGGCTACTCATTATTTGTCCATCGCTCTCTTATTCATGCACGATAGAGTCGCAGCGTCAACGTGACATGCCCGACACGTTTCTATATAGCAACACAGTGATATATGAGGATGACTTTCAGAAGAGAGCCGTTGCATCATTACTATTCGGTCGCTGAACTGCGCTGGCAGAAGTGTATACGGGCCCCGAGACCCGCCACGGTGGTCTATAGTGGTTACGGCGCTTCGCAGCCGGCACGAAAGTCGTCGAACCCCGCTGCGGCAGCTCCGTTGTCGATGGGGGCAAAACGCTATAGTAGCCCGGTACGCATACATTTAGGGAACCTCAGGTGATCGAAACTTTCCGAGGCCTTCCTCGCGACGTCACTCATAACCATACCGTGATTTCGGACGCTTAAAACCCATACAGTTGTTATTGTTAGGGCTTAGTGCAGCAAGTAACAAGGTAGTGTAATTTCGCTTCACTATTCTAGATATGTTCATTAATTTTTTTGCAATCTCGGGTGTATGCGATGGCGTACAGCCGCACCGGGCATTAATGTTCAACATTCACGTTGAAACTAGCTGGATACATTAAATTCAAGAAAAAGAAGAGTAGGCCGACAGCTAGGGCAGCACAGTCATCAAGATATTAAATTGAAGAAGCAAGGGCGGAGTGGTTCAGCCGTGCGTGCAAGGGCATGCACAGACTCGCCTTGCCAGCCGCTTGCCAGCCGCCGTCTCGCTTTAATTTCAGGGAAGTTCCAGATAAGAGATCTCTGGGCACGTCCCCTAAACCTTGCTCGCAATAAACCGGCGCGCACGTCGCCAAGCCCGTGTCATTTCCGTTGGACCTTGCCTCATCGCCTGCGCGCGTCGACCGTTCGACCGATCCGCACTTCATTGATATCAGTTGCTTGTACTTTTAGTGTCCTTTATGACATTATCTTTTACCATATAAAAATCAGTGAGCAATGGCGTTTCTTCATTGACTGAAATCTTTTTTTAAGGTAATAACAGTTAGCATTTTACGCCCCTAACACCACGGTGGGATTATGAAGGGCACCGTATAGTGAAGTAATCCTGATGATTTCGACCACCTGTGATTTACTTATTTTTAATCATTTATTTACAAATAATGCTGTCTCGATAGACGAGACATGGCAGGAGTCGGCACACGAGTTAGTAAATTAAACAACAGTCACACAATGCGCATTAAAAGTATCACGGCGATAGGTAATTCGGCAATTATTTCGCAAAATGTTCCTGCCGTTTTTTTCGCAAAAAACCACCTAGTCTGTTCCGAATATAGAAAACGCGTGGAAATAAAAAAAAAACGCTTAAAATAACTGACAAATAACTGAAAAGAAACAATATTAAGTGGGTGTGACAGGTGCGTGGCACGCCTGTAGTGAAATGATCTGAAAGAAATCGGAGCTTGAATCAAACTGTGGCCGTGTACAATATCATGCAGCGAACGCTCAAGCGTGCGTCGACGAACCGGTGGTTTTAAGTATAAAACACATGCGAGAGATGAAGGAGAAAAATTGTGATCGTATCGGCGAAAAATGAACTTCATTGCTTTCTTTTGTATGGACTCAAGCTTATTTGCGTCAAGTGAAGTGTAAGGTGACCATATATATACCACTGAGGCGCATTCTATAGTATAACGGCCGATATGTAAACGATTAATTTACATTATTTACATCACTCGTTGGGTGCCTGAGAGTTCGTTTTACGCATCCCAACTTTCTGAGTGCCCTAGCGCAAATGGTTTCAATGTAGAGGTGCCACGTCAGATTTTCAGTAAAGGTATAATGCAAGGATATTTGAAGGTATTCGCGCAATCTACGCAGTGCTCATTGCAACTGTAGCTGAAAACTAATGGCTGCTTTTTATCAGTAAATGTCATTTGTAAAGTCTTTTGGTAATAGATACTCACTTAGCACACAGTGCTCCAGCCACAAAACACGCAAATAAATTGCTATAGATCTCGTTTGTTGGTTACACTGCATGGTGTAATGCACGCAGTCGTCAGCGTATACAATCGCATGCAGTTTCACTGATGAGCCCCAAACGACCTGTGTGACATCGTAAATGTAAATATTGAACAATAAGGGCCCAAGGACCAAGCCCTGCGGTAATAAGTAAGCAAATAAATAAATAAATAAATAAATAAATAAATAAATAAATAAATAAATAAATAAATAAATGGTGCTGATATGCGCGAACAGTACGGTGATGCACTCCTGTGACAAATAAACGCATTTAAAAGATTTAGGATAAGCGTCATTTAGCTATCTACCACGATTAACAGCAGTAGTGACGACGAGCCACTTATCGCATGCAGCGTGTAACGGCATTCAGGCGGTTAAAGTCGTGTCGCACCAGCTGTGGAACTGCGTCTATATAGGCATATCAGCATAGCGCGTGTATCCATGATGACCTCCGTAAGAAGCCAATGATCGGATGTTCCTGCAATGAGCCCTCTTATTTTTGCGTTTTTTTGCTTGTAGTTATGGCGTGTGTAGGCTATAGCGATACATCAGTTTGCTCCAAAACGATATCGCAAAATTCCTTCACTCGTGACAACCACTGCGCCCACGCAGCATTCAGCAATCGAAATTCCTCTTACGTGGATGACACGCTTATATATATGTTCATTCTTATCTTCATATTTGGCTCACCCCACCAAAGAGCACGATAAAAAAAAGAGGAAACATGTTACGCGAAACAAACCTATAGTGCACATTGTTCCCAGTGTACTGTAGTAGCCACTAGAAAATTTTTCGTTAATGACAATTAACTAGTAAGTCATAATCATATTTGTAACTAAAAAAAGTAGTGGCCTAATTATCAACATGCCAAAGAGGCAGATGTGCGCGTGTAAAAACGACATTTCTCTGTGCTATTTTCAACAACGTAATAATTGCGCGTTAATTTTGTTCCTGTTAATAAAGAAAGCCCGTGAAATACGAAAAATATCACGTGCCTAGACCGCTGCGCCTGTCAGAAAGAAGCGCCCTCAAACAAGCTCACTTTGAGATAGCCAGCAGCAATGACGGAAATGTAGAAAGAAAAAAAAACGCATAGCGCTATTTACCGCCTACCGTACGAAGAAACGCCTTGCCTTGATCTTACACAGTCAGGCTGTAATCGCTCTAATCGGAACAGTGATCCGGGCGCGTTATCAATGAGAACAGTTGACCGTGAGGTATACGAATGGTGATAGCGACGTACAACTAAGCGGAAGGAATCCCTGGAAAACTGCGACACATGCTGTTGGCACCCGACCTCTACTCTTGCCGATGTGCAAAACGCTGCCTCTAGCAATGGAAAAGAAAGTTAGATTATTTGAGAGCGCTGCTTTTTTCGCGGGTGTGAGCGCAGTCACATGTTATTTTTTCGTACCTAGTGGGCTTTCTTTTTCCCAGCAAAAAAAAAAAAAAAAGCCCGTAATTATTACGTTGTTAAAAGCAGCACAGACAGATGTCGTTTCACCATGTGCACATCTGCATCATTGGCCTTTTGATAATTAGACGTGTAATGTCTGAGTTAAAATATATTTAGCCTAACTGGTTGATAGTCATTGCCAAAAAATTAGTAGCGGCCACTTCGGTATGCTGGGAACGATATATGCACTAAGTTTGCATCACGTAACCCCGTTCTTCTTTTTTTAAATTGTAATGCGTGATAATTGGGACAACCTGTATATAAGCACATTTATCGGACAATTCGAAAGTGGGATTCATATTTTTTCGCCGCACTTGGAGTACACGTGTAAATATGAAGTACAATTAAAACATGCATTTTAAAATACTACTTAGGTCATCTGGAACTTTTCCTTGTCATCGTGTGCCATGCTGTTCTGGCAGTACATCGACAGCACTTTTGTATATAGGCAGAAAAGGGTGAGTGGGGTTCACGGTTTGAATTTTACGCACGTTTTTTTTTTTTCAGTTTTGCGTGGCTAAAAAGTTCTGGCTACATATCATGGTAAACCGTACGATATCGAATTTCGTTGCACTCTAAAGCGCTGTGACGTGGAATGCGAAGTTGTCTGACCCACACATCTTCCACAACAGTCTTAAATAGACCAAATGGGGCGCCACGTAAAAAAAAATGAAATGATCTAGAACAAAATAACGCCCACGCCCCCACCTCTCCCCCCCCCCCCTTTCCCGCCACACCTCAGAACAAACCGATCAGGCCCGCAGGTCAGCGCACTCGAGGTGCAACGCTCGCGCGGTTTGTTTCACTGTTTCAGCTCGGAGATAGAGAGATGAAAACGCGGAAACACCGAAGCGAACGGCGTACCTCACATGCAGTCTGACCACCCTGTCACAACCCTGCTGGGATGAACGAGCATTTTCCCAAAGTGTAACGGGCTGTGCTCCCCTTTTCGTATTTCCAGGAAACAACGCAAAAAGGACAAAAAAAAAAAAGACGCCCCGCATAGTGAATCATCCGTCGTATCGCCCGCTTTATAAAAAAAAAGCACGCGCTACCGACCCCGTGGTGTTGCTATGATATTGTGGTCAGCAGCAGCGCTCGAACAGAGAGAAGCGACCGGACAAAGACCCCCGCATGGCGCCGGGTGTATACGTGACGTCGCTGCGCGTGACTGCTTTGTTTACCCTCGCGCACGTACACTCGGGCTGTACCACCGAGGGCAATAAAACAAAAGTTAGCTCGACAAGAATGAACCATACTGGGAGCGGCATTATACAACATAACGCAAAAAGAGGGCGCGCGCTGAGCACAAAGTAACTAAAAGCGACGAGAACAGGGACAACCGTAAAACGGAAGGAACAAAAAAAAAAAGAGGGGGGGGGGGAGCAGAGATGGTCGCCACCACGGCCCATCCGTCGGTTACCGGAAGCGGATATAGTGTGCGAAGGAAGCGGGTACTGCCGATTAGGAAAGAAGCAAACTGAGAGAACAATGTAAAAACAACAAAAACCACCACCACCACCACAATAAAAATGCCCGGCCACAAACCGGGCGACAGAAAAAGCGCGCGTGCGTAAAAGCACTCTGCGTGCATGGTGTTACCACTCGTCTCGATACTACTCCACTAATATTTACTATAATATTTATTATAAATCTATTATAATTATACTATAGAAGCAACAGCTCAGCCAACCCGGGGAAGTACTGGCGACGCTGCTCCAACAGTACGCAGTATTCGTCAGTCTACCAGCTGATACGTTTTGAAGAGGAGCGGCTCGACACGCTGGATCATGACTTCAAGTGAATATGCCGTTCCATGTTACCTGGTGTGACAGAGGAGGCCAACCACAAAGGAAGTCGTTAGCGCTCTCTGTGACAACCATTTCGTAAACGAGATGCTGGAAGAACCATTAGGAACTGGAAGACCACTGTCTTGTTAAGAATGGGACTATTGAACACGTCTATACACAACTTAACAGGTCGTCTGACGTGGCAATAATCTACCGTATATTGCCGGGAGAGCGTTCATGACTGCAGGCTTGCGCTGGAGCTGCGTACTGGGTAGTGTGCAGAACTGATGGTTGCACCGGGATCACGAGACGCCTCCACTCCATCGCAACAGATGTTGAGGCAAGCGTATATAGTTACAGAACGTCAAGACGTACCGTTCTACGTATCGGCATGCAGCCACTACATCAGACACCTTTATAGGGGTGGTTCTCGTGGCTCTTGGGCTTGAATAAATCTTTACACAGCCCATCCCAGTTACACGACATTCCTCACGGGCAGAAGACGGTGCGTCATTCATCTTAGCGATGAAGCACGCACGAAAAGCGTCTGGAGATGAAACTCGGTGACCTTGAGCTCACGTGATCTGCGCAGGTTGGTGAATCACGCGCGCCAAGAGTCGAGAAGTGTTTGTGATGCGAGCCTCACCCTCTTCGAGTTATATATATATATATATATATATAGGAGAATAAAAGGAGTTTGACTCACAAGTGAAAAGATTTTTTACTTGACGTTTCGACCGTGGGCCCGGCCTTCGTCAGAATGAAACAAAACACAGCAATGGTAACCACTTATATGCCAGTAGGTCACATGGATTGTAGATAGGTACAATCAATACACGTGGAAAAAATGCGTTCAAAATGTATCAACATACTGTTCGTCAGAAACATACTCGCGTAACAAGAAGATTCAACAGCAATTGACAGCTTATGTGGTGACGAAAAAAAAAAAAAAAAAAAAAAAAAAAAAACGATAACAAAAGATTAACACGTGAAAAACAGCACCTACACTGTTACGGACAATTTTCAAGGATATAATAATAAAAGGTGATCAATGCGCATGACATATTACTGGCGCAAGAACGTTAAAGTGCCGGGATTTTCGTTGAGACCGAAAGCAATGGTACTGAATTTGTGGATGAGATATGATTCCCGGACTTCTCTGTCACGATGGGAGCTAAAGCCTGACTCTAGAATTGTAGCTTTTATCTTGCTGAAGGAATGACCTGGAAGCGCAACGTGTTTCGATAACGGTAAGTTAGGAAGGGAAATCGCGTGTGCTTTATGATTATTAAAACGTAGACGAAAGCTGGTCTCGGTTTGTCCAATGTATTGCATACCACATACAGAGCACTCCAGAAGATAGATTACGTTCGATGTGTAACAGCAAAAGTTACCCTTTATTTTAAGACTGAAACCGGAGGCGGTACTCTGAGCTGAAAGTGATGTTGTCATGTGTGCACAAATTTTGCAGCGTGATTTATTGCATGGATGGCAACCCGAATATTGCGGTTTAGTAACTTTAGAGGATGTGACTAAGTCGTGTAAATTTTTAGAGCGTCTGTAGATTACTTTAGGTGGAATCGGGAAGATTGTTCGGAGACGTTGGCTTTGCAAGAGGATATTATGATGCTTTTGAAGAATACAGTTTACTCTGGGAGCCGAAGCTGAATGAGTGAGGACCAGGTTGGTTAGGCGTGAGGTGGCAGTCTTTTTCGGTGCCTTTAATAAGGTCTTGCGTTCGACGAGGTCAGCCTTTTTGAAAGCGTCTTCTACGAGACGGACAGGATAATTCTGTTTAACTAAAGATTCCCTCAGGGAAGTGCAGTTCTGGTGATAATCAGACTCATGTGTACAAACGCGTTTGAAACGGAGTGCCTGACTGTATGGAATGCTGGTCTTCCAGTGCTTTAAATGACTACTGTGAAAATGAAGATATTGGTGCCTGTCTGTGGGCTTCTTGGAAAGCGTGGTGCTTAGTCTGCCGTTCCGCAAAAAAAACAGTAATGTCAAGAAAATCTGCGCGCTTGTCCGAGAATGAATGGGAGAATGATATGGAACTGTGAACATTGTTGAACGCTGTTATAAATGAAAGTAATGCATGCTCCCCGTGTTCCCAAATCAGGAAAATGTCGTCAATGTACCTTTTATAAAAAAGTGGCGTTAATGTTTGACTACTCAAGAATTCTTTCTCCAGCACACCCATGAAGATATTAGCGTAATTGGGGCCAATTTTAGTCCCCATGGAAGTCCCGTTCACTTGTACGAAATGGTCATCGTTGAATTCAAAGTTATTGTATTGAAGAATTAATTTCAATAATGTTGCTAATGTTGCGCCATCTATAGAATGGTCGGAGGCCGAACGCTCGTATTCCTGACGAACAGCTTCGATTCCGTCCTTGTGTGGAATGTTTGTATATAGGGAACAAACATCCAGAGTAACCAAGAGGGATCCTTCAGGAATAATTAAATCGGCAATGTCGCTCAAGAAATGGCCTGAGTCTTTGATGTAGGACGGGTAAGTTTGCGGAATATGGCTAATGAGGGTGTCAACAAAACTGGAAATCTTCTCAGTTACGGAACCGATAGCCGAAACTATTGGTCTGCCGGGGTTGCCTGTCTTATGAATTTTGGGTAGTAGATAAAACCTTCCTGCTGAAGGACTTAGCGGGAGCAAGAAAGATAGGTCCTTGACTGTTAACTTTTTATCTGCCACGAGTTGTTCTAATTCTTTTTTGATGACACATTTAAAATCGTTAGTGGGGTCCATTTCCAAGCGTCTGTAGAAGGTGTCATTTCGTAACTGTCTGTAAGCCTCTGAAATATAGTCAACTCGATTCATAAGAACAATGGCGCCTCCTTTGTCTGCTTGCTTGATGACAATGTCGGTATTGTTAGCCAAGCTCTTTATTGCCTCCTTTTCCTTAATAGAAATGTTGCTCTTAAATGGTTGTTGTTTTTGATATGCTTCGAGTAGATCTCGCTGGACCGCTTCAATGTAAAGATCTAGGCATTTCTCGCGTTGAATTGGAGGTGTCCATCGCTTATTCGAAAACAAAGGAGCAGTAGAGTTACTCGACGTAGGCATATTATAGAAAAATTCTCGAAGCCTCATGTTGCGGGCGAAGTTGTCTAAATCTTGTAGGAACTGAAATTCGTTATACCCACCGGAAGCGGGGCAAAAATTGAGGCCACGTGATAATACAGACTTCTCGTCATCTGACAAACAGTGATTGGAAAGGTTTACTATGTTATCATGCTCGGATGTTCTACAGGAAGTTCTTGACGTAGCCCGTGACGCGACAGTCGTCAGAGAGGCCGGTATAGGTACATTATCGCGCGCAAGTTTGCTCATCTTAATCTTGACAATCTCATCTCGTTTCTTAAGCCGATACTCATCGAGAAGTATTACTTGTTCTGATGATAACCTTGATTGGGAAAGCAGTTGTCGTACAGTGTTCGACAAAGATTTTGCTGAGTGTTCATAGTGATTTAGGATGATACGGGTCAAATTCAAGGACGCATTCTTTAGTGCATCGTCCCATTTTGCTTGGTGAGTGGGCGACAATTTAACGGCTGGATGATGCACAATCATGAGACCTTTAGGAACCACTGATTCTGACACGTAAGCATTCAATGCGGAAACATGCAACTCTGATCGTATCGTTTTTTCAACTACCTTTCTAGTGCGCAAAAAATAGGTATTGTTGGAGGCAGAACACGTACCATTGCTAACATGTAGTCATTCGGGCTGTAACGTAGTGGCATCAGAGTTTCTGCACTGAACGAATGGGTTGCCAAGAAAACCAGAGGATGCAGCGCTTGGGGGAGAAGCGGTGGCCCGATGGCCACTAGGTGGAGAGGAGGTCAGGTTAGGTCGGACAGGTGGGGGGCTTGGAGAACCAGAGTCAGAAGGACGTCGAATGTGTCATCAAAAAAGAATTAGAACAACTCGTGGCAGATAAAAAGTTAACAGTCAAGGACCTATCTTTCTTGCTCCCGCTAAGTCCTTCAGCAGGAAGGTTTTATCTACTACCCAAAATTCATAAGACAGGCAACCCCGGCAGACCAATAGTTTCGGCTATCGGTTCCGTAACTGAGAAGATTTCCAGTTTTGTTGACACCCTCATTAGCCATATTCCGCAAACTTACCCGTCCTACATCAAAGACTCAGGCCATTTCTTGAGCGACATTGCCGATTTAATTATTCCTGAAGGATCCCTCTTGGTTACTCTGGATGTTTGTTCCCTATATACAAACATTCCACACAAGGACGGAATCGAAGCTGTTCGTCAGGAATACGAGCGTTCGGCCTCCGACCATTCTATAGATGGCGCAACATTAGCAACATTATTGAAATTAATTCTTCAATACAATAACTTTGAATTCAACGATGACCATTTCGTACAAGTGAACGGGACTTCCATGGGGACTAAAATTGGCCCCAATTACGCTAATATCTTCATGGGTGTGCTGGAGAAAGAATTCTTGACTAGTCAAACATTAACGCCACTTTTTTATAAAAGGTACATTGACGACATTTTCCTGATTTGGGAACACGGGGAGCATGCATTACTTTCATTTATAACAGCGTTCAACAATGTTCACAGTTCCATATCATTCTCCCATTCATTCTCGGACAAGCGCGCAGATTTTCTTGACATTACTGTTTTTTTGCGGAACGGCAGACTAAGCACCACGCTTTCCAAGAAGCCCACAGACAGGCACCAATATCTTCATTTTCACAGTAGTCATTTAAAGCACTGGAAGACCAGCATTCCATACAGTCAGGCACTCCGTTTCAAACGCGTTTGTACACATGAGTCTGATTATCACCAGAACTGCACTTCCCTGAGGGAATCTTTAGTTAAACAGAATTATCCTGTCCGTCTCGTAGAAGACGCTTTCAAAAAGGCTGACCTCGTCGAACGCAAGACCTTATTAAAGGCACCGAAAAAGACTGCCACCTCACGCCTAACCAACCTGGTCCTCACTCATTCAGCTTCGGCTCCCAGAGTAAACTGTATTCTTCAAAAGCATCATAATATCCTCTTGCAAAGCCAACGTCTCCGAACAATCTTCCCGATTCCACCTAAAGTAATCTACAGACGCTCTAAAAATTTACACGACTTAGTCACATCCTCTAAAGTTACTAAACCGCAATATTCGGGTTGCCATCCATGCAATAAATCACGCTGCAAAATTTGTGCACACATGACAACATCACTTTCAGCTCAGAGTACCGCCTCCGGTTTCAGTCTTAAAATAAAGGGTAACTTTTGCTGTTACACATCGAACGTAATCTATCTTCTGGAGTGCTCTGTATGTGGTATGCAATACATTGGACAAACCGAGACCAGCTTTCGTCTACGTTTTAATAATCATAAAGCACACGCGATTTCCCTTCCTAACTTACCGTTATCGAAACACGTTGCGCTTCCAGGTCATTCCTTCAGCAAGATAAAAGCTACAATTCTAGAGTCAGGCTTTAGCTCCCATCGTGACAGAGAAGTCCGGGAATCATATCTCATCCACAAATTCAGTACCATTGCTTTCGGTCTCAACGAAAATCCCGGCACTTTAACGTTCTTGCGCCAGTAATATGTCATGCGCATTGATCACCTTTTATTATTATATCCTTGAAAATTGTCCGTAACAGTGTAGGTGCTGTTTTTCACGTGTTAATCTTTTGTTATCGTTTTTTTTTTTTTTTTTTTTTTTTTTTTTTTTTTTCGTCACCACATAAGCTGTCAATTGCTGTTGAATCTTCTTGTTACGCGAGTATGTTTCTGACGAACAGTATGTTGATACATTTTGAACGCATTTTTTCCACGTGTATTGATTGTACCTATCTACAATCCATGTGACCTACTGGCATATAAGTGGTTACCATTGCTGTGTTTTGTTTCATTCTGACGAAGGCCGGGCCCACGGTCGAAACGTCAAGTAAAAAATCTTTTCACTTGTGAGTCAAACTCCTTTTATTCTCCTATTATTCCCGGATCCGGCGACAAACGCTCCTCCAATATATATATATATATATATATATATATATATATATATATATATATATATATATATATATATAGTGGGAGTAATAATTCAATGGGCCAGTTAGTCTTCGTGAAGGTATGAGATATGGCACAACTAAAGCATTGTCAACAAGGATAAATATATTTCCCGACAGTTTCGGGAGGGGTCCTCCCTTCATCAGGGGATGAGTTATCCCCCTGATGAGTTATCCCCTGATGAAGGGGGGACCCCTCCCGAAACTGTTGGGAAATATATTTATCCTTGTTGACAACGCTCCCGTTGTGCCATATCTCATACCTTATATATATATATAGTTTTTTGTGTCCAATAGAAACCGTTACCAATAACAATAACAGGTTACGTCACTGGCGAAAAAAAAATCTTCCATTCTTCGAATATTAGCGAATGACGTCACCTAAAGTAAATCATGAACACAATGATATAAAGCGACTAACCAAGAACCGCGTAATATCTCGGTTAATATCCCGGAAAAACGAGTGCTATATAGAGTGTGGACGCTATCGTTACTCCATGTCGTTGAATTCGCCTTCTTGTCGGCTCTAATTGGCCCAGAGGTTCCCTATGGTGTCATTAAAATGCCACCACTGCACAACTTGACAACATGGCGTGGTATTAGACAGCACCCAGGATGAATATTTCATTCCTTGCTGAAAAAGCATTCTTGCTGAAAACTTTATAAGGATAACCTTTGTGTTTGTGCTACACAGACGTCATAATCATGTGTTACTGGACTATGGAAAAAAAGTAACAGTCTTCATTATGTATAGATGGGCAAATCTTTTATATTACTTTCAGTAGCGAAGAAAATAAAACAAAAATAGTGAGCCTCAGGTTAACTTGATTATCACTCTCCCTTTCGTATCGTGAAAAGTTCACCAAGATCATCGACGACAATTGGGACGGGACAGGGTTTAATTCCTCTTTCCCCCCTCCTCGCCAAAGGAAACTGCCGGACTTTAAATAAAGTTTACTTTTTCATTCAAGGAATCATGGGTCCCCGCTAGTGGGTAACACACATACAAAGGAAAGCGAGTGCACAAGCGCAGCTTCCAACTGAAACTTCAATCGGAAGCAGCCGTGCGGTGCGATGCACAAGTGTCACACGGCGTGCGATATTGTCGCAACCAGCCATCTGTGACGCTCGCTGTTCGAGCCAAGCGCGACCGAGATGACGCTGGCACCTTCCTGGCCCTACGCCGAAAACTCATTCGTCGCGCTCTCACAGCATGCAGGCTCGCTCTGTCTCCGTGGCCAAGGCACCGACGCTATTCTTGATGCACGCGCCCCAAGGAGAGTGGATGAGGTGTAATGACGCTACGCGGCACGTTACTCGCCCTAAACTCACGGACGAGTTAGTTTATTATAGCCTACGCATAAAAACCTGCTTCTGAATGCAAAGACGCGCATGCTTCTCTACTAAATGTCAGGAGTTATAGCAGTCCTACGCGCTATACACGTGCAATGAAGCTGAGTAGTACTGTTCACCAATTAGGCGTTAGCCTAGCATATATGTTCGCGCTGCAAATGACATTAATATTCACTCATTATCGAACGTTTATTCCATCACTATACTCAGGCGTGCGTAGCTGGGACAGCTTATGTATCTCCCATAGTAGATGGCGCATATATAGTGCTCTAAAGCATTCACAAATTATTCTAAACACACGAGTCGCAAGAGAAACCTCGCAAATGAATTCCTTTTATTCGGCATTGTACAACTGTCCGGCCTACTTCCACTTGAAATACTTCACAGTTGCCTGTAATGAAGGAAAGAGAACGGAGCAAGAGGAATGGAGTGCTGCGCTTTTACGTGCGTATACTTTACTGCTATTAAGAGCGCTGAAAGTATGTCGTGACTTTGAATTTCCGAACACAAGGTTTACGCATTTGTGAGCTCAAAGGCGAGATAGCGATTTCTTTCTCACTTTCTCTACCCTTCCTACCAGAGCTATTTCTTCCTCGCCACTTATGCCTTCACAAGACACACGAACAATGACAGTGCATGCGCTGAGCCAATCAGAATTTCGCGCTTTAGGGCTACACGTTATCTCCGCTCGCGCAGTCGGAAGCGCACATAAATAAGTGAAATCATGAAGTTGATCGTGCACTCCGCTGCGCCACGGTGGTCTAGTGGCTAAGGTACTCAGCTCCTGACCCGCCGGTCGCGGGATCGAATCCCGGCTGCGGCGGCTGCATTTCTGATGGAGGTGGAAATGTTGTAGGCCCGTGTGCTCAGATTTGACTGCACGTTAAAGAATAAACCCCAGGTGGTCGAAATTTCCGGAGCCCTTCACTACGGCGTCTCTCATAATCATATGGTGGTTTTGGGACGTTAAACCCCACATATCAATCATTCAATTCATATTTCATTCATTTTTCCTTGCCGTACACACACACACAAAAATAGAGGAGGCTCGAAGAAAAAACTGGATCATTCCATATAAACTTTTAGTTATGAGTGAGCTGATGCTCTGATACAGGCTTCCAAAACTGCTAAAATACTTGACAGAACATGAAATTGTGGTCGAATCAACTAGTATGAAAACATTAAGACATTTTTTTTGTGTCTTTTCGATAGTTTACGCCAATAAAAATTGTATGTTCTTTTCTTGTTTTTTTGTCAGTTTAGACGTGTTTATATAATGTTATATATCTCTTTTCTTCATTCGAAAAACTTAATCAAGATATGTACTGTGCATCTCTTATTTCAGCATGTGATTTCTCGCATGTACCAAGAATGTTTATTTTTCAAAACACACACACACACACACACACACACACACACAAAATATACAACCAAGCGGTATCTGTTAGAACATACGCGCGTATCGTACGCTTTCTCTTTGTATACCACATCCACTGTCCAGCTGTATGCCTCGTAAGGGGGGCCCGAATCCCCGTCAAGTGAACGGTGTTTCATTTTTCATTCAGGCCTCCTCTATTTTTTTGTGTGTGTATCGCAAGAAAAATGGAATAAACGACGAATTGAATTGAATCATCATCAGTGCATGGCAGATCAAGGTAGCATATAATTCACGACTGACATCCCTTATACACCGGTGGACAAAGAGTTTATTTTGTCACGACATCACGCGAGTACGCAGGTTGCGGCGTCTCGGATGGTGCTCGAATTGGCGGGCAACGCCAGAAGAGACGCCTTCGTTCTTTGTATTTTCAGAGGTAGTTTAGGGGCCCTTTAAACTGCGTACGAACCACTCTATCATTCTACTGCCTGCAGTGCACGTTGTCGACTATCTATGAGCAGTCGAATTATCTATTTTCTCCCGGAGCAAAAAAAAAAAAAAAACGTTTCCGAAAGAACGACTTCTATAATTCATCTATATAAGCATTATACACAAATGCTGTTTACCCGTTCGCATATATATATATATATATATATATATATATATATATATATATATATATATATATATATATATATATATATATATATATATATATATATATATATATATATACAACGCGCTTGCTGAAGAATTAAACTTCAAGAGAACTTGTAAGCATGCGCGAAGTCACCCTTCTTTTGCAACGGAGAGGGCAACGCACGAACGCGGCCTCCGAAGCCAAAACAACGTGCTGTAGGGCAACGAGACACGCGTTTAGAAAGATTGATTGATTTGTGGGGTTTAACGTCCCAAAACCACCATATGATTATGAGAGACGCCGTAGTGGAGGGCTCCGGAAATTTCGACCACCTGGGGTTCTTTAACGTGCACCCAAATCTGAGCACACGGGCCTACAACATTTCCGCCTCCATCGGAAATGCAGCCGCCGCAGCCGGGAATCGAACCCGCGACCTGCGGGTCAGCAGCCGAGTACCTTAGCCACTAGACCACCGCGGCGGGGCACGCGTTTAGAAAGAGCAGCTCGCTTTATGGCCAAGTATATATGCTAAAATCGGCAATGTCCCGCAACCGGCGTAACTCTGCCCGCTCTGACCGCGTGAGCAGTGTGCGCGCGGGCATTGCAGCTGCCCAAAATAAAACCCGATTACTGCCTTGCGCGGTAACCTTGCAGGATATGCATGCGCCGGTCCGCGATGCGCCATTGGCACGCGAACAGCTGAGTCACGTGGTCTCACCATAGCAACACGGATCCAGTGTCACAACTCCGTTCGTTGATGGACGACAAATCGCGCGGGCTGAAGTCTGTTGCTAATCTAAGTTGAAGCCTGGCGCTAATCTCTTGTGCGTCTGCTCTGACATGCTTCTTTTTTATGCGAGTGCTAACTAGATATGACCCAAGCCTGCTTTTCTGAGATTCAAAGCAGCGTTTAATTCCTAGTGGGCTTTATTGAAAAGTCCTGACAAAGAGAGAGAGAGAGAGAGAGAGAGAGGAGAGAGAGAGAGAGAGAGAGAGAGAGGAGCAGAAATAGGACGAAAGAAACAACTTAACATGTGAAAGCAGCAAGAATACGAAGTGCATTCCGTTTTACCTACACGGAAAAATAAGCAATAATTAATAAAATGGGCTCGCTTTTAAGCGGCCATATTGTACTGGTGTTGGAAAGCAGGGAAGGATAACAAACTTATCTTTTTTTTTTACGTTGACAAGAGCTACTTAGATTAGGCCATGCTACACAGGACATAAAAAAAGCACAACAGAAACCTAAGAAGGTGACGTTCTTCGAAATAGTTGAATATGAAATTTAACTATGGACGTGGGCCGGGCACGTTGCACGTCCATATTTCGGGCAGCAGTGGCGGGCAGCAGTGGCGGACATTTCGGGCAGCAGTGGCGGCAGACGGTTCAGCGGAGCACGGTCCTAACTGTCTTCTTGCCCATGCGCAGAAACCCCGCAAAGTGGACGTCATCCGCGCATCCATACCAGCCTGCATTGCCCCGGGAATGACCAACTGAAACCAAGGAAAGTTGGTACTATCCGCATATCCACCACAGCGCTGCGCGGGCACTTGACGGACCAGCTGGTGATACGCCCCCCGCCCTTTATATACTCGGTCGCATCGTGGGACTCAACCACATTTCGGGCAGCAGTGGCGGCAGACGGTTCAGCGGAGCACGGTCCTAACTGTCTTCTTGCCCATGCGCAGAAACCCCGCAAAGTGGACGTCATCCGCGCATCCATACCAGCCTGCATTGCCCCGGGAATGACCAACTGAAACCAAGGAAAGTTGGTACTATCCGCATATCCACCACAGCGCTGCGCGGGCACTTGACGGACCAGCTGGTGATACGCCCCCCGCCCTTTATATACTCGGTCGCATCGTGGGACTCAACCACATTTCGGGCAGCAGTGGCGGCAGACGGTTCAGCGGAGCACGGTCCTAACTGTCTTCTTGCCCATGCGCAGAAACCCCGCAAAGTGGACGTCATCCGCGCATCCATACCAGCCTGCATTGCCCCGGGAATGACCAACTGAAACCAAGGAAAGTTGGTACTATCCGCATATCCACCACAGCGCTGTGCGGGCACTTGACGGACCAGCTGGTGATACGCCCCCCGCCCTTTATATACTCGGTCGCATCGTGGGACTCAACCACATTTCGGGCAGCAGTGGCGGCAGACGGTTCAGCGGAGCACGGTCCTAACTGTCTTCTTGCCCATGCGCAGGTTGGTTAGTTTTGGTACGTTATTTATCGCTTGCAACTGCTCCTGCTGCTACTGCTGTCCTCGAGTTTTGTATTTTGTGACTAGACAAGTGCTGCAATGAGTGACGTATGTGAATCCTGTAAACAATACTTTTCTGAAGATGAGGATGTCATAACATGTGCAGAATGCCGGCAATGCTATCACATCGGAGAATGTATCGGAATAAGTGAACGTACCTATAAAAAGAAAGGGAAAGAGGCAAAGAAAGCCTTAAAATGTCAGACTTGCCGTGTGCCTTCATCTAGGAACACTCAGATGAATAATAACGCTGATCAATCAGCTTTAACGGAAGCCTTGAGCCAGCAACTTGCGGAAATTAACAAATGCTTGGCGCACTTGACAACTAAGGTCGATGACCTTACAGAATTAAAGCAAACAGTCACCAGCATTGAACAATCCATTCAGCACATGTCAGATACGCATGACAAGCTTCTTGAAATCAGCGCAAGGCACGATAGAGACATAGAAAGCCTCCGCAACAGAGTAGAAGCTGTGGAACAAAATTTTGACGAAAAAGAAATTCGCAAGCTAAACCTAGAACTAAATGACCTTCAGCAATATAGTCGCCGCCAGAATCTGGAAATTCATGGCATGCCGTTTATTGAAAAAGAGGATACCCTGTCACGAGTTAACGACCTTGCGAAGAGGCTTGACCTGCAGACACTATCTGACTGTGACGTTGAAAGCATGCATCGCTTGCCACCCCGTAAAGGGAAACCCCCAGTTATACTGATAAGATTCGCTCGACTGAGCTTGAAGGCAGCATGGCTTGCTAAACGTGCCGAACTAAGAGAAAAAAACAGTAATATTCAGCTATTTGATAACTTAACTCCTGCAAATAAGAAGCTCCTTTGGATGGCAAGGACTAGAGCCACTGAGATGAACTATCGATTCACTTGGTCTTCACAGGGAAAGATTTTTGTCAGAAAGAATTCAGAAGCACGCGCAATCCGAATTGCATCTGAAGATGATCTAAACAAGATTGTTTAAACACTTACTGTACCTATCGCCTTTTATGGCTTTTTTCTGTTTTGATGATCAAGTCGACGCATTACAATGCTGTCTCTTTCAAGAATTTGATTAAGGACTCGAACTTTCTTTCTGAACGTGGTCTTTCCCTTTATCATATTAATGCACAGAGTATGAGGAACAAGGGTGAGGAAATTGAAAGCGAATTAGTACACCTCAACTATGACTTTGATATCATGGGCTTCTCGGAGACATGGTTTTCTTCACAGTCAGACGTGGTCAGTTTGGGAAATTACAATATGGAATCAGTATTCAGAACTGGAAAACGCGGTGGCGGTGTATCTTTGTATATCAAACAAAATTTGCCCTATGAGGCGTGGCCCGACTATTGTGTTGTGTGTAGTGATTTCGAAGCAGTTACTGTGATACACAACAAGGTTGTAATAGTACTGATCTACCGCCCCCCGGATGGTAATACTGACTCACTTCTTGAGTTTTTAGAGAAGCTTCAACATCATGCTAATTCTAATCGATGGTTCATGATATCATTTGGTGATTTTAATATAGATATATCAAAAGATGGTCCTATTAAGCTAAAACTAATGGAGTTAATGTTGTCTCATGGCTGCGAAAACATCATTAGCACTCCTACCAGAATAACAAGCACATCAGAAACGATCATTGATCTCTGTTTCACTAATTTATCCCCTGACAGTGCATTAGCCGGAGTATTCAGCTCTGGTATAAGTGACCACTTACCTTTTTTTGCACTATTAACAATGCCAGAACTGCAGAATTCTCCAAAATACATGCGTAGAGATATAAACGATCCAAATATTCTCCGTTTTCGCTCTCTAATGTTTAACTGCAATTGGGACGACCTGTACCGAGAACCTGATCCGTCTAAGGCATACAACCTGTTTATGTCAAAAATGGTTAGTAACTACAATACTGCTTTTCCGTACGTTGTTGTAAAGAAACACAAGAGAGCAAGAAAGGAGTGGATTACGCCGGCACTTCTTAAGCGGATAAATGAAAAAAACAAACTTTTCCAGCACTTTTTGAAAACAAAAGAACAAACTGACCTCATTGAGTTTAAAAATTTTAGAAACAAAGTAAACAAAGACCTCAAGAAGGCGAAAATAGATTTCTATGCCTACAAGTTTTCTACAGTGATTAACAACTCAAAAATGGTTTGGAGCTCGGTTAATAAATTGATAGGAAGAAAACAAGCCACTGTCCCTAGCTATATACAGATAAACGATATTCACTTCAGTGGCAAGGCACTGGCAGACAAATTTAACCTTCATTTCCTTGAGGCAGGATCCTCAAGTAATATAACACAAGCGACTGACCTTAAACCGGCTGAATGCTATATTGAAAGCTCTTCCACTAATTCTTTGTTTTTATTACCCGTTACCGAGGAGGAAGTAGCCACTGCCATATGCTCACTAAAGAACAGCTCACCAGGAGAAGATGGCATTTCCGCAGCACCTATCAAGGCAGTTGCTGATTTGATTGTCGCCCCATTCACTTACATATGCAACAGACTCTTCTTGACGGGAATTTTTCCATGTGCCATGAAAATAGCTCGCGTAACAATAATTTTTAAAGGAGGTGATAAAAATGAACTTCAAAATTATCGCCCAATCTCTATTCTGCCGCTTTTCTCTAAGGTCGCGGAACGCCTGATATATAAGAGGGTATTTTCTTTTATAGCAAACAGAAATGTCATTTGTGAAGAACAGTGTGGATTCCAACCAGGTAGATCAACTCAGTCTGCTTTACTCCGTATTAAGGACAGCCTACTTCATAACTTTGAAAAAAAATTTTACACTGTGGGAATATTTCTCGATTTCCGTAAAGCTTTTGACTCGATAAAGCACGATATATTAATTAGGAAACTTCAACTGTATGGAATACGCGGGATTGCGCTTGATCTAATGAAAAGCTATCTTTGGGCCAGGAAACAATATGTACAGCTCCACAATTATAAATCTGATTTGGGCATAATTAAGTATGGGGTTCCCCAAGGATCAATACTTGGTCCTCTACTTTTTATACTTTATATCAATGACATAGTAAACATTCAATTCACACCAAACATAGTCATGTACGCCGACGATACCAATGCCTTCTTTTCTGGTTTAGATCTTCGCGATATTGAAATAACTGCAAATTCTTGGTTGGATAAACTAAAATCATGGCTTACAGTCAATCAGCTAGAACTAAACATAAAAAAAACTAAATTTATGCTCTTCAAACAAAAAAATAGGCCTGTAGATTATGCTATCTCTCTGATTTTTAATGGAGAAAATATTGCGCAGGTAAATAAAATTCAGTTTCTGGGTGTGTGTTTTCAAAGTGACCTTAGTTGGTCCCACCATGTGGACAACCTGCGAATAAAAATATCAAGATCGATCGGTCTAATTCGACGCTTACAGCATCTCCTTCCAGGGAGAGTTAAACGGCAGCTTTACTTTTCTTTTATCTACTCGCAAATCATTTATTGCATTTTAGTCTGGGGTACGTGTAACAAAACAAATACAGAAAGTATAATTCTTCTTCAAAAACGCGCACTAGGTTTGATAAGTACCTCGGTCCCCACTAATATGTCTCTTTTTTATATGTATAATGTACTCCCGTTCCCAGAGTGCTATAGGATGCAACTAGCCATGTTAATCTTCAAAAAAATTAAAGATAATTTCCAGATTTTTTCTGATGTGTACTTAAGCAGAGATCTTACGTATAATCTGCGTACTGTTGCGTTGGTCGGGCCAATGTGCCGGACTAACTATGGTGTACAGTCAATTAATAACCAAATCATTCTACTGTGCAACAGGATTCCTGAAATAATTGAATACGCTAAGGAGGCTAAAAACATAACACAATTTAAGAAGCGAATTTACAATGTAATAAACAGAACACAAGTCTACAGTGTATGTAATATTTATAGTATTCACTGTTTTTTCAACTTGTATTGTATTTCAAAATATGTTATGGTGTTTTGTACTGTCCTGCTCTACCTGCCCGAGGTGCCTCACGAAGAGGGGCCTAGTCAGGAGACACACTCTCCTTTTGCCCCCTTCGTGGGCATTTCTGCGGAAATGTCCGAATAAAATAAAATGAAATAAAAATAAATGAAAACTGCCGTAGAAAACGCACAGTTCAATGTTCTACCTAACATTTCGATTTTACTTCGGCTGCCCTGACTGAATCGTAATTGGGCGCGGTGCTCTGCTCATACTCGATACCGTGGCTTTGAGTATACAAGACAGAAAACAGTCGAGGTCACTCCGCAGCGCCCAGCGCACCTTCTCGCGTAGCCCTAAGATTGACCACAGTAAGCAACCATAAATTAACAAGTGATGATTTGTGTATAGCGTCTCACGCTATTCAATTATGAACTCACAACGATGTATACGCGTTTCTATAGTTCGGTATAGGAACGAAAGAAAGAAGGAAGGAACAGGAGAGACGAAAACCAGGGAGGTTAACTAGTTCAGTATAACCGGTATGCTATATACTCTACACTTGGGACAGGGATGAGGTGGTTTGAAAGCTAGACAGGTGCAAAAAAAGATAAACAAATGATTCAGAATGATTTTATAAGTTATTTAGCCGCATTGCGTAATACGACCGAAACACGAGATAGTTGGCGCATATATATCTTGTAAATCTCAAGCACGAACGGTGATAGGACAAATAAGTACCAATTTACGAACCCTTCATCATCATTATCATCATTGTCAGCCTGACTATAGCGTACACCCCTATACTGCAGCCGGCGGAAGCCTCTCCCACGCTTCGCCAATCAACCCGGTCCGGTGCTTTCTGCTGCCACGTTATACCTGCAAACGTTTTAATCTCATCGGCCCACCTAATTGCCTGTCTCCCCTTCACGCGTATGCTTTCTTTTGGTATCCACTTAGTTAACCTTAATGACCAACAGCTATCCTGCATACGTGCAACGTGCCCGGCCCACGTCCATTAGTTCTTGATTTCAACTATGATATCCTTAACCCCGTTTGTTCCCTGACCCACTCTGCTATCTTCCTGTCTTTGAAAGTTACGCCTATCGTTTTCCCTTCCGTTGTACGTGGCGTCGTCCTCAATTGGAGTCGAACCCTCCTAATGAGCCTCCCTCCAGGTTTCCGCTCTGTAGGTAAGTACTGGTAGAGATGCAGCCATTATATACCTTCCTCCTGAGGAATAGCGGTATCAATTTACGAACCTTTATAGGGTCCCCTAAGTTGATACCGTGTGCTAGCGCCTGGAATTGCACATGTGTAGTGGGTGACATGGGTATATATCTCTTATCTAGCTTAATGAAGCTTTCAGTTGATAGTAAAAGCGCTTTTGTCGCACTTTGTACCTGCAACAGTTCATGCTTGAAGTTTCTAAGATGGTTTCAGTAAAAAAAAAAGCAACATGCTTTTCTGTTATTACGCCATTTTTCTTACTTCCTCTCCTTCTGCGTGTTAGCTGCAGGAGATGATTTTTTTTAACTTCCGGGCCAAAATTAAGGCTTACAGCTAAGATAGATGCCGCAATTACAGTGCACAATGGCTATAAACACACCACGAATGACCTGACTGGATAAATACGGGCATAGGATGAAGCATACGTGACTTAAAAACTCGGACAATTTCGAAATCAGCGCCAGGAACGAAGCTAAATATTTCTTCCTTAATCGATAAGTCCCCCGTTCGACTACAACTCGTTAATTTTCGGTTAGCGCGACATGGACCACTCTGACCTTGACCTCTCGGACAAGACAGGTAAAAAACAAAGGCTCACCTTGACTTCACCACGTGTTCACTGCAAAGGTGTGGACGGCGTCTATAGCGAAACAGCAGGTCAGGGACAGCCCGCGCTCGTCCGAGTGAAGGGGAAAGGAGTCAGGGGCGCAAAGTGCGCTCGCACTCGGGTGCGGGTGACGAAAGGAAGCGCGCTGAATCACCGGTCCCGACTTAGGGCCCTGGCAGCCCCGGTATAGCGCGCCCGCGAGGCTACTATACCGGGGGCTGTCCGAAAAGCGGGCGACGCGGACGCGCGTTTCTGCACCGCGAGTCGACGTCACCAGAACGCGACACGCACGTCACAGACGACGTGCGACGTTTGTGTGACGTGCGAAGGAACTCCACCTTACCTGCGTCGCGCGGAGTGGAAGCAGGGTCGGCGCTAAATATGCTTCTGCGTCCAAAACCTCTCGCAGGGGGACAGCGACAGTAGAGTGAATGCGCAGAGGAGTGTAACTATAGCGTTCATTCATGGATACTGTGGCAACGGTGTGGTGCCCTGCAGGTGCGTGAGGACAGCGATGAAGGTCGCTCAGTCGGCCTGGAGCGTCCCGCAGACTCGTGTTTTGTGCGGCAACTGAAGAACCTGGGGCGAAGACGGTCACAAGCAGCAATGGCTTCCATATACTCGTATCAATCTTCACAATGTGTGAACCTCTCCTCTTCAGTATTTCAGTCAGCTTTCCCTCAACGAAGGGTAGCCGACCAGGCTGAGCCTGGTCAATCGGCTACTCCTGTCTCATGTGTGTTCCATTGTACGGGTATCTCGGTGGCAGCCGGTCGCAGCAAACTGCCCACAAGTCGACACTGCGTGACGGGAAGTTCCAGCTCAAGTAGCGAAGTCCTCAGATCCTGTTGTGTAGGTCTCTTCACGGATCAGTTTATTATACGCAGCCATGAAGGGTTAATGAGTCACTACCTATTTTGAACGAGTCAAGAGGACATTAACATGCCAAGGTCAATCGTTTCTCACAGTGCCAAACATTGACAGTAGGATACCTCTAAGGTTCAACGAAAAAGTGCCTCAACCTGGTTAATCTCCCTAGCACTTCCTTTTGCTTCTCTTTGTCTCTGTCACTCAACAGCGAGCTACGGATAGGTTTAGTGATTGCATTGACTGTTCTTATGTGGTTATCATTTCATGGACTGCGTTTGGGCTTATCCTCATTGGAGGCTTTACAACGACCCACATTCGCTGAGCCACGTTTTAGGCCTTAGAGCCAAACCTAAATAAAGACATCATCGTAGTTGCTCAATTAGAGTGCGATGATGTTGTTCTATACACGACGAACAGTCGGCGACAGTGTGATCGCAGGCTGCCAACTTTTACCAAGTCAAGCCCACTTGAGGCGCCCACGAGTAACTTTATCGCGCGACAGTGCTACAGCCGAGAGCAAAATGACATTCGTTGATACATAACTGACCGCCTCGTTATCTCACTGCGAATCTGACTAATCGTCGCTGCTCACGTGCGTTGGTATCACTCTTCCTTTTACTCAGACATCGATATTGTTATCTCGATTGCGGCGAACCTTACCGAAGAGACAGGGAGAGCGATGCACATTGAAAGCGAGAATAGGCGACTTCGATAACGAGGGAACCAAGCGGCTGACCAGTGATGCGCACCAATAAGCAAGTGAAGATAAAACAAGTCTGAAGATCGTATAAAATGCAAAAACAAAAGAAAGCAACAAAAAAAAACGAAACAATCAAGGCAGCTTCACATCAGTCGAGCTCGGCGGCCTTCTTTGTTTCTCTTCGGTTTTCTCTTTCTTTCCGCTTCTCTTTCTTTCTATTTCTTTCTTTTCAGACCTTCATGTATTTGTTCCTTTCTTTATTTATATACTTATTTGTATGTCCCTTCGTATTTCTTC
The DNA here is from genome assembly GCF_013339725.1 of Rhipicephalus microplus. Lineage (NCBI taxonomy): Eukaryota > Metazoa > Arthropoda > Arachnida > Ixodida > Ixodidae > Rhipicephalus > Rhipicephalus microplus. Next base: position 257,647,271 of record NC_051165.1, read on the forward strand.
CCTTCGATTTTGTAGTTTTCTCGCTCGCTTCCTCTTTTTTTCCCATAAATTTGCATACGTTGTTTTGCCAGCGTTACGCCAACCTACATAAGACGACAGCATACTAAAGACCGCACCCCTAAAACACTCTACACCTAATAGAAGCAAACATATAGTGCCAGTTTTTTTTTAACGATGAACAATTTAGATTGAAAACGGCGCGTGTGTATAGCAACTTTGTTAATTATATTGGCAGCGCTGCCTAATTAACCGCAACTACCCACAACAATAATTTCCCTCTTAAAAAAATCATCCCGTCCCACCATATTTATGATCCCATCCCACCGAAGCGCACCGGTAATCGAAGGGACGACCTACCCATAGAAAAAAAATAATAAAATAAATTATGCGTAAGAACTACCTATATAAGAACGGAACACGATGGCTGAAAAAAAAAAAAGGATTTTTTTTTCCCTCTTAGGCAAATAATGGCTCTGCACAAGGCTGTTCGCATGCGGCGCTAGCTTTTCACGATTAAGTCTGTCTAACGGGCCGTTCTGCCAGCGCCGAGTCCCCTCTGTTCGGGCAGTCTGCCAGCAGGGGCCCAAAATGCTTCGCCCCATCGACGCTCTTTGTAACCTTCCTCCGGCATGGGACTGATGACAACCAGTGATTGAGTGCGAACACTCTTAGCCACTCATTGCAGACACACGGCTGCAATGCTGATCTATAGGCGGCGTTGTAGAAATAAAGGAGAGCCAGGACAAGCGTTTAATCTCTCAAGGTAACGCGCTATAGTCAGGGATACTATTATAGTTTCTCTATACTGCAAGGCTGACCTTTTCTTTTTTTTTTCCTCCCATGCGGCGCAGCACGACTCACGCGGAAACCTTCAAAGCCTGACGACGAAAGAAGAGTTAAGGGATAAGTGTGAATGGGTTAACCGAGAAAGCTTCTTCGTCTGTGATTGGCAAGGACGCGTTTGGATGTGAACGCAGCTTCCGTGCATATGTACAGCCGTCAGCACCTTCAACACGAACGCTCCCCGCCACGTGTCCCGCAGCAGTTTGATTGACGCTGACATCACGTACGTTTGGGTTCTGTTGCCAAGATGCTAACCATACATGCCGACATACCATCCAGGACTACCGAGGCAATATCTCGGCAAAGGCGCCCATCACTTCGTGGCTGGCATCAATCAAACTAGCCCTGGCTGCGCATCGAAGTGTTCGTATTAAAGATGTTGACGGCTGTACGTCTTCAAACATACTTAACCAGCTCACGTCTTGGGCGTTTTATGTCAGAGATGTATATTCGTCGTTCGTGTACTTGAACGTTCACATGACGAGACAGCGCAGTTGTGAGAAAACTCTGTATACTCATCCTTGATGTGTTTTCGAAACCTTAAGTGTGACATCTAAAATAGACCGATGCCTAATTCTGTCAGTTTTTTTTTTTCGTATTGCGTTCTGAAGCGTCAGTTTCGGCGCATCAATCGATCAGAGATGTACATTCAGTTCCGACTACGGTAAATTACTACAATACCAAGGTAAGTTATTAAGTTTACTTACTAAGAAACTATATATATATATATATATATATATATATATATATATATATATATATATATATACACTAAGAAATAGTTGTAAGGACAGTAGGCTGCCTTCTTGCAGTTTTTACTCAAAATACTCGCAAAATAAGCACAAGGAGGAAAAGAGCAAGAAAAATTGGCTGCATTATACCGCCGGTGTTCTGTGCCCGCGGCTAAACATTGCTCCTGTGTGGCTGTACAGTTGTACACTTCGTCCGTCGTTCGTTAACTTCGTCTTTTCCCTTGAATGGATGCCAAATGTGTGTGTCCCCCTGTTGGCGTTGGCAATGCGATAGCGTGCGGATACACGGCCGCTCCGACCGATGAGGATTAAGTGGTCGGTGAGAGGATCGTGTTTCTGCCGACTGAACGAGCACGGAATCGGGTTAATGATTGGCAATGTTTTAAAGAACGTGTTTCCCGGTGATACAGCCAAAAGCAATAGATTTCTCAACAAACTATTAAATGTCGCGTTCTTCGTGCTTTTCGACTATGTATCAGTTGCGCATAATTGTAATAGTGGTCAACGTGTTCAGTAACACGCGCTTCACTAGCGGAGCCAGAATTTTTGGGAGAGGGTGTTCAACCCTCTCTCTCTAATTTTCTCATTTTGCGTGCGTGCGCTATATTACACGCATACATGCGAGCGGACGCACAAACATACATAAAATATTGCCGGATATCGGGCTAAGCTACTGTCAGAATTTAATGATCGAAGCAATATCCGCGTCGGACCGACTGTTTCAATAGACGTGCTGCCTGCTACATACTATACACTATATCGCAGGCGACAGGAGCCGGCTAAGCATATAGTGCAAAGTATCCGGACAGAAGGAGCAACCGGGCGGCGCATGAAGTGAAGGGAAACTCGCATACTCATCGCGGAAGGTTCAGCGAGCTAACCGAATCTCCAAGGCCACTCACGTTGGACAAGTCTGTCAGATACAACATTATCGTATGCCATTGATCAGATATTGACAGGTTATATGGAATGTCACAGTTTCTCTTGACGAGTATATAGAATTTCTTTGTCGACACGGCTGACATCTGTATTGACTGGTGTATATTGTACAACTACAGCCACAACGCCGTGCAAGCAGCCATGCGGACGGATGTCGGCTAGCTAGCTCGTCCAACCACCTCACGTCACGTGCATGGCAACCGGCGTCTAAGTTCACACCGTAGCTGCGTACATGCGACATCGGCGGCAGCAATGTCTGTTTAGAGGAAGGGTCACACCGTGCTCCAGCCGAGTCGAGCGCGGTTGCAACGCATTCTTGGTACGCGTCCCTAGCGACTGCCACTCCGACATGACAGCTCGCTTACGCCACAGGCGTCACAGAGATCACCTTCGACACTGTCGGCGACGCCAGCAGGGACAGCTGTTTGTGTTCGGCAAGTGGGTATACGCAAACACGTGGTGGAAGTTCAAGTGTAAATCACTCTCGAGATGTCTTTGGCGCGGAGCCGCGCGAAGGCGACATTATTAGCGCTGTTTGCCTGTGCCCGTGTCGAAACCACGGGGATGCTATATATTCAGCTATAGTTAAAACAGGGATAGTTAATCTTTACGAAGCGCGCGCGGACGAATGAAGGAATAGGGGATGCGGAACGAAACGGAACGAGACGCCGCTCGCCGCTGGTGCGAAAATCTGTCACGCGGGTTTCATTTTTGTATCCGAGGTAATTCGTCTTCCGTTGGCAGCAGCGTTCAGCAGTCATAACGTTCGCGGTTCTGGAAAGCGGATTCAGAAACTGCCACTGTAGCTAATGATGATGTCTAGAGAAATGTTTAGCGGAGTCCGAGAGCGAAGCGTGACGCCGCATAAGGTCCAAGTGTATGTACAAAAATAAACACTAGAAAACGTAATAGATGGCTGAAAACATATCAATATCGAGCTTCGAGCGCATGAAGATATCTTTCGAAGCAGAAATAAACGTTTGCGAAATTTCTTTATCTCATACTATCAAACGAGAAGAGCAATGACAATTACTGAAAACGGACTCGGAAAACAGCGTAAAAGACACACTTGTCCTTTAGGAAACTAATGGAGGCAACGTGATGGTCATTGTGGCACGCACTTGCCTTTGGGGTGCAAGAAAAGTAGAAACAGTACGGGACCTGGTATATTAGATAGCTATAGATTTCAATAAGTATACTAAGGCAAAGAACAAGCAACGTAGAACGTAATTGCTATCGATGCTGAACATAGCTCGATCTCGGTACAGTTGTACGTCTGCCGAGACGAGCTGTTGCGAGAAGCTAAGATACCAACGGTTACGCAAAGTACATATCCGAGACTAAAAACTCGGACAGAGTTTTTTCAGACGTCTGTCGTGCACACCAATCTTATATCCTGACATGCTCAGCGTTGCACGCGAACCGGAACTTTGCTGATAAAAAACGGTAGACACACAACACGAACGCAACGAAGAAGTGAGAACAAAGCAAACGAAACTTGGGAATTAATATTTAGAGAGAGAAATGTCAAGGGTAAGTTCCCTATTTAAATAAACATTTATCCTATAGATCCGAAACTATGCGTTCGTATATTTCACACGCTCAGCTGCATGTTCTAGAATGTTATACGATGCCATTTTGCACTGCCACAATTGAAGCGTTATCGCTAGCAGCGGTCTTTCCATTGTTTCAAAGATCAGTTATCATTTTTTTTGGCTTTCTTTCCCCACGGCGCCTTCTCTTCTTTCGAGACAGCCATCAATGCTGAAGACTATCGTAATTGTCCAGAATACTTCCGCAATCAACACACGTCCAGCCCTCGCATCCGGCGGCGCCAACAAGCGACCACAAAAGCACCTTATCAGTGCCTTTCGGCATATCAGACGGTTGCATTCTATAGTCTGGTCAAATGTGGACGTATCGGAGTTTGCAAAAGGTGCAGCGATAAAGTTCTAGAGAAACGCTGGGTTTGTTTGCTTGAGTGCTTTGTATATAGAGTCAGCTGTCATGATGCAATAAAAAGCGTACACCGAGGCATTAGTCAAGACCTTGGAGGGTGCTTGAGCTTCGCCTTCCAGAGTACACGGGCATAGCCTTCTCAATGGCTAGCCCATGGTTTCTGCCCTAGATGCATGCCTAATTCATGCCCGAAAGAAGCTAACGTTCATGCGAGTAACATTGGCAGTTTCAAGCTGTCCTGGAAAGCCTATAATGCAAGTATACAGTTGCGCAGTGCCCACTGCGTCGTAATGTTGCGGACGCAGTGCCCACTGCGTACACAATGTAGGTAGTAGTAGTAGTAGTAGTAGTAGTAGTAGTAGTAGTAGTAGTAGTAGTAGTAGTAGTAGTAGTAGTAGTAGTAGTAATATGTGTCACCTCTTGTTTGGCCTTTGGAATGTCTGCTGGATGGTGGTACTTTTGTCTGATGAATATATGAAGAAAAGATGCGAATTGACGGTACTTGGAGAGTTCACTAGATGGAAAGACGCACAGACGGACGGACTACAGTAGCAGGCGCTTTATGCGGATAAGCACCCTCATGCAGCTGCGCCATCTTTTTAAACGGGCATTAACTACGCCAAATGCTTTATTTTCCTATACATTATTATTATTATTATTATTATTATTATTATTATTATTATTATTATTATTATTAGTAGTAGTAGTAGTAGTAGTAGTAGTAGTAGTAGAAGTAGTAGTAGTAGTGGCAGCAGCAGCAGCAGCAGTAGTAGTAGTAGTAGTAGTGGCAGTAGTAATGGCAGTAGTCATATCAGTAGCAGTCTATAGCGGCGACGATGTTATCGGATGACATCATCATGTGAATTCACAACGCCGTCACAAATATTGGCAATCCAGGACGTCATGATGACGTCTTACGGTGACGTCCTCACACGAAGATGACTTTTTACATCACTCCTGTCGACAAGACGGCCAATTTTGGGTTTGCCTCAATATATAAGTGTACAATGCAATGTCATCGGCGATGACATTGCATTGCTGAGTAACTCAGGGGACGAATTGCAACTCATTATTACAGAGAGTTAGACAAGGAGAACAGAAAGGTGGGTCTTAAAATTAATCTGCAGAAAACGAAAGTAATGTACAACAACTTCGGAAGAGAGCAGCGCTTCGCGATAGGTAACAGTGCACTTCAAGTTGTAAAAGAATATGTCTACTTAGGGCAGGTAATAACCGCGGAGCCGAACCACGAGATTGAAGTAACTAGAAGAATAAGAAATCAGCGAGGTACCCATTACGCGTTCCTAAGTATATAACACGCGGAGCTACGCAGCTGCACGCTCGGTTTTTTGATGATTGTGCTGCTGATTAAACACATCCAAGCGTTTTGCAACACGTGAGCCTTTAACACTTTTAGATGCGGAAGCATCTTATACTCGCGCCTTGTAGTGCGCCGTCCGCGCCGTCCGCACCGCTTCTCGAACATTCGACAGCTGACGCGCGCGCATGCCCCGTCGCGCCGTCGCCCACTCTTCCACCATCTGTGCATCCCTTCCTCCTCTACACACCGCGCGTGCTTCACTCCTCCACCATCTGTGCACCCTTCCTCCTCTACACACCGCGTTCGACATCTACAATTCTCCTGATTCTCCAGTGGACGCGCATGTGGCGTCGCGCTTCGAGAACATTCAACAGCTGACAGTGCATGCGCCGTCGTGCTGTATATATACTCAAGGTCGGCGCTCGCTCGCTCAGTTGCCGCTCGTCGGTTGGTTTGTACGGCGCGTCGACGTCCAAGGTCGCGGTGAAATGAATTCCAACGAATCCACAAACACAATGATCGACGTCCCTTCGACCAGCGCCGCCCTTTCGCATACGTGTGTACGTGTTCACTCATTTAACACCCCCTCCTACAACCACGTTAACCAATTTAGCCATCGACCTAAGTAAGTCGCAATTTAACACCCCATTTCACAACCACGTTAACCAATTTAGCCATCGACCCAAGTAAGTCGCACTTTAACACCCCGTTAACCAATTATATGGTCCGCATCCTCCTCAGTGTTCCCCCGAGGGAAGCTGCGGGCAATTTTTTTCTTACTACGCTTTTCACTTTTTTTTGACGCTCCAGAGGGGTCTTTGCGGCCGTAACACACTGTAAAGGCGAGTAATGCTTTCTATCAGCGTTGTCTATAGAACCGTATCACGCAACGCAAAATGTTACATACACGATGACGCTGGGTGACGCCGCTCCAAATGTACGCCGAAAAGAATGCTCATCATGGAATCGCTGCTTCGCAAGCACACGTTTGCGCTGATTATCATCCATTGCCGTGATGGTATGGATGGTAGTACAAGAAAATACCGAAAAACTTCCCACGCTCTTCGCGCACGCACGTACAAATGCTCCCACCACTGTTTCTCTTCGAAGAACCCACGCTATGGGTTCCCGCGCAAACATACTGAAACTCTGCCAAAGATTGCTAATTGAAAGGGATCCTGGCGCCAGTCTAGCGGACTACAGTTGTCGCCAAATCGATGCACCGGCTTCCCGATACCCAAAGATATGGGTGTGGGTCTGACCAACGCTTTTTTTGCGGGGAGGTGTATACCTGACCAAGACAGTGCCAAACCTCACCGAGCGGAACGCCAGGATTTCACAAAGTGCCACTGCGCGCGGTGGCGTCCATCGAAACGGAGATGATGGGGCGTAAAGTTGCAGGGAGGATATGCGGTGAAGATAGACTTCGGCGCCGTTCCAGCAGTGCAGCGAAATACCGTGGCTTGACGCAACGGCGTCAGCCATGCGTCTCAGACGAGAGACGGAGCCTTGCCAAGCTTGGTCGCCCTTGAGCACCTTCGAGATGTCCGTCGTCCATCGCAATATATTGGCGGCGAGGTGCGCTATACCAATATAGAAAGCCTGGTTGTTCACTCCACGACTGACTCGAGCAACGAAAGCATGCAGGAAGGAAGAAAGAAAAACAAGAGGGAAAGATGCAGGGGTTGCCAGGAAGGGTAACCAAGCCACCGTTCCGGTTGGCTACCCTATGCTGGGGGAAAGAAAAAGATGCGAGAGAGAGAGAGAAAGGAGGAAAGAAGGAAATGACCCAATAATGCGCTGAGCCGTACGTGGTGGGTTCACTGGCAAAAAAGCAAATACGGAAAACGCAACTACGCGGTAAAAACAAAGCGTCTGAACCGTAAGACCGAAAAGGAGCAGTCTAATGTCGTTCAATATGAGGTTTGCGGCTGTGCAATATATATATATATATATATATATATATATATATATATATATATATATATATATATATATATATATTGCACAACCGCGAACCTTATATTGAACGACAGAATATTTGGTGGACAGATGAGATTAAGAAGTTTGCGGGTATAAATTGGCAGCAGCAAGCACAGGACCGGGTTAACTGGCAGAACATGGGAGAGGCCTTTGTCCTGCAGTGGACATAGTCAGGCTGATGATGATATATATATATATATATATATATATATATATATATATATATATATAGTAAAAATTTGTAAAATTATACCTATAGCTCAGCCCAAATCACTCGTCCTAAGCAATTTCGGGCATGTCATTCACACAAGCAAACAAAAAAAGGTAAACAGAACATGTTGGCACAGTTGAGGGCTTTTATACAGATTACAGATCAAATAAGAAATGACTGCTTTTGTTTTACCTTTGAGTCTTATACCTATAGAGTGCAAAAAGCAATCTTGTGCACATTCATCAGCATCTAGCAAATTACTATTAGCATTAGTTTTATTGATTTTACTAATCACACCAAAGTATATAATATACTTTATAATAGACAAGCCGAGTATCAGCTGAGCGCGTCAGACACATAATGTAGCAGCCCAAATATATGGAGCGTTGAAATCGAAACCAGAGCAACGACGTATACGCCTCTTACGAGTAATTACACCAAAGTGTGGCGTGTAATCGTTAGTTATCCTGCTTATGTTTTAGAGAAGCTATTAAGTGTACAAAACGTACGCGAAAGTCTAAGCCAAATAATGCTTCAGAGTGGGATCGCCCACGTTTCACTTTGTGAGCATTGCAGTGTATACGTTCTTGAGCTTTCGACTGCCGCCTTCTGTAGTCGAATATGTAAATCTTCTCTTAAATAAAATTCACAACATTGCATGGTTGTATATAAAGGGCCATTCCGTCACTGGCCGTCCATCGTTTGTTCAATGGACACGAAAGAGTATAAACGATTTTCGACGTATAAGTAAAGTTCTCTTTCACGATGCTGCAACCACCACACTCGGCGCAGGAGACTCGGCGCAGTAAGCGAAACATCGAGAGAGAGAGAGAAAAAAAAAAGAAATTGCGGCTGGCCACGCCACATTGAACTTTGCGCACCAGTAACTGTAATGTGGTTTTTTGAGGGTGTCCACGAAGGCCCACGCGGTCTTTAATATGTAAAAGTGAAATGCATTGTCTTCTGAGAAACCAGATACTTAACATACATATAGTTTCAGAAGATTTCGTTGGGCCAATGCGCTCAATATACGAGAAAACACTTTGAAATCCGTGACCTCGCCGTTTAAGATGGTCACTTTTAACATTAATTTTCTAATATATTAATACACCTATGATGGTGAAAAAACAGCACTGCGACTTCCCTATGATACCTTAGCGGCCTATAGACTAACTTACCATGTCACTCTCGTGTCCCTCTAAAACTTTCGTTATACCCACCATGGCGTCTAAAAATATATGGAACTCGGCTGTTTTCCCTCAAGCCAATTTTTTGAGAAGGGAATGCTTGAGGCCCATGTGGTTGGATGTCAGAGCACGTCAAAGAACAACAGGCGAATCAAATTTACCTAACCCTGCCTCGCCGCGGTGGTCTAGTGGCTAAGGTACTCGGCTGCTGACCCGCAGGTCGCGGGTTCAAATCCTGGCTGGAGGCGGCATCATTTCCAATGGAGGCGGAAATGTTGTAGGCCCGTGTGCTCAGCTTTTGGTGCACTTTAAAGAACCCCCGGCGGTGGAAATTTCCGGAGCCTTTCACTACGGCGTCTCTCATAATCAAATGGTGGTTTTGGGACGTTAAACCCCACATATCAATCAATCAATTATATTCATATATGACTGTGGTGTAAGCGCGTAGAACGTAGTAGAACTTGTTTTGGACCTAGTCGGTTCAAAATCGTAGAGGTACTTTTGCAACGCTTGTGTGTGTCGTCTCTCTCTTTGTGGTGCGTCTGCGTTTGCGCTGTAAAAGTATACCTCTGTGATAAGGTTTGTGACGTTAACCTCCAACAACCGTTACTATGAATATTTCCGTTATCGCGATTGGTATATATATAGGTACGCCCTCTAACTATAACCACCGTATACCGTACCGACTAACATGCTCTGCGAATCGCGGAACGTCGCGCGAAAACCAAAACAGAGCAGTGCGGGCCGTTGAGTATTGCGTCACGAACGCCGGCAGTGTTTCCTTTTTCCTTGAATGCGTTCCGATTTGCATCGACTTTCCGCGAATGCAGCGTACAACTGGCGCGGGTGCTTTTATCTCGATCCGTGCAGTCGGCGCGTTCTCACAGCTGCGTCATTTTCAAAGCAGGGCGCGCCCTCGCTTTACCCCTGCAGCAGCGCGGCCAGCGGAAAACGCAGTTTCTCATTTTCGTACGGATGTATGCAGAAGCCACTCCCACGGTGGCAGCGGCGCTAATTAGCGCGCCGTCAAGGTTGCCAGCGCAAACTGCACTCCACCCTAAAGGCATGAGATCTTTGCGGCATTAAACTGCACACTCATACCTCGAACATGACGCTGCGCATAAAAGATGATACGGCGGATTCATCGCATGCATACTCAACAGCTGAGCAGCTCGCGATCGCTTCCTAATTAAGCCCGATGGACTGAATTGTGGGTCAACATTAGCGGGCTCAGAGACTTGCATGCAATGTGCCATAGTTAACCATGCTGCAGTGTCTAATGTAAACGTACGTATACGACAGCGACTTTTTTTTTTTCTTTTTACAGACTCCCGTGCACAGGCGGTATCAGTGGATGATACATAAAGACGACGGAAAGATTCCACGGCAAAGACATAGTTAAATGCACGCTCTAGATGTTCGCATAACGTCATAAGGTCATAGCACGCTACTCCAGATGACAAAGGTAATGCATAGAACGACTCCCTATAGAACGTACACAAGCACACAACATACACAAGTGCACGCCAAATGAACGTATACGGCTAAAGGCACAGCGCAGTGCCCCAGATGAAAAGCCTCGGCTCGCAAAGCACATACAGGAGAAAATTACGCGGCTGAGGCGGCACGGATATAACCGTGCCAAAGTGCCGGAATACAAAGGAGTGTACGCGCTGAACGCGGAAGCTGTGACGTCAAATTGCGCGCGCGCTTCGCGCAGGCCTTCCTGTATGAAACTCGATGCTCCCGAGCAGCTCGCTCAATTTAAGAGAGGCGCGGGGCCAGTCAGTCAAGCAACGCGGGGTGACAGAGCGTGACGCGCGTATACCAGTGCGCGGACACGGGCTCCGGACAGCGAGGTCGCGCTCTTGCGTAACCACGCGCTCCCCGCAGTGATGTCCGGCCGCGCGCTCTCAATCCGATGGCCATGCACGGCGAGGCACGCGCGCGTTAGCAGTGACCTACGCATACGTAATGCGCACGGGGAACTGGCTATGCACGCCTGGAAGCTGCAGTGGCTGGCCGAGGAAGCTGGAAACCGCACTCGCCTTAAATCTCGGAGGAATCGAGTGACTTCGGGGCGTACTTCACTCGGGAGTTTCGGCAATAATGGCTCACCGCACCTCAACGCCTCCATTAGCCGCAAGGTCCCGGCAGTTGTAAAACCTCACTAAGAAAAACTTCAGCGTGAACAGCACATCACTGTTTGACTTCTACACAAATGCGACGCAAATGTCGTGTGAAGAGAGGGGCACGACGTGACATATACCGCTGCATGCAGTCGAGCATAATTTGTATGCTATCTATTCGCCTTGCTTCTATAATGTGTGGTGTTTTGCGTAACATTGACGGGGCATATGGGAAACCTGCGCGTGTGCATCTTCGCTGTGTCATGTCTGCGCATTCAGCGCTGCGCCAGCGTTCCAGTCTTCAGTCCAAGCGATGTAACTTCGACCATGTACTATCGTGAGAAAAGTGAGATCGGACATGCAAGCGTGTGGCAAATAGCCCCAAAACCGAGATAACCTGATACGTAGATGGCGCTGCCGAAACCGGAGGGGAAAGGACTGCGCTCTTCCGCTGACTGTTGGCAGTCCCGCATTATGGTTGCTGTGAAACGGCAACTGATAGCGTGCCATCAGCCGCCAGCAATGATAAAGCGAAAAGAAAATGCACCAGAAACAAAATAGGTGAGAGATGCGTACCAAAATGCTCGGCAAGTACCATCTATAGATGTTATATATATGCATGGCCTGTGCATCCCGACACACTACGTGCACGGCTGATATCTTTAGCAGAGACTGATGGGCCATTTATTGTGGCTGCGCGCATTGATGTGAGCTCGTATAACCGCTAGCAGCCACTGTCACGCTATAAGCTACATTTTGCAGCAGTGATATCGAGGCGGGAGTGTCAACAGCTAGCGGAAGCGTGGCACCCTTTCCACTTTCTTTTCCGACAGCGGGCGCTGCAGATGAAGGGTTTCAGGCTGTTTAGCGCACGCTCGTGTGTTTGAGCTCACATTGCTCACGATGGTACACACAAAGGCTCCAGAGCCAAACAATGTTATGGAATGTGAGCGTTCCACGATGTATATATCCCTAGAACACCCCTTCATCTTAAATTGTTCATCGGACTTTGTACGAAAATATTCAAAGCTGCAGGAGGAAGAAAGAGAAAGCGCAGTCATTATTCATTACACAGAGGATCTGTTTGGCTACACCATGCTTGGGGAAGGGAAATGTTGAGGGTGGCGAGTGAGTGATTGAGTGAGTGAGTGATTGAGTGAGTGAGTGAGTGAGTCTGATACTAGACACATCACTAGAGAAGTCGGCTGACCGATGACGAGGAGCGCCTATACGTAAGTCAGTTTCATGAATTGTGCCTCATGCTATAACACAAAACCGAGCCAGAGGGAAGGGGGGGGGGGGTGATTTTAAATGAAAAGAAGAGAAAAGGAGCCCCGTAACTATCTCTTAGGGGGAGGACACCTCAACAGTAGCTCACGAGGGATGGGGGTAGAGACGGGATTAAAAGGATAGGAATAAAGGTAAAAAGATAAAGAGAGAGGAAGGAGAGAGCGAGGCGCAGGGACAGCGAACGACGGATGTAAGGAGAAGACAGGAAAGATGGACACGGTTGCAGGAGTGCGAGGACGGGGCACCACTGGCGAGAGCTCTTGTCGGCGTCAGGAGATGGCGTAGGGCAAGTCCAGTAGGTCAGAGGTATACGCTGTCGTCGAAGATTGGCGCCAGGAGATGGCATAGGGCCAGCCCAGTCGGCTGGAGCTACGCTGACGTCGGAGATTCGAGGCTGCTAGCGGCCTGGCTATGAAACGTGGAGATCGTGGCTAGCTGGAACGCAGTTTGAGCTAGTATACCAAAGAAAAAACGTACTTAGGATGTGTAGATATATTGGTCAAATTCAGCTTTCGTGGTCGTATAATCAAATTTAAGACAAAAAAGTGATCGTATTAAGCCCGTGAAAATGCATTAATTTCAAGAGACGTTGAACGGGAATAAAAAATAAAACGAATTAGGCTGAAAAGCGGACTATGCGCGACCGCATGAACGATATTTCATTGTACTGGAACTCGTGCGACATCTGTCTAGACCTGCTCGCAAGATGCGACACACGTTGCGTGCGCGTAATGCATCGCATTTTATCGATACACGCGGCATCAAACGGAGCCGGCATGCGAGACCAGTGACGGCATACGACGCGGTTCCGTCCGTATACGGTGAACTCTCGACCTCGAGATCAGCATCAACCACGTCCTCGATGCGACGTCGCGTATGCCGTGTCCCGTTCCGCCATCGAAGCCACGGAGAAAAAAGTGAAACAAAAAGATTACAAGAAGACAGAGTGATCGGCAATACAGAGCGCACGCACCGAAGTGTTGGCTGCAGCGAATATGACGTTCGGAGGTCCACAACCGAGTTCTTTATGACGTACTCTAGTGACCTGCCCTCGTGGACAGTCTGGTTACGCCCCGGAAATGCGCAGTTCCAGCGATGCGTCAATTTTCTGCTCGCGGCAGTAACAGAAAGACGTGACCCTTGATATCACAGCTGCAGTGTATGCAGGAGCAGATCAAAGACTGGGTTATGATTTGTGTGTGTTGGCACAGGTGACGTATTGTCAGAAGTTTCTTTTTATTTATTTTTTCGGGGGAGGGTGGTTCAACCCTGCAGTCTGTCGGGCATGCGTATGCATATATACGTGCATATACCTGTCAGGCACTGCGCCGTGCTCCCGACCGGGCTGCAAAAATTAGGTGCATTTCTCCTCTTCTAACCTCTACCACCACCGCCACCACCACCTGTCCGATTTGGGCCTTGCCGGAAGGCTCTAATTATCCGACATCTCACACGGCGAAGCCTTGATTTACCTGATACCCTCATGTAAATAGTTTTATCAGGTTCACTAGACTACAAACTTTAATTTTCTTATCTTTCTTCTCTCCCAGGTGTAATCTTTCTGTCCCCTTCACCATCCTTATACAGAGTAGCATTCCAGCAATATATAGACACCAGCAAAATTCTCTGTTTTTATTAATAAAAAGTCTCTGTCTCTCTCTCTACATATATGAAGCTGCAAAAGTGAAACATTTCAATAAAATTTACCTCCCCCCACCCGCCCGCCTTCCAGAAATTCGTTAATGCTTTAGTTTTTCGGGTGATACAAAAATATTGACCAGCTTTCCCAGCGACTACCGGTTACCAAAGTTAGCAGTTCTACATCCCTTCCACCTCCTACGTCAGCGACATCCTGTGCAATAGAAAGCTGAACTTGCCATCGTATATTGGACGTGCGCATGCAATGTGTTTTCCCATGTTTTGAAACAGCATCAACGCAAGACGGCTCTCACCTTTGAGGCGAGGTGTACAAGTGACAGAGATGTCAGCGGAGAAGCCGGCCCAACGACTCGGCTGCAGCGTCGCTATTCATTCTCCAGGAAGCTGTAGAGTAGTCGCTGTTTGTTTTCGCCGATTCGTCACGCTCGGCAGCGCGACCTGCCGGGCTACGCAAGCCGAGCCGTCCTCGCTGGGTGGTTGCGCATTCGCGGAGGCCAGACAAGGTGACCGTAACCGAATAGAGTATACGACGGCGGCCACGAGAGACACGCAAAACAAAACGTGCATCCGTCGGAAGAGGCTCGGGAGCTCGCTCGAGACTCGCCGGGCTTCAGTTTCTGTCCGCTCTTTTTGTTCTACAGCGACAGGCTGAGCCGCATAGCAACCGCTGTACGGAAAGCGTATATCTCCTTTTGCGTTACGAAGAACGCTCACGACAGACGAAGCGAAGCGAAATTTGGCCGCACACTGAAGTTTGCAGGACGGTGAAATGGTCTGCGCGAATACTATGTTAAAGAGACACTACAGTCTGTTAGTTCTCATTAAAATTGTGCCTAACAAAGGAAACGAGCCCTTAACTTTACCCTTTCCTTCAATTACAGAGAGAAGTGTCACGTTAAACGGGCTCGCAAATTAGATACCTCTCCAACGTCAGTAACGACGCTTATATAACAGCATAAAATTGAGCTAGTAGGTATGGATTCATGATAAAGTAATGTGAGGCACGAGGATAGGGACCCAAGAGAAAAAAACTAAAGCAATAGAGAGCTTAGTTATCGAGATCTGAACCCTCTTGTGCGCGTGTAACCGCTCTTGCGTTGACTTGTAATACCAATTGCACCCTATCGAATACAAAGAAACACAAGGGCTTGCATTCGCTCGCTGGATTTAGTGCCGACCGGTTGTGCCCTCACGATTTCCGACGTCAGCGCAGCTCTGGCCGACTGGGATCGCCCTACGACACCTCCTGACGCCGACAAGAGCTCTCGTCGAGTGGTGCCCCGTCCTCGGACTCTTGCGACCATGTCCATCTTTCCTATCCCATCTTTACTTCCGTCGCTCACTGTCCCTGCGCCTCACTCTCTCCTTCCTCTCGCTGTATATACCTTTTAATCTTATCCTTTTAATCCCTCCTTACCCCCATCCCTTGTGGGCTACTGTTTAGGTGTCGCACCCCGATGCAGACAGTTACGGGGCTTACTTTTCTCTTCTTTTCCCTTTAAGAACCACATAAGAAAGAAGAAAGGGCTTGCTTACGTCTGCCGCGTTGGTGCCCGGACACTGAAGCTCTATATCGCGGTGTCAATATCTCTCGTGCATCCGTTTCTGCAAGCCTGCATGCATGCCTTGTATCATAAATTAGTAACGACATTCCTGTAAACGGAGTGTTGAACAACAAGAGGAAGGGCCCCCTCCCACATTCCCATATCCTTTCCAAGAAGAATATGTAATTAGCGATTGCGTCTTGAAGGCCATCCACTACTCTGTTATGACGTCATGAAATTTTCAGCGTCCGTTTGGTACTATATGGAAGTTTGTCGATGAACAACAATTACGTTGTACTCCGAGCGAACAAAGCAGGATCGCAAGTGAATCCTCATGCAAGAAGGTCGGGTACGAAACTGACCCAGAGACGCATACGTATAACAGTATCTTGAAGTGCTTGGCGCCCCAGTCACGTTTTGGCTTCGCGGCTCGGACGCTAAACTGAATAACGGGCGCGTGCATTTCCACATTGTTTCTTCTGCGATGCTGCATTTTACCATCAAGTTAATCATAACATTTTAGGAATTGCTCCATCGTACACTAGTAAATTCAGCTGCCATTTCATTAGGTGTATACAAGGTCGCGCTATCTGTAGGCGGGACATAATGCTTGAAAAACAAACAAATAAGCAAAGAAACGAAACAAACCAACTTCATATGTCGGTCCTGTCATGGCGTACCACAAGCTTTGCCGAAAAGTGGACTATTTGTGCATAATACGCGAAGTAAGCGTTTAAACACATGTGCGCGACTCTCGTCACATGAATGCGAGCGCTTTCGCACCGGGGCAAGAGGCGGATAAGTCAAGGATCCCTCGGCGAATATTTTATTACACGCGTCACGAGAGGTGTTTGACAAAGAGAAAGCAACTGTACACGTAAAAAGAGTATACAACCTGCGTTCAGATGTTTCCTGAGCGAAGATCGTATTTACACTACGAAAAGTGGGCCTTGCAGATACAAAAAAGTCGGCCGCGCAGTGTTCGCATTCTTAAAGCTACTCATGTAATTTTGACTCCGCGAGTATTTCTATATTTATGATGTCTCTTTCTCGCTTTTTATTTTTTGCAGCCTTCTTATAGAACTACGGACACTCCCTGTATTAGCAGCCTAGGTAGGTCGATCGTCAATTGGGAGAGTCTGAGAGCGCGTGTTCAATAAATGACATTTAATCGAGCATCTTTACGGAAACTGCCTTAGTGGCCCCCTTCACAATCCCCGTAACGTGAAGCAGACATGGCTCCAAAAGCTACTTCCACCCACCATCTCTTAATTTTGCAATGCCACTTATTTCATATAAAAAGAGAAGCTACGACAAGGGACGTTTTAACGAAGCGCTTTGACTTTTCAAAAGCGGAAACTGATCAGTTGGACTGCAATTGAAGTTGAAATCGAGGAACGCCGACTGTCGAAATTTTTAAATCTCGTTAGGTTTTTCGGCGCTGTTGTGCCTCGCCCAAGTTCCACGTGGTCTTCGCGGCCTGCTGGCACCTGGCAGCTGTTGATGAGTCAACCCTGCACTGGGACGGCGACGGACGCGGACAATCGGGAAAAACCACATCACCAGCTCCTCTTGACACAAAAGTCGTTGGCCAAGCTTTTGTCAGCAGCCGAGAGCAACACTCCGAAGCAGCGTCGACCCAGCAGCTGTACGGGGTATTCTGCATTGCTTGAGTCAACCTGGCTGCATCAGGGAGCGACTTTGCGCATGGGATTCCACGTCATCTCACTGTGGTGCCACGCTGGCGCGTGGGGTCTCCCTCACCAAACAGCGAACTGGGCATGCCTTGCCCCCTTTCCTAGGTTCAGAGGGAGGCGGTGTTTGGCTTTCCCTCTTCGGGGACGGAGAGGAAGACGACGATCTCATTGGAGTATCCTGCGCATAATTTTCTTTGCAAGGGATCTTGGGAAGGCGGACGATGTATAAAAACGCTAGCGCAGAGGCGCTCGTGTGTGATTCTCTTTTCATGTTGTACCACGCTACCATGTAAATACTGTATATAAACATTTTTTTCTCCTTCTCCGGCTCCTCTACTCGTCCTCTCCGGGGACTCGGATGGCCCGAGTCCGCACCACGCTACACAATGGCGCAACAGTGGCTGGCAGCTGGTGGGATTCGCCTGCGTCGGCTGCATCGAAGTGGTGAGTGCCGCGTGTTTGCTCTTCTTTTCGCCAGACTCGTTAGCGCAGATGGTCGGTAACGTGGTAGGGTGATTTTGGTAAATTTTGATTCGCAGACCAAGAATTGGGTGGCTCGTGGGCAAAATTACCTTAGAAGAGAAACGGTGTGCATATCTAAGATGGAGAAGTTTAAGGTCCAAGAACTCCTCGAAATTTGTCAGGAGCTGAATATTTCGGTCGGCTCGGTTAAAAGAAAACAACAAATTTTGGAGCACTTGGGAAAAGAGGAAGTGAGTTTAGAAGAGGCCATTGAGGCCAGAGAAACCATTTTGGCAAAGAAAGAGGAGCGTGAGCGCTTAGCCCGTGAACAGAGAGAGGAGGAAATAAGGAGGGATCGCGAGAATAAAGAACATGAAATCCGTCTGAAAGAACTTGAGCTTCGTATGTCCGTGGGAAATCGAAATTCAGGGGGTGGAGAATCAAAGATAAAGGATCTAATCCACACCTTCAAGGCGGGTGACGACATTGCATTATACCTCGTGCATTTTGAGCGAGCATGCGAAAATGCAGGGTTTAGTAGGGAGACTTGGCCACAAAAACTGATATGCGTACTACCAGGCGAAGTATCCGATGTTATCGCAAGAATGAATAAAGAGGACTCCGAGGTGTATGACAGGGTAAAGGCTGCATTGCTACGAAAATATCGCCTATCGACAGAGGCTTTCCGCCTGCGGTTCAGGCACTCTAAGAGGGGCAACGAATCTCATTCAGACTATGCCTACCAAATTAGAGCCAACTTTGAAGAGTGGCTCAAAAGCGCGCAAGTCTATGGCAACTATGACAAGGTCATTGAGTTGATGGTACTTGAGCAGTTTTACCGGGGAATTCCCGAGGAGGTAAGGCTTTGGGTGCAGGATAGGATGAAAGACGTAGACATGAACAGGGCAGCAGAACTCGCCGAAGATTACTGCTCACGCCGTAGTCTCCGCAGTACACCACGAACTTCGGAAAAAAGTGAAAAGGTAGAAAGCTGGTCGGGAAACCAGGGACGCAAGAGGTTTGCAAGAAATAACTGGAAACCCGAGAATTCCAAGTTATTAGACAGTCAGCAGGGAAAGGACAGTGAGGGGACTAAGGCGGCACCTTCATCAGGTTCAAAGGCGCCTGGTGACATAGCGCATGCGTTAGAAGCGCGGAAGCCAGTTGTTTGCTACAGCTGCGGAGAAAAGGGCCACATGGCCAGGAGCTGTAAGAAGCACATGGCATTTGCCACAATTCAGGAGTCAGAGGATAGCTTAAAGCTGTTGAAGCCTTACATGAGGACACTCTCAGTGAACGGCCGAATGTGTAGGGTATTGAGGGACTCGGCGGCCACAATGGATGTAGCGCATCCAAGTTGCGTATCTTCCGAAGACTATATAGGAGAGTGTGCCTGGATTCGGCAAGTGGCAGAAAAGCAAAGCGTCTGCCTACCGATAGCGAGGGTTGTAATCGAGGGCCCTTTCGGCCAATTGTGTACGGAAGCAGCAATTTCAGCCAACCTTCCGGAGCACTTCCCTTACCTATTTTCAAATAAGTCTGAGGAAATGTTAAAAACACGTGGAGAATCATTTGCCACCGAAATAGCTTGCATGGCCCTTACCCGTTCGAAGGCGCGCGAGCTGACGCAACAGCTGAGCAGCTCACCCTCTGGGGAGCAGACGTCCGAGGGCAGTGTAGGAAAACCTGAGGTAGCTGCGACGGAAAATGAGTCTGCCATGCGAGTTGTCGAGACGGAAACTGGGGCTATGGTCGACAACAGCGAGGAAATATCTCTAACGCCCGAAAACGAGGACTTGGTGACAGGCTCGGTGTTAACACCCGCGTCCACTAGTTGGTGTCAGCTAGCCAGAACCGACCGTGCAACGCTAGTGGTCGATCAAAAGGCGGATCTCGCACTCTCTATGCTGCTAGATGCCATACATAAGGAAGGTAACTCTAGGAAGAACGTTTCGTTCTACACCCAAAACGAGGTGTTGCATCGCAGGTATGAGAACGCTGAAGGGCGGGTCTACAACCAAGTGGTAGTTCCACTAAAATACCGGCGGAACATTCTCGACCTGGCCCACAGCAACGCATGGGCGGGCCACTTAGGTATAAAGAAAACGAAAGCTAAGCTGGCTCAGGAGTTCTACTGGCCCGGGTGCTGGAAGGATGTAGAGATGTTTGTCCGTGAATGCGACACTTGTCAGCGGATAGGAAAATCAACAGACAAATGGAAGGCACCAATGAAACTAGTGCCAATAATCACAGAACCCTTCCGTCGGCTCGTGATTGACATCGTGGGGCCTCTGCCTCCATCTAAATCAGGATATCGGTACGTCCTGACCGCGCTGTGCGTTGCCACCAAGTTCCCGGAGGCAATCGCACTGAAAGAGTTGAGTTCAGTATGCGTGGTGGACGCATTGTTGTCTATTTTTTCTCGGGTGGGTTTTCCCTCGGAGATACAGTGTGACAACGGAAGTGTGTTCACAAGCTGCCTTACGACTACATTCCTAGAACGCTGCGGGATAAAAATCGCGCATAGCTCTATTCACCATCCACAGTCGAACCCTGTGGAACGCATGCACTCGGTCATGAAACGCGTTTTGCGAGCTTTGTGCTTTGAGCATAAAAGTGACTGGGAGGGGTGTATACCAGCTGCGATGTTTTCTCTGAGGTCGGCCCCACACGAGAGTACGGGTTTTAGTCCGGCTGAACTTGTCTACGGCAGGAACTTGAGAGGTCCGCTGCACTTGATACGAGAGTCATGGACTGGATATGGGGAGGACCCTAATGTGGTTTCCTATGTACTGGATTATTGGGGCGACTGGGGACTACACGTGAAGTGGTGGAGAGCAACATGCGCGCAGCACAGGCGCTTTCCAAGGCCCGTTACGATAAGTCAGCTCGAAAGCGAGTCTTTAGAGTGGGCGATGAGGTGATGCTGTTGTGCCCTTCAAGAAAAAACAAGCTGGACGTACAATGGGAGGGACCAGCGACAGTGATGTCAGTGCTTTCAGACACCAACTACGAGGTAAAGTGGGGTCGGAAATGCCCCAAAGTGTATCACAGTAACCTAATGAAACCCTACATGCGACGAAAAGCAGTAGTAAACCTTGCACTCAATGTTCCTGAGGATGAGGGCGCGGAAATCCTTTGTCTTTCCGATGGCACGGTCAGCAGCACGTTGTCCGATAGGGTAGACACAGGGAACACCCTAAGTAAGGCTCAAAAGGAAGATTTAGAGCTTTTAGTACAGGAATTCGCTACCGTTTTCTCCGAGAAGCCAGGCAAAACGGATGTGATTAAGCACGACATTGAGCTGACGGTTAACAAGCCGATCAGCTGTAAGCCGTATCGGGTGTCACCTAGACAGAGAGAGATACTAGAGGCCGAAATTCGCCGCATGATCGACCTAGGTGTTATCATCGAAGCAGACAGTGATTTCACCTCGCCTTTGATTTTGGTTGAGATTCCGGGCCGTGATCCAAGGCCATGCGTGGACTATCGCCGCTTGAACTCTGTAACAGTCGACCAGACTTACCCTATTCCTAACATTGAAGAGAGGGTAGAGACAGTGTCTAAGGCGAAATACATTTCTACGTTAGACCTTATTAGGGGGTATTGGCAGGTCCCTTTGACAGAGCGCGCGAGTCGATACGCTGCTTTTATCTCACCCCTGGGCACTTTTCGTCCTTTGATGATGAGCTTTGGGCTCAAGAACGCGCCGTATTGTTTCAGCCGCCTGATGGATAAGGTTCTCCACGGGCTCGAGAAATTTGCGCTGCCTTACCTAGACGATGTGGCGATATTTTCGGACAAATGGGAAGACCATGTTGAACACCTTCGGATGGTTTTGGAACGGATCAAAAATGCAGGTCTTACGGTAAAGAGAGAGAAATGTCATTTGGGCTGTGCTGAAGTAAGCTATTTAGGGCACATTGTAGGAAATGGGCGTCGTCGACCGTCCGAACTCAAGGTAGCCGCGGTGGTCGGTTATCGTCGTCCCAGCACTAAGACCGAGATGAGAGCATTCCTCGGCCTCACAGGTTACTATCAGCATTACGTCCCGAATTACTCCGAGATTGCCAGCCCTTTGACAGATAGTTTACGCAAGACCGAACCTGTGAACATTCAATGGGACTCTAGGAAGGAAGACGCTTTTCAGAAGCTGAAGCACGCATTGAGTGAGAAACCCGTCTTGAGGGCACCGGATTTTGCAAAACCTTTCACTATTCAGTGTGATGCAAGCGAACGCGGTTTAGGAGCAGTGCTATGTCAGACGGACCAGAGTGGAGAGGAGCGGCCGGTTTAGTATTTGAGTCGCAAATTGAGCAGCAAGGAAGAGGCTTATAGCACTTCGGAAAAAGAATGTGCTTGCATTGTTTGGGCCGTACAAAAACTAGGCTGCTATGTTGCTGGCTCTAAGTTTATTATAGAAACTGATCACTCTCCACTAACCTGGTTACACCAAATGTCACCTAAGAATGGTCGTTTGCTCAGATGGAGCATAGCACTGCAGCAGCACAATTTCGAGGTGCGCTACAAGAGAGGTGGCCTTCATACAAATGCAGACGCCCTAAGTCGAGCGTTTTGACTCGTCAAAAGACGCGGAAGGTTTGTTTGATTTTTTGTTTACCTTTACCTAGTTTATGTGTACTCTTTTTTTTTCAATGTGTTACAGTGAGGGCGTAGAGAAATTTTTCACTGACTCCCTCGTTGTCCCGAGCTCTACAGTTTGCTTGTTTTGCTTGATTATAATGTTATCTCGATTCCAAATGGAATTACGTATGAAAGAGTTACTGGACACTTGTCCCGATTAGTATGCACATTGTTTCCTTGAGCTTAAGTTATTAAGATAAGATGTTTGCTTTGTAAAATCTGAGGCCTGGCGATGAGAGTGGCGTGCACGCGGTGCTTGTCGCATTGTGTGTGGCTGACAAAGGTCGTTTCTTGGAGCTTGTCACCCACTTTTCACCGAAGCGGTGCGCCGAGGCCAGCTCTTGGAGCATTCCAGTTTGACCAGGCCCTTCGAGAAAGCAAGAGCCTTGCCGGAACGTCGCCGACATCGATCCGGCCGAGCTGCATGGAACAACTCGACCTCCCGATGTATCATCTGGCGGCGGGGGTGCTGTTGTGCCTCGCCCAAGTTCCACGTGGTCTTCGCGGCCTGCTGGCACCTGGCAGCTGTTGATGAGTCAACCCTGCACTGGGACGGCGACGGACGCGGACAATCGGGAAAAACCACATCGCCGGCTCCTCTTGACACAAAAGTCGTTGGCCAAGCTTTTGTCAGCAGCCGAGAGCAACACTCCGAAGCAGCGTCGACCCAGCAGCTGTACGGGGTATTCTGCATTGCTTGAGTCAACCTGGCTGCATCAGGGAGCGACTTTGCGCATGGGATTCCACGTCATCTCACTGTGGTGCCACGCTGGCGCGTGGGGTCTCCCTCACCAAACAGCGAACTGGGCATGCCTTGCCCCCTTTCCTAGGTTCAGAGGGAGGCGGTGTTTGGCTTTCCCTCTTCGGGGACGGAGAGGAAGACGACGATCTCATTGGAGTATCCTGCGCATAATTTTCTTTGCAAGGGATCTTGGGAAGGCGGACGATGTATAAAAACGCTAGCGCAGAGGCGCTCGTGTGTGATTCTCTTTTCATGTTGTACCACGCTACCATGTAAATACTGTATATAAACATTTTTTTCTCCTTCTCCGGCTCCTCTACTCGTCCTCTCCGGGGACTCGGATGGCCCGAGTCCGCACCACGCTACACAATGGCGCAACAGCGCATGCACTTTCAGGAGAAGTTTATTTGTAAGGACGAGCACGCATTGCACACAATGTTATACGTCGAGACAGTTCTACAAGAGTGCGCTATAGAACGAGGCTCTACCAGAATGCTTTGAAGGACTCTGGCTCTACCGTCCTCATGCGCAGTATCCGACGGACAGCGGTTGACGCTGAGCGCCGAGATTAGCAGAAAGAGAGAGATAGAGAGATTCGATCCGTATTGCACTTCTCTATGGAAAAGACGAAATGAGCACGATGCTATAGCGTGACCCCGTGTGGTGGCTTCTGCGAATTACTTTTTCCCGACCTGAAACAGGCGGCACGCACAATAAAGGCACGATTCAGATAAGAAAGAGCGGACAAAACACGAAGCCTTTCTTTGGGGCCCCATGCAGAATGCAATCCCGGAACAAGGTCAATGATCAGCGCCGGCACGCGTAAACTGTAGCTGCTACGCGGTCGCGCATTCGGCGCACAATGGTATAACCTGCTCTCCATATGCAATCGTGCGCTTTGCGCGAAGAGAAAACTGCAACCGCAAGAGCGCGCAGCGCGCTATGCGGGCACAACTCTCCGGCGGCGGCGACGACAAGCTCGAAACGCGAATGCGTTTATGTGCGCGCTGTATAGGTCGCCGTCGTCGTCGGTTGGGCGAACAAAAGCGCAGAAAGGGATCTCATTTCGGGCTCTTCCACATAGGCGGGGGTGACGAGTGGAGGAGGGCGAGTCGCTGCCGTTGTTCTGGGCTCGCGGGTGCGTCGAGCAGAGGAAAAGAACCGAGCGTCTTACGACGAAGCGCGCCATCCTGACATTCTTTTGTGCGTCGTTCTCACGTCGTCGTCGAGTGCCAGCGCGGTGTCTTCGGCGCGTTTGTCTTCCTTCCATGCATTCGCGCATGCATTAAAGAGGAAATAAAGAAAGCCCTAGCCGCTTTCTTCATCTCTTCTTTTTGCCCTGTTTGAAGTTGGCTGCCGTGGGTCACACAGCCTTCGCACATGTGCGCGGAAATGTTTTTTTTTTTTTTTTTTTTTTGCACAGCGCGAGGCACTCGTCTTTCGTCGACGTCTTACAACGACTCGCTGAAACGGCGAAAGGGCCAAGGGCGGCGGGAAACGTGCCGCACTGTTTTCCCCGTCGCCGTCATGTTGCGATCCAAGGCGCTGTTGCGATGAATTCGCGTTGCCTGCAACGCACACGTTGGCATTCGACCCTGAGCCTCTCTTAATTTGCTCGCTCGGTTTCGTGTCTCTGCGTGACGTGAGCTAGAATTCACGCAAGTGGAAAGAAAAGGAGGACAACGACTCGGATCGGTCTTAAGCTCTCAGCACAACGATTTTTCGCCGTTAATCTACGGTACTTTTCGTACACATACTATCGTGTGCGAGGCAACATTACGGAAGACAGTCGCGTTTTTCGCGGCCCCTGCGGGCATTTTGCAAGCAGCTCCTTCAACGACACCTTTCAAGCTCCAAAGCACGCTTTACCTATAGAAGCAAAGCTTATTATAAACAGCAAGAAGACGCACAGATTCATTTCGCAACTCATGATGTTGAAATGGGCGAAGAAAACGAAAGTAACGAAGCTATACGCACAAACCTTTTCGCGCATAGTTACAAAACAAAACTGCATGTACTCTGCGGTGGCGCAGCACTCGTGGTGCTCAGCCGCTGAACCAAGGTCGCGGGTTCGACGAACCAAGGTCGCGGGTTCGACCACGGCCATGGTGGTTGCATTTCGATGAAGGCGATGTGGTAGAAGCTCGTGTGTTGTGCGATGTCCGCGAACGCTAAAGAACAGAAGGTCGAAACTTCCGGAACCCTCCACTATATATATATATATATATATATATATATATATATATATATATATATATATATATATATATATATATATATATATATATATATATATATATATATATATTGTCAGCGGCACTCGAGTTCGCACAGCTGAATTCTCCGGCAGCGCCTCCTTCTCCTGTAGCGTCTCCGTGCTTGCTCGGGAAGCGCTGCACTGCGTTAACGTGGACTCCGAGCCCTGAGCGCGTCCACTCGACGCGGTTGCCCATTGGTTCAACGAACATTAAAAAAAAACAAAAGTGAGCCTTCGAGCCGGGAGCGCATAGCGACGCATCGCCAGAGAGAGGAGAACGAGCCGAGATTCGAGCCGGGACCGCAGAACAACGCATCGCAGAGCGAGCCGAGACACGAGTGGCGTCGGAGGTAGCCGATCGAGCTCCTGCACCGAGTCCAGTTTCCTTTTACATGCAACCACTGCCGATTCACCTGTAACTTAGCACAATACAGTTTTTCTTAAAATTTGAACCTTGCCTTGACTACATTCATTCGGACATCGCTGACAATATATATATATATATATATATATATATATATATATATATATATATATATATATATATATATATATATATATATATATATATATATATATATATATATATATATATACGGGGTCTCTTCTCATAACCATATCGTAAATTTGACACGTAAAATCTCAGATATTATTACTACAAAAGTAAGCGTTATGGATACGACGAGCGACTATGCAGATATCGAAGCGGTTCTCCTCAAAGAATTGTTCGGAATAGCTTGCTTCAGCTCGAAACAAACTAAACAGCGATTCTACCACGGCGCATTGGGCATCTTCGCGTTGGCACAAGACCGTTCCGTGTATACACACATGTTATCGGGGCTTCGGTAATCGTGGATACGACAAGTAGGGCATATAATATGGCGTCCTCATTTAAACCGTGTGAATGGGAAAGGAGCCGTGAGAGGGCGTGCAACAGCACCAACATGGGACTGTGCACATCGATCAATACATTCCTACTTTTACGGAGAGAGAAGGCGAGATAGCTATTCAAAGTCGCCAAGAATTACGAAGAGAACGTCGAAAGAGAACACTGCGAAAAGCTGGGCGCATCACTTAGTGTGGTCTATGTCAAGTGCGTCGCACAAAAAGTTCCAACGAAGAGAGTTTAGGAACGCGCGTGTTCTTTTTAATTAACCGATGCCGGCGTGGCGCGTCGCAAGCTTTAATCAATTGTTCGACAAAAAGCGTGTGGCTAATTCACACGTTTGCGATTGGCGACTGAAAAGCGACTCAAGGCGACTTCCGTTCACACCTGAGCGAGAAATAGATACCCGTTGTTGCAGAGAATTCACGTCTGCTGGCGTTGCCGTTGCCGCTTACAGTAAGTCAACGCTGTTCCTGAACATTTTATTGGTTCAGAGCTTTGCGACAGCAGTGCTAGCTGTGACTGAAATATTGAACATAATATTTGTAGGAGTTTAACGTCCCCAAAATTATATGATTATGAGAGACGCCGAACGTGTGGTGGTGGTGGTGGTAAAAAACATTTATCGAGAAAAGCCCTGGGAGTTGTGGAGGGCTCCGAAAATTTTGACCACTTGGGGTTCTTTAAAATGCACGTGATTCTAAGTCATACCCGCCGTTGCCGGAGGAGAGGGGGGGGGAGGTAGGTGCCTCTTTTTTCGCCCGAAGTTTGGATAGAGGTGTGCGCGTTTTATCGAGGATATTAACAAAGAATAGCTATTTTTCAAGGCCTTCGACAGATACCCCCCCCCCGCCACACCTCCCCTTCCCCCGAAAAATATGCTGGCTTACGGGCCTGACCTAAGTATACAAAGACCTCAAGCATTTTCGACTCCATCGAAAATTTGGCTGCCACGGCCGGGATTCAATCCCACAACTTGCTGGTCAGCAGTCGAGTACCATAAACATTAGACCACCGTGACGGGTAAAAATATTCAACAGAGAGTGACTGAGACAAAGCGACCACTTGCGACCGTATGCGAATAACTTGAGCCGCGTGAGCGAGCTTTACACACATGCTGCTCACGGAACTTCACCTCGAATGGTAGAGGCTCGTGTACTGTGCAATGTCAGTGCAGGTTGAAGAACACCAGGCGGTCAAAACTTCCACAGCCTTCCACTACGGCGTTTCTCACAATCACATCGCGGTTTTGCGACGTACAACCCCAGATATTATTATTAGTAGAATTTTTCAGCGCAACATGCACCAAGCTTGACTATCATATCGAGAATACGACGATAAAATGAAACGAAAAAAAAAAGAAGTTGGGTAGAAGCGACAGAGCAAAGCCCGTATACGAATGAAGTACGCTGCTTTAGGCTATAATTTTCTGGCACCGCCCATGCCGGCGAGAAAACAGCTCGGAGGCCGATGGTGTGGATAAAAAAAAAAAAGAAGCATGGCTACACCCAACGCGCGTGCCAAGACAGCTGATCCATCACTTGATCCCCTCGCTATATTTATCGGTATGTAGCGCACACGCAGGAATCGGCCTTCCAGAGAAAGAGAGAGGCAAATTAAAAGATGTCTTCCCGCCACGTCGCCCCATGGAGTGACGTCGGCTGTCACACGGTGCGCAGTCGGCTGCAAATGCTTGCTTGAGAAATCGTCTGCGCATTCGCTCAAATCAGAGTGGTCATAAATATTGTCAGGTATTTCGACGTAGGCACAGCGCGCGTCCCGATACAAGGGGTATTACGAAGCAGCTGTCCTGACGGTGCTGTGTTTGGTATCCCGTTGCACTAATGTCTCGGCTAAAGACTTAGTTGTTGTGGAGGGTTTACTTTAGAGCTAGCAAAACATGGGTGCATCTGCGGTGCTCCGAAATGTGCAAATACACAGGCAGCTGCTACATGCGGTGAAAATAATTACATTGTCACCAAGAGTGAAGGCGCTTAATTAGGCGTGTCATTTACAATGAGGCTAAAGTGAAAAGGCACAGCAGACATAGCGCGTACGATAATGCTTTGAGAAAAAAAAACAGTTACGTGAAAATTTAAACAGTATTTCAAGCCCTTGATGCGAACGATGTGCTATATAGGTTACCGCATATTAGCTGCAAAGGAAGAACATTGTAGCCAAGTGTATACGTCGAACATATTCTGGTGGCCTTTTATGTTTCTTTATAAGATACCAGAACAGGTCAGCGTTCTTCATTGCTGCATGTATAAACCGGCCTGTCACTTTAGCCTGCAGTGTTTGCTCGCTTCGCTTTACTGTCACCCGGCTGTCTATATATATATATATATATATCACACAAACATTGGAATCTTTCGGGCGCGGTGGACAGGAAATGTCCTCCCTAAGATCATGCAAACACGCGAAATGCTTTGCAAATCTTTAAAAAAAAAAACACCACCCAAGTACAACGTCGTATAGCGAAAGCTGAAAGGTGCTGCCGCGGTGTTTAGCATTGGGTTCAGCTTGACGTGGCACTGAAGCCTTTCACAACTATGGGTTACATGTTCGTGATTCTTAGTGCGGTTAGACAAACGTATGGCTTGGGTTTACCATATAGTGTTTATTTCAGATGCCACACATCGTGACTCTCATGATCACAGTCATGGAGAAGAGAAATGGGCGCTTAAATGCGCTTTGCAATGCGTTAATCACCGTGGTTGTTCTCGAACCCCAGGTGGTCACAGACGTCGCAGCCGAAGCCAAAGTGACGCTGGAGAAACTCCCGCCGAAAGGGGGCGTTCGCCCCGGCGAACGCGCTCCCGAAATCATCACGTTGACACCGCAACGCCACCAGTTCGGGGTATATATACACTGCGCAAATTTATTTATTTATTTATTTAGTTAGTTATTTAGTTATTCATTTATTTATTTGTGCATTTATTAATTTATTTATTTACGACGATATGTTGTGGGAAATCAGGAGGAAAAGCTGATACAATCAGCTTGTGGGTGTCGTGGCCCCCCTACACGTGTTACAGCGTAAAAGGTGGTAACGAACAAAAAAAGACACAAAAACGAAATGCACATATAATATACTATACATGAGTATCCTTCATGCAAAAAAAAAAGTATTAGGTGCCTCTTTCCCTTCTTCAAGAACCACGCATCGCTGGGCGTAGTGTTGTTGCAACCGTCTGACATCGCGAGCTAGCTCGGCGGCGTGGTTTGCAGGATCTGCCCACCACCAGCGTTCGCATTCCCGTTCGCGATTCAGCGCGGCTTGAAAGGCTGCCGATTTTCGGTATACGCAGTTGCTTCCAGCCCTCGGCCTCCCGGGACTACACCATCGGCCCGACGAATGCGAGCTCTCTCACGTTTCCACTGCCGGCACTCTTCTATCTATAGGGTTGTCCGTGGCATACCCATGTGGAAGGTTTCAGGAGAAACTGATGCGCGCTTTGCGACGAGATGGACGACGTCAGTCGCAACGCAACCAATGGCGCGCGTGCTTAGGTGTGATGCTGAGAATGACGTATACTGATAGGACAGCCAACGGAGGCCACTCGTGACACCACTGCCGGGCAGTTTTTCGCTTCCCGTATACAGCTGTAGTTGTAAAAGCGAGAGAAAGCACCTAGTGTATACGAAAATTAAGTCTATTTATATCCGCGGGTTCGATTCCGGTCATGGCGGTCGCAATTGTGATGGAGGCTAAAATGCTGGAGGAGGGACAGCGTGCCTCATAGCCATATCGCAACTTCTATACACACACAACCATGGTGCGATTACATCAATTGTTGCTTGTACGCTGCAGCTGAAGCGGCATCGCACATCACTTGCTGTGAACGCCTGTCAGACGTCGCATGCAGCATACGACTGTAGCACTGCACGCCTTATTTCTGATTGACCACTGCTATATAGCGATAAGGCATCAGCGAAGAATCGATCCACAAGTTCTCCTTTCGTTCGGTCCGATGCATTCAGGGACACATCAGTCGGCGGCCAAGCTCCGTCCACCCCGATTTCACGCTGCCTCGAAATGGCTCACTGGTTCGCGCTCCGCGAATCTCCGAAACGGAATGCACATGTCCGATGGCATTGCAATGCACGCTGCTGGTATACAGCTAGTGAGCGAGAGAGAGAGAGTGACCGCAACATACCAGACAGCACTTATTTCGCCCAGCTTGTGTATACAGAGCAATGTTCTCAAACGAAACGAGGTCGGCACACGGACTCGTCGATTTAAAAGCGGGTCGGCGTGCAATCGCCTCGCAGCCCGAATGTACTCGCGACGGCTTTTCTCGGATGAGCAGGTCGCATGCAGTTTCCGCGATTGCACGATGCGTCATTAAAGACAGCGAACCAGAAGATGCCGAGGAGACGAAAGGCGTACGCGCACCGTTACAAGCGAAGGCGTCCAGGCAGCTGGTGCGGAACGCGGGAGGAAACAGCGTCCGCGCGGCGAGACAGCGCCAATCCGGGCCAATCGCGCGACGTGCGCCCGTCACGGTCGCGTGGAGCGCCGTGCTCGAAGACGCGCGGTTCTTCTGGCCGCCGGACCTGTCCTGCCGCTGCTCCTAAAATATCCGCTCGTATACGGACCATTTCGGCCGAAACCGCGTCATCGGGCGTGAGACGAAACCTTCAGGAAACGACGCTGGAATTACGTGGTCGTCAACTCGACCTAGATTGCGCGGACAATGAAACATTTCACCGGATGTATACGCTGTCCAGCCGGCAACAAAAGACTGCGGGACACGGGTTCCACGGCAATCTTTCTGTCCGTTAAGGCATGACACTTCTAATTCAGTGGATGGCCATGCATGCTATAGTGGTCGCAAGCAGAGGCGTTGCCAGAAATTTTTTTGGCGAAAGAAGGGGGCTTCAACCATACTTTGTGTATAGCTTGAAGTGAAAGATATGCATACCTTATGCAGGCTTTATGTTTTCACGTTATGTTTACTTTCTGTTTTTGTACTTTATGTGTAACCGTGCATGCAAGCAATCGTGTGTGTGCGCGTGTATATAAAAAAAAGTCACAACTTTGCCGCAAAGGCGAAGCAATGACCGCGATAGCAACAAATTGGAAAGTCACGCGCAGAATGGCAAGCAGATCGAAACATGCCCCGCGTTTCTCACGCACAAATGACGCACGAAACGTACTCACAGGTACAGATGAACGCGAATAAGAGTCTCAGTTGTTACTTAGCTGTGTCTGAACAGCGCGCCCTTTTCGCAAACGGAGGCTGTGCAACGATTGTAGTGACCTTTGCGCACCCCGTAATTACAACAGAATCGTTCCAGTGCAAGTCCAACGCCAGCCAAAACGTATGATCCTCCCAACCTGGAGATAAGGGCGCGCGAAAGATCGTCCACTTCCCTCCTCTCCGCGGGCCAAAGTACGCATGACAGATAAGAGCCTCCGCGCGCTCATTGCGCCATCTCACTGATAATGAAAACACGATAGTTTCGGAAAGTGAAAACATCGGCAGATCTCCCGTATTTTGGGAAACTATGTTATGCAAAGCATGCGGAGGGAAAGGTGACTGTGTTGTAATATTTTTAATGGGCGAAACTTCACGAAATGACGCTAAAGATATGTACAAATGCTGTGCGCACAGACATACGTTAAACAGGCGCGTGTTTACTGTTGCGTAACGATGCCAACAGCAACATGGGTTTTAGCAACACCAGAAACGGTAGGCTGATATGTAGCGCTTGTACCACCAAGGATGGCGGCCCTAAACACTGCTGGATAAATGCGCTTCAGTGGATGGCACTTCTGATGGTCGTTAACCCGACGTGACGGCTGTATGATATGGGTACGTATGTACTGTTTGTAAGATTGGATAGCCAGCACTGCAACCACAATTGACGTTTCACGGTCCCTACGGTCTACTTGAAAAGCAGTTCCGAGACCTCACGGTTCTTTGAATACTTGATTGCCACGCAGAATGCTGGGGTTCGATTCCTGCTGAGACTGTGATATTTATTATATGCGTTCGTTGGGCCAACGTTCGATGCCAGCTTTTCCCTTAAATCTCGTGCTTTAAAATTATTCCCGTGTGTTCTCGCTGTTCCTGGGTAGATATGAAGTATCAATCAACTGCACGTGGCACATACCCGCCCGCGGATATGTGCCACTGTCTGGCGGAAAGTGTTTCACTACGTACGCGACGGGATTGTAAGATTAGTCATGTCATGACCAGTCAGTCGTATTCGTCAAACCATCTTACCCTCCCATATTAATTTTGGTTCACCCCGAGTTAAGGTGGTGATCACAAGAGCACTTAGACGTAGGCGGCTAGATAGATAGATAGATAGATAGATAGATAGATAGATAGATAGATAGATAGATAGATAGATAGATAGATAGATAGATAGATAGATAGATAGAGATAGATAGATAGATAGATAGATAGATAGATAGATAGATAGATAGATAGATAGATAGATAGACAGATAGATAGATAGATAGATAGATAGATAGGATAGATAGATAGATAGATAGATAGATAGATAGATAGATAGATAGATAGATAGATAGATAGATAGATAGACAGACAGACAGACAGATAGATAGATAGATAGATAGATAGATAGATAGATAGATAGATAGATAGATAGATACAGACAGACAGACAGACAGACAGACAGACAGACAGATAGACAGACAGATAGATAGACAGATAGATAGATAGATAGATAGATAGATAGATAGATAGATAGATAGATAGATAGATAGATAGATAGATAGATAGATAGATAGATAGATAGATAGGCAGGCCGGAGAGGCCTTTGCCCTGCAGCGGGCGTAGTCAGGATGATGATGATGAACAGCAAAACAGCATTATAATAACTGTGCACTATAAACGGGTAGTATATGATATACTAATGACACCAATTAGTCATGTAACTGTTCTATTCGTAAATGTTGTAATGAGACCTATCAGTAAACTGTTGCAACGATTCAAGGCACTGTGTTCTCTGCTATACAGGCGAGCGGTAAGCTGTTCATAATGAAGTCAGTAAATGAGGTTTATACAAATGCAGAATTCACACTATTGCGCGGTGACAGACGTGCAGAACAAGGCTGAGCAAGTGGTATACATCGATCGTTCCCTGTTTATTGCTTATAAATAGCTGCGCGATGGCTATGAATTGTTCGTGGTTTAAAAAGAACCGACGACGAAGTAATTGATTGATTTGTGGGGTTTAACGTCCCAAAACCACCATATGATTATGAGAGACGCTGTAGTGGAGGGCTCCGGAAATTTTGACCACCTGGGGTTCTTTAACGTGCACGCACCCAAATCTGAGCACACGGGCCTACAACATTCCCGCCTCTTGCCCCACCGCGGTGGTCTAGTGGCTAAGGTACTCGGCTGCTGACCCGCAGGTCGCAGGATCGAATCCCGGCTGCGGCGGCTGCATTTCCGATGGAGGCGGAAATGTTGTAGGCCCGTGTACCCAGATTTGGGTGTACGTTAAAGAACCCCAGGTGGTCAAAATTTCCGGAGCCCTCCACTACGGCGTCTCTCATAATCATATAGTGGTTTTGGGACGTTAAACCCCACATATCAATCAACATTCCCGCCTCCATCGGGAATGCAGCCGCCGCAGCCGGGATTTGAACCCGCGACCTGCGGGTCAGCAGCCGAGTACCTTAGCCACTAGACCACCGCGGCGGGGCAACAACGACGAAGTAAGGCGGGCAGTACTGACGAGGTCAGTGGTTTAATGTTACATGGCTTTGTGTCATCGCTTCATTTATAGCAAATCTGAAACGCTGTTTATATGAATACCTTTACCGCATAATGTTCGCATTCTTCGTCATTTTCTACGTACTCATACTCATTGTTCTGTGTATACATAGTCCCAGTCTTTTTTGTTCCAACTTTTGTGAACTGTATTTAAGTTCAACCCACTCCTGCATCGACCCGAGAAGGGCTCGCCATATTGTGAAATAAATAAATAAATTTCGAGTGAATTGGTTCAATCAAGGTATCTGCATACGTACGCGGAAAATAACTGAGCGTCCTGCTGCTGCAGTCTGAAGGGGTGCATTCACCACTGCCAAAACGTTTATTTCCGTGGCTGTTGCTTTCGGTCACACCCTCCGCAGTAGTTTAGTGGTTACAACCCTTCACTGTTGACCCTAAGGTCACGGGATCGAATACCTGCCGCGACAGTCACATTTTGATGGAGGCGCGGTGCTACATGTGCCTAGATTCAGGCTCACGTTAGAGTCCCAAGTGGTCCCGAATTTCCGGAGCCACCCACAATACGGCGTCTTTCGTAACCATTCCGGGGTTTTAAACGTAGAAACCGTGTTTCAGTTCAAGTACGACTGACGGAACACAAGAGAAATTCCACCGTTTGCATGTAGCCTTCATTACAGTCTCTTTCTCTCCACTTTCTCGAAAAAATGGTTGCAGTTCAATAACTGTACCGGAAATCCGGGAAAGTATAGTAATAATTGTTGAAGTTTCACGTCCCCAAATCACAATATGATTATGAGGGAGACGGTGGTGAAGGGCACCGGAGATTTCGATCACGTGGGGCTCTTTAGCCTGCACATATATGTAAGCACACGGGCCTTTATCAAAAAGCGACCGCCGTGGTCGGGATCCGATCCCGCTACCTTCGGCTCAGCAGTCCCCATGATCACCTATACCATCATAGAGGGTCTGGGCGAGGGCACCTCTTTAATAGAAACTCTGGCACACCACGCGGACGCACCCATTCTGGAATTACGGGGCCAAGGGGTGTTGCCTTCCTCATTTAGGACCCCGGGCTGTCTCCGGGTGGGCCCGGCAGGCTCCGCTTTGGTCTCACGGAGCTGGCCTCGCCGCCGAGCTACGCTTCATCAGAGGTCGCCATCGAGAGAAATCACCCGCGATGCAGAGGCCCGCAAATACGCGTGTGTGCTCTCGCGCCGCGCCCATACCTCTTTCGCCCAGTTAGCCCCGGGAGCAGAGCCTCCCACGTGCACCTGTTGACGGGCGGTCGACGAGGCGACAGTGCTGCTGCAGTGCGGCACGCAACAAACACGCCTCGCCCTCGAGGGAAATGTTGCGCGCCTCCTCGGCGAGCGACCACATCAATGCCGTAGAAGGCTGTCTAGTCTTCTCGGCGGCACCGAAGAAACTAGGCCGCAATATCGCTCATAAAACACGATTACAAAAAAAAAAAAAGATTGCTCAAGCAGCTTGCTAGCACAACTGGCATGACTTTTTTTTTTTTTTTTTTTTTAGCGGCGAAGCTCCGTATAGCAACACCTGTTCGTCCCTCGTAGCCATTGTAGTATGCAACAAGTATAACATTTTGACCTCCAAGTTGGTGCCGGTGAGAGATTTCTTCTGTGCGTTGTTGAACAATAAAAAAAATAGTGCTCAATGTGCATGCCAATGGCTGCTTATGGGGAATGAGAGACAGGGGCATTCGGCTTTTAGTTAACGCGCACGCTGCGATCCCCATTAGCAGCCATTGGCATGTACATTGAGCGCTATCTGACAAGAAAGGGTTGTTACGTTATACTCGCTGGGTGTAACCTCCTGACATTTAGAAAGGTTTAGCGAGCGTTGAGCCGCAGTGCCATGAATACAATGAACTAGTATATATACCATGAACTCGAGGTGGTTAAAGGTGGGAAGTAGACCCGAAGCGCAAGCCGTAAGAAAGTGTGCGTGTGCCACCTCTCGTTTAGTCCATGGAATGTCCGCTGGATGGCGGTGCTTCTATATAGGGAATATATGATAAAAAGATGCGAGATGGTGGTACTTGGACTGTTGAATAGATGGACTAACGGACACACAGACAGATGCATGGATGGACGCATGAGCGGACGCAGGGGCGTATGCATGGACGAACGCAGGGACGGACGCACGAACAGACGCACGCACGGACGGGCGGATGGACGGACGAATGCTTCGCTTACTCTCCATTATTCACTCCGTGGATATGCTGCGAATTTTTTCACTACTCGCGTTAACGCAATTCACTCCATCTTCCTCATATATAACGTATACGAGAACAAACGCCGCTCCACCTCATGCTCATTGCGAGCCCTCCAGGTGCGAAGAAGACACACATACACTCTTCACCTTCGCGGAAGAGGAATCTCCGAACATGCAAGGTCCCAACAACAAGCAAAGCCCGGCCGAGGACGAACGGCGTTGGAGGGGCGTTTTCCGCGGCCGCCGCCACGGTGTCTACCGCGAGCGGGCGATGAATAAGCTCGCAAGGGCGCCAACGAGCGTCGGCTCTATTCAGCACCGTTGCATCTTACCAGCTAGAGCTTGCTATAACGGCGGCCGCGCGCGAAATTTTTAGCCCCGCTCGAGCGGTGTGGTCGCCCCAGAATAGAGCACGCACCGGGGGCTCGCGCCTCCAGGAGCTCAAATCGCAAAGAACCCCGCTGTTTTCACGTGTTTATTTTTTAGTTTTTGTACTGTTTACGACAGGGCATGCACTTTGACGCATTCGCTACTTGGTGAAGGTTTTTTGGCAGTGAACACCGGCAGGCTCGGAACTAGCGTGTATGGAAAGCGCGTCTTTTAAGCCGACGGCGAATTAACACGCACAACCCCTCAGATGCCGGCGTGCACCACGTGTCAAGCGTGTAATTATAATGAGGTGTAACGCGGGTGATGACGTCACGGCACTCCGCAAAATGAGTGAGGCCTTGGGTCTTTGTCAAAGGGCTTGTTTCATACTGAACACTCCTTGCGATCTGACGCTTTGTTCTCGTCAACTCAGCGACGACGACGAACTGAAAGGGGATAAAAAATGGCAGCATATCCATGGGGTAGATGATGGAGAGTGGGGCGAAGCATCCGTCCGTGTATTCGTTCTTGCTTCCGTCCACCCATGCGTCCATCCATGCGTCCATCCGCCCGTCCGTGCGTGCGTCTGTACGTGCGTCCGCACGTCCATCCATGCGTCCATCCATGCGCTCGTCCATGCATCCACCCTGCGTCCGCCCATGCGTCCATCCGTTCGTGCAGCCATCCGTGCGTCCGTCCATGCATCTGTTTGTGTGTCCATTCGTCCATCTAGTCAACACTCCAAGTACAACAATCTCGCATCTTTTCATTATATATTCCCCATATAGAAGCACCGCCATCCAGCAGACATTCCAAGGACTAAACGAGAGGTGGCACACGCACACTTTCTTACGGCTGGCGCTTCGCGTCTACTTCCCACCTTTAACCACCTCTGAAGTGGTTCTTAAGAGAAAGGAATCGAAAAGTGAGCCCCGTTATTGTCTGCTTCAGTG
Source organism: Rhipicephalus microplus (assembly GCF_013339725.1). Classification (NCBI taxonomy): domain Eukaryota; kingdom Metazoa; phylum Arthropoda; class Arachnida; order Ixodida; family Ixodidae; genus Rhipicephalus; species Rhipicephalus microplus. The sequence goes on from NC_051165.1 coordinate 257,685,057, forward strand.
AGCGACACCGCCACGAGCTCACAAGGGATGGGGGTGAGGAGGGATAAAAAGGGTAGAAGTAAAGGTATAGAAAAGTGGAAGAAGATGCAACAACTGAGGGGATAGGAGAGACAGGAAAGATGGAACAACGGTCACTGGAGTCCGAGGACGGGGTACACTTGCGAGAGATGTTGTCGGCGTCTGTAGATGGCGTAGAGCAGGTCCAGTAAATCAGAGCTGCGCTGTCGTCGAAGGTCGTCGGCGACAGGAGATGACGTAGGGCGAGCCCAGTCGGCCAGAGTTACGGTGACGCCGAAGGTCGCGAGCGCGCGGAGCGCGCGGGCGCACAACCGGTCGGCACGAAATCCAGGGAGCGTCCCTTTAACCACCTCGAGTTCATAGTATATACTAGTTCACTGTATTCATGGCACTGCGGCCCAACGCTCGCTAAACCTTTCTGAGACAAAGGAGGTTACGTCCAGCAAGTATAACGTAGAAACGTTTTCTTGTCAGATACTGCTTAATGTACATGCCAATTGCTGCTAATGGGGAATGAGAAACAGAAGGATTTGGCTTTTAGTTAACGCAAACGCTGCGATTTTTTTTATTGTTCAACAACGCACAGGAGAAATCTCCCACCGGCACCCCCTTGGAGGTCAAAGCGTAAGACATGTTATGTACTACGAGGGACGAACGGGTGCCGCTTTAAGAAGCTTCGCCCCTAAAACACATCTTAGACACGGCCTGATAAAACCTTTTCTCAAAAAACTCGCAGGTATATCAGGTGGCCGAAAAAAGAGCGAAACTCGGGAACAAGAAGCCCCGAGAAGTTTACGAGTTCATGCACCGAAGGTTTCCTATACGCGAATTTTCTCTTGTGTCCTGTGTCCAAATGATTAATATTTTGTGTCGCACTAACCAAAAAAAGTTTTAGATCTAACCAAAAAAGATTTAGATTAGATTAGCCAGCCACTTCCCATGTACACAGAAATACCTCGACAATGTCCGCAAGACGATTCGTACTTGGGTGCTATTCTGGACATTCCGCCATATTGGGAAATTTCGTAATGGCCGCATTTTAAGCCAATCAGAGAGGTCGTAGCAACTCATTTGGCCAATTAGCATCTATCAATGGCGGAATCTGGCAACATGGTGGAATTCGACAATGTCCAGAATAGCACCCCCGATAAGGCATTTAAATATGTGTTTTGTGTTGCATTGCATGCATACACTGGCGAACATAGGCGAATCGTACAAGTATTGTAACCAAGACGTCTACTTACGTGCCTAAAGCTACGGTGAGCAACGCAGACGAGGTGGATCTCTCCACAGGTCAGGAATACTGCAGCCGGGGTTCCTCGAAAACAGCGGCCGATCAGGCGACACGGAATCTGTGTTGGAAGCGGCATCGTTCAAGCACCACGCAACACGATGAGAAGAGAACAAAGCAAGCAACGAGCATTGGGTATTCGCGTTGTGGGTGGCACTGTAATCTTGTTAATGTCTTACTGCTCATAAGATAAACTCATGGTGTCAGTGTTGAAATTAAAATTAAATGTCTTGACATTGTTTAGCCGACGCATGGTATATAGTGCGCCATGAACTAAGATTGAAGGAGAAAGCGATCTCGCGACCATTTCTTCGTACGGGGCGACACAAGCTCTGGAAGCATTCTCAAATGACAATCTGGTATACATATTACCCATATTATCATCAGTAACATGAATCCTTCTCTCAGTGTGTTTTGCTAGCGTGATTCATATCAGACCTTTCCCAGGATCTGTTCCCTTAAGTATCCCTTTCACAAAGTTATACTGGCAGGGACAAGCTAGCACAACTGCGGGTATAAACCTATTCTAACGATGGGAAGAAACATTCGCTTTCCTGCAAGAATATTTTCCGCACAAAAACTGGTCCACAGAATATCTTTCTAAGCTTGTTCCCCATTCAAGCGAATGCGTGCGAGTGCCACAAAAGATGTTCAACAATTGCCGTGGAAGTGTCGTACAGCGCGAGAAAGAGAGTACAGCCGCAGGGACGTGTCTTAAATGAAAAAAAAAAAAGTAGGTCTGTGGTCCCGGTTTTTTGGAAGAAAAACTTGCTCGGGCATCCACAATAACTTTTTGCGAACTGCCACCTAGAAATTCAGTAGAAATTAGCCGTGTAGCGCCCATACGACGCACGGATACTAAAACTATTTAAATGGTATATATACCTGCATGTTCAGGAATACTTGAAATAAACGTTTGAAAGAAATTTATGTAGCGCGAGGCGAAAAAACGAACACAGGAAAGAATAGATTGAGAGGACAGAGTGCTACTATATAGCAACAACATGTTTATATTCGACCTCCAAGCCGTTTTTAAGCCATAATCGTCAGGCGAGCAAGCAGATAAGCACGTGTATTCAGATAAATGCACGACAATGTCATCTACCTACAAGAAAAAACGATAAATAGGACAACAAAAAACCACACTCTAAGCCAAAAGGGAGCAACAGGGGTATAGGGGTTGCACCTTTCAGGGAGCAATTGCATTGCCACTCCCATTACTGCCCTAAAAGGAGTAACTGCAGAGGGACGAACCGTTGCTCTCCTTTCAGTTCCTCCTTCGGGGGATGAACATTTACTCCCTCCAGTTCCTCCCTGCGGACCAACAGTTACTCCCACCAGTTGCTCCCTGCGGACCAACCATTACTCCCACCAGTTGCTCTTCTAAGAGCAACAGTTGCTCTTTACCGTTCCTCCCACGTGTTCGCAGTTACTCTCTGAAAACCAACTGCACATGCTTCCAGTTACTCCTTGGGGAAATGACTATTTATCTCGAGTATGCTTGTCACACGCTTAACACATGGCGAGAGCTCCTTGGAAGAGCACTGCTTGGCTGCTTCTAACACAAAAAGTGGACAATATTGAAAGAAAAATAAATGCTTTATTGTTCTTTTTATGAGGCGACGTGTGAGCACACGTAAAAGTAGACTTCGCCACACCACAGCCAGCACTAAACAAGCACCATAATACATCAAAGGTTTTCTGCGTCATCCGTGGAAAAACAATCTTGAATTTCTAGCGTGGGGCAGTCTGTGTACTCATTGGTGAGAGAAGGGCAACTTCTCCAATTCTGAAGAACTCAAGTTTCGCAGCTGGTATTTACATCAGGCTAGCGCAGCGGAATGTCACCTCAGGCATATGGGAAGCATCTCATTGCTGCAAGAAAAAAAAATAAAAGTGTGAGGTTAACCATGCCAGAATCAATACATAACAATGAGTCACACACACTGCAGCAGCGCTTACATTCTAGGCAAAACATTCTACTGCAAAACGAAATGTGAAAAAAAAGGAAGGTTCGGCCAAACGTTACTTGGCAAGCCATATAAATGCTGATGTGGTAGACGCTCTTCACATGATGTCTCAGACAGCAATATTCTAGAAGAAAATGTGTAGCACTTCAACAAGGCATATTTGTAGCAGTTAAAGATACCCTTAGGTTAAGTTAATTTGTTTCCTATACACAGCTGAGTGACATTTCTATGAGCCCATTCACCAATGGGCATTCTAAGGGAGATCATGTGTGTGGCACATAACACGTACCGTCCGCTCATGTTAAAATACTTATTTAGCTCATGATTGATTGATTTGATTGATTTGTGGGGTTTAACGTCCCAAAACCACCATTTGATTATGAGAGACGCCGTAGTGGAGGGCTCCGGAAATTTTGACCACCTGGGGTTCTTTAACGTGCACCCAAATCTGAGTACGCGGGCCTACAACATTTCCGCCTCCATCGGAAATGCAGCCGCCGCAGCCCTTATTTAGCTCATGCACATAGTTGCTCTCGATTCTACTGTTCTATCATACGCTGCTGCGTCTTGAATTGTGCAATACCTGTAGGCACAAGCCAAGCATGCAAAGCCTGCTTGAAAACAACCATTTGCATAGGCTACATGATAATCTTCAGTATATTTTTTTTTGTACCTGACACAAACGACTGGACAAAACTATAGACAAATGAATGTAGACCGTGCTACCTTCAAAGAATGCTTTAAATTTAGTAAACTAGGGTGCATTTGTTCACTCGGTTGACGAGTCACAGCCACGAGATATGTGAACGAAGCAATATATCTTAAGGCATGCACAGATATTCTGATTCTTTGTTTGACAGTGTCACAGATAGCTTGCCAATACATATATATCTGAGAGCAACAAGATGTGAAGCTTTTATTAGTTCAACGTCTTGTTGGTTCACAGCCAAACAGGTTACTGCTTTGTTAGACAAATTGGAGTAAATGCACCGTGGTTTCCAAAAAAAAAAAAAAAAGCATTATGAGAAGTTAGCTCCCGGTGTGAATGTCTGCCTGTTTATTTTGTACTGCCTTCTACATGTGCCACAAAGACATTCGTTGAGTATGTGCTACCAGTCAAGCCAAGATCGCATACTTAGTCAATGTGATGGAATTACAAACATTAGAAGCACTGCCACCTCTAGTAAGAGCATAACACTTCAGGATCTTGGAACAGCAAGGAGGTGCACAAAAAAGTTAAGCCCACTCTTGCAGAACTTTGAACGCGAATTTTTCAGAGTGGGGGAGGTCAACATGCTGTGGCACTTTCAAACCCACGAAACATCTGCAGAAAACAGGGTAAAGGCAAGTCAAGAAACGCTGTTGTGAAAGCCTGCGCATGGACAGCTTTGTGAATCTAGGCCCAAGTGTTATGCTTTGTGCAAGCCAAAATCCATGTAAATAGGGAAAGCGTACTTTTAGGAGCACCAGCGTAAACAAATCTTGGCAGTTGGCTTTCTAGTACAAACAGCAATCCCTGCAATGAAAACAAACATTTTATTTTAACGATAACAGTGTGAGCACACACACGAGCCAGCGGAGCCATGTTATATTGTCAGTGCCAGTGTAACCACGTGGCATGATGAACTATTCTCTGGCCAACGCATGCACAGTTTGCCCCTAAAAAGCGATGCTTTCATATACGTAGTACAAAAAGTCTGCACTTACCAAAATTCACTTGCTTTCTGTACTTTAGCATCGTTGGGAGCATCTTTATCTGCAGTATAACCAAATTTGTGTCAAATCCCTGAAAAAAAGTAGTAAAAGACATGCATCAAATATCGTTTCATTTGGTAGCAGTGAAGTCAGGTTAAGAACAGCCAAGTGGGAATCAGCCTAATTATGTGCATGCGGCAAATCCCAAACGGCATTATTGAGGTTGTCGAAATTTTCGTCGATTGGTATTAACGTCGATATGTGACTTCAACGGCATGCCAAGTTTTCACAGCGCATAAAGATTTCATGATGCAGAATAATGACAACGCTAACGAGAACATACAGCATTTATGATTGTCTTTTACAATATTCAGTTTTGCGAAGGTTTTGCATCACTAAAGAAATCTGAAAGATTTGGGTCATTCCTCCTCCAATTGTTCTGTCCATATGTAAACTGCTCGCTTGATGGTGCGCTTATAAAATAGTACGTTCAGCGCAGAGGTGAAGCAAGTGACGCAGTGATGTAGGCAGATTTTTTTTTTAGGCGTGCGGGGAGGGGGGGGGGGGGGTCCGCTTATCTGAATTGGAGGCCGGGCAAGCGAATATGGTCGTCATTATGGGCTCCCTACGCCCGGCCAAAAAAAATTCTGCGCGCAACCGCCTGGCTATGCCAGTGAAGTGATGCGACAATTATTTGTTCACTTACTGATTTACATACACTTTACAGCTCTAAAAAATGCGGCCCAAGCCCCCAACACTTAGCCGTTAACGTTACATAAAGCCAATGGTAGAAAAGTGCCAGTATGAAGGCAGCTACAACCCCACCCCATAGTTTTTTCAAGCGAGGTAGTGTTGCGGAAATGAACTTTTAACTGCAAAAGTACACTGGCACTGCAGTGGTGACAGGGGAAGCAAGAGGGTATGCAGGCGGTAATAATAGAGGTAATTTAGTCCGATACGGCTAGCAATGGATACGGTAAATAAGAAAGAGCAAATCATTTCTCTTTTATTAGCGCAACCACTCAACAATGTATTGTAAGAGCATTAAATGTTGCTGCAAATGACACTTACCTGCTCGCTGATGCATGCACAGTCCTTTGTCCGACGAGCGAACAGGCTTGCAGATAGCTGAAGACGTGTTTACGATGTGTTTGTTCCACCCAGCAGCAAAATCCACAACAACTTCGCGCTCATAAAGATAAATATACACTAACCTTCATCACGAATAAGTAGAAACGCAAATCTGCGACACACACACACGATCCAAACATAGCACACAAGCTCGCATGTCCATGTGCTCGCCGACCACAGACCATATGAATATGAGTAGTGCGAACGCGAACCTAGCTGCGCCGAAAAAAAAAAAAAAAAAAACGTCGAGCAGTGGCAGCACAGGCGTCAGCGCAATGCTTTCGGTGTGTTCTCCTAATACACCTATAAACAAAATTGAGGTACACTAAAACTCATAATTAAATATAAAAAATAGAGTGTAATTTTTATTTAGTGCTAGTAAACATAAACACTGAATAAAAATTACTTTGTAAATTACATCGCTTGCTAAACTAGCGCCACACTTGTCGTGCGGGCGCAGATGGCGCAGATTTGCCATTCTGCCCTCAAACTACACGGTGAAGCGTGCTACTAAGTGTTCAGCTGATGAAAAGCGCGTCTGGGTCCGCTTTTTTTTCTTCTCCGATATATTTGGGGGGGGGCTCCTTATGCACGTGTTTCGGTGCTTGATCGACTTTGACGCCCTTCCTTCGCGGGCGAACGGCATGTCTAGGCTTTTTTTTATCGTTGTTTTGCACGTGTTTCGGCGTTCGGTCCGCTTTGACGTGCCAACTCTCCATTCTGCTGCTGCGTGTGTTAGGTACTTGCTGTAGCTGTATTCTCAGGCCTTCTGTGTTCAGCCAGCGCTGCTATCTTATTATCTGCGGATGCTAAAATAAATCACTGTTTTGGTTTGGTGAAGTTTGGCACACAGAACAAACAATAATCTGGCCCATGTATATCAATGTGGGCGGCATGCATATTTGTGTGCGGTGTCCTGCCGGGGAGTAACCGTTGCGTGACGAGAGCATTTACAGCAGTTCCTCCTTCCGTTGCTCCCTTACAAACTTAAGATGAATACAGTTGCTCCCCCATTCTCGAACAAGTCGGCCATCTTGTTCCGCTTGGTCTTTTCGGAGAGTAACAGTCGGTCTGAAGGAGTAAAAACAGCCGTTGCTCCCATTTCGGCCGTTTTTGGCTTAGGGTGCACACAGATAAAATCACGTATCACTGCATATGCGTACGCAGGAACATCAGTTCCTTGGGTGGCAAGGCAAATGAAGGCTTGCTAATACGTACATCTCCAAGAGCATCAATAAGTTCGGCTTCTATGATCAACCGAGTCATCTCATCCTTATGCGGACCAACAATGATTGTACTCTGGAACAAAGGCCGGCACCCACACGCGTGAATGTGAAGAGCGAGAAAACCTTCTGGCGGCAGTTTATCCGCCTTGTAATAGTGTTCTCTCAATCACTCATTCACACACCTACTGGTTTGGCCGACATATTTTTTTCCACATGTGAACAGAATAAGATAAATCACGAGCGAAATGCACTCCACAAATTTGTGTGTATGCCTTTTTGTGCACAACACCCTTTCCCCATGTGACGGATTCGTCAGCACACACAACTTCCCAAGTTTATCACGTACTGAAAATATCACCCTAATATTGTCCCGAAGTGCTACTTTCTTAAGGTTATGTGACAGCTGGTGAACATATGGAATTATGGCCGTGCGTCTTGATTTTGCCGGTGAATCGACATGAACATTAGATTGGCTTGACCTTGCACGAATCCTTTTCAACTCTTTTTGCGCAACTGAAACTAAAACATGATCCGGATAGCCCGATCCTTGAAAACGTGTGATATGAGTATGGAAGCTCTGCTTCATAAGGTGCGACTACATTTCTTGGCGAAATGGGTAGCGAAATGGGCAGGGTAATGCTTGTCAGGAATACAGTCCAATATATTACACGGGAAACGCAACGAAAGTACTTTCGTGGCTGCATCGTCACATCTATAGCTCAGTGGGCGCAAAACTCCTCCTGCAGCCACGGTGTGTGCGTTCACGAAGGTATACGTTGTTATTGCCAAGATAGAATGGGTGAATTACAGCGTCTTCTTGCCTTGTCCACTCAGGTTTGAAGAGCATTGGTGGTGCGCAGAATAACCTTACTGAAACTATAGTACAATGTCGCCACGCATGTTTCAAGTGCTCTTGCATGCGGTATAGTAAGTTTTCCTTCTTGCTGTCTTTTATACAAAAGCTAGAGCTTGCGTGGCGCTTTATTTCTCGCCGTGTGGCCACTCTCCGTAGTTCCACATATGCAGCGGAACTTGGAATGGTATATTTGCCAGGGTAGCGCGAAAAAATAGGATACAAGAAACATACACAGTTCGACGTTTCTGTGTGGCGATGTATGTGTGTTTTCGTGTGACTTATGTGTACTGTTTCTTTGCGCCATATACTATGTTGTAATAAAATACTATGCCTACGAGTCTGTTTTGCAACTCAATCACCTCAGGACAGTTAATGCGCCAGCTCACTGACACGGTATCTACTGTACACGTTCTTCTACTACATAGACCACAATTTTCATCGCTTCCTGAGGGCAGCCATCTTTACTGGGGGCAGCTGATTACGTGAAGCGAACGATAAAATAGAGGAGGCGCTGAGTACGCTAACATCCAGCCTGTTCTTATCACATCGTGGCTGCCAGTGTTCGCTCGAGATCTGCTATGACGTAACCCTTCCCTTCGACAGCCCCTTTACTGGCCTCTGTCTCAGATAACAACTGCGGTCCAGATTGAGCATGTTCACTCTAAACGTGTGTGCTGAAGTGGAAGTACTCTGGATTATAAACTTTCTATGGAATACGAAGTGTGATCCGAAACCGCATCTGTAATCTGGCTGCAACAAAGAGAAGTTTATTGACTTCCAACCAAGGATAAAGTACATGACAAAAACATCGAGCTTCACGACTACAAAGGGTGCATGTACAATCAGGAAAGCACCACTACCGAGGTACAATGTATGTGGGGGAATGTACCCCTCTATTTACTGTACAGCGCGTGGTGCTCCAGCAGGCTTAATCATGCACGGTGGTAGGTCTTCTCAACACGCGGTTGGAACAAGTAGCAACTTAGCGCTGTACAACTCTAGGTATTATTTCTTTTTTTCGGCTGAAACAATGCTGCTTTCGTACACAGTAAGTGCATGTCCGGAGGTATAAAAGAGGCCTTGAGGCTGGAAGGGGGGGGGGGGGGGACAAGGGGGGGGGGGGGGGGGGGCTCTTGTCTCCCCCCAAATAAGGCATCAGCAACAATCTGCGCGTAAAAAACTGACTGAAGGCGCCAATCAATGAACACTGCCGTTTTTCTACGACTGCAGTGCGTCGTCGTCCAGCGCAGCGCAGGCCGAACGCAAGTCCTGTTTTCCCTTCATCATAGCTCGTCTTTATCTCGTTTCATAACGATGTCCACCGTCGATCCGCTTATGAGATGCGCAGGGGGGTTGCGCTGCATTCGTCAGCGCAACCACATTCCGCATCTGTTCTTTAACCTCGAAGGCTTCCACGTATAGGTCATTGATCGAAGCGGACGGGTTTTGATCTCGTCATTGTGACCCTTACAGCCCGCGCGTGCAACGCCTATTCATACGAAAGCGCACCACGAACAGGGCCACGTCAGCGCTTCCCTCATTACTCATTCACGAGTACCATTCGTCGTCGCGTGTGCATCGGGTTTGTCCGGCCAGTTCCGAGGACGCTCGCATGCTTTTGTTAATGTATGGGACCTCCGCCGCCCCGTCGCGTGGTGCGATCGGCGGCCGCACCCCGGCCGACGGTCACGCGCCCACTGCCGCCGCGTTTTGAGGAGCGGCCGGTCAACGTACACTCTCGCACATCGCGCCAGCCCGCGTGGGACATTGCGACATCGAGCGACATGCGAAACCGTGGAATCGAGTGTCGGCTCTCGGAACAGCCTGTGCCACCGGCAGCCCTGCTTTGCTCTTCCACGGGAGTTGCGAGCGATTTGCTTTCGGGGCTCCACACCCATTCGTTTGTAAAGGTAAAAACGGTACGCGCAAAGCATAGAAAACACGGACCTGACTTTACTTTTCGTTATTTTTCAACGTACACTCACTAACACTCATGCGCAAACGAAGGAAGGAAGAAGAACAAGAAAGAAGGCAGGGAGGTTAAACAGGCACATGCCCCGTTTTCTACCTTACGCTGGGGGGAGGGGAAATGGTAGTATAAAGATGAAAGACAGAGAGGAAAGAGAAGAGAAAAAGAGAAGAGAAAAAAATGCGCCAATGAATATTGTTATTACGTATTATTGTGTCACTTTGGTAGGAACATCAGGCCACATCAGCTCACAATCTCTGTCGATTACATACAGTTGTATTTATTTATTTATTTATTTATTTATTTATTTATTTATTTATTTATTCGGTTTGCATACACGGATACACAATGACACAGAGGAAGAGGGAGAGAGCAAGCTGGCAACTGCCACCTGGAGGGGCACAACGAACACAACGAAGAAAGCGACATTAAAAAAAAATCTTACAGGGTGTCTCATGCATTCGTCTAAGACAACTCGCAGGTGAAAGCCGTATCCTTCTGGAAATGGGATCCTCCCTCGCCTCTTCCGATGTTTCCTGCACCAGACACGCTTTTTCATTGCCTCCGCGATCAAAGGCACTGCGCGAGCTTACTTCCCCTCCCTCGGTTTCGCACTGCCTCAGTGATCGGTCCACCAAGCGATGGCGTCATATGATGACGCCATCATGTCACGTCACTATGACGTCCCAAATTCCTGGTGACTTCATGACGCGATGAGCGGTTTCAGTGAAAGGCGTTTTAAGGGAGCCAGGCTGTCGTACGGTGTGACTGTCTGCTGTCATCACCGTTTGGCGTAACGCAGGCAAAAAGCATATATAGTGTATAGACAGCTCTAGCATATCGAGCAGGTGCTCCCGCCTGCTCAATGATATTATGATGGTATTAATGATATTATGATGATATTAATGAAAGTCTTCTTCCTCTTGTTCTTCGAGTGTCATGATGAAGATATCAAATGAATTCATCACTAATATGGCTAGGGGAACACGCGACGACAGAAGCCTCGTATAAAAACTGAAAGAGAAAGCAAGCGAGAAATAAAGAGAGAAAGAATAAAAACAAAACAAAAATTGAAATGAATAGAAATAAAGAGAAAGAAATTGGAAATGAGAACACGAAAAAAGGGGAGCAAAAGAAAGAGAAAATCGGAGTGATACAAAGAAGGCTGAACAGCTCCGCTCTTCAGGTCTGGTACCACCAGAATAAAGCTGCCTTGAGTTTTTTTTTTTTATCGCTCATGTTGACACCGACGGCGACGATGGTCAATTTTCGCACTTGATGAGGCACCTGAAGCACTCGCCCTAATGGCAACATCGTCAGCACATGTGGGTGCATAGTTCAGTGGAATCTCGTTAGTACGTTTTTCACGGGAATCAGGAAATAAAATGTGCTGTGTGAAATTCATATTAACAAGAGGGTTTGAAAAAAAAAGGAGAAAATTATGCGTGCTCCATCACCAACACACTTTTATGGAGCAACATTAAAGTAACTTTCCGATTTGCGGTGCACTTCCTTCTCCTGAATGTCTAGGTGGTCTCAATTTCCGGAGCCCTCCACTACGGCATCTCTCATAATCATATGGTGGTTTTGGGACGTTAAACCACACAAATCATCATCATTCTCCTGAATGTCTATAGGAGTAAATTCTTCTGTAAGGAAAAAAAAAAGGCTTTCCCTTGCTCTCTCAGCTCTGAAACGAACTGGCGCGGTCAAGTGTTTGAGTGCGTCGCTTGGCGTTAACGCTTGAATTATGATTACATCTATAGATGCCGCTGTGAATTGCCTAAGGCTTACATTGAGACGCCCCACCTGGCACTTCATATGATCAACGGACGCAGCGGCCGTGGCTTGCAGCGTTTTTTTTTTTTCGCCACAATACTGACGCTGATGCCGCTTACAAATAATGATGACTAGCTGCAACTGCAATGCAGTTTGAACTATAACACCGAAAAAACAAGCGAATTTATATATATATATATATATATATATATATATATATATATATATATATATATATATATATATATATATATATATATATATATATATATATATATATATATATTCTTTAGCGGTCGTATTATCCATCTTTGGGCGAAATCATGATCGTATCAAACGCATGAAAATGCATTATCGCCAAGGGAGGTGTGCTGAGAATAAAAAGGAAAACGCATTAGGCCGAAAAACTTCTTATGCAGAATCGTATCAACGAAACTACGCTGTATGTCTCGACACAAGATCACATCGATCACGTTATAACTGCGCGCATCATAACGAGTGGACGTATACAAACCAGCTGCCAATAAGGTAAATCATTGCAAAATACCTTACTGACGTTTGAGTAGCTCTGTATTACGGCTTCTTTAAGAGCGAGAACTCATAGTCTGGGACGGATTTCTGCTCTCCCATAGCACACTACCAAGTACTCTGAACTGTTAAGCAGTTTTTCTAAACACAGATACTCAGCATGTTTTAGGGGCGAAGCTTCTTATAGCGGCACCCGTTCCTCCCTCGTAGCCGTTGTAGTAGTAGTGTGTAACAAGTATAACATTTTGACCTCCAAGGTCGTGCCGGTGAGAGATTTTTTCGGTGCGTTGTTGAACAATAAAATATAGTGCTCAATGTACATGCCGATGGCTGCTAAGGGGGAATGAGAGACAGGAAAATTCGGCATTTAGTTAACGCGCACGCTGCGAATATTTATTGCTCGACAACGCACAGACAAAAAAGGGTTGCTACGTTATACTCGCTGGGCGTAACCTCATAGGTTTTAGAAAGGATTAGCGAGCGTTGGGTCGCAGTGCCATGAATACAGTGAACTAGTATATACCATGAACTCGAGATGGTTATAGGTGGGAAGTAGACACGAAGCGCAAGCCGTAAGAAAGTGTGCGTGTGCCACCTCTCGTTTAGTCCATGGAATGTCCGCTGGATGGCGGTGCTTCTATATAGGGAATATATGATAAAAAGATGCGAGATGGTGGTACTTGGACTGTTGAATAGATGGACTAACGGACACACAGACAGATGCATGGACGGACGCGCGGATGGCCGTACGGACAGATAGACGCATGGACGGACGCAGTAGCGGATGCATGGACGAAAGCAGGGACGGACGCACAGATGAACGTGCGGAAGCACGAACAGACGCACGCACGGATGGGCGGATGGACATACGGGCGGCCACACAGACGCACGCATGGATGGACGGAAGCAAGAACGAATGGACGGACGGATGCTTCGCCCCACTATCCATCATTCACTCCGTGGATATGCTGCCATTTTTTTCTCTTCTGAAATAATTTCATTGGGCGCGCAATAAGAACGCTCCATACGAATGAAATTTTTGTCGACGCGGCCTCATCAAGCCAGTGATGCAAGCAGATTCATACCACCTTATATGGACATTTCAAGGGTTACAGATGGAACGCTCCCGGCACCTCCTTCAAGCCGGCCTTCACTACAGCGAGACAACCAGTTACAACCACTGAATACATGACAACACATTCCACGCGACACTACTTCACTTACAAAGCCCCGACCTAACGGCGCAAATTTATTACATATACAAGCAAAAAAAAATATGTCTTCAAGGCAAGTCCATGTCGCAATAAAGTAAATGTGTGAAACCCTCGAGACGGCCTTCCCATAGTATACCAAGTACTCTAAATCGTTAACCACTTTTTTTGTGTGTAATCACATTCGGCCCCACCTACCCGGAGAAGCTTGTCGTCAGCTCCATGCCATGTTCTACCATAGTAAAGCACCAAGTACTCTTAATCATCAAACACTCCTTCTCATTACACAGCTTCATACCGGGAAGTCGCTTTTTAGGTTATTTGCCGTAATTCCTGTCGTATTGTTGAGTTGATTTTCATCTATAGCGTTCCTAACATGCAATTGGAAAGAAACGACACTGGCGCAACCACCCAGACGACGTTAAAAGCCCCATTCGACGGACCAATCGGGAGAACACCTGCCTCTTATTGCGCAATGCACCGCAGTAGAGCAACGCGCCGCACAGGCTGTGTATGGCATACACTTCGCACAGTGAAAGCTAACCGGCTGCAAAGGCGCGGTTTCCAACGATGTACTGCACGGGGACATAACGTAATCCGAAAGGGGCCTTGCGAAAGCGACACTGTTTCAGCTAGCAATTACGACGTTTTGTTCTATTTTGTTAACCTAATGAGAGCTAACACCAAAGTCGTGGTGCCATTCAATTGTACCGGTTGTTTTCTCTTCAATCTGACCAACTAAAACGTGGATAGGAAGCTTCGCCCTCGAGTTCTAAAAATTGCAGATGTTCCCTTTCCCTAAAACACACCCTTTCGTGCTAATGAATAGTAATCATTTTTGCAGTTATACGCACAAAACCACGATAGCATTATCATGTAGGTGGCACGTGGCAATGGGTGATTACGGTTTCATTGCTGTCACCACGGGTTCTTTGACAACAATTTAAATATTCAGATGTACTTCTCCTCGGGGAACCGTCAAAAGGGATCGAGCAATTCGCCTTGCGCAATGTTTCTTCCAAACGTAAGCGTTCAGTTTTACTTACGGATAGGCCGTCTCCGGAAGGCTGTTTTCGGGCTGAATGCGGCACGGCGTCTTTCATGTCAAGCCCTCTCTGTTCATGCTCTTTCCAGCATTCGTCAGCCTTCAGAACGGCCCAACCACGCGATCACGGGAACGCGGGGTATAGGAGTTCAATTTCCTCGAAGTACAATTTTAGCTTAATGTGCGATCCCTGATATCAACCTTACGCGGTGTCTGGCGGTTCACTTTGAGTCCGCCAACACGAAACAAGAATCGTCCACAGAAAGTGCTCTCCTTCCCAACTTTTGTTTTCTCATTGCATCGTCGGTGGAACGCACCCGCATGGCTCAGTTCGCGTAGTGAAAGCGTCGGCACATGGCCTAGTAACAAGGATGTTTAGAAAACAAAACTGCTGGAGTAGAAATCATTGCCCAGGAGTGAAGCCGTGCCTATGACAAGATGGTTGCTGCAGCGGCCATCATACTAGGGGCACGATAAAGCATCACCGTTCAGTGAATAAGACAGGGAAGTTTGCAGTAAACTGGTAACAACACTTGAGGTGTGGACAACTGTCTGGTGTAACAAAATCACTTGCGTGTGTTTAGAAAATGTTTTCAACTATTCCGAGTACTTCGTACTCAACTGTGGGAGAGCACTGAGCCGTCCCGCTAAGAGAAGCATGTGTTTAGAAAAAGTGCTCAATGATTTAGAGTACTGAGTACTCTACTATGGGAGAGCATAGAGCCGTCCCGTCGACCTCTTTAGCGAGCAGTACGCTGCAGAGGAGTGCAGATGGGTGAATTTACGGGTTTTAGCAAACGCAGTCTCACGGAGCGTTTCTCTCGCACGTCCAACGAGTTAAATGTAGAAACTTTCTCGGGTCACCAAGTGCTGCAAGTGTGTTTTAGTGTTACAAGTTTTCCTTAGTGAGCCTCTAATTGGAGGCATACTTCTTGGAAAAATCAGTCACCCATACTCGTTTTTGTGTATTATTTCGTGAGGAACAACTAGCTTCTATTATAGAACTGACGTAGCTAGAATTTACACTAACATATAAAAGCCACTTTATCACTAAGTGGGCACTATTAGAAAAGAGCATGTTTCCGACATCTCGGCAGTGGCAAAAGCTGACTTCAATTGCTGGAGCTTCCACTCCAGCAATTTTCTTTAAACCTCCGATTTTGCCTAGTAATCAAGCCCCCTCCCTCTTTCCTTTCAGACTCGAGGCACCCGGGTTGAAACCACAATCCCCAAAAAGAAATTTATTTAATTTCATTCACTGCTTCTTTTGCGCACGCCAAGGTTTTTAGGGGCGAAGCTCCTTAAAGCGGCACCCGTTCGTCCCTCGCAGTAGTGCGTAACATGTCTTACGCTTTGACCTGCAAGGTGGTGCCCGTGGGATATTTCTCCTGTGCGTTGTTGAACAATAAAAATTTGCAGCGTGCGCGTTAACTAAAAGCCGAATTCTCTTGTCTCTCATTCCCCATTAGCAGCCATTCGCATGTACATTGAACACTATCTGACAAGAAAGGGTTGCTACGTTATATACTCACTGGGCGTAACCTCCTTTTAGAAAGGTTTGGCGAGCGTTGCGCCGCAGTGCCATGAATACAGTGAACTAGTATATGCCATGAACTCGAGGTGGTTAAAGGTGGGAAGTAGACACGAAACGCAAGCCGTAAGAAAGTGTGCGTGTGCCACCTCTCGTTTAGTCCTTGGAATGTCCGCTTGATGGCGGTACTTCTATAAGCGGAATATATGATGAAAGTATACGAGATGGTGGTACTTGGAGGGTTGACTAGATGGACGAACGGACACGCAGACATATGCATGGACGGACGCCGGATGGCTGCACGGACAGATGGACGCATGGACGAACGCAGAGACAGACGCACGGATGAACGCACGAACAGACACACGCACGGACGGGCGGATGGATGCACGGACGGTCACACAGACGGACGCGTGGACGGACGGAAGCAAGAACGAATGGACGGACGGATGCTTCGCCCCACTCTCCATCATTCACCCTATGGATATGCTGCCATTTTTTTGGAACCACAGGTTTTTCGGAACCACAGGTTAGTCAACGCAAGCTTTGCTTGAATACGAGTACAAGGAGGCTCTTGCATTGCGCCCCTTTTCAAAAGCAGCCACTGCGGACGGGAAACGAATCATCGACCTTAGCACGTAATTAGCGAGAGCGGCTGGTCAATGACAAAATCACTTACGAACAGAAAGGTTCGCGGGTGCGGCCTCGCTTTTTTTTTTTTTTTGCTTTTTCGCACTCGGTTCAAAGTAATTTTCGGGGACTTCCATGCCTTTGTGGCGCGGTTCCATTCGCATCGAGGTGAAACGCACGAGGCAGTGGCGCGCACATGCGCCTGCGCCTTCCGTGCGTGCCGCCTATGTCAAGGCGAAGCCGTGCTTCTGCACGAGAGCCCGCCGCGACGCGCGCAGGGAAACCTTCTGCAGGGGATACAGCAGCCACGCGGAGCGTAGCGTTGGAGCAACGCTGACGTCTTGCTCTTTCTTCCATTGCGTTCACGTGGAGAGACGACACCATCATCCATTGTTTTTTTTTTTTTTCGCGCACCCCGCGAGAAAAGCCTTCACGTGTTCCCACGGAAACGCACGGCGCGCGGCACTCTCCACGCGTGTGGACTGAACTCCGACGTGCGCCAGACATTGGTTGAGGAAAATTCGGTGGCCAATCGTCTTATCGAGAAAATGCGGGCAAGCGAGGTTTGGCGTCTACGTTACTGACATACTACTTTTCCTTTCTTTCTTTCTTTCTTCCTTTCTTTCTTTCTTTCTTTCTTTCTTTCTTTCCTTCCTTCCTTCCTTCTTTTTCCTTTCTTTCTTTTTCTTTCTCTTTCTTTCGTTCTTTCCTTCTTTTTTTCTTTATTTCCTTCGGTTCTTTTTTTCTTTTTCTTTTCTTTCTTTCCTTCCTTCTTTCTTTCACTTTTTCCTTTATTTCCTTGCTTTTTTCACTTCTTTCTCTCGCTCTTTCTTTCTTTCTTCCCTTCCTTCTTTCTTTCAACATTTCTTTTATTTCTTTTTCTCTTTCATTCCTTCCTTCATTTCTTTCTTTCTTTCATTCATTCATTTCATTTCATTTCTTTCCTTCCTTCCTTCCTTCTTTCTTTCATTTCTTTCTTTCGCATTGAGAAATGCTCTCTCCAGACCGTTTCTTTCCAGGAATCGGACCTTCATTCGCGTGCTTAGGAGCTCAACACTTCAGTTGCTACAAGTAACAACGGCTGTCGAGTCAGTGTCGACACGCGTTCGCATCCGGGCAACAATGAAAAGTCAAACGTCCACGCGAATTGACAAGCGACCTCGATAAAAAATCAGACTGCCGTGAGAAACGGCTGGTGGCCGGCAAGCCCGCAATCGGGAGAGCATCGATTATAGGAAAACGCCGCACACAGATATACCCACGTGGCCAGGGCACACTTGAAGGCCGCATTTTTGTATAGACTTGCCCGCGCCATGAAGACGTGTTTACGTATTCAACGTTTCCAAAGTCCCCAAAATACATGCAGGTCTTCCCACGTGATATCATGCTCATGTCAATGAAGTCTGTTTAGTCATCATCGTTATTGATTGCATGTCTAAAAAATGTTCTAATATATATATATATATATATATATATATATATATATATATATATATATATATATATATATATATATATATATATATATATATAAGAAACGAGCCCTTAAATACACACTGCTTCCCCATATATATATATATATATATATATATATATATATATATATATATATATATATATATATATATATATATATATATATATATATATATATATATATATATATGGGGAAGCAGTGTGTATTTAAGGGCTCGTTTCTTTTTTCGAGTTTGTTATTCATAATAACGTTGCGTACTTGTACGGAGCTAACTACTCTTGCGTTAACACCTAATAATGATGGCTTCAAAAAATGGCTATTCAACAGCATGTTTTGTTTCGGAGCCGCGCAGAAAACCAATGCTGGCCTGTCGCTTCGCTATAGGAATATCCTCGCGTCGGTTCGGACGCGCGCTATGTGATGCGGCGCGAATGCTATTTCTAACCTTCTTTTACCTTTTCTCTTCTGTCTCTTTTAACTGTGGAGGTGCCCTCCATTGAGAGAGGCAGTAACGGAACTGTGCTTTTTTCTTCCCAGTTTCCCCTTTTCAAAGTCACTTCGAATGTCCACGCAGCCCACGCCCCCCCCCCCCCCCCCTCCTGGTCCCCTATTTTTTAAATTGTTTCTCAATTATTTTTGAAAACTTGAAGAGCACTGCACGCACCACGATGTAGAGGCGGTCGCTTCGGTATACCTGCCAACCTCATATACGTACAAAAAGTTTAATCTGGTTTCTTGCGTGCCTTTTTAAATTTATTTTTTTCGGTGCCTTGCGTTCGCGCATCTCTTTACAGAATCTACGTTCGTGTCACCATTTAAACGGGACCTTCTGTTTTTGTTGGCGACCTTATCACTGCATGTCATTTGATCATATCTTCCACCTTTTCAGACACAGACGTGACGTGCTTGCACAGCAGTCATATATAAATATAATCAATTGATTGATAAGTGGGGTTTCTCATCCCAAAACCACCGTCTTAGTCTAGAGCTCCGGAAATTTCGACCACCTGTGGTTCTTTAACGTGCACCCAAATCTGAGCACACGGGCCTACAGCATTTCCGCTTCCATCGGATATGCAGCCGCCGCAGCCGGGATTCGATCCCGCGACATGCGAGTGAGCAGCCGAGTACCTTAGCCACTAGACCACCGCGGCGGGGCTATAGCTGGTATGAGTGCATCGTAACTTATTTTAGGGGCGAAGCTCCTTATAGCGGCACCCGTTCATCCCTCGTAGCCGTTGTAGTATGTAAAAAGAATAACATTTTCACCTCCAAAGTGGTGCCGCTGAGAAATTTCTTCTGTGCGTTGTTGAACAGTGAGAAATAGTGCTCAATGTTCATGCCAATGGCTGCTAATGGGGAATGGGAGACGGGAGCATTCGGCTTTCATTTGACGCGCACGCTGCGATCCCCATTAGCAGCCATTGACATGTAGATTGAGCACTATCTGACAAGAAAATATACGTTATACTCGCTGGGTGTAACCTCCTTAGTTTTAGAAAGGTTTAGCGAGCGTTGGGCCGCAGTGCCATGAATACAGTGAACTAGTATATACCATGAATGAACTCGAGGTGGTTAAAGGTGGGAAGTAGATCCGAAGCGCAAGCCGTAAGAAAATGTGCATGTGCCACCTCTCGTTTAGTCCTTGGAATGTCCGCTGAATGGCGGGGCTTCCATATGGGGAATATATGATGAAAAGATGCGAGATGGTGGTACTTGGAGTGTTGAATAGATGGACGAACGGACACACAGACAGATGCATGGATGGACGCATGAACGGACGCAGGGGCGGATGCATGGACGAACGCAGTGACGGACGCACAAACAGACGCACGCACGGACGGGCGGGTGGACGCATGGACGGACAGACAGATGCATGGATGGACGCATGAACAGACGCAGGGGCGGATGCAGGAACGGACGCACGAACAGACGCACGCACGGACGGGCGGGTGGACGCATGGACGGACGGAAGCAAGGACGGACGAATGCTTCGCCCCACTCTCCATCATTCGCTCCGTGGATATGCTGCCATTTTTTTTCTTTATTTCGACAGCTTTCTATACGTTGTTTCAGCTTGAAGCTCACACGTTCACGAGGTGCAGCACTGATTGTTGTGAGATCAGAACATGTGTGTGCTCACTCGACTATGAGCAGTAAGGCAGCTATTTTCCCTCTGTCGGGTAAATAAAAGCTATACTGAGCGTGTCGGCGGAACAGCGCCGACTCTTCGCTTCGTTTCACGTTCGTTACTGGCGGCCTTGTTCGTAGAGAACGCGTGATATATACGATGCCCGTCTTGTTGACGCCACTTGCTTGCAGCACGTGCACCCGACCACATACGTGCCACAAGCATTGAGCTTTTTCGTGCAGTCGCTAAAGACACGGTACTCCCTCTCTTACAAATGAAAGCAGGAAAGTATCCTGGGATATTTTCCGTAAAAGCGTATAATATGTTCTTGAATGCTCTCCAACGCATGCTCTCCTGTTCGCAGTGTATGTTTGCCTTATTACTTGCTTCTTGGAGGGGGGGGGGGAGGTAGTGGTGCCGTTGCAGCCGTCAATTGATGTTGATCCTCTGCACCCCCCCCCCCCCCCCCCTACCCCGCTCTATTGTACTAACTTTACCGGTGGTGAGCGTTTAGCCAACGATTGTCTTCGGAGTCTTCGTGATTGCGCAATTTTTTATATAATAAAGGGACAATTTAGGTCACAAATCAGAGAACGTCGTAATGAACAGCATGCCATTAACGAACGCATAAAGTTCCTTTCAAGGAACAAGCACAGAAATCGCATCTGTGCGTCATCGTTTTCATATCTTGAGCCAGCAGCAACGCTGTTATCGACACCTGAATTCGAACCCGTGGCCTTACGGCAATTGATATTTGCAGATGTGTGTATTACAGAAACAACCGATAAGCAGATAAAACACGCTGTGGCTGCCACAACTGTCATAAACACCATCTCGCGTGGCTTTGGTGCCTTGCGGTGAAGCTTTTTACATGCACTTGACAGTATCATCATCAGCCTGACTACGTCCACTGCAGGACAAATGTCTCTCCCATGTTCCGCCAGTCAACTCGGTCCTGTGCTTGCTGCTGTCACGTTATACCCCCAAACTTCCTAATCTCATCTGTCATCCTAACTTTCTGTCTCCCCCTAGCCCGCTTGCCTTCTCTGACGTGCTACATGCCCGGCCCATGTCCATTTCCTCTTGATTTCAACTAGGACATCTTCAACCCTGGTTTGTTTCCAAATCCACTCTGCTCTCTTCTCGTTTCTTAAGTCGTGTATCTTCTTATACTACTTGTCTTGACTGTATACCACCGAACAATGTTGCTAGTTGGCAAGTTGGAACACGTCATTCATAATGGTACTGAGTGCAAACAGTATACTAAACAAAGGTCAAGCGAGATGGCGTGTTCTTTGTCGATCTACTGTTTGCACTCAGTACTATTATGTATATGTGCCACATTATATAGCAAACCCTGGTGGTGGGAGTGAAATACGAAAGCAAATATGAAAACACAATATGAAGCGCCGCGACAGTATATAGCGATCGCTTGCTACAAGGTATAAAGACTGTGCGCCACCTGAATACGTCGAAGTGATCGTGCTTTGTGTACCTGTGCACGGTACTTTCTTACGATAGAAATCAGTAGCGTGAACATTTGCGAACTCGAGTGCAGCAACACGCTTGGCCAATGTCAACGGTACCACGGCGATCAATGAATACATCCCAGCGCCCGCTGACCATGAATACATACAAAATGCCCGTAGTGAACGAGTAAACACGGCACCCGTATAGAAGGCGCGGCCACTCGGCGCGCTCTCTTGATTCAGAGAGGAAACGTGATAGCGTATATGTGGTGCGGTCCAATGTTTGGGCGGCGGGAAACCTCTCCTTCGGAAGAGGAGCGCGCTTGGCGCTAAGAGGAAGATTGGGCGAGTCGATGCTTTAATGGTGCAGAAGACTGAGTCGCAAAAAAAAGCATTTCTCGAAACAGGAGGAGCGGAAGAGAAGAAAGAACTGCGCCATATTCGCCGTTCTTTCTTGTCTTCTGCTCCTCCCGTTTCGAGAAATGTTTTTTTGTGCCTCAGTCTTCTGCGCCAAGTATGCACCAACTTTCCCAAAATCAAGTCCTTTCTGGGTGCTTTAATTCCCGGACGGCGCGTGCAGAAGGTTCGGCTCGCCGCAACCTCTGCGAAAGTGGGGATCGCCTCGCCCTCTCTGCCGAAGAGAGTGCATCTGTGCGCACGTGCGTACCATACCGTACATAGCCTTGGTGCATAGCCGTCACAGAATGGCTTTGCTGTGGTGGCTGGCGAATGCGATGTACGCGAACCTTTGAAGTTTACCGCGCGTGTTTCCGGATCGAAAAGCGTATTTACATTCGTGCGCAGCAGCTCTGCTGCGTTGCCCGAACTGGGAGCCCTACGCGTGCACACATTGCGCGCGGAACAGGCCCGGAAGATTGCGTACACCGGCGGTGGAGGAGTGTGTCAAGAGGCGTTCAATATTGATTTTTATAATGGCGGCCGTGGCCGATGTGGGACAAGGACTTCCCTTCTTCGATTAGGTCCTCCCTGGACGCTCGAAGCGCGATTATCTCGTGCCGATGGAACAGCTGAATGACCACTTGCTGATTTGAGACATGGAGTAATAAACTTTTCCGCAAATCGATATGTATGCGTACACTCTCGAAGAAAGTATCGTGGATCGCATGGCAAATCATTTGTTACGGTCAAGTTCAGACGCACATATCTCAAATATAATTTTGAATATTAATACTTTGGGTTGCAAAAACGGCGATGAGTTGATTTACAGGCTGGCTTCGTGACAAATTAAGGGATTCTATTAATCTTTTTTGCTTAATCAGCGGCTCTTGTAATCGCGAGAGCAATGGCGTATTGGCGATGTCAGAATGAAACGCCAATGAAATATTCCTTCGTGCTCGATGAAATAATTAAAAAAAATTACAGCAGCTGCTTAGGACTCGGCCAAGTGTTGTTGGCCCTTGGCGGCTTCCTCAGCTTGCTGGAGGGCCCAGTGTCGATGCTCCAGGTTCGAGCTAGGCAACGCAGCCGCTGTTTAAGGCTGCATCGCGGCTGTTAATTATCTGGTTGTATTACGGGCTTGATAGATGGAGTCGGATGGGATTGGGTTTGTAATTGCCGCGATTATTTGCACAGCCTTTTTCTTAATTTCTGGGAAGTGGTGGAAATGTGCGCCTCTGCAGTCCGTGGTGCACTGTAATTTCGTAAAGTGTGGGTCATCATGATATATATATATATATATATATATATATATATATATATATATATATATATATATATATAATATATATATATATATATATATATATATATATATATATATATATATATATATATATATATATAATATATATATATATGTGTGTGTTGAATAAAACCTTCGGGTATAGTAAGTGCTGGTGCTGTTCACTCTCTTTGTCCATGTGCCAATGTGCGCTAAAAAAATTTGCAGCATATTCACGGCGAAGCATTCGCCCGTCCATTCGTTCTTGCTTCCGTCCGTCCATGCGTCCGTCTGGGTGACCGTCCATGCGTTCATCCGCCCGTCCGTGCGTGCATCTGTTCGTGCGTACGTCCCTGCGTTCGTCCATGCATCCGCCCCTGAGTCCATTCATGCGTCCATCCATGCATCTGTCTGTGTGCCCGTTCGTCCATCTATTCAACACTCTAAGTACCACCATGTCGCATCTTTTCATCATATATTCTCCATATGGAAGTCCCGCCATCCAGCGGACATTCCAAGGACTAAACGAGAGGTAGCAAATGCACACTTTCTTACGGCTCGGCTTTCCCCATTAGCATCCATTGGCATGTACATTGAGCACTATTTTTTTTATTGTTCAACAACGCACAGAAGAAATCTCTTACCGGCACCACCTTGGAGGTCAAAATGTTATACTTGTTACACACTACAACGGCTACGAGAGACGAACGGGTGCCGCTATAAGAAGCTTCACCCATAAAAACGAAAAGAAGGGAAGCTAGATAAAAGCGGGAGCCAGCTGGCCTCTCAAATATGACTTTTCCGCCATCCTTCGATTGATTAAGTGCAGTAAATCATGCTAGGCTCGCAGGACGTTTAGGTGCCGTGGTGGTGCATTCATACGTCAGCCGGCAGAGTATATACGGGACAGAGCCGTTTTCACACCGTTCGAAGCACGCATTCTCGTTTCATTTCGCTGCAGTGGAATCGCACTTCTTCGGCTCCTCCTACCAATTGCGTTCGCGCAGCCTCTGGAAGCTTTCATCCATCCTCAGCATATATAGTCTTCACTTCTCTTCGCCAACTCAGGTGTTTCTGTACAATAAAAAAATTCGTCATTGCTGCCAGTGCAGACATCTACTTGGTGATTTGTCTTCTTGAAAACTTAGCGCAGTACGTCAGTAAATTGCTCCACCCTTCGAATGTTGTCGTTTCAATTGGCGTATCTCCCTGTCAATACAGCAACGTTTCCATTCATTTCGTTGGATGTCAAGTGTGCTGTTTATACAGTAGTATTGAATGACACGATGTTTTTTTTTTTTGGCTGTTTCTTCAAGTGGCATTAATTTTGCTGCAGCGATGACCTCGCAGAGAGGTCCGCCATGTGCTTCGTAGCGTCCCACTTTCCTCAGTAAGCACAAGCGGCACGGAACCTTTCTTGGTCACCAGCAATAATAGCAGTTCGTAGCGAATGATTGCAAGAACGGGACAGAATGACACAAAAAAAATACACACATCTATTTTACTACAGCTACCGATAATTGTTACGCTGTTTATTTCTGCCGTTCCATTCGAGACACCCGCGGCAGACGAACCAGAAAGCAGGACAACGTAATCGCCCCAGTTCGAAGTTCGAAGCTTTCTATATTGAGTGAATATGCACAAACCTTAGATTAGATTCTCACTCAAGGAAAACCATACAAATACATTTAAAAGTAAGAAAGCCTTGCCGAGTTGGTGATTCAAGACGCAACTAGACAAAGCTCCACTTCTATATACGAAGAAGATACGTGGAAAACAAATCGAATGCGCCTTGTTTTCTTTTCAGCGCTGCTAAATATGGAAATGGACACTTACATAAAGAGAGAACACACTCCACTGGCGCAGTTGTGCTGTGCGATGATTTGACTCGTTGCGTTACCGTCGGCAGCCAACTATATTGAACCAACTACATGACTTTTCATTGAATGCACGGGCACGTTACTAAAAAGACATGAATTGGAACAGAAAACAAGTGCAAAAGGATGTTGCGTCATTCGTTCGTACGGAAATTGCTCCCGTTTGTGTCATCTTGTTGGAAACGAGATTCTCATTAAGCAAGTATGATGAGTCACCAACCAACTACTAGTTCCTTTCATTGTATTATTGAGTTAACTATCCCAACAACGCACATTTCCGCGGTGACCAACCAAAGGAACCGGTGTTCTCAGCATGCCTATTCAGCAGGCCTTCGTGCGCAAACGGCGCGCTCCAACTTTACTCGTAAAACGACCCGACAGCCACGGCCATTACAGCTGACAGACGACCCCGAAGGCGCAGTGAATAAACGGGAGCAGAGCCTTCCTCCGACACATAAAGGGAACCGCTGGAGATGAATCGCCGCTGGTAAATATGCATGGACCCCCGCGAAGCCCGATGCTTCCCGCTTATACGCGGCATTGAAAAATGTTGCGTTTCATCTTACAGCAATCCCCAACAATGTTCGCCGAGAACGGACCTTATACGTCTGCCTCGGCGATAATAAACCAG
The DNA here is from genome assembly GCF_013339725.1 of Rhipicephalus microplus. NCBI lineage: Eukaryota > Metazoa > Arthropoda > Arachnida > Ixodida > Ixodidae > Rhipicephalus > Rhipicephalus microplus. The sequence goes on from NC_051165.1 coordinate 257,711,203, forward strand.
CAAAACTTCTTCCCAAATACATTGGGCCATACCGCGTAGTAGAGCAAACGTCATTCGTCAACTATATCGTGGAGCCCATCATCCCATCCACAGACCTATACGCTACCGCGGCCGCGACACTGTCCACGTCTCTCGTCTCAAGCCATATTACGACCCATTAGTCGTTTCTTCTCCCTAATCCACCAAGATGACGTCTTTTTGTGCGGAGGGCGATTGTAGTGAAGAAGAGGAGCTTCAGCGGCATTTCTTGGCGCATCAGGGGCATCGCCATCAGCATAAGCTCGTGCTTGCTGTGCTTGGCCGGACGCTGCTGACTGCTTCGCTTTCTGCGTTCTGCTCTGCAAATGAACCCCGTTACACAGGAAACAATTAAAACGATGCCCCAAGCAGGCCACGGCTCGCGTTGCTTCGCGGACTGTAGTGGGGCCTGGAATAAAGGCCTGAAAAAAATCATGGCCACCTCCCCCGAAGGGATCCCTGGTGGGGTGCGAAGCAGCAGCAGTGCGCACGGCGTTGGCCTGGTTGAAACGGGCGATCGACGCGGGTGCTGGTTTGAAGCGAAACTAGAAAAATAAAATATTAAAGGTGTCGTAACTCCATACATATAAGCTATTCCTTGAAATTATGGGACAGCTTAAGTCTGACGAACTTTTCTTGATTGATTTGTGGGGTTTAACGTCCCAAAACCACTATATGATTATGAGAGACGCCGTAGTGGAGGGCTCTGGAAATTTAGACCACCTGGGGTTCCTTAACGTGCACCCAAATCTGAGCACACGGGCCTACAACATTTGCCGCCTCCATCGGAAATGCAGCCGCCGCAGCCGGGATTTGAACCCGCGACCTGCGGGTCAGCATCCGAGTACCTTAGCCACTAGAGCCACCGCGGCGGGGCCTGACGAACTTTTCTTTCAAAGTAAGTGCAGTGTAAAAACAACAGGTTACGATTTCAAAAATAGTTTTGTGTCTATACCAAATATAAGAATGAACGACGGCGGAACAAAAACTTGCTGTTCGAATTCGTAACCTCCTCGATGGCTATGCCTTAACTATTGATCTCCTCAAGTCCCTAATTCGGAAGCAAGCATATTCAAAACAATAAACGAATTATTACCTTCAGAAGGCTAAATTTAGTCAAAAAAGAATATAATTCCGCATCAATGTTATGTATTGTTTTGGTTTTGCATTCATTTTTTTTCTACTCGTATTGCCTTTCATTCGTTTTTTTTTTCGCTCGGGAGTTGTGCGTGCATTTTTTTTTTGTTACATTCATGCTTACGTTTTCTCTCTCTCTTCTTTTTAGTGCGACATGCCAATCAAACTGCTTAACCGGCTTTTTTGTCTCTTTTCATTTATTGTATTTTATTGGATATTGTACATGTATGTCAGCAAGCGTACAATTTTTATTTTTATGGACGCTTTTACATTCGCAAATGTCTTTTTCTGCTGCTGCTGCTGTATATATGGGTGGCACGGCCCAGTCAGGCAGTGTTTGCATTTAGCAGTGCCTCTTTGGACAAAATTTATGTAATTGTATTTAACAAAGAAAGAAAGAAAGAAAGAAAGAAAGAAAGAAAGAAAGAAAGAAAGAAAGAAAGAAAGAAAGAAAGAAAGAAAGAAAGAAAGAAAAGAAAGAAAGAGGACATTCAAGCCCATTTCGTTCACATATGTATGGGAAACATCGCGGACGCTGCACTGCAGCTCCGGTATTAATGCAATCGTCGGCTGTAGTTAAACAACGGCATGCAGTAAAGGAGTCGCATGCTCCAATAACGCGAAGCCGGGCAAGGTCAGCCGGCCGATAGATGGCGAGCCCATCCAAACTGCCGTGCCGTGACTGCCGCCCATGCATGTATAGAGCGATCGTAAACGCGCGATTCGAAGTCTGTGAATAAGCTGGCAAAAAAACTCGAATCGACGTCCATTTCGCGAAGCCGTGTGAAGGAACGAAGCATTTGAATAGACTGGGCCGGGTAAGGGGTGGTGAATAAACGGCTCCAGTGTACGTTTTCTATGCAGAGCCCATTTACTACTATTTCTCTTTTAACCTGACAGGATTTATTACGCCCATTGTGCGAGACACGCGTGAGGTCCCTGTATCGCCGTTGAGCCGGAAAACCGAGTTTTAGCTATGTGCAACGTCTTCGATGGATCCAATCGGCGCTATTCAATTCGATACCACCGACCAGAGTGTCTCTTACTTCTGCCTTTTGCCGTCAAACTTTTTAAGACTGTAAATTACGTTTCAAGATGTAAGTGTGCCTGAACCTGTTCCGAAAACACCGTATCGATGCTCGCGAAACGTAAAATATGAGTACAATGGTTCTCCGACTTTTTAAACGTCATTGTATGCATTCTGAAAATTTGGGCAGGCTTGGATAAATAGCGAAACACTTCAGGAAGCATGCGAGCTCATCCATGCACAAAGCGACCCACAGGAGTGCATAGTGAATACAAGTGTATCAAAAGAATAAAGCGCAAGTGTAGAAGTTTCAATTCCCAAAAGTAAGGTAAAATAATAATAGTTGAATATGAGACGCTACCAAATCATTCCTATCTTATGTATCAAATAACAGAAAACTGATTTAAGTGAGTCCGATCCATTAAACGCCCTGTGCAGACATATTGCTTGAGAAAAATATTGCGTCTAATGTCTACGCATTTAACTCTCTTCGCGTGTTGATGCAAAATGAGTATGCGGGAATAGAACTATACCATTACAAATGGTACATTTCGCGTTTCGCACGCTTTCTAACATATGCTACTACATTTCACAATCTAGCAAGACAAATCATACATCTGCCATCGGAATTCTGCTCGACGAGAAGAAGTCATCTAGAATTACTCAGAATAAAACTAGTGGCAACATAGTTCGTTAGTTCACAGAGATTTTAAATAAGACGCTAGTTATGAAGCAAGAAACTTTAAATTTAGGATATCCATGGGTTCAACGTCCCAAAACCGCGATATCATAACTAGGGAAGCAGGGCTCCGGCAGGTTTAGCCACGTGGTGTTTTTTTTTTAACGTGCACTGATATTGCACACGGGTCATTTAGCGCTTCGCCTTCCACTGTGATGCGACCGCAGCGGCCGAGATAAAACCCGTGACTTTCAGGTGAGCAGCGTGAGCACCGTGACATCTACACCAACGCAGCGGAGACAAAAGCCTTTATACTGTATACATCTAAGTTGCAGTTGCAAAATTTAGACGCCGCTTAATTATATGACATTAATCATATGAAACAGTTCCTCCGTGGTTCGGTGCCTTGGAATAGGGGCGCGACCACGTGGCGTTGCCCTGTTTTAGCGGCAACAAAGTCTTATCCGCAAATGAAGTTTTGTTCATCTTCCTCCGTGTTCGCGAACTTAAGAGCTAGCTGTCTACAGAAAGAAATATATCACAGGAAAAAGAAAGTTATCGTAACCCATTGGTAACGGCTCTATGTATGCCCATACTGATATTTGACGCGGCTTAACGTCCCAAATCGACCATATGATTATGAGAGACGCGCCGTAGTGGAGGGCTCCGGAAATTTCGACCATCTGGCGTTCTTTAACGTGCACTTAAATCTAAGCACACGGGCCTGCAGCATTCTAACCTCCATCGAAAATGCGGTTACCACGGCCGGGATTCGACCCCGCAACCTGCGCGTCAGTAGTTGGGCAACATAAATCGTTATACCACCGTGGCGGGCATGTGCATACACAAAGTTGCGAAAGGAGGAAAGGGGATATTTATCGAGTCGCAAAGGCTCCCTAGGCGGCGATATCGAGCACGAGCGGGCCGATTCAGCCAGTGCAGTCGGGATGGAAACGACTGGCGCCCCCCGCACCGCGAGCATAGTGTGCACGTAACTCGAGCTTAGGAATAACGGCATTCGACGACGAAGCGGTGCACGGCGAGCGGAGGGAAGAGGAGCAGTACGCGTGAATATCTTATCGCACCGCCTTCCGAACGGCGCAGCGGGGGTTCCCTGAAGTACATATAATATTCATGGCGAGCGGGGCTCCCTTGAAGAATCACCCCCTTGCGGCTGTCATCTAGTCGCAGGTCGGTGCGCATGCAATGTTGTCCGCGAGAGCCGCTTTGGAGCAACAGTCTCGTGTACCGGTTGTTACAGCACGTTACCCCTCAGTTATAACGTGCCCATAAGCGTGGTTCCCGATAAGAAGGGAGGGGGGAAGGGTTTATCACAAGGCTACACTTCCCTATTAAGTTACTGTATGGAGCGTACATTGCGCCTCCCCCCCCCCCCTCTTAGGTGACAAGGGGGCGCCCCTGCCACCCTCACGAGCCTGCCTATGAACGTGCCAGTATAGGAAAACTGGAGCAAGGTGTTTTTGTCAAAGGTTCGCAGGAGCGGCGGACATCAGGCGAGAGACAGTAAGCGCCGATAAGCTAACGAAGCTAACTAACTGTTATATAGGATGAATTTCAGGGGAGGATGAAAGCGTGAACACATTGTATCGCTGGAGCCAAAGCTTAGAAGAGCGTGGACTTGTCTTCTTGAAGGCTGCAGCTGCGACCCTGACGTACAGATTCGCCCGAGGAGAGGTTCAAACCATTTTTTCCGAAGAATTTGCTGCTTTGCATGCGTTTACAAGTTTGTCATAACTCACACATGTCATCCATAAAAAACAGTGTTGATGACGACTAGAGTTCAGAATCAAGTTCATCTCAGCGGAAATACTGAAACTGGCACCGAATTCGGGATATTCGCTTCCCTCCGAATCCACGATGGAGTGTTTTGGGTGGCCTGTTCTTCCGTAACACGCACGCGATTCATGCAGACAGGGCTTCATTGTTGATTGCGAAGACGCTGGCGTGCTTCCAGGCATGGATGCAACGGCGTGCGGACTTCGGTATAGCTGCGGAATGCGAAAACACCCTTGTGCTAAACGTACGTTCAACGAATAGGACCCAAGCTACTGAAATAAGTATCCCGATGTCATTCGCTAGACGTGATACCGAATACAAAATTTAGACTATCTCTTTCGAGTATGCCTTGATTTTTAAGGACCACATGCGGACATTAGAAAAAGAAAAACAAATCGTCCTTAAGTATAACGGCGCCTCCAAGTGCCGTTCTTGAGTAATTGTACATTGACTTAGTGCTTACATTTTGCAGACGACAGTAAAGTAAACCGAACCGTAAGAATACGTACAAAAAAGCAAGGCAGCTCCGCAACAAATGGTGCGAAAACTGAGGCAGCCGCGGAGCTGGTGTAGGTCACCGTTTTCTTTATTTCTTTTTCTATCTTCCATTTGTTTCTCTTTATCTCGGCATTTATACCGCTTCCTCTTTCAACCTCTTTCTTTCGTTCTCTACACATTTCTCTCCATATCTGTATCTTTCTTTCTACGGTATCTTTCATTCTCTCCTCTCTTCGTTTCCCTCCTCATCACTCTCACATATGTCCCCATTTCCCTCACTTCCCTTTCCCACGCCTTACTATACTTCACTATACAAGGCTTTGGTCGATTATAGCCACTCGTCTTTGGATAAAGTTTACACAGGTTAGAATTTCACCTCTCGAAGAAATTTTCTCATCCTATAGAACTTCTCTCTCTCTCTCTATCTCTGTCTCTACTCGTCGTCTCACTAATCAGAGTTATTGCATCCCGCGCCGGAGAAATCGGCACTTGAGTTTAGTAAGAGAAGGAGAAGATGAAGAAGAGGACGCAAATAGTGCATGCCAGTCCATCATGATGGCGTTTTTGTGGTGACACCGCACAGAACTACAGCGAGATACGAAAGCCTCGCTGTTAGAATTACAGAACCAGATGTCACGGCATGCTGGTAAGCCGAGATATTCCCAAAATGGTTTTAAGAACGCAAGGTATCGAGTCAAGTCGTCATTGCGTGCATGCTTATCTCCTTCACACTCAATATAAGGGTCCCATGATCTCTACGTACAGGTCACGCATATGCCCGAAATTGTCTTGTCAGTGTCATTTATATACTGAGTCAGCATTCCAACATTCTAAGTGGAGATTGTCCCGTTACAGAAGAAAGTGAGTTATTCGTCCATTACCGAAGCGCAAATGACGTTCGTCACGTGACGCGTGCGCGGGTGACGAACTCGTTGCGGGCGCGTCGAGGAAGCACCCAGCGACCCAGTTCCCGAATTTCGAACGCCGCCCAGGCGCGTACCTGACGCGCGCTGACAGTCCTGAAGTGGGCGTGAAGACTTCGCTCGGGAGGGGGTGGTGCCTGCTTTAAAGCCGCCCGCGGCAGAGTTAAACGACCTTTAAGAAATGCTCGCAGAAAATTTTTGTCGCTGTTGTTTTTGACACCGTTTCGGCCTTTTACGGACACACGCGAAAAACAGAGGCAACCGTGTGCTGACATTTGAAATTGCTTAAGAAATTGATTAAGAAAGTGATTAAGAAATCAAACAAGTGGCCCCGAAAAAAAATTCACGCAGGATAATTTTTCATTCATGAACATTATCTTTATTTTTTGTTTAATAGATTTTATAGGTCTGATCCGCACTTTATATGCCTGTCGATCACCTGGTTCAAAGGGCATAGGGCCTTAGGCATCATCATCATCATCATGAATGAAATTTAAGCACTTTTGGTTGCCCCTGTAACCTGAACAAGAAGCAATTGTGCGGGTAATAACTAAAGCTCAAGTTATTATACAAATTAGTGACCAATAAAAAGTAATGAAATGAAGAAACAAGCAGGCAAGCTTCTAACCTGCCGGTGAAGCGTCCTGGAAGTATAGCATATGAAGCCACATGTACACAGTGCTTACAATGATCGGCTGCTGACGAATCTTCAACCTTTGGGTCGTAGATTCGTCTGTGGCTGTCGCATTTCCACGGAGGTGAAGTGTTAGAGGACTGTGAGATGATCCAAACTTCTGGAGCCCTTCACTGTGGCGTGCCTCACAATTATGCCCTGGCTTTGGCACATGAATGTTGTGGACATTTTTTGTCCCGCCTTGTTAATCAATCATTATTCGACTAATTAAATCCCGGAATGACTTGAAAAAGCAACCATCGCATGCGCGTTCCAACGTCGTGAATGTTAACTGCATCATTACGTCGACTATAGCTTCGATTCCACTGTTCACATTGGGAAATAAAAATGGATGTTCAAGTATTACAATGAATGCTGCTGATCTATTAATCAACAATCAAGTTCAGAAAATTTTAGGCGAAATTAATCAAGATTGGTGAGCTCAAAACTCTACTTTCCAAACTGTCCAAATGAGGCCAATGCAAACTGACGGCGCAGTAATCGATTGCAACAGCGTTCGTCTCGCAACCGCACAGCCAGAGCAGTGGTTCACCGGCGCAGAAGCGTCTCCTTCTAAGGTAGCAGGAATGCATGCGGGCGACACCGTTTTCCGGATCGCGGCCTCACGCTATCAGCAGCAGCCGCTGATGTTGCCGCGCTATAGAGCGGCGCCGTTATGACGACGGCAATAATGACTGCCACCTTGATGCATGTCGCCGCGTACGTAATTATACGGGCGCTGACGGCACGAGCACCGAAACTTCTTCGTCGATGGCAGCGGAGCACTGGGGCGGCGAAGAAAAGCAACGCAACGCAACGATGCCAGCGACTGCGACAATGACTCTGCGCAGTGATGGCACGCGCGCACGTAAACAATGGAGCGGACGATGAATGTATACACTGTGCATAAGACGCGGGCGGCGTTTATCCCATGGCTTCTGTGCAGCAACAATCGACGCCTGCCCATAGAGAAAGAAGAAGACCTGCCACTCTAACGAGCAGTGTACACTGTGTGTTGATCGTTATTGATCACGCTGATCTTGCGCTTCGTGGCGGAGAGAGTTGCCGATACCCTTCTCGCCTTTTTTTTTTTTTTTTGTATCAGAGATGTGGGGAGCCTCGAGCCTCCCGAAAAAAAAAAAAACTGTAGTTCACGTATTGATCGTCTCCAAATATGTGGTTAAAGCAGTTTTTTTTTTTTTGATGCAACTTCCTCCAAGGAATACTCCACTTTATGCAGCAGAAATTGACCCCTGTGCACGGGGCTATACCATCGTGGTTATACACTGTATGATTACGGTGATCCGCTCTGAAGCCGCAGGTTCGCTCCCAGCGGCGGCGGTCGCGCTTCGCTGGAAGCAGACTGCCAAACGTCTGTGTGCTTATTAGATATAGGTATACACGTTAAAGAAACCGTGGTGGTAATCATCATATACTTGTTTTAGTAAGTAACATTTTCTTTTGAGTACTTTTCTGCGATTCTGTTTACGGTGTATCGTTGCCAATGAATTACGTCGGCTACACTTCGTCACTGTACGTGGCGTCCAGAAAATGGACGTTTTTATGACTAAATTCACTACTGGGCTGGTACGTTGGTTCACAACCTTCTATACGTGGGCGAGTTCGAACAGGACAAAGAAGGAACACAGCGCCTGTCCTGTGCATCTGTAATCCTTTGTCGTCCTGTTCGACGAATTCTGTCCGGTTATATTGTTGTTGTTGTTGTTGTTGTTGTTGTTCTTGTTGTTGTTGTTGCTGTTGTTGTTGTTGTCTTATTGTTAGTGGCGTATACCCGCTGTGGGGGATTGGCCAATAATCGAGTGCCGGCTATATTCCTTCCACAGTGGCTTCATCAATTTGTGTATTATACCCACTACTGCGCGGCCTTTTGCCATAATCAATCACACAATGGAGTCGTCGTGTTGGGCAATATTCTAACAGCGAAGATGTTCAGCAAATCGTTCCTTGTGGGTCAACCCAGAAAGCTGTCATCCTAATTGGGTAAATCCAACACTCACCGCTGGTCCATCAAAACTTAACGCGAATGTTGGCGCCACAAACGACAGCGAAGTGAGTCGAAGGCCCTTGCTATACCTATACAACGAGATAATATTGGAAACGGAAAAGGCAACGGCGGCTTCGGGAAGACCCCGAAGCGATGGGCAGCTTACGCCAACAATGGCGTGCCCGACGGTCTATGCAGGGGCACGAACGTTGGGTTTTTTCTTCTTCTTTTCTTTTTTTTTTTTGAAGTTTGAATAACCATGTTGTGCCCGTGACGTCTGTGGTCTAACTCAAACCTCTCAACCAGCGTAAAACAACCAATCATCACCTAGCTAAGGTCTATCAACAGCCTATAAAAGCAATCTGTACTCCGCATTACTTAAGGCCCACAGAGACAACATAAAAGCAACCAGATTAGTCTTGAGAATCGTTTAGCTTCGCTGTTTCAAACGTTGTGCGCCTTGGTGCAAGCTTCGGCAGTTGTATTTTCATTTTGCTTGCGCAAGAAAGTAAGAAGATTTTTCGAACGGAAGTGTTCACTGTTTTTGTTTACATACAAACCTCGATCGGTCATGCTGAACAAATTTACCGCATTCTGAAATTTGAGTTGCGGAGACAAGTGCGCGGATCTTATATGAAATGGCTACGAGCGCTTTGCTGCAAGCCCAACACTGGCGATTTTCGTGGCATCACCTGATCGAGAGATTCAAGAAATTAGCGACTCGTATATACGTCGTTCCAGTGGCGGTTCCTCATTCTTCGTTTACAGAAAAGACCCCGGAGCACATGGCAATAAAAACCTGGTCAGCCTGGTCACGTGCCTGTCCTGTGCAGTGGTGTTCCTTTTTTGTACTGTTCGAATTCGCGCTATCCTGTATTGAAAATTATGAACGATTGCACGTGCACCTTGAAACGATGTTGACCGGAATATGCGCTTTCGCATGGCATACCAATCGCTTACTCACTACGAACCAAAAAAAAAAACTTATCCGGTCATGTTATAGGAGTAACTACTACAAGAAAGAGCGAGCCTTAGCTAACCGAATGCAGTACCATGTATGTATACAAGCGTACGAGGGAAAACTTGCATCAAGAACTTCTATAAGGTATATAGATACATGGAAGCGACAAAAAAAGAAATGGGGGTATAAACAACAAGAGGGAAGGCAGGGAGGTTAACCAGGCACATGCCCGGTTTGCTACCCTACGCTGGAGGAATAGGAAGGGGGCATAAAGGTGAGAGAGAGAGAGGAAAGAGAAGAGAAAGAGAGAGAGAAAAAAGGAGGATTGTCAGTCAATCGGCTGGCGCGTATGCAGCGGAGGCACTACACAAAAGTTAAAGGTGGTCACATAGGCCTGTGGTCCTCAAAAAGCACAAGACAGCTTTGACTGCTTTTTGAGCCGACGAAAGGCGATGACGGTGTTCCAGTAGCATCTGCACAGAGAGTGGCCGATCGTCCAATTCTCGCAATGCGTCCGAAAGCTTCTGTCTTTCAGAGGCAAATCGAGGGCAATGGCATAAAAGAAATGTCTTACTGAAAAACTCGGGGAGAAGGAGAGAAGCGCCACGTGTTCAAAATAGGCGCAAGTAGAGCGATCCCTTTTGTGTGACACCATTTGTCGTAACAATCATCGACTTTTCATTGCACATGTAAGTTTGGAAGTGATGATAAGTCATCACCTTATTGCCGTTCGTAGAGTGAAGCTAAATAAAATTAATCGATTCGTATAGCTTTTATTGAAAGCCACACTGTTTTTTTTTTAGAAAGAAACCCTCGTCATTTATACCGGACCATGAGATTATGGCAAATTACCTCTGCCTGTCAAACACTTAGACGATGAATATTGCATGGATGTAAGGAATACTGGCGAAGATCTGAAACGCGTGCGACCCATATTGTGAAAGGGTCTTCACCGTGCAGGTAGAATGTGTTTATTCTGCGCGACTTATCTAACAAAGAGAACTCTCTGGGCTTATGGTACAAATGAGCAGAGTTGTGCTCATTCGAGAGGTTACCAACATAAACAGCACCGCACGCATTTAACCTTTTAGGTCACATATAAAGAGCTTAAAGCAGCAGCAAATAACCAAGGAACCGACCCCAAAACACCCGAGTTCAGACGCGCCGCAGATTGTGCAAGTCTGGTCGAGAGCGAATAACAGCGTGCAATTAAAATTCATCATTTTGCTTGCGTAGTTCTGTGCAGTCCACAGTGCGCTTAATCAGTAGTTAGCGAGAGCTGTAAGATACAAGAAGTTCATGCATTCAATAGATAAGATGTGTACACTGGACGGTTGACAAGCGACGAGGAGGCAGCATCACATTTTTTCAACATGCAGTTGCCGAGATTCTGCTTGAAGGATGTAATCGCGTTGCACAGAATACTCCCATACTGTCATCGCTGTATTTATTACTCATTTACTACAATAGCGAATAGAGTTTGATCACCTAGTCTGTGTTTTCAGCAGCTAAGAGCCTGCAGAGCAGCTTGTTCTTTTATGTAACTCTACTGCGGGAAGCGGCCTGTAATCCAGAAACGAGGACATGCTCCACGCAGTCAGCCAAGATTAGCCCGCACTTATCCAAGTGATATAAGGAGGTGCCAGCCTTTAAGTTTTTTGTTTGTTTTCTTTTCTTGCACCACGCAGCTAGTGGTCAGCGCGCACTCATTCTCTAACTTCTGCCGCCACATTGGGGACGCTGCAAGGAATAAATCGAACCGTATTACAACGCTACAGAAACAGGAGAGACGAAAGCGTGCGCACAAGGGGAGAGGCACGAGGGGAGGAATATGATGACAACTGCGGTCACGCGTGCACACTATATAATGTATGGCGTGCGAACGCGCAGCTCACGCTTTGCCGCTTACGTACTGCGGCCGAATCGGGCCACAGCGGCGGCACTTGAACGCGAAGACCGCTCGTCCCCGATAAGTTGATTTGTGGTGGCTCGCCGCGGTCAAGCAGCGTGGTAACACTCCAACGCTATGTCTGGTGGCCGGAATACTCTCGGGCAGAGTGTTATGTGGGCTAATACTCGTGCCAGCGGGACGTGGAAAAGCGTGGGTCATGCGCGATAATGACGAGGAAGTAAAACAATACAACGCGTGTGGCTTGCAGTTGAAGAGATAAGGCCCAAAGCCATTTCAAATGCTTACGGCCGCGCAATGTATGGGGTGAGCGGTGCGAATGGATTTGCCGTTCGAAGAAGGTTATGAAGTATAATACGAAATAACGCGGTATAATCATAGCTGGAGAGGACACCATCGACGTCTGTGTACATACACACAGTGTGGATAAGATGCATTAGTTTATATCTTTTATAAATGAACGACAGAGGTCATTTTGAACGACCCGGATACCTTCCATGTCAGCACACGTTGATTTTTCTTTTTTTTATGCGATGCAGATGTTTGCACCAAACCGTCACGAAATTCACCAACGCTACAGTACTAAAATTTCGATAGCGTGGTCCAACGGCGCCTTTAACCGACAAGCTTATTTGGGGGATCCATGCAAAAGTTGTGTCACAGAGTGGTAAAACATTACTGCCCCCCCCCCTTTTCATCAACAGATAAGCCTGCGCACGCCTACGATAAGTTCGTACGACTGGCACAAGCGCGAGGAAAATAAATCGATATCGAATAAGTTGCCCCAAATAACCCCGGGTTTGTAAGCAGCATGCGCGATTGCATAACGTATTTTGTGCGGCCTCCGTGTCATATTTCTGAACTCAAGGCTAGCAGGTCGCACATGCCGTGGACAGCAGGACCGGAGCGACCGCTTTTCCAGAGAAGAGGTACTATACGCACGATGTCACACGAGACAATCTGCGACGCTCGGTGAGCGCGCGGGGCGTCTTTCCCGCATGGCTAACCGCGTCGCCATGACCCGCGGCACTCTTCCCCACTCTCTACATTCCTTGGTCTTTCGAAGCAGGGATCAGGCGCTGCAGGGACTGCTATTGCTACTAGATGGATGAACGTGTCCGCCCCAAGATGGGATGGAGATTGGAGCTTCGATAGGAAGCAACCAAAACGCAGCGCGCAGCCAGTGTTTCGCGGTCTGCCACATGTCTTTCGTGCCACCCTGACCCTCGGGCCCATCAGCTTCGGCTCGTTCTCAGAAGAGACACACAGATCCGACAGCTTTATCCGGGCTGATCTCGGAGCGCGCACCGCGATACAGGAAAAGACAAGGCATGATCCCACGATGAGATATGGTTGTTGCAACGGACTCGCGTATCCGCCCCCGTCTGCAGTCGCATTTCCGGGATGGAGAGTCTGCGATGGCCGAAGATGCTATTTGCCTCTACCGTTCGCGGCTATACGCCACAGAGCTCTGTGATGTCCCTCCACTTGTGCTTAGACGCGGTTTAGCTTAACAGACGATCAAGCTATCAGAGATGCATGTCGCAACTTCGTCAATTAGTTCGAGCGCGGGCCAGTGCAAACGACATGCAGTTAGTTGATTAGTTGCTTTTCTATTTCTGTTGAACAATATCGTGTCGTTAGATCACCGACACATTGTGGAAGGTAAGTAACACTGATTACTACGCCTGTCAGTGTAGTCGCTTTCCAAATCTCACAGTGAAAACAAGAAGATGAGGGCTGTATAATAAACACTTGGAAGACTCTCGAGTTTCGCCTTCGAGCGTATAGAACGCGATAGCACAATCGGTCCCTGTTCGCGTCGCCTTCTCAATCGCTAGGCTGATTTCGCTTCTCGGTGGACACCTCAGCTGTGTCGCTTGTAAATGAACGTGTGTACGACGAGTAACGCCGACCTTCTCAACAAACTATTCTAGAATACCTACTTAGGTACAGCTGAGAAATGCGCATGCACTACGCCTTAATTATTCCTTTTGGCCATTGGCGAAGTGTCCATGTGTCCGTAAGGCAACACACGCAGCTCCGCATGTGACCACGTTGTTGAAGATAATGCTAATAACGATGATTAATTAAGCCCGAGTGCTTCCTCGTGGGTAGACCTTTAAACCATCCACTCGTTGCACAACTCATGAGTTTTAAGACATCGCGAAATACTATGAGCTTCTGCCAAGCAAAACTATATGTGACTTTATGTGTTATATACTGACACTCCTCGCACCATACTTGACTTATATATATATATATATATATATATATATATATATATATATATATATATATATATATACATATATATATATATATATATATATATATAAAGTGACTGGGGGATAGCCGCCGTGAGGGCTCAGTGGTTAGAGCATCGAACGCGTTATTCGAAGGTCGTAGGTTCGATTCCTGCTCACGGCAAGTTTCCTTTTCACCCACTTTTCTTTCTTAACATTCTTCACCCTTATGGCACCACGAAGCGCGCGGCTCTAATATCTTCCCCTATACATTTCTTGGTTTATTGTCTGTTAGATCTACTTAATGTTGTGTCAAAAACACGAAAAAACGAGCCCTTATGCATACACTTCACTTCTTCCCCTTATATATATATATATATATATATATATATATATATATATATATATATATATATATATATATATATATATATATATATATATATATATATATATATATATATATATATATATACTGAAATTCATGATTTGACGCATATTTAAAGGGCCACTGTCTCCAATTTGAACAAGATTGCCGGACTCTTCACGATTATTGGCTCTTCACCCAAGAAAAGATCTCGTGAGCGCGGCCTCACAGTACAGCAGCCCAGAAAGCCACGCCAGTCCTCTTGCAGTACTTAAAGTCAACAGCATCGAGCGACCACCTGTGAAACCCTGCACTGCGTTTGTACGTTGCGAAATGTGACTTTCCCTGTCTCTCTCTTTGGCTGCCTTATTCTCCTCTCCACACTTGTAGGGTAGGAAACTGGACGTAGCCTAGTTAACCTCCCCAGCTTTCTGTGTTCCTTCTTTCTCTTTTTCTTGCAACATATTTTACCATAAAACACGTGGGAAACGTCATCACTAAATGTTGAACACGTCAGAAGTTCGTGCTTATTAACTGCACGCTATTATTTTGATTGATATGTGTGGTTTAACATCCCAAAACTACCATATGATTATGAGAAACGCCGTAGTGGAGGGCTCCAGAAATTTCGACCACCTGGGGTTCTTTAACGTGCACCCAAATCAGAGCACACGGGCGTATACAACATTTCCGCCTCCATCGGAAATGCAGCCGCCGCCGCCGGGATTTGATCCCGCGACCTGCGGGTCAGCTGCCGAGTACCTTCGCCACTAGACCACCGTGGCGGGGCGCACGGTGTTATTTTCGCTTGCGCGTTCGGACGCGGAGAAATCGAAGTGAAATAAGCTGATCACATTTTATGATATATCGATGCGAAGAAGAAAACAACAGGTATGCGATTGTATAGAAAATTAGGGTAAGGAATGATTCAGAACTGATAATAGAGAGTTTGTGCCATAACAACGTCGTGTGAACCACCCTTCTGGCACCACGAAGCGCGCCGGAAATACAGGAAACACCAGAAGAGAGTTACACGCTCGTTTTTTTTTTTGTATTTTCTGAGGCTGCTCAGGGGGGCCCTTTAATAAAACTTTCGAATGGTTTCGTAGTGTTGCTTTAATCTAGTGAATTACTTTCCGCTCTTTGTTAAACACTGTATGGCACAGCATGCGATACTACCTGTGATATCACTTAAAAAGCGACTGTTCATACACCTTGTGAAAGTTCGTGAATACTGGTGAATTCAACGTCCGATAGAACTTCATTACTTTGGACAGCAACTGGTTTGAAGCTTTCTTGAACGCACTCATTATTGGTACGATCAGTCTTACAGCGCATCCTCGCGGCGTATGCATGGTTCAAACAGAACTATTGTCGCACTGCGAAAGCTTAAATGAAGCATGTATAGGCAGGACAATGCGTTCTCTTCCTTGGAGTATAGTGTGCAGCACGTGTATAGGACAGTGGCGTAGCTATACAGATCGGTACATCAGAGTCGTGACCCCGACACTTTTTTTTTTCCTTTTTTGCCTTAGAATACAGGGCACAAAATGAAACAAGACCACATCTGCGTACATGCCCAGCCGCCAATTCATATCAAAATGTTCAAATATCAATTCCGCTTTCCAGAATTGACGCTGATCGGAAACTCCACATGCTTGCTCGCAAGCGCACCACGTCACAATGGAACGAGCCACATTTCATCCATGCACGGTTATGTACTATAGACCCAACTCTCAGTCTTCGAATTCCTCCGTAATTACGCCGACGAGACACTACTATGCTGTGCAGATTATGGTTGGGCGTCGCATTTACCAATGCGTACGCGTTCCGCATAGGAATGGCTAACACTGCTGCATGCGACCAATGTGGAAGTGACGAATACAACTTGGCATATTCTGTGTGAATGCCCACAATACTGCTCGCAGAGACAGTCACTCTTCAATGTACTAGACGAACTGGACAACCAGACTCTTTCGGAAGAAAGAATCCTGCGCTACCGGCAGGACTTTTATGTCGCAGAAGCAGACTGTGAAGGCGCTCCTGCGCTTCTTGCGTTCAACCGGCTTATACAAACGACTGTGATCAGAACTCCCTGAATGTGTGCGCATGTGATTTTTTCTAATTTATTTTATATCTATCTATCTTTATCCTCTTTCCGACCCTTTTCCCCACCCCAATACAGGGTAGCAAACCAGTTTTTCTAGGTTAACCTCCCTGCGGCTTCCTTTTATTTTTTCTCCCCCCCCCCCAAAAAAAAAAACAAATTCTGCCTATACGCACTTGGTATAGTGTGTTGATATGGTTTTACGTACAGTTTTATAGTGTTTTGATGTGCCTAATTTGTATTGCGCTAAAGTCGCACGCCGAAGTCATCTACTCAACAATGCTACTATGCCGAGCCGCTGCGAGAGACACGAGGTCCGTGGTGTAGCAGGCCTCGCTTTCGCAGGCGCGTCCCTCGCTGCGCGCCGTGTGTGTCTATGATTTCACGGTCCGCGCTGCGAGGCCGGGTGGGAAAGACGTTGGCGAAGGCCCCGTCTGCGAGTGTAGGCGGCCGGTTCCGGACCCGTGGGCGGCCCTGTCAGCCCGGTGTAGCTGAAACGGGACACGCCCGTCGCTTCGGAAGGGCCACTTTGGCCAGAGCAGCGGGACATGCGGAGACTCATCGCGGTGCCCCGCCGCAAACACGTGTATAGATAGGTGACTGCGCGTGCGTGAGGGCTAGATCGATGCGAATGCACTACGAGATAACGTTTGCAAGTAGACGAAGCGATAGAGAACGCTTACAATTCTTGTGATGTGACGTAGTATTTATATATAAGGAACGAAACGCCCGCTTTGCTGGCTCTAAAACGCCCTTTCTTCATTTCTTTCGCTCAGACTTGCAAACGTGCCAACGAGTTTCTCGAGCGGCAAATGTCAATTATGCTGCATACGTATATACACACACTTACACATAGAAACGCACACACGGAACATACATAGACTATGGTTGACACCCCTCTTTTCTCCCGCAAGAACACTTCTGGCTACGTTATTGTCATTGAGGTTAATAAATGAGGTTGCGCCCCATCAGATTTTTATCCCATCTACGGACGGATGGATGGATGGATGGATGGATGGATGGATGGATGGATGGATAAACTATATTGGGTCTTTCGGAACGCGCCTTCATCTTTTCCCGGAAGCTGCGGGTAAGTGTTAAGAAAAAAAATAACAGCATATTCACGAGGTGCTGCGGCGGCTGCATTTCCGATGGAGGCAGAAAAGTTGTAGGCCCATGTGCTCAGATTTGGGTGCACGTCAAAGAACCCCAGGTGGCCGAAATCGCCGGAGCCCTCCACTACGGTGTCTTTCATAATCATATGGTGGTTTTGGGACGTTAAACCCATATATGAATCAAATATGCACGAGGTAAATGACGATGAGTGGGGCGAAGTGGACAGACGAACGGATGGACGGAATCACGGACGGGCGGGCAAATACACGGACGGACGCAACGCACAAACGAATGCATGGATGGGTAGATGGACGCACGGAAGCACGGAAGGACTGATGCACGGACGCGCACGCGGACGGACGAATGGATGTCTGTCTGTCTGTCCGTTTGTCTGTCTGTCCACCCATCCAGTCCGTGTGCCTATCTGTCCGTGCATGCGCCCGATCGCGTTCGAGAATGCAAAAGGAGTGCGGGTAACACCGACGAGACGCGAGTCAAGAAAGCGCGCTATAGTGTCTTAAACGCACCCGCCGCTCTGCTTCACCACCGGGAGAAGGAGGGGTGGCTACTACGACGGACGCAGGACTAACCCACACCCTAAGGATATTCGCCCCCTAAAAACAGCGAGAGCAGCCAGCCTATTTATTCTCTAGGTGGCGCTTCTTCAGCTGTGACGTAACCAAACCTGCAGTGTCAGTGCTGACACGCCGGCAAACCTTTGAATACCCCTCCCCCCCCCACGTTCGAAGATGAGAGACTAGTCTGCTCCTCGTCTTTTCTACCCTTGCCACAGGCGATGCCTGCTTCTCGTCACTTATTTGTTACAAAGTCAACACTAAGCGTCGAGCTTATCAAGATTTCGCGCCTGTCAGCAACAGTCCGCTTGCGCACTCTGTAACGCACGGGATGAACTGAAATCGGCTGACCGCGCTGCATAGTCACGTGAGACAAGGAAGAACGGATGGGTGGCTGCGTGACAAGGCAGTGAAGGCGACAACTCACATTTGATATTTCGCGCATGTGGATTAATCGGCAGTATGTACTACTATATAGACGTCACGGGCATCACTGTTCTTGCACCACGAAGTGCGCCAGAAAGATGAGAAAGGCGGGAGAAAATAAAACGCTTGTACGTTTTATTTATTTGTATTTTCAAAGCCTGGCCTCTAAAAGACAGCGCGAATGTAAAAGAATCTAATCTACACGAACTGTTTTGCGTTTCGCATGTGTGTTGATCGAAGCCACTATCATTAGTGCCATGCATGATTCCACAGTACGTGACCTATAAAATCTCTCTAGCTTTGGTAAGTGAAGGTCCTGGTGACAGTGCAATGGTTGATATTCATGAACTCACACGTATGAGGTATAGCGATAAAAGAAGACAGCTCTAGATGAGGAATGTCTCCGCGAACACAGGCTGGCAATCCGGCAAAACAACGAACGTTCTTGTGAAGTTCGAAAATAACGTGCCTGGAAGCAACCAGAGCACCGTCCGGCTATTCGGCCACTTGTATGATGTATACTTTTACCTCAGGCGGCATGGACTTGTTTGTCGGTGGTTGCTGGTAGCACAATCGCCGCCACTGACACGATACACACAATTCGACGTGCACCTTGACAAGTTACGCTGTTGTGAGAACTCTCGTCGGCGAAGCGGCGTCAAGGTAACTACAGGTGTCTACATATACATGTATACGTGCAAATACACCGTCTTTGCACGGCTGTCAGTTTTGGGGCCGTCGTCATGCCCGACCGAGTTTTACACGGTTCGTGAGAAAGATTTCTCTTACTATAGCTAAGCAGGGGGGTGGGGGGAGGAGGCGTATGTCGGTGTATACGGTCCGGAGGGTTTCTTTGTGTGGAACTCTGCATGGTTGTGTACACACGGCCGTCTGAAGCTTGATCGTGTAAGGAGCCGAGATAGCGGTCGGCAAAATGGCCGGCGCTGGGAAACGAGATCATGTGCCTCGGGCACCGTCATTTACGAGAAGATCAGCCTCCGCGGATAGATATTTTCTCTCTCTTTCAGAGCCTATATTGGCAGCTGCTGCCCGCGCTGTGCCCAGGTGCATGCGACGCCCAGCGCTGCGTGCCCCAATTTAGGTCGCGGGGAACTTATTTGTTTCGTGTCTGCTTACTTTTCAGTGCGTCAGGGACAGAACGCGCAACGCCAGCACTACATGTAATATGTTTTATTCTTCGCATCCATGAAACGGTGAGGAGACCTGTCGTTCTGCGCTATAAAATGACAGTGATGACTTCTCTTTTCCTTGCGGTGACGTTCACAAGATCGCGTATACGTCACTACTATCGGTGCATATATGAATTGAGCGCTACACAAGTATTCTCTTCTCTGTAGCTACAGTCAGGTGAAAGCATATCGTACGATATATAGTACATCAAAAAAAAAAAAAACAAGCAATTATATCGAACTAGGAAGTACGAATGAAAAATGAGCCCACTGCTTTGGCAACGTGCAAAAAAAAAAAGTGTTCTAAATACGTGCTGCCGCCACGATATGATTATGAGGCAAGCCGCAGTGGGGGACTTCGAATTAATTTCGACCACCTGGGTTTTTTGTTTTTTTTTAACGTTGAGGTACGCAGGAGTTCTTGCGTTTCGCAACGATCGAAATGCGGTCGCCACAGCCAGGAAGCGAAGCCGCATCCTCGTACTTCACGGCGCCACAACTTACCTGCTGTCAGCTGTGTACCGTTGAGTGTGACAACGTATGCGAAGCTCAACGTGATAATTCTGATAGTTAACATTCACGGATGACCTCCTACGTCTCGACTATCCCGTTAACCGAAGCGCACGTTTCTCTATTGCACATGCAACCAATAACACTCTGCTATTGATCAGCTTACGGAATCGAGACGATAACCAAGAAATGACAAATCGCGATCGTCGCTTACACAGAGATCAGTGTTAACCTAATATCGACTGTGCGAGGTCACTCTGTTATGTTGCCCGCGGCCTTCAAACTCGGGCACTGCCGCATCGGGGGCAGCGGGACACAGGCCGGCCGGCTGACGGGTGCCACACACGTTCTTAATAAGCCATTCAGATGTTGTGACAGCGCATGATGCCAGATAACCCTCCAGTATCTGATTATCCTTACCCAAACAATCGCGACGCTGCTCGGGCAACGTGTTTCAACAGCGTTATGGGACGCCAGACTTACGAGCATATTGTGCTCCTACATATCTTCACAAAGGCTGCACGTGGACGATGTATCTTCTTGCAATGAAAGTCTGAAATAAATAGCTTTGGATCATCTCGCGTGTGTCGTAACTCCGACGAAGATGTCACACTTGATCGATTCTTTCTAAGCAGCACAATCACCACTGCTTGTGCCGAGATTCAGACCACATCGCACAGTGTTTACCTGAAGCGGCTACTCATCACTCGTGCATCCACGCAAACTATTTTGTGCTAAATTCTTACAAGAACATTTAGCCTGGCAAACACACACGCAGTCCTTAACTACAGCAGCTACACCGACCAACGCAGTGCTTTCTCGCTCCCCATCGTCTCCCATAATATGTAAATTTTACATTCTAATCCTTGGATAACATGTGCAGCAGATGTAATCGAATGTAAGCTTCTGCTTCTTACAACAGAATGTGACGTACAGCAAAATAGAAACGGCTCTTGCACAACCGCCTCGTTGCTCGAAGTGTCAAAAAAAAGACAAAAAAAGCAGACGCTTTGCAGAGATAATTTCTGAGCTCCTAGCAACTTCACTTCTAATCAATTTAGTCTCTTTTCATTGTACATTTCAGTGCTGTTTTCTCGTATTATAGCTCTTCAACAGTCTCAAGCCTCGTGGTCACCCGTGAGCCACTTGGAACAGCCGTGTACAATGCAGTATATGCATGTATGGGTTGTTAAAAAACAAAAGAAAAAGTGAATACACGGGTACTTAGTAAAGAAAACAGAAATCAAAGTTGCAACAGAGCAGCAGCTAAAGGGACACCCACCACAAGCCACGCGAAAAAGGTTTTACGAGGAACGAAACTGTGTAGGTTTCCTGAAAACTCGCCAGCAAACCAGCTCGTTTTTGCAGAATCGTTTAGGGCGAGACAGCGTTCCGGAGTAACGCAAAACAAGAAACAAACAAACAAAAAAGAAACGGGCAAAAAGAAAAATGCTGCCATGAGTATGCGAGACGGTTGAACGCAGACGGGCATTTCGCAAGCGCGGCTTCTCAGCTTCTGTTGTGTTAAAGAAGAAAAGTTCCATACGGATGCCCTCCTTTTTCATTTGTCGCGAGAACAAGCTGAATGCGCGGAGCGGGGTTGCACAAGTGTGCACCACGAATCTATATGAATACAAGAAGATAAACGAGAACACGAATAAAAAGAAGAAAGAAATCTTCCAGAAAGCCTATACGACGGCGGCGTCTTGTGAGACATAGGGATACTTTGCATAATCGGAGTATAGCGTACTCGAGCATGTGTACTAGTTCAGCGACGAACACCGCAACTATAGTTCTCTGGATCGTGACTCGGTACATCGTGTCGTACGGGAGCCGTGTAAGTTTCGAGAGACGGAACCTTTCACCCAACACAACGTACGACTCTTGAAAGACCACGGCTTGGGAAAATCGGAGCTGAGACTAAAGGGCGGGGTTGTGCAAGCACGGGCGAATTGTCAATCTTTTGTCTTTCGACCACTGAAGAAGAGCAAGCAAATCGTACCGAGACGCAGTGAAAGAATGACACTGTACAGTGCTCAACTCTTAGGTGAAGTGGTTGTTGTAAGTGGATCACGTGGATCGGCGTTATTGAAAAGGAATAAAACGCTAGTTGTAGCAACGGCCTCTTTAGATGTCGAATAGACGCACACCGCTAACCAACACGCAGACTCCATGCGACTATAGCAACGCAATAAATTTCTTGTAAAAAATCACAGCATATCCACGGAGCGACTGATGATGAGTGGGAAGCGTCCATCCGTCAATCTGTCCATCCGTTCGTTCTTGCTGCTTCCGTCCGTCCGTCCATCTCTCCGTCCGTCCGTACGTGCTTCCGACCATTCGTTCGTTCTTCCTTCCGTCCGTCTGTGCGTCCATCCGTCCGCGCGCCTGCCTGCCTGCCTGCCTGCCTGCCTGCCTGCCTGCCTGCCTGCCTGTCTGTCTGTCTGTCTGTCTGTCTGTCTGTCTGTCTGTCTGTCTGTCTGTCTGTCTGTCTGTCTGTCTGTCTGTCTGTCTGTCACTCACGCTAGCACCACCTGCTGAGTGAGTCATACAACTAGGTGGTTACGAACCGGTCACATACATGCATGAACAAACCCACGGCTTTGGGAGCTTCGCCCCTAAAAGGACAATGATATGTCGATTACCAAAACGTTTAGGGAGAACTAGTGCAAATCATGAGGCAGGGATGTTGACCAGGCTGACCCTGGCTGGCTGCCGCGTTCTTTGGAAAAGGAAATAAGGGTGAAAGATGATGAGGAAGAGATTCACAGAATTTCGGGATATGTATGTACTATAGCGTTCTATATGTGAAAAAAAAAATGGCAGCATATCCACGGAGTGAATGATGGGGAGTGGGGCGAAGCACTCGTCGGTCCATTCGTTCTTGCTTCCGTCCGTTCCTGCGTACGTCTGTGTAACCGTCCATGCGTCCATCCACCCGTCCGTGCGTGCGTCTGTTCGTGCGTCCGTCCCTGCGTTCGTCCATGCATCTGCGCCTGCGTCCTTTCATGCGTCCATCCATGCATCTGCCTGTGTGTCCGTTCGCCCATCTATTCAGCACTCCTAGTACCACCATCTCGCATCTTTTCATCATATATTCTCCATATAGAAGCACCGCCATCCAGCGGACATTTCAAGGACTAAACGGGAGGTGGCACGTGTACACTTTCTTACGGCTTGCGCTTCGGGTTTACTTTCCACCTTTAACCAGCTCGAGTTCATGGTATATACTAGTTCACTGTATTCATGGCTATGCGGCCCAACGCTCGCTAAACCTTTCTAAAACCAAGGAGGTTACACCCAGCGAGTATAACGTAGCAACCCTTTCTTGTCAGATCGTGCTCAATGTACATGCCAATAGCTGCTAATGGGGATCGCAGCGTGCGCGTTACCTAAAGGCCGAATGCTCCTGTCTCTCATTCTCCTTTAGCAGCCATTAACATGTGCATTGAACACTATCTTTTATTGTTCAACAACGCACAGAAGAAATCTCTCACCGGAACCTCCTTGGAGGTCAAAATCGTAAGGACCGCTATTTCGGGTATGTGCCACTGGTGGTTACGTACTACGAGGGACGCACAAGCCACGCCATAAGGAGCTTCGCCCCGAAAAGACAGCAAGACACCCTTCATGTGTGTATATTCATCCATATGAGAAGGCAGGGACCGTGTCACGTGTTTGACTGAAGCTCACAACGCGAAAGGACAGGTTGCGATAATGCGTGCTACTCAGAGGCGTGCCACGAGAGGGGCGCGAAGTCTGCCCTATAAATTTACCTAATTAGGGGGGAAGGCTGCGGCGCGAACCTTGTCACCCCTCGAAGTGTAACCCTGCGCACGGCTATGGTGATACTCATCCACTGCTAATCTTTTTCCCTGTGTGCAGGATAGATAATCTAACCGTCTTCTGCTTAAAGAAATAACAAAGTTAAAAATGAATCATGTTTAAATTCATAACTTGTACTCTGAAAAGTTATAACTCTAATGCCATTAATTTAAACATCGCTTCTTATACAGGGTTAAATAAAAGTCAATGTTTCACTTTTAAAATTTCGCGCAGAAGTCACCTATAGCGTTACGTCACGGATTTCAGATTGTATTATTTTGTATATTGGCGAAATTGGCTCAACAAAGCTTCCTGAAACCAGGTACGTTGTTCATAGCTCACTCAGAGGACAATATCATTCGTTTTTATTGGTTAGAAACAACGTATAATACCCAGCAGACACCTTCAATATATATGACGTCATGGCAATTGGTGCAGGAATTTTCAAGGTGGCGTCGCCACCTGAATTTCCTTTTTGTGCGTTTTTTTAAAGACAATAGTCTTTCTTGGGATTTCGACGGAAAAATTTTGGTGTGTCTGTTTGTCTGTCTGTCTGTCTGTGTCTGTCTGTCTGTCTGTCTGTCTGTCTGTCTGTCTGTCTGTCTGTCTGTCTGTCTGTCTGTACATTTGTCTGTTTGCCCACTCTAACGATACCTCAAACGGCCAAGCCTATCCGCAGCGCCCACCACTATTGCTCAAGGTTTAGCGTTCATAGCTGTGCGATTGTCAATTAAAAAGCAATTATTGCGCATATCTGAGGCACCACAACAACACTTCGATGTTTTCTATGTTTGCCTTTATACTAGAAGAGGCACACACAAGTAACTTCAAGGAATGTAGCATATAATCGCGCTGCGCTGATAGTGCAACGCGATGTTCAAAAAGGTGTTTCCAGCGCTTTGCTACGACGTCACGGTGGTGGCACCTGCCCGTCGCTTTGCGTTCTACACCTTATCACCTCCGATACTGGCGCACGTCTTTCTCCGCAGGCTGCAAGCCTTTGTTTTCGAAGATAACTGCCAGATGACACTGGTGTCTAACGTGCCTAGATGCGCTCGTTCGCATCCGCCACACGCTCGAGGCACTTTAACACAGCGTCTCCAGAATACCATTCACCGATTTTCTTGCGCAGAACATCAAATAAACGTTTTTCACTCTCTTCAGACGCAAGACTATCGTCTTTCGACGACATTTACAGTGTAACATGTAGATGCGGGCCATATTTTTTTTTTTTGCTTACCAAACGTCTTATAGCGGTAAGCGTGGTTATTTTAGATGCGAAGTAGTTTCGATTACAAACAACGTCACTCGTAAGAAACACTTTAGTAGATATAAGCATTTTATATGAGCACTTGTGAAATCAAACCTAATAGGATCAGCGAGCTGCGTCTTTCCACCCTGATCCCGACCAGGCGGTAGGTAATCGCGAGCTTACAACTCCTCCGCATTTTCGGCACACACTCCACGATCCCTATCGCCTCGACAGTGCACAGCACGCCACGTTCGCCATTACTATTCAGCGGGTGCCGGCCGCCGCCCGTCGGCTGTACGGTATATGCACCTAAAAAACGTTTGCACTGTTGTCACGTTCGGCGCCTCCGTTCTCTTTTTCCAGGTCGTGCGCGCATTGGGAGCGCGCTGTTACATCCAAAGTGGGTGCGATAAAATAACGCTACACTAAACAGCGCTCCACTCGTTCTGGCTCTCACGCGTGGACCGCGGTCCGAGCTTGTGTGTGGTGAGGCATATGGATGTTCCAGAACGCCACGGAGTATTCGGGGCGTATAGAGGGGGATATACATGGTCCTCTGGGGTCAGTCCTCCTGCAGCGTATATAGGCGTGCACGGGGTCACTCGGACAGACATGCTGTGCGGATCGATACCAGAGGCCACGCAACGAGCACTCTGACACAGTGCTCGGGATTGAGAAGAAGAAAAAAAATACATTGCCGCAGCTCTACGAAGGCGGAAACTAAACGACGCCTATATAGTAAACTGGCTTGTAGCATGGCGCGGAAACAGATGAAAACAAAGAAGCGAAATGGCGAATACAAGCGCTTATGTTAGTCCTGTACTTCTTTGTCCTAGTTTGTTTCCGTGCTATGATACATGCCATGTTTACGACGAACCAAGAGCGCTACCCTTATCGACATCTGTAGGTGTCATTTATGCTCCGAAGAAAATAACAAAAATGAACTGATCTCTGTATACACAGCACGAACGCAAAGTTTCTCGATGAATTCCATTTCACTATGAATACAGAGATATTTTAGACTGCTTGCGATGTAAAAACAGCACAAAAATATAGACAAGGACAGAGGAAGAGACGACATCGCTCTTAATATTGTAGGCTGCTTTTGTGGAACTGTGAGAGAGGGGGGGGGGGGTTCTGTTGGGTTTACACGCGGCACGACATGAAACATTCATGAATCGTGTGGCACACATAAAAGTCAAGGACGAAAAAGTGAGTACAGGACGAGTCTTGTTCGGCACCTCAAGTTTCCCGATGATATCACTACCAACAAGTCCTATTTTATACATCCTGCCAAGTCACGAAAGCTGGCTCCGGCGCTCGAAAACACCGAGGAGCGACGGGCACATGCAGTCAAGGCCAGTCCACCTCCCGTGTCTTTGCGTTTCAAACAAACAGTTACTCGAGTTTCGCTAGCCGTTCTTCCAGCACCCGCGTCGACGCCCGCTTCAACCGGGAAAAAGGCGTGTGCACCGCTGCTGCTTCGAATCCCATCAGGGTTCCCTTCGGGGAGATGGTCGGTCCACAATTCTTGTAATTGCGAGAGAGTAATATACTAATATGAGAAAAATCGCTATTCTCTATAGCGTGCCTTTAAGTTGCGCTCTTTCTTTTTACGTCTTTATTCTCAATTTGCAAAAATATAAAAATTAAAAACGTCACTCGTAAGAAACACTTTAGTATAGATATGAGTATTTTATATGAGCACTTGTGAAATCGAACCTAATAAGATCAGCGAGCTGCGTCTTTCCATGCTCTTTCCGACCAGGCGATAGGTAATCGCGAGCTTACAACTCCTCCGCATTTTCGGCACACGGTCCCTGTCACCTCGACAGTGCGCTGCACGCCACGTTCGCCATTACTATTCAGCGGGCGCCGGCCGCCGCCCGTCTGGTGAACGGTCCGCACCTAAAAAACGTTTGCACTGTTGTCACGTTCGGCGCCTCCGTTCCCTTTTTCCGGGTCGTGCGCGCATTGGGAGCGCGCTGTTACATCCAAAGTGGGTGCGATAAAATAACGCTACACTAAACGGCACCCTGCTAGATCTGGCTCTCACGCGTGGACCGCGGTCCGAGCTTGTCTGTGGTGAGGCATACGGATGTTCCAGAACGCGACGGAGTATTCGGGCCTATACAGAATACATGGTCCTCTGGGGTCAGTCCTCCTGCAGCGTATATAGGCGTGCACGCGGGGTCACTCGGACATACATGCTGTGCGGATCGATACCAGAGGCCACGCAACGAGCACTTTGACACAGTGCTCGGGATTGAGAAGAGGAAAAAAAATACATTGCCGCAGCTATACGAAGGCGGAAACCAAACGACGCCTATATAGTAAACTGGGCTGTAGCATGGCGCGGAAACAGATGAAAACAAAAAAGCGAATGGCGAACACAAGCGCTTATGTTAGTCCTGCACTTCTTTGCCCTAGTTTGTTTCGCGCTATGATACATGCCATGTTTACGACGAACCAAGAGCGCTACCCCCTTGTCGACATCTGTAGGTGTCATTTATGCTCTGAAGGAAATAACAAAAATGAACTGATCTCTGTATGCATAGCACGAACGCGAAGTTTCTCGGTGAATTCCATCTCACTGCGAATACAGAGATATTGTAGACTGCTATTGTGGAACTGAGAAAGGGAAAGGGGTGGGGGGCTGTTGGGTTTACACGGCACGACACGAAACATTCATGAATCTTGTGGCACACATAAAAGTCAAGGACAAAAAAGTGAGTACAGGACGAGTCTTTTTCGGCGCCTCGAGTTTCGCGACGATATCACTACCAACAAGTCCTATTTTACACATCCTGCCAAGTCACGAAAGCTGGCTCCGAGTTGTACGACTGCGGGTTCTCTTATTATTTCGCGTATACGGCGCTCGAAAACACCCGGGAGCGACGGGCACATGCAGTCAAGGCCAGTGACCGTGGCTGTGCAGTTGTCAGAATGTTCCCGTGCGGGCATTCATCACTTGACACCTCGAGGCCGTTAATCCCGTCCCTTTCATTGTCACTTCCACGCCGCTACAACCATCGCACGCCATACACAGACTGTGCGAGGCTGGGGAATTTCGGGGTTTGTAAGAGTCAGAAGTTGGACTTCTTTCTGGAGCAACAAATCATCCAGTGAGCGCAAGCAGAATGTGCGGGGAGCGTAATGTTGTTCTATGCTATAACATGTGTACGACGGATAGGTGATAGTAGACAGAAAGACCCCACAATTTATTTATTTATTTATTTTCCTTCCTTCCTTCCTTCCTTCCTTCCTTCCTTCCTTCCTTCCTTCCTTCCTTCCTTTTCTTCTTTCTTTCCTTCTTTCTTTCTTTCTTTCTTTCTTTCTTTCTTGTAAAAATTGATGTAGTCGGGGGTCTGCCCATACGACCGGAGCCAGCCAAAGTCTCAGGGAGATGTCGAGGAAAGGAGCTGGGGCTGTTAACAAGAACATTTATTTACAGAATTTACATTTTTAATATAGCGTGATTACGTGATTGATGGAAGCGTCATAGAAGCTCTCCATGGAAGCTTGATGGGAGCTTCAGGGAGCTTGTCGGGAGCGTCATGGCGCTCGCGTCTTATGCCCTGGTCTTCCCAGGATTCCCTGCAGGGAAAACAATTGAGGCCAGGACAGTCCAATGAAATTGCCATCTTCACCTCCACCCCCAATGATGAAGGTGAAACACCGCCTCCTTTCTAACCCAGGAAAGAGGGAAGGGGCACGCTCAGTTCGTCTCATGGCGAGGGCGAAAACACTGCACAATACAAGTTACGCATGACACAGCACAGCGCGATGATGTTGGGTCTTAAGTGAAGATCCACTTGTGTGTTCAGGTGCAACAAGCTTGATACAGGTCAGCGGTGCCGGGCAAGCCACGGCTTGTGAAAAACTGTCGCCATGAAGGCGAGGGAAACGTCCCCGCAGACGGATCTCACACGCTTGTCTCATTGTCCGGGGCACCTTGACGTACAAAGAGAACAGCTCTTCCTAATTCGTCAGCCGGCCAAGCGTGTCCAAAGGGTATTACGAGGGGCGCCGATGATGATGAAAAACATTTATTGTAAAAGAGAGAGGTACGGGGCCAAAGCATGACCCCGCTACATGGTCGGCGTCCTTAGTCCGGGACACCGCATGACGAGGCCCCTACTCGCGCCCGTCTCACCAGAGCCCGTTGAGACTCTAGTGATGAGCAGGGGCGCCGACGGCCCTGGAGAATTCGAAGAACGACTTTCGCTTTCCCGCCGCTCTTGGCGCCCCTCTAGGAGCGCTGACCCGGAAGAAATCAGGGCGGGCTCAGCCGCAATGTCTCACGCGTCCAAGCAACCCCAAGCAAGGGAGGCCGATCATAAGAAAATTCACTCCAGAGCTTCGCTACAACACGGTCGACGGGTGCTGATTGTAGGCAAGAAATTTTGAATGAACTATCCACCGGAACTAGTAAAGCCT
The DNA here is from genome assembly GCF_013339725.1 of Rhipicephalus microplus. NCBI lineage: Eukaryota > Metazoa > Arthropoda > Arachnida > Ixodida > Ixodidae > Rhipicephalus > Rhipicephalus microplus. The sequence continues at coordinate 257,740,884 of NC_051165.1, forward strand.
GCATCTTGTGCATAGTCAGTGACGGAAACACCCAAGATCATTCGAGGATTCTGGGTACCACTATCACTATATACACGTCACAGGGCCCTTTAGTACTACACTTAGGGCAGGCTAAAAACAAACAAGCTCTCTTCAAGCAAAAGTTGCGAAACATCCACGTAAATATGTAGACCTCGCGCGCAAGGATGCACCACGCCAAGAAAGAGTATGTGCGCTTACCAAGGACAACATAGCTTCTTATTGGATGCGCGCGAGCGCCATTTCCAAGGCTCGTCCAAAGCTTGGAAATCCTAGTAAGCGTGCGCTACTTCAAGGTGTCCTCCACGGCTTGTGAAATCTAGCAATCAATATACCCTGCTTTCCGTGTTAACAGCTACCCGTCTCGTGTTTGACGTTCCGCTGGCATATAAATCATCTAGCTATTCTTCGGAGCGAATTCGTCAACACCGTACTTTAACACAAAGCACGCGTTTCCAATTCATTCCACGCGCCCTTTTCCATCCGTACTTCGCCTCGGTGCCGGAAATGCGAACAACGCGCTGACGAGCCCGGGTCGATAAAGGCCGGGCGCTGAGCAGGGAGGGTGGCGCCGTTACTCGACACCCCCGCCTCGCTTATTCTTTGGACGGCCGCACAGTCTGATCCACTTCCCGTCGCTGCGCCCCTTATTGTCTCGGGCGTTATCGCGCGACCTGCGGGTCACGTGTCCCGCTCGGCGCAGCCCACGTCGCCGTCATCCAAAACCGCGCGGGGTCGCTGACCTCGAAGCCTGGCCGCGGGTGCCACGCCCCAGCGAGTGAGCGTATAGAGTAGGATGTGTGTGTACCGGGGCTGCGACGGGCTCGCTGCTCTTGATTGTTCGCGACAATCGCCCCGTGACGGGAGAACTTCCCGCGCCGGTGCAATTAACCATCGCGCTTCATTCATTTTGTACGCCTAAAATGCTCGCCTTCAGGAAGCAGTATGAATCACGCGGATAGGGCGACAGGAGGACCACGCGAAAGGATTTGGGCTGGCTACCCTTGGTACACCTTTGTTTTTTTTTTTCTTAAATTGAAAGGCACCAAATTTTCGTTTTCAATTTCGCCGAATTTCTTGGTTCGCAAGAACTAGGAATTCGGAAATATAAACAATAATGATAAATCTGTGCGCTCCAAACCAACAGCTTGGGTATGCGAAAAGCCACATTGGGATCTGTCGCTCGTTTACACACACACACACACACACACACACACACACACACACACACACACACACACACACACACACACACACACACACACACACACACACACACACACACACACACACACGCACGCGCACACACACACACACACACACACACACAAAAGGCTGAATAGACGAATCATTTCGTCCGTAAATGTTTATTGGCATTCGTCGGTAACCTTCATCATGGTTGGATTGAATTCATCTCTTTGAATTCTAGAATAAGATAGTGTTGTGAATACGGACCAAAGCTTCCTTTTTTTCCCTTTTGCATTCCGTAGTGCAACAATGTGCAAGGCCACCCCTTCCAGGAGTCGAACTCCCAACCTCTTCTACGCAGCCACAAAATTTGGCGGTTTGTGTAAGCGGGTTAAGTACGGATATACATTTAAAGAGGTCAAGTTTTCTCGTGAATCACAAGACTACAGTTTTGTGGATGTGCGCGAGCCCATCCGTAAGCACACGAGTAGTTCTTTTTTTTTTTTCTATACAACTGATTTGAGAAGTGATTAAAATACCGCCACGTCTGTGTGACAGAAAGCAGTTGATAGAAAAAAAAAGGTTCGTAACCAATAACAACGCGATGCGATTGGAGCAGCTTTATTTAGGGGCGTGGTCAGCCTGCCCGGTAACAAGCACGGTCGGTTCTCTCCCTGTCTTTATGGCCCGGGGCCAACAAAGCGGTGAAAGCGCGAAGAGAAAATTGAGAAGCTGAAAGTCTGCCCGCAAACGAAACAAATGCAACGCGGCGGACGCTGTTTAACAATGCGACTCAGTCAGCTTTGACAGCGGCTTTTTCCTTCATATCTTTCTCTTACTACTCTCGTTCAAGAAAGGGCTCAGAAGACAAAGGCGCTTAACTACGGGAGAGAGGCGCGTTTGTGTCTAGGTTTACTACGACAACAACACAAAGCGGTCCACGGCCTTTTAGCAACTGTTCTCCGCTAAGCAAAAAAAAAATAATAATAATAAAAGCGCGTTACGTGACACGACTACGCAGCGACATGAAAGCCGTCATATTTTTTAAAGCGGTAGTGACCCGACTCGGTTAGAAAAGCGAACAAAAAAAAAAAGGAAAAAAAACGAAGAAAGATAATTCAGTGCTTATCGTTCTTTTAATCGCAATACCGTGTTACTTTTTGTTAAAAAAAAAGCAGGCTTGCTATATGATTCGTTTCTCCGCAGACGCAAGCCGTTCGCAAGACTCCCAAGTTCACACGTTAGACGAGAGCGCCGGTGGAAAGGAAAAGGAAAGCCAATGGAGCGCATAGCAATAAAGCGACAGTGGCAGCCCACTGCAGAGCATCAATTCGGCGAGAAGCTGCTTTCCATCTAAAAGCGTTTTTTTTTTTTTCTAAAGCACGTGACCTGAAAGAGTGCGGACTCTTCCAGATCTCTGCGCAGGAGCAAACGCACGCACAGTGTTCAGTATACAAGGCACAATCCACGTTTGGGTGAGCGTTGTTTGCCGCGCTCGCGAGGAGAAAAGAAAGAAGCATGTGTCCGCACACGGGTGCTATAGCATAGTCGCCGGCGATATTAGACCCGGTGGTGATGCATAGCAGCGCCTACATGGTCCAGAATCGATAAGCAGTCCTCCAAGGAGAGATTCCTTGCACGAATACCTTCTCGAAAGCGGTGAGCAAGCGTTATATGCATACTGGTGAAAGCAGACACTGGAATGGCGGTACGTTTAGAGGAGGCAAAAAAAAAAAAAAAAAAAACTGGCCATGTATTGGCGTGCTTCCCTGCAAATTTCGTCGATATACGATAGTTTCCTGTCGGCTTTCTTTCTTTCGCATTTTCAGCGCAGCCTAAAAGACACTATATAGAGTGTTAAGAATTACGTATTTATGTATTTTAGTAAAGGGACACACCACCCACTTACGTATCGATGTTGCGCCTCAAATATGCGTAATACTGGCTTTTTGATCGACAATTTTCACAAGCATGAACGCAGTTATCAGTTCAAGACGGCTGGGCGTAAGTGCTTAAACTTTGGCAGGATGGCTGAGTCGTGTGACAGACAAATGCACAGACATACAAACAGACAGACCAAAATTTCTGCGTTTATGTATCCCAAGAAAAACTATTGTCTTTGAAAACATTGATATGGCTGATGTATATGTGGGGTTTAACGTCCCAGAGCAACTGTATATATGTCTGTTTGGTTTTGGGACGTTAAACCCCACAAATCAAATCAATCCACTCTAGCTCAATGAAAAAGAAAACTAACTTCCTCAGGAGCAAATAACAGATGCGTCGATTAACAATGGGCAATACCCGCGCCGCAAATACGTGGGAAGATATATTCTTATCGTGGGCTGTCGCTTTGCGGACCGCGCGTTGTTGTCTTTGTGCCCAATACGCATACTCGCAATGGGCACTGTGTAGGAATCGAGCTTGTTTGGCAAACGGTGAAGTCCAGCCGATGCATCTAGCACACGGGACGGCATCGGACTTGGGAAACGATATACAGTCGCGTGCTGTATACCCGCTGGCGCGAAGAAGATGGATGAACGCGCCGTTGGCTCCGTGACGAGCTTTCTTGACAACGAGCCACGCTTCCGCCACAGCTCGGCTTCAGGGTCGGCGGGCGCGCGACGAACTCGGTTGTGTGGGATGTCGCGAACTTTCCTACATATATTGGTATACCGCAGAGCAGCATGACGTGGTGAATGCGAGTGCTCCAGAAGCATGCAGAGCATTTCTGCGAGAGCTATAAGGTTGTGTCTGGTCTGTGAGCAAAAAGGTCGAAAGCATAGTGAACGGCGAGTATGGCTTTCGAAAAAGCTGAGTGAGCTGATAGGCAGCATGCGCAGACAATTTCATACAGCGTAACGCATAAGAATAATTGTCGGATCCTATGTCCCAAAAGCGCGATATGATTATACGAGACGTCGTAGTGGAAAGCTCCGGGAATTTCTTACACCAGGGGTTCCTTAACGTGCACCTAAATCGGATTGATTGATACGTGGGGCTTAACGTCCCAAAACCACCATATGATTATGAGAGACTCCGTAGTGGAGGGCTCCGGAAATTTAGACCACCTGGGGTTCTTTAACGTGCACCCAAATCTGAGCACACGGGCCTACAACATTTCCGCCTCCATCGGAAATGCAGCCGCCGCAGCCGGGATTCGAACCCACGCCCTGCGGGTCAGCAGCCGAGTACCTTAGCCACTAGACCACCGCGGCGGGGCTGCACCTAAATATAAGCAGACGGACTTCCAGAATTTCTACTCTATACGCAAATGTGCCCGCCGCGGCAGGGATTTGATCCCGCGACCATTGGGTCAGAGTGAAGCTCCAACTCGGTCAACGAATGACACAAACACCGTAGCAAGGCAAGCTCAAAAAGACAAAATATTTTGTCATGTATGCATTGAAATGAGTGCCTAAAATGGCTGACGCAATTACGAACGGTGTACCAATAAGCATAAATAATGTTTTACAGAAATACAAGGTTCTTTGCCCTCAGCAACATAGATTCCGGTCTAATTATTCTACGTCATCCGCACAATCGATTAACACGGCCCTAAACAACAACAAACTAGTGGGAGTTGTTTTTCTTGACTTACAAAAAGCATTCGATACGGTAGATCATTCAATTATTTTGCATAAATTAAAGCACTACGGTATACGTAATCAAGCCTATGAGTTATTTTATAATTACATCAAAAACAGACAGCAGGCAGTCGTGATGACCGATATTACTTCCACACTGCAATATCTGAACACAGGGGTGCCACAGGGATCGGTTCTCGGGCCACTGTTCTTCTCCGTTTATATCAACGACTTGCCTCATGTATTAAGCTCTTCCGAAATTATTATGTATGCCGATGATACAGCATTAATATGTACGGCCGACAATGTTTTTGAATTACAAAGACAAGTAAACGCAGAATTGAAAAAAAAATTCTTAGTGATTTTTTGCCAACAGGTTAACGGTTAATGCTAAAAAAAAACGAAGTACATTATATTTCATTCCCGCAGGAAATTAATTAGTTACGAAGATATTCAGATAAAAATTGACAACTGCATATTGGAACGTACGGACACGTTTAAATTCCTCAGGATTATACTAGATAATCACTTTCACTGGGCAGGTCAAATAAATGCCGTCGGTGTAAAGCTGGCTTCCGGCTGCCACGCGCTCTTACAAGCTAGAGGCTACTTCGATAAAAGCATTTTGCGGGCGCTTTACTTTGCTTTCATCAATAGTCATTTAATCTACTGCATGGAATCGTGGGCCTGGACTTATGATTCTTATCTGGATCTCCTTCGAAGGCTACAAAAGCGTGCCATAAGAATAATAACTCACAGTAAGTACAACGAGCCAAGCCGGCCGTTATTACGATCGCTAAAAATACTACCCTTCGATCTTTAGCGTGACTATACGATGACCGTTTGTGTTAACAGTATCGTAAAATACAATAGCCAATTTGATGTCTCGTTATTTTATTCCTCTTCTCGCCCTACTAGAAGCCTGACGTTCGGTAACTCTAACTTGGCGCCAAGAAATAACGTTTACAGTGAGAGATTAATGCAATTCACAGGGATAAAGATCTGGAATAGTTTGCCCACTGAATTGAAGACATCACACAATGCTGCGGTAAAACTAAAAAATCAATTCTTGAGCAAGCTGTAAATGCTTCTTTTTCTCTTTGGTGGTAAGCACTTACATTTGTATAAATATACGCTGGTGAATCTTGTAAACCTAGCATTTTTTTCCTTCTAACTAAAACTTGTGATAGTTTGATGTTTATTTTAACTGATGTTTTTGGGTATGTCCACGAATTTATCTGTCATAACTTTTTGTATGCGCACATGCAGTTTTGTTTGGTGTGACCAGATTGTTTAAGAAGAGAAAGACTTCTCTACTCTGTATATGTGTATATTTACAGTGTCTGTATAGCTACATATGTATTATGTGTAATTGATATTTCCCGCTTCTGTCCATTACTTTTCTCATTGGACCGTACACTAGCCTCAGGCTATGGGTCCAATCAGTGTTTGTAAACTTCATGTGACAAATGATAATACACGTTCAATCAATCAATCAATCAATCAATCAATCAATCAATCAATCAAATCGAACTGTAACATGCTGGAGAATTCGGTTCATGGATGAAATTGCGCCATACACGGAGAAAGTTTACGAAGTTATTAATGTGCGATTTTCGAAGTCACGTGATGCGATAACAGGCGTCATAGCATTTCAGCATGCACAGCGACAGCAATAGGATCGGGTACCTTATCGAGCATTTGTGCAAAGTAAAGCTGCCCCGGCTGGTAGTTTACTGTGAAAAGAGGTCCTCGCAGTTCATGAAGATTCAGTGTACCGCCGCTGACTGAGCTCGTGGTAAGACCCCGTCTGTTTATAGCTTCTCAGGGCCAAGGCATACACACTAGGGCACGACCTGGTTAACATGCCTGCCTTTTATCGATTTCTCCATCTCTATAAAATAATTCCTGACCTTCCAACAGCGTTCGCCGTGCATAGTATATAAAGCGACCAATCGACAAAGTCAAATGACTGTTTCTAACGCAAGAATAGCCCTGCACGACCTCTCCGCCACCTTATAACTCAGTAGCTACCACTGTTAAAAAAGTTCGCAGAACCAGTATGCATCCAGCAGACTAAAGAAATGTTGCGAGATCGATTCGCCGCAGTGACAGCTGCCCATTGCTTATACGGCGTGCAATGCAAAGGGGCTCGTATGCTTGAATTTCTGCATGCATAAAAAAGGAAAAAAAAAAAAACTCTGAGACAGGTAAATCCAGTGTATAAAGGAACAGCACATGACACGACATTCACGCAATATGTGGCGAACGGCGACCAAGAGATACGTAATCCCGACGCCGCCGCAACCCTCGCATACTGGAGGACCTATTCACCTTTTGAGGAACGCTCGAAGTCTCTCTGCTCGACTTCTTGGCTGCGGACAAAAGGTAGTCGGAAAGACGGATGAGGAGAAATAATGCGAAGGAAGTGGGTTGGGAAAAAAAGAAAAGGGAGGCGGAAAGAATGAGCAAATAACGTAGCTCCGCTGCCAACGAGTCGGAAATTCAGTTTTCGAGCGGGCTGCTTCGCCGCTGACGTGCGCGGGTCACGCATGGCAACGAAGCAAAAGCGATCGCAGACAGCTTCGATGATTGCGTGGCGCTCCGAGGAAGCGGGCCTTCGTGGCGACGACGGTAATGGCTCGTCGAGGGAGCCCTCCATGTGCAGGGCGAACTGCTTCAGCGAACGAAAATTGGAAAGTGTAGATTGCTTCCGGCGCTTGCCCAACGAAACGAGGTGGCCGCTTTTGAAGGAAATCGGGTGACGCCTTGCGTAGGGTGGAAATTATCCAACCTCGAGACGATTTCGGCAATGTATTGATCGAAAAGGGACAGTCAATCTTAAATATGCGTCGGATTAGCCAAGGTGGTCAGCTGACAGGTGACTTCAGTTCAGATCGAGAGAGAGAAAGAGAAACAAGTTGGTTACTGAGATTTACATCAGCTAAGATCACTTCTAGTGGCGTATGCTGGCGTATGCCACTTCATCCACAAACCATATGCCACATATAATTTAATATTTCGGGATTAACTTTCAAGGTATTCACCTTAAGAGAACACTAAATAGAAACAGTGACTTGGTTTAGATTGATAAAATGCACTCCGACAACTCTAATTATATAAGCTTCACTGTCATAAGTTCGTTATTAGCAGATAAAATTAAGGTTGAAGTTTCTATTTTTAAATTTCGCACCGAAATTTCCGCGTGTGACGTCACAAATATCAAATGCATTTTCCGCGTTTTCACGACATTGGCTGGATGAAGTTTTCTGAAACTTCGTACGCTAGGTCTATGGAACCACAGATGACAACGTATTTCGTTTTTACCGATTAGAAGCTACCTAGCACCCAGTATACGCCGTCAAAATCTGTTACGCCACGGTGGCGTCTCCACGTGCATTTTCTTTTTTTTTTTCACACGTTTTCTCGCTTTTTAGGCATGTCGCGCTAAGAGTGGCGTTTTCGGAATTGTGAAACTGCACTCAAATAATGAGCGAAAATTGTTTTTCTCTTCAGTGTTCACATATGTATGCATCATGAATTTGAAGCTGTGTTTAAATAAATAAATAAATAAATAAATAAATAAATAAATAAATAAATAAATAAATAAATAAATGCACACGAAGGTCTTACGCACTTGGGACGACTCGAATGCGAAAGCGTACACGGCATTCGATGAGCTGAGTCACATGAACGCCGCAAAAGAAAGTGAACGCGCAACTCAGGCGCTGCTTAAGTGGTCACGTGGTGCTTTTCGTTCGTTTCGGGATCCCGCAAGATATTTCATGTACAGCTTTCACCTTAAGAAATGATCATATAGACACTAGAAGAGAGCATGTACATGATGTAGCCTCCCCTTCTTTGCCTCCTTTCGCCCTTTCACATCACCACTCTGGCTATGCTTCACTGCTGGTGCAGCGAGTATACAGGGCTGTGAATACATTCGTCCTAAAAGTGAGCGAGTGGCAGCAGTGTACGCAATTAAGGTCGGGTGCAGAAATGAGTTGGGGGGGGGGGGAGACGGGTAACAGGGGGAATTATAAGGCGTCGACGTGCATCCCATCTCGGTGACCCCCATTGCAACGACGTTTCCATTAACGACACCCGAGTCGACCAACCGTTGAGAGGGGTTCCCATTCACGGACTCGTTGGCAGCGAGGTGTGCGACGCGTTAGTTATATAGCTTCGCAAGCGGTGTCGAAGGCGATGGCAGGTACTTCGCACCTGCGCCGCCTGGCTTGCAGGCGAAGATTGCACCGACACAGATGATCACACATGGTTGCAATGTCCTATGAGGGTGTCACTCGTGACACATTTTTATTTACTCTTTATTTACTTCTTTTTATTTTTAAATATTTTTATTTACTTCTTTGAGAGTCCGGCGAATGGCTTGACATATATTTAGCAACACACCAAAACGGGGTTACAACATGAATTATTTGTCCGGTAATGGTGTAATGCTAATCGCAGTAAAAGGGAAAAGAAGCAGTCAGTACGCCACACCAGGTTGACGCTGGGATCCCGCCACGCTCCTGCATTTGCGCTATAGCACAGCATCCCCCCTCCCCGCCTTTGACCCCTGTCACAAAACAAAGCTCACTTGTACATACTACATGACTTTTTGCATCGAAACACGATCTGCAGCTTACATCCTTTACTGCACCTATGTTAACACAGGAACCAAAACTAATTGCTTTTATGTGCTGCTCCAAATAAAAGTTCCGAAGTGGAATGTGGGACACTCATTCTCTTCTTCAGTATGGATGCGAAAAGATAAGGAAGAACAATAGAACGTACAAAACACACACACACTGGCGCTACTGACAACAAAAACATTTATTTTCAATAGCAAGCCGACTAATATACCTGTTTTTTCTACACTACCATAAATGCACATGCCCACTCAATTTCGAAAAGGCATGGGTGAGTCTTAAATCACTAGATTATAGTAATGAAAGCTGAACAGATAGGCTATTTCGGCGAAAGTTGTGTTAGGAAGACGTCCTAAAAAGTTTAGACGTGCGTGTGCATGTGCTAAGCCCCGTATTGTTGCCGGCTGTCGAGAAGAGTTCAATTTCGTCGTTGGAAGTTTTCGGCACTGCAATAGTAATTGTGTTTCTTTTTCGTGTTTTATGAAGTGTTCACGTGGCTGTCGTGTGCAGAAATAGGCACATTAGTCGGCTCAATGCTGGAAATAAACGTTTCTCTGACACCAGCATGTGCGTACTTTCTTCCCTTCGTCCTTGTCTTTTCGCGACCGCATCCAAGAAGCATGGCCGACCAAACAAGCTGCTACCGTCACTGCTTCCCCTCAACCTTAATGTGCCTGCACTCACCACCTGCCAAACCTGTGCGCACGCCTATCATGTGCAATATATAAATCGCGTACAAAAGTGGGCAAGCGGGTCTGGCTTCTCCCCATAAAGCCTCTTGTTGCGGAAAAGCCAACTTTGACGAGCGTTTGACGCGGGAACGTCTTGGGGCGCCTCGCTGCAGCTTTGAAAGACTATTATTACTCCAGAAGTTGTGATGTCCACGCGCCGACAACAAATTACTTTTTATAGTGTTACCAACTCGTTTTGCTAAATTGTTAACGTAGATTCACATATACAACTGTTATATAACTGCTTGCTTTTACGCACATACGGTAGCGATCGAAGAACCACCCCGATTTGAATCAAGACACGTATGTTTTAATGAAAAAAAAAAGTCGCTTAGTCCAAGCGAGCGCCGAACTTTAATGGGCGCGCTTTCGAAGCACGTTTTGGTATTTGACTTTGCGCAGAAGGTCAAAATAAGCCCAATCCCCGTGTCTCGAAAACGCCATGCCAAGAATACTGGCCCGATAAGTCCGATTTGGCAAAAACCATATCATTTTTTGCCGTCAGAACGACACATGATCACAGCGATCAAGTGTGGAACATGATGCAAAAAGGAATGATACAAGAGTCAAGCACGTTCACCGTGGTCTTCGTCCATGTGCGCAAGAACAGTATAAAGAAATACGTATTTCATATTTCCCTCAAGGGAGGCTGACCGTAAGTGTACACAATGCTCTACCACGCGACGGTTCTTAGCGCTCAAGCTATGTCAATTTTTTAGTTTGTGCGTGTATCCGTATGTGAGAAAAGTGCTTCGTCGCTCCGAGAGCGTCGGTCGTAGTCTAGCGGCGGTTCCTCCCACTCCACCAGACCAGTCTTCATTCGTCACCGCCCTTGTGGCACGCGCCGCGACTCAACAAAGCGCGCTGAAAGAGAACGGCGGCGTTGGTAACAACTGCTCCTCACTGGAGGCGAGCAAGAACACCCGTTCGCGCATGCCTACACACACGCGCTGGCCCGGAGACTGACAGCGAGGTAAAGGCGTTCGCTTCTTTTTCACTGTTTCTGCTACTCCGTACAAGGACGCGTGGCAGCTCCAACGGGCACGCTGAGCGCACGCGCCGCAGGAGCTCTCTCGTACAAGGCGGTCCAAGCAATGATCATCGGGACGCCTGACAGTGACGCGACAGTGGTCGACGCCTCGTCCCGTTGCGCAACGGGCCGGGAAGGACTCGGTATACACCGATGCGCCGCGCTTACTAGCGTTTTCCGAGGACACGGGCCGAGCGTGCCAGTTCGCGCTGCCTGGCTGTTGGAACCTGCCAAGAAAGCAGTTTTCCGGTGGCACAGCCTGTGAAAGTAGGAAGGGACAGTATATTTGAGCACAAGCATCAGTAATCGAGAGGTAATTGAGCATTAAGGCTAGGCAACTTTAATGCCTGCTGACGGCGCTTAGTTACACATACGCATCTACCACTGCACAGTTGTTCCAGTGCGCTTTCAATGCCATTTATGTGCAGTGATGCACCGAACCGCCCCGGCTGATAACTAAGTCATTCACAGATGCGTGCGCTGCTTTCAATATACTTATATTGATTGATGGATGTGTGGGGTTTAACGTCCCAAAACCACTATATGACTATGAGAGACGCCGTACTGGAAGGCTCCGGAAATTCGACCACTTTTAACGCGCACCCAAATCTGAGCACACGGGTCTACAACATTTCCACCTCCATCGGAAATGCAGCTGCCGCAGCCGGGATTCGATCCCGCGATCTGCGGGTCAGCAGCCGAGTACCTTAGCCACTAGACCACCACGGCGGGGTTACTTATATCGACATATCGTGAGATTATATTGTCCCACTAAGGTATGGCTGACCGATATCAGTGGTGGGCGTGACAGAGCAGGCGTGACGTTTGTGCGTACAACAATACTTTTCTCACCTTTTCACTCAAGGCCCGACGCGGTCATCAGATAGGCAAGTACCAAGCTCTGGCTGATAAACGGCCCGGCCGGCGCGAACAGCCACTCCCGCAGCTTCGCAGTGAGTCCGTCAACGCGCACTCGCTTTCAGGGAGCGTTTCTGTGCGCGACCACGGGGCCCGCTTACGCTACGCTGGTCAAGCTCCCCGGAGGCAGAACGCGTGAGCGTGTTTATCGCCTTTTGCGGCTTTGCCGACGAGTTCTCCCCGGCAGGCAGCGCCGTCCGTACCTCGGCAACGTTCGCGCGTAGGGGATCGAGAACGCCACCGCCGCAAGCGGGGCTTTGGGCGAGCGCGTGAGAGCGAGGACGCAGGGCAAGGCAACGCAAGCAAACCGCTCTCGCAACAACTGCAGAGCGGCAACGCGGCTTTAGCTGCGCGTTGTGACGCAAGCGCTGGCTGCAGCCCCTAGCAGGCAGCTAACGGCCGGCCAACTTTCTAGAGGGTGTTGGGCCGGCACGCGCAAACTTAACCCTCCCCCCTCGCTCCCTAAAAAATGCAAAATTCAAAAAGCAACAACAACAAAAAAACTGCAACGTAGTTTTTGCGCGCGGCTAGCGCCATCCAGCGATGACTCCAATAAATGTCGTTTGAACGCGCGCCCACATTCCAATTTCCTTCGAGATGACTGCATAACGGTTCAGCGCACATTTCCGATGGAGGCGGAAATGTTGTAGGTCCGTGTACTCAGATTTGGGTGCAGGTTAAAAAACCCCAGGTGGCCGAAATTTCCGGAGCCCTCCACTACGGCGTCTCTCATAATCATATGGTGGTTTTGGGACGTTAAACCCCACATATCAATCAATCAACGGTTCAACGCAGCGCGGTTGTTGCAAATAGAGTTTCACTGCCGTGGCCCTGAAGCAGTTCGCGTACGTGAACCTTGGCGTTCTTTTGTGTTTTCCACAGATACGACGGAGAGTACAAAGGAACGCGAGAGCGTGCGCATGCCAGCAGCTCGGGGAACCCGACGCTAAAGGTTTCTAATGAGGTGCTCGCGCAGGATTTCCATTAAGGGGCCAAAGGTACACTGCAAGCCCCTTCCCCCCCTCCCTCTATTAAGTCAATGTGTATGAACGGGCAAACTGCCCCCCCCCCCCCCTTTTGCGCCTTCCCGTGGCCAGGAGATTCAAGCTGGGGGTTTTAGGACTTCCCCCGAACTTTTTTCAATTTTTCATGTGAATATATGCAGGCGTACCCACAAATGCACGCAAAAAAATAATCCCCCCCCCCTCCCAAAAAAAAAAAAAAAGTCGGGCTTGTTATTGCTGTGGGTGGTCATGATCCAAGTTAATTGTATGCGTTTTTAATAAAAATGCACACTAAAGAAAAAAAAATAGTTGTTTTAGATTGGTAAACTGCACACTGGAAACTCTAGTGCCATAAATTTCCCCGTCCTAAGTTCATTATTAGCGGAGAAAATCAATTAAGGTTCAAGTTTCATTTCTGAATTTCATGCCATAATCTCCGCATGTGTCGAAAGAAATTCCGCAATGTATTTTTCGTACTTTCGCGACATTGGCTCGATGAAATTTTCTGAAACTTCGTATGCTAGGTCTATGGCACCTACCGATGATAATGTACTTCAATTTTATCAATTAAAATGCACGTAGGACCCTGTAGGCGCCTTCAAAATTTATGACGTCACAGTGTCTGGTTCGGGAATATCAAGGTGGCTTCTCCACCAGCAGTTTCTGCGTTTTCTCGCATACCAAGTGTCGTGCAACGGCAAGAGGGGTGTTTTCGGGATTGTGAAATTGTACTTTACTAATACGCGAATAAGCGTTTTGCTCTTTAGAGTCCCTTTAATTAACTGTGCAGTTTATGCAATGATGAGCATGAGTAGCAATCCACGCTGTTCAAAACTGCCCTTAATATAGTTAACTAGTTTTTTTTTTTCACATAAAAAGCCATGCCATTACCTAACAAACAGCCATGAAAGCTTTAGCCACTTTTGGTCATGTCTTACTGCAAGTTGGCAAACTCCCGAGTCGACGCATGCAGAGTGTGGCGGAATCGGTGGAATCATGCCACGCTCAGGGCCACGATGTGCACAGGGCAACTCACTGGTTCAGTGAGCTATGCCTTAATTTGCGAGTGAAATTCTGGTGAGTTTGAGTCCAATTAATCCTATAAAAAAAGTGCATAAAAGCTCAATGATCATGAACGTCGGCAGGGGGGTGCAAAAGGGGCCCTCACCCCTCAAGGCTCAATAGCACTTCCCATCACCCTAGCTGCACCAGTGCTCTCCCCTCGCCCAGTCCGCACCACCCAAGAGAAAGTCCTGCCGATGACCATGTCAACGACCGCTTATTTTGCCAACATATATGGCTCAATGTATGACCCATATATGTTGGCATACATGCGTATACACCCGTACACGTACACAAAAAATTGTCGAACCACCCGCCTCTTCCCCTCGCCCCCCCCCCCCCCCCAAAAAAATCTGGCTATGCCCTCGATGATGATCACTGGATGTCCTGATTCAGGATATAAGGTAATATTTCCAGAATATAACGTGCGACCCTTTTGAGTCTCGGTGAGCAGTCGTTCTCCTAAAGGCTTTATTTTTCAGTTTCTTCTCGACCCAAACCATAATCTGAAGCTGTAGTGCCTGCAGCACGTGTGTGCGTGGTACACACATATTTTATGATGCAATTTACCTTTTGAATGTTCAGCCAGTGCATTAACTGGCACAAGGCCTATAACAGTATGTTTGAAGTGCACAAGTGTTCATACACAAAGGTGCCACTTAGGGAATAAAATTGCAATCACCCTCCATGCACTTACCATACCAGCCCAGTAGTGGCTGCATTCTATTCTGGGAATGTTGTACAGTTCTGGAAAGAAGCTTGCAGACATAAACTTCCAAATCTTGGTTATAACAATGAGATAAGTTTTGCCCTGGGTGGAGGGGGGGGCAGGCTATCTGCTGTTCTTCAAAATTTTTGAAATTCTTGATCAATTTTGTTGAACCTTGGGGAGTTTATTTGTTTGCCCGTTTGAAATAAATATTTCATGTGCTTCTTTTGGAGCGAGTATTTTCACCATTTAGGGAGTTACAAAGTCAATCGGCACGTGTATCACAGCTAGTAATTTGGAGTTAGAACTGTCTGCAATCAAAGAAGAATGCCTGTTCTACGCTCATTCGAACAAAATTTGCTAGTGGAGTAGCAGCTTGACGTTGCCCCACACGTGAATACTCAACAACCATTACTTTGTTCAAATGTGTTTGTACTGTAATGGTTGTACTGGACTAATAATTTCATATTGAAAATCGGCATACAGATATACATGAATTCACAAGTGTCGTCGAAATTGGTAAGAGTTTTAAAGAAGTTTTAAAAAGCAGCCTCACCCTTTGAAAGTCATCTAGGCCCCCTCCCCACACTGTAATATGTCCTTTATGCCCAAGGCAGTGTTGAAATACATATATTTTTTAATTTGAAAATAGCATGGTGGCTTGAGTTTTCATTCAAGTTATATTTAGTATAAACTGTCTTTCTGACCCACTACAATAATTGTCACCCATCTTTCTTGCATTTCTTTTCTTTAAAATATGGCAGTTGATGCTTTCCTATCAAGAATGCTATGTCATGCTTATGCATTGGCATATGCACGTGTGAACCATTTGCCATTAATAAAGCAACTATACAATTTAGGAGCTTGTACATTGTAAGCTACTTTTGATAATCTTGAATTCCGTCAAAATTAGTATTCAAACAGGACAACCGAATGTTGGCCAGATTTAGTTTTGTGGTCGTTGTCTGAGAGAACGTAATGCTTGACGCTACAGAGCACATAAAAATGATGTAAACATGAGGCTGGTGAATTCACTAAAGAACTGGTGCCCCATCATGACTGAAGCTTTCATGCACAGAATTGCTTCAATCAGTTTTTTGCATGAAAAAGAAATAGTGTTACCTTTTTTTTTCACTCTAACAACAATACTACACAACTGTGAATTGCAAATTCTCACACAAATGGAACAGCAAAAAAAAAAAACTATACTTGATTTGCATTTGAAATGTTTGATAAGTCACGGGTTTGAATTCCGGCTTGTGCGGCTGCATTTTCGATGGAGCCGAAAATGCTGGAGGCCTGTATGCCCAGATTTTGGTGCACATTAAGGAACCCCAGGTGGTTGAAATTTCTGTAGCCCTCCACTACACCTGTCTCTCATTACAAT
Organism: Rhipicephalus microplus; assembly: GCF_013339725.1. NCBI lineage: Eukaryota > Metazoa > Arthropoda > Arachnida > Ixodida > Ixodidae > Rhipicephalus > Rhipicephalus microplus. The sequence continues at coordinate 257,757,170 of NC_051165.1, forward strand.
GTGGTCGTTTTGAGATGTTATACCACACACATTAATTGCACAATAAGATTTATGCATGGCAAAACAATCATGAAAGGGACTTGAACTTGGGAAATCCAGCTTAATCCAGTGTACCTGTACACTACGGGCCTTGAAAAGCAAAGGTTGTACTTGAGCCATATTTCTGTCTCACAGAAGCAATTGTCATTTACCCTGCTCGATTTACCTTATATCATCACAAGGCATCCGAGGTCACAATTCTGTGTAAACACCGTCCGCACGACATATCATTTTTGATAAGAAAGTGGAAACCACCCAGTTTTCAAGAAAGGAAATGCAAGAAAGTCAGGTGACAGTTTTTGTGGAAAAGAAAGGCACCCTAAATAGAGCCCAGAAGTGGATTTTCAAAGGTCATCCAGTGGTTGTTTACACAATCATGGGGCTCTTACAACCGCCAATGCCCAACCAGAAATATTTTCAAAGACCCTCAATAAAAATGTAAAATCATGTACTGAAAAATCTTGACACTGCCGCTGATAAGCAATGACCATCAGTGACGTGGGCCACCTTGTACTATGAACAGCAACGAGTCAACAACCATCGATGATAGGCACTGAATAATGGTTTATTGATGAAACAAATGCATGACAAAAAAAAGGGAGATAGTACAAATACATATTTTCAGCCTTCATAATAATATAACACACTTTACAATGGCACATAGTGTACATACACGTGGCAAAAAATATATGCTTCTATTTATCGTGTCTCCACTTTGTAATGAAATAGCGCAACAATTCAAAGAAAACACAAATATCTCTATGACTGTACAGCTTAAGTTATCGCATATATCCTCTGCAACATACAATATACATGCTTGCGTAACAAAGCGGGTCAAACAAAGAAACAAAAAAACGAAACATGTCACGTTAGCCAACTCTGGCTAACCATGACTAGCCTTGACCCAGCACTTTTTGATGCATGCCAACATGCACAACAAGTGTGCCATTGCTAACTGCAGCAATGTTCTCTCTGAAAAACCAGCGCTTCATTAACGTATTATCCAAACGTTTGAAAACAAAAGCACAAAGGAACCTCGGTATTAAATGTTCAACAAAAGAGGGCATCTCAGAGATACTCAGTTTATTGACTAGATTGATCATTGTGTGTATCTGCACTTGGTGAAAACAGCTATTTGTAGATTTTAAAAAAAAAAAAAAGGAAGGTCTTGCATGAGTGGACATGCAGGAAAAACAGTAAAAAGAAAACTTGACAATTGCAAAATGAAATTTTTCACGCACTGGAATTCTGCCACAGTAGAAACCTAAAAGCTTCACACGAAAGTCTTCGTCAACCCATCAACCTCAGCACATGCATTTCACATAAGACAAATCAAAAGAAAAGTCTGTCTCTTTATATTATTCTTGTTTACGTCAGATTGGTTTTAAAAAAAAAGTGAGCAAGCTGGTAAGCAGGAACGTAGGCATCTTTTCTTGAAGGAACAGTAAAGGTAAACGTCAACTCAATTTGGCAGAGATGACAGTCAGTGTTCAAAATCACCTAGCCTTTGTTCCTTGTCAAGAGGTGGCATACTTTTGTACAATTTTCGATTGAAAACACCACATTTCCTAGACAAAAATTTTCTGAGAAATAAGAGTATCGGTACGTTAGTGACGTATTGATACAAAGCATAGAATCTCCTTACATTATTATCCTTGGCAAATCAGAAGAAGGTTTAGCGAGAGTGGACACACTCTTGCGAAATTGTCGACAGAGCAGTATGCTTTACAGTACCAGTGAAATTTTCCAAGAGAAAATTACTTAAAATCGGCTTCACTGAGCCTTGTGCCAATGGCCAGTTATAATGCAGGCATCAAGAGCTGGTTATGAATACTTCCAGTGGTGTTGTTTATGTTCTGACATATGTAACTCAAGATTTCTTTCTATCACATACTCTTTACTCTGTCTTGAAGTGACTTAGACATTTTTGTAATTCTCAGTTTATCTTCACTTATTGTTTGCCTTAAGTGTAACTTCAATGTGAAAACAAAATTATTTGGAACAGTTTTGTATAAATGCCAATACGGCCAATGTGAGTTCTACGCAGAACTAACGCAACATGTCCCACCCTTAGCTCATCTTTATCTTTTTCAACCGACAGATAATGTCGACTTAATAATTTATTTTAAAAATCAGCACAGTGTTACCGATATAGACTTCGTGCTAGGCACTTTGACGCAAAGCTGAACTTCAGCACCTGTTCTTTTTTATGTTTACGATTTTCTGAGAGCCCTCAAACTGACTACGGGTTCAAACTTCGCAAAACAGAGCGAGCGTGTTGTTCCTTAATTAAGCGCTCAGCCAACAACAGGTTATGCAGTCTACTTTGTTTTGACCTTGAAATCAGGTTTATCAAGACGGAGTAAAATCATCACTGTACAAATGATATACTATATGGCGCTGCAACATGTATATATGTATATATGTATATAGTATCGTCAGTGATGCTCAGGTGCGGAGCGGAAGGGGAGCGAATAGTAATGGCACAACACAACAAATGAGTGACGAAGATGGGTGAAAGAAAGTATACAAGAATAAATGAGCGTTCTTAAAACAACTTGTGTATTTACAAATAAAAGTGATCAATGGACAAGCAAAGCAGCTTTCGAATGTGCACAAGATAACCAGAAATCAAGTCATGAGTGAAATGCCAGAGAGCAACACAAGAAAAGCAACCATCTGCAGACCAGAGCAGAACCTTAGTCGCAAACATTGCCATTCTATCAAGCCGTGTGTTTTTAACAATGCGTGAAACTCGTACAATATATATATATATAATTATGTATATGCCAACACATGCACACACGCAGACGGATAAGAAACAGATATACATGAACTTCACATCAGGTTTCACAGCATGGGAAAACACTAACATTCAACAGTCAAAAAATACAGCGCATGAAAACAAAAAATGAAGGTAAAAAGAAAAACATGAGGACATTAATGGAAAACTTAACTAGCACGGCAAGTATATTGTACATCACAAAGCACGCCAGTTTTATAAGGAACTTAAATCACTTGGCAAACCGCAGCTGAAGAACGAGACGCGAGCCCCTGTCCGTAGCATTTGTTCTTCTTCTGATCTTACCAAGCAGTTTTAAAATTAGCGCTTGCGCGCTTCTTTCACGCTAGCCTCTTCAGCATGTTTCGAATGAACATATTTACACAATGAATGGTGTGGGCACCATCAGCGCCCTTTCAAGCAAACAAGGCCAGCACACTGGACTGACCAATTTTCACTTTTCTGAACCCTTTATTCTTTAGCTCAAGCAACAGATCATAACTTAAGTGTGCTGCATGCATGTAAATGTGTCTGCATTATTTGTGTGTTTGTGTGATGCGTGTCCTGTGCATTTGCATGCATGTGCAAGTAACAAAAAAAAACCAGAGTGTGGCCTAGAAAGTTGTAGGACAGGGAACCACAGACCAATGAAATTTTGTTCTGGTTGTTCAAATAATGCAACAGCAAAAAAGATAAAATGCAATGTGCAAGGCAAACGAGTGTAGAAATTTGCCTATCAGTCATTCTGAGTATGACTAATAGAAACATACTAGTCATGCCAGTGCCAAGGGCACAGCCACTGGCAGGTTGCACCCCATCTGAAGGCCCAGAAAGCCTGAAGCCGCCTGCTACCTCACACGAACAGTTCCGAGAAAACATGTCTGTCAGCGCCTACAACAGCAGTGTACCCAAGGCTACTACTCGCAGCTATGGGTAGCGAAAGACAGTGACAAGCAGGCGGGCACTTTGCTTTCAGCTGCTGCTGAAAAAACACTCAGCACGTCCCCCCGGAGATGTGATACTGGCGAGGTTCTGACTAGCATTGTTTTAAAATCGTCATAAAGCTCACAAGAACTTAGTACATCCAAAAGACTGTAGTATGTAATGCCCAGAACAGTGGCATAATAAGACCACTGCAGCAGTGTAAAAACACGTTTGTTTAATAATCACTATGGTGACAAACTAGTACTCCCCACTCACTCGTCTCCGTAAAAATGGCTGCAATGGTTGTAAGTGATTATTTCTCGTTCTTTTCTTTCTTCCTTCCTTTCAAGGAAAAAGGGTGTCTAGTTGTTTCCCTACTTGATGCTGTACTGAGGTTGTGCAGCGGACAGCGCGTGTACACTTGTGCGTATACTTGTGCGTATACAAAGTGCAGTTGTACATCGCAATGTTACCCCCAAAATTGCACACCACATAACCCACTGCAACGTTTTAAAATACTACCTTTATCTTCTCAGTGTTCCCATAGCCTCTTATTAACACCATTGAGGTCAGCGTGCAATGCATTCCTTCAGAATGCTTCGCAAAACTAGTAAATTTCTTTGGATCACAAACTCGTTTCCTTCTCAGAAAATGCAAAGCAGCATACCAACTTTGTTGTGTAATGTTTGGGCCATCTCAGGGCACCAGGTGATACATCGAAATCTCAATGCAAGCTCACTGTCACACTGACATCCTTGTTCAAAGACGTAGCTGGTGCACAGTTAGAACTATTGAACCCGGTGTGAATGGCGCTAGAAAATATACGTGAGACTGCATGAAACGACGATGCACTCTGAAAGATAGGTACAATGATACAAGATGCGAAAAATCTTTCAATTCGACAAGCTGTAGCCTAACAGGCTCTGTCGTTTTTTTTTAGGTGACGCATGGCAGATATTCGCAGCATCATTTCAGTCATAGCAGTGCAACTTCCAAAAATGGACCAGTTTGGAGTTAACATAACGTGCAGCGTCTAGGTCACATCGCCTTGAATATGTGTAACCAACGTGCACTCATGACACACAACTGCCACTCGACACACATCAGCAAGTAGGAAGCATTAAAGATGACAGCAGCCGTAATACTTGTTACGTAACTGGGTAAAACACAGTGCATTACTTTTCAAATGTTTTCAACTTCAAAAGTCAGAGGTCCAGCTCTAAACACAGATGTTTTCACTCAGCGTAATGTTCTACAACTCGCTGCCAAAACATCTGAACCTGTTGATTGGAACCCCAACTATAATCATGTTATGCTTTAAGTATCGAAACAGCATCAAATGTGCTTCCTTCAAAACCAGCTGTGGCATTATGACTGGCAGCAACAGCATTGGCAAACCTGCAACAGTATTGAAAAATTATGATCTAACAATAGGCAACAGGCCAACTCAGGATGACAGCATGACACGACTGTGTCAATCCAAATGTTTGTTGGGCACCCCTGGTTCTTGACCAAGTTGACCTTCGGACTTCATGAGAACAGTCGCACAACACGTCATCCTCAGAAGTGATAAAAGGTGCACGTTGCCCCTGACAATGCTGCCTCCCCGTTTTCTGTCTGTTGATGCATGCAGTGTGAACTTGTGTTCCTTGGCTCATTTGGGCAGGAGTCCTCAGCGATATGCACCAGTCCAGTCGAAAATTTTTCACTGGTTTATCTGCATTGTTACCATCATGTGCACCGTCAGCTGATCACTTATCTTGGTCCTCTTCCATTGGTTCGTCCTCCTGAGGTGGTTCTGACTTTGGACCCCTGGTATCCAAACAGGCACAAAACGAGCAGCACATAAGCAAAACGCAGTAATGTATTACCGTGCATAAATGCACTAATGCGCTAGCGGCTCTCAAAGCTGTCACCAAGACAATGCTGGAGTTAGCTGACTATGCTACATTTAACAGATCTGCATGCGTGTGTAGAGCAACCTGAGCTAGGCTTGCTGGCTTGAGCAAGCTAGTTAAAAAACCTCCTTGTGATGGGTCTGCGTTACCTGGGTAGGTTTTTTACAAGCTTAATTGCAATGATCACCAAGTAATTCACTGTGCGCTTCATCATTTCTGGCAAGTATATGGCAAGGCATATGGAAGTGTTACTGTAATTACTCGAATCTAACGGCCACCTTTTTTCCAGTTAAGCGAGTTCATAAATCGCATGCGCGTTAGAATCGAGTACGAACAAAAAAAATTACAGTCAATCTATTGCCATCGGCAAATCCAAAATGGCCGCCCCCTACGTGCGTCGGCATGGCGCGTCGGCCATTTCTGCCTATGTGTTTCCCATGTGCGGCACTTCGTACGTGTGCTGAGGAGTTCGTCATCTAGTAGTGCATTAGCATCGACGGCGTGGAAGGGCCGACTCCAAAAACTTGAGTGCACCACGATGCCGCTCTTAAAAGAAAAGTCATCGCGTGTGCAGAAACAGACGGAAATCGGGCCGCATCGCGGTCGTTCGGAGTTCCCTAACGTGCGTGCGGGACCGGCGGAAACAAAAGAAGAAGATTGTCAACAGCAAAGCTTCACGCAAAGGCTTCAGTGGACCACAGCAGGGTCGGTTTCCGCAAATTAAAGAGCTGCTCGGCGAGTATGTGCTTGAGCAGCGAGCAGCACAGCGGCCCGTGAAGACAGAACTACTCCAAGTGCGGGCTATGCAATTAGTCTTAGAAAAAGGTCTAACGCAGAGCCAGTTTAAAGTGAGCAGGTGCTCGCTAACTAACTTTATGAAGAGGAAAGGCTTTTTCCTCCGAAGGGGAACATGCATATGCGAAAAGTTTTGCGGAGGAGTACGATGAAAAGCTTCACAGTTTTCAGAGGTTCATCCTAAACTTGCGGCGCAACAACGGCTACCTGCTTGGGCGAATCGGGAATGCCGATCAGACACCTCTTTACTTCGACATGCCTGGCACCACAACCGTCGAGAAGGGGGCGAAGCAAGTTCGCGTGCTGACATCGGTCCACGGTAAAACTACAGTGACGGCAATGCTCTGTTACACGTCAGATGGGCACAAGCTTCGCCCGTACCTCATATTTAAATGGAAGACGCTCCCGAAAGGAGTCGTTTTTTCGAGCGGTGTGGTCGTGCGGGCCAGCGAGAAAAAATGGGTGCGCATCGCATTGATCTCTTACGTTTTTTTTTTGCGCGGTGGAAATCGGGTGCGCGTTACAATCGAGGGCGCGGTAGAATCGAGTAAATACGGTAATAAGTTACAATAGTGTGAGGTGCACAAAAACAACACGTCATGTTTTAGTGGGACACTCACTGCATCTGTGCAGCAGCCATTGAGAGGGAGGCCAGGGCAGTGACTGTCTCCACTTCTTCCTTCTCTTTCTGCTGAGCCTCGAGAAGAGAAGAACTGATGGTTGGGGCCCACTTCTTCACACAGGGCCAGTGCGGTGCTGCACACAAATGTATACAACAATGTAGAAGCAGGGATTGTCCAAAAGCAAGCTAAGTGTGACATTTCAATTATTCGTTACATATAAACCCTGTCTAGCATTTCAATGCTGCAGTGTTGCTGCAGTGGAAAGACTCTAAATTATGAAGTTAGGCTAGCCAAGGCATTCCTCTTAATCAAGATGTGCTAAACAGTGCGTAAACAAATTTGGCGGGACTTTTTCACCGAGATCTGGTGCTGGCTACTGCTATCCGCAGAATACACATTGGCGAGACTCACAGATGAGCTTAGCCTTAGCAAATCGTGGCAGTCTACTTCAATGTCAAGCATAGTGGAAAAGTGACGAACACTAGACGAATCACGGCACATGCACACCCACATGTGCATTGTGCTGGCCAAGTGGTACTAACCTGTTCTTTTCAATTACTGCAAGTCATGCACTTAACAATGAGTTAAGCTGCTCCTCTCTCCTCAGGTACAATGTTTCCTGCCCTGGGTGTTGTGCTTACCTTGAATGGCGGCAGTTTTCTGCAGCAGCTGGACCGCAGCTGTACAAGGCTGCCGGGTGACCTCCTCTTCACGCAAGGGTGTGCATTCATCTCCCAGAAGTGCTGCTACGCACTCTTGAGAGCAGTCGCAGATGGATGGCAGGTCATACCTGAGAGCATAAAAAAAACAATCAATAAATATGGTTATGAGTGACATTACATCACAGAATACACTCCTACTGTTCCTATTTACTACATTTGCCAAAAGGAAAATTCGCACTATTTGCTGAACGCAAAGTAACTTCAAAACATTAATTGAGAATTATATATACCGAAAGTCAAGCCACCTACAAATGCACAACAGCCATTGCCTCGCATAATATTTCAAACTGGGAATAGCTACATGATTTTTGCAATGCTTTATCATGCACATGTCACATAATGAGGTTTAGGCATATACTACTTAGAAATCTCATAAGAAAAGGCAATGATTGGGTTGTAATTTATATGATCCAATAAGCAGAAAATGAATTATTTACAAATATGTTAACTATGCGAGAAATGGTAACAGTCTATCAAGATAGCTATGTAGCAGCAACCACAGTACATGTAGAACTTCAATATCAGAGCTTCATCACTGCAAAATCATGCAAACCAAATAATGTATGGAAGCTACTCTGTTAACGCGGCCTACAAGGAGCATGGCGTCGCATTGCTGACATGCTGTTAAAAAGCAGACAGCATGATCTCGTCTAGTGCTTTGCAACATCATATTGAGGAATTTGGCATGTGTTATATTCTTGCATACAACGATGAAGTAGCTTAAGCATGGAAAGTATGTGCACAGAAGAATGAAAACTTGTCATCACATGCACTGAAAAACACAAATGAATATGTTTGTGTTTGCATCTATTTTAACGTAATGTACAAACTGAAAACCTTACTCACCCCCCTTCTAGAGCAAGCACGACTCTGCCCTTGGCCAAGGTCATCAACTGCTTTGTCATGTAGGCAAAACCTGGAAGAAAATAGTTATTAAACAGGGCAATACATGAGTCTGGTTATTGCACGTTTGCAGTTCACCCCATTTTAAAGTGTGCACAAATGTTGGTGAGAGAGCTAGTGTCTGGAAATTAAGCCACTGTGTAGGCTTCCTGAGCAACCTACATTGCATGAGCGGGTAGGTGGACGAAGGTCGAGAAACGGTACTGGTATATGACCCCCACATCCCTATCCTGACTGACACGTCTGGACAGAACTAGAACCTAAGGTGCATGTACTTGCCTGTGTACATTTGCCTTTTTATGAAAATATGCAGTCTACACACACTAGTAATTGTTAAAAAGCTCTAGTGATGGTTGCAGAGTGTAGCTGCTGTTTTAAACTTTGCATCATATCTAGAGCTGTCCCTGGGATCATAGGTGTCATTAGGCAATTTTGTCTGCCCGTCGTTTCGAAAAGGTTTGTCTGGGATGCCTACTGTAGATAAATCTTGCTGCAGGTGACAAACAGTACTTAGAGCACTACACTGCACCCATGATTGTCCTAAGTTATACATCGTCGTTGCACACGTTCAGATACTAAGACATGCATTAATTAAGAGCACTGAACTCAGCAGACACACTAGTGTGGCCACAACCAAGATAAGTTGAGAAACATCTTACAGGCAGGCGATATCTGGTATCCGCCAAGTGGTGGTGGGTGGCCAGCAGCTGCATCAAAGCCAGCAGCAACCAAGACAATCTCTGGGTCAAAGTCTCGAGCTATGGGCATCACAATGGTCCTGAAAACGAAAGGGGGAACAGATAAGTGCACAGTATTTTACACACTGTCCTTCATAAAGGATTTGTACCCGAGTACAATTCGCTTCATTCATAAAATATTTGTACCGGAGTACAAGCTGTTTTGCCTCAGCATTACTGAACTACTGCACTCTTTCATTTTTTGTCTATAGAGAAGCTGAACTCGAGTCAAAGACGCATTTCCTTGAACAAATGTGCAAATAAATTGTACCATCGATCATGTCTAAACGAATGAATGAACAAATGTACGATACTGCGGAATACACCGTCATTCAGTTATAAACAGTTCAGTTAACTGTTCAGCTACTTACAAAAAGTAAAAAAAGCTATAACGAAAAGAGGGCAAAATAACTTGTGTAAAAAGAAATGCTGCTACATATTTTTGTATTAAAACATTGGTGATTTATTTGTACCTGCATGCTAAATCTGCATACCAATAAAGAGAATTCATAAATCACTTAAAACAAGGACCACAATTCATACAAGGAATGCAGCTCTTCTGCAACCTCTCATAAAAACTAGGCTTGTGTAAATAGTGAACTTTAGGTCCAAAGTGAATTAGAAGCGAAAAAGTGATTTTGTTTGAATGATTTCTAATCAAATTCGAATAGTATAATCACATCTTATAAAACAAAATGAGCATATCTGCCATGACCTAATCAACCTGCACACTATTTATATCTTTTTAATTGAAAGAAGGCCTGTGCTAATGCCATTTTTTTTTGTTCAAAGGAAATCGAATCTACGTTGAATAAAAGCAACGAGACTTTTGGTAGAATGCAAGTGATAACCTGTAAAATATGTTACATTTTAGTATCTACTATCTTACGGCATATAGGCTGTTATAACAAGCTTTCCAATGTCAAAAACGATGAACTAAATTAGAGGGTGATATGTTCATTCAACCTCGAAGTGGGGTTTTGCAGCAGTGCGAATTTCCAATAGATAAATGTTTTCATGGCATAGCAATCCTTCACTGCAGAGAAGCCACCTTTACAAAAAGGTGCATGCGAATTAATATACATTTTTAAATACATGTTTTCATGGCATAGCATCCCTCTACTGCAGTGAAACCACCTTTATGGAAGTTCCACGCGAATTAATGTACACCTACTCGCTCACTTCGAATACGTTGAAATTTTCAATAACTTAAGTTCAAATTGAAGCAAATTTGAATACCATAATATTCATTTGAATAATCAAAATACTCAAATATTTGCACAAGCCTAATGCGAACCTTTGAAAAATAGAGGATGCATGCATGAAGAGTAGGGCTCACCGAAAAGCTGCAATATACTCGGCGTCGCCCATTGGCGGATTCAATGCACCGGACCATGCAATGTTGATGTTGAAGCCTGTGCCATCGTCAATGCCAACCTAGGTGAAGAAGGCAAATACATATTTTATATAGCGAATGGCTCATCGATTGCAATATTGCAATGCAACCCATAGTTACATGAGACTCAACTTGTAGTAGGGTGCACCTGGTTAGCTTTTGCTACTAGGGCTTCTTATAATGTGCAGCCAAAGCTGAGCGCGAAAGTGTTTCTGCGTTACTTCCCCATTTCAATGCCACGACGACCACAATTTTCAAGTCACTACAGTGAGCCCGGCAACACACTTATACTCCAGCAGCAGTATATCCACGCTAACTACCTCATGTTTGCTGAATCATGGTGCAGTTATATATGGCAATATCAGTTACAACACTGATATGTGTACGTAACAACTGAAGTAGCTTCCAAAGGAAACTCGCAAATGCCTTAGAACCTTTCACATGATTCATATCACACACACACTGAGGGCTTGCATAGCATGAAGGTATATAAGTAAACTATCAGCTATGCTGAAGTATAACAAATTTGGCTTTTTGTGCACCACATTACCTATCTTGTACAATTGTCAAAGAGTTTTTACTGATTTCTGGTTTGTTAGCTCTTGCACAGTCTCAATATATTCAACTAACGTATATAGACTCAAGCCTCAACATAATGAACACTGATATAACAAAATATCTGTGACAACGAAAAATTAAAATAGTTTTGTAATGTATACAGTGTTAGTAACAGTTTTTATAACAATTTTCACGTACAACAAACTTACCTTCTTGCAAAGATACAACTTTGTTATAATAAGGTTTGAGTGTATATAATTTTTCTTTCTAAATATAAACTGCATTGCAAAAAAAAAAGAGAAACAACACCTGTGTTGTGTTTTCTTGTTTTCTGTGTGCATGCTGCATTAACATATTAACAAACAGCTAAAAACTTGCTCAAATTTCAGCGCATGCACTAAACTGCTACTGACATTCAGCACGCAAATAACAGGTAAAGGCTAACTAAGCTTTGTCCATCTTCTCATTAAATGACAGTCAACTACACTGCATTCCAAAGAGGTATCTTTCTGTTCTTCTGATGTCTATATATATATATATATATATATATATATATATATATATATATATATATAAGGGAAAGAAGTGTATACCTAAGGGCTCGTTTTTCCGTGTTTTAACACAATAATAATGAGATTTAACAGACAGTAATGCCAAGGAATGTACAGGGGAAGTTATTAGAACCAATGCAATGTAAATAAGAAGAAAGAAAAGTGGATGAAAAAATAACCAGCCGTGAGCAGGAATCGAACCTACGACCTTCAAATAACGCGTTCGATGTGTGTGTGTGTGTGTGTGTGTGTGTGTGCGCGCGTGCGCGCGCGCGCGTGCAAGAGCACTGAATGCCCCCCCCCTTTTTTTTTAATAATATAGCTTGACCATTGCCAGTATACGAGCGTCATTACCTCCTGAGGATCACCGGTGCCGGGAAAGAAGTTGCCATCATCATGTCGATGGAGGGAGATGTACAACACGTGTGGGTCATCATAAAAGATCTGCTGCAGACCGTTCCCATGGTGGACATCCTGGAATGAAGTGATGGTTGGTGGAATGAAATACGTCAATAAATGTATGCAATCATACGAATTTCAACACAATACAAATAGCACAACAACGAAGACTTGGTTCTCATCTTTGAAACTCAAGAAAATAGCGATTCGATTGCTACTGCCACGGTAAACTTTCCATAGAGTGAATGGCTATGCTTAGATAAAAATGAACTTTTCAAAGCTCTTAAAGCAGCTTTCAAGTGTCTGTGTCTCCACCAAAAAATACAAAACTTCTTGCAGCCCGATGCCTAGCACAATTCCAACGTGTAATAAAACACACTGAAAAGAGGCTCTTAAATCATAGTCTTGCACGCTGTTTAGTCGGCCGCGACGTGCCCTCGAATGTACTGTGAAGGGTGACAATTCAGTGTGTCCAGGAAGAAAAAGAATAGAAGAAAGAAAGATGAAAGAATTGTGTGCATCATTGTACGTTTAGGAGTACTTCAATTTCGGTATTCAATTGTAGCACGGCAATCGAATTCAGGTAACCATAATCTGGACAAAAACCTTGGGTTACAATTGAGTAAGTACAACAATTCCTTCAAGTGCCAGCTACCTCCATCCATTGAAAATATTGTTACACCACATATCCTATACATCCTAGGAATAATGAAAGGCATGAGGCTTTGGTAAGAATAAAGAATTTTTGATCCCACAGTCACTTTCGTCAAGTTTACAGCAGAATAAAATTCACGAAAGACGTTTAGATAAAAGAACGTAACCTATATTTCGTGTGTATAACATTTGGTTAGCACCTGTTAAGCTGCTTGACTATGTCTCAAATAAAATATTGTTAAAAAGATTGGGGACACTTAAGTTCTGCTTTAAAAGTTGAATGTGATGACTATATCTTGCCCCTGGTGCGTACTTCAAACACCTAGTGCATGAAATATTTTCAAACCTGCTATGCACCCACTACGTGGCCTTAAGGGAATATAGGTGCAGTGACCTTCTACATTAGGGGTACCGGCTTTAAACCATCAAGTCATTATGGCGGACTTCAGTTCTGAAGCCCGATGACAATCTATGCTCGTACCATGCATTATTACTGTAATACCTCATGTTTTATTGTGAAACTTGTATACAGTACGCACTTGTTTGTGAAGCATGAAAGTTACTTTCCCGGCATTTCCAAGCAGAGGAAGTTATTTTCACTGTATACGCCATGCAGCGACCGGAAAGAAAAAAAAAAGTATACAGCAGAACGTACCCAGTCAACCACGAGAATCTTCTCCACCTTGAGCTTTTGCTGAAGCTGCTTAGCGGCAATTGCCACAGAATTGAAGAAACAGAATCCCCTGGAACAACAAGGCGTGTGATGTCACACTTGTTCTAAGAAAAGATAACAATAGTCCATTTTCAAAGTGTGTAATTTGGGTTTCAACAGTGAATGCAATCGTTAAGTTTCGGTACAGATTGGATAAGTAGAGATGAGTGCACAGCAAAAAGAAAGAAAGAAAAAAGGACACTGCAACATTAAGATGGCCATGTTTGTCCAAAATCATTTAACTTGTCCAAGAGAAGGCAGTTGGTTCAGTAAAGGAATAAATCGTCCATTTCTAATGCATGGCAACAAAGTGAAAAGGTTCTTGCTGCAGTGCAGAAGCACTGGCCGCTGGATCAAAGTGCACAGGTGTGGCCTGCTGCGTGCGCCGAAAACCGTGGGAGAGGCCTAGTTCACTTGACTGCTACCAGCACGCCACTGCTCAAGGACGGTTTGCGCTGGGGAAGCAGCGCGTGTCAAGCGCTCGCAGGCTCACTGCGTCCATGTCGAAATGCTGCGAGTTGAGGCGTAAAATTTTGTGCCCGCTCAGTGCATTCTTCGACGCTACAACAGAACATTTTCTACAATGCAGAGGGTATTCCTTTTTCGACGAGCGACGGACCGGTCAGTGACTAAACATGCTCGTCGCGGCAGCAGCCAGCTTTGACCTCATGCTTGAAAACTAGAAAACGTTTGATGAAGTTTTTCCCGTGTTCGCGTCATAGGACTGATACACATGTTTTAAGTTCTTTTACAGATAGTCCCGAAAGCACCATTGTGAGATTTTGGGCCATTTGAGTGCTGTGCAATGTTCTTATCAACTTAATCGCAAAACTTTTGTGTGCTATTTGAATACTGCAACGTGCATGCAGAAAGTATAAAAATGCAATGTTTTGTGCGTTAAATGAATCATACCTTTATTCTTTTAAATCATTGTGTGGTCGAAGTATGCACATGCTTTTTTCACGACTGAATATTTTCACAGTGCAAAGTAAACAAAAAATGGAGTTAATGGTGAGCCGTCTGGTTTCAAAAATGCAGCACTTCCCTCGAAAGGGGGCTTGTGTTGCACAGCTGCGTTGACGTTGCCTGTCCAGTTGGCTAGCATGGCCGAAGCACCAGTTTCAGAAAAGCATCGCAGATATGGTTCGTGTGCTGAGGGAGGTCCAAACTACATCGTAGTGCAGGGCACATTATCATGATCATTTCATTAATTTTTAAAGAGCAGAAAACTTCTTGTTCTACTTGTAGCACTAGAAGCTCTGCGTGGAGGCGTCTGTTATCAGCGATGTGACATCTATTTCGCCTGTTGAATGCCCGTTGTACTTCTGTAGCGTTGCACGACAAGGCAACTTACACAGGCTTCTTGTCTTGATATACTCGTATCCTTTGTTGGAGGATGCTTTCCAGAGCACGCACTCCCTCACAATCGCTTTGCTGTAGGCTGGCTTTTTAGTAAAAAAATTCCAGACTTGGTTTTTGAAAAATTCTTCAGCTTTGTGGGCTTTGTTTGCTGCTTTAGTAAACTTAAGAAACAGGCAACTTCTTTGTTGCTTTCGAGAGCTGGTAGCCACTCACGGACCGTATCATGCTTGTTTTGCAATGTCTGCAGTGAGTTCATTACGTGGGAGATATTTTGCTGCAGGAGATTCGTTTTTTCTTTTTTGTCTCTTCCATCATCCACTTCAGATCAAGGTTTGTCTGGGCCATTTTAGGTGTAAATGAGCTTGTCTGTTGCTCTCTTTCAGTGGGCAGCGCAAAGTCAGATGTTGCCTCCGAAAATCCTGCGGCTGCAGCATGTTCGTCTTCGCTGAAGAAATCATGCTCTATATCTCCATGCATGCTTTCATCTGGGACACTTAGGGCACTATTGTACGTGCAAACTCATGTACTGCTATCTGCTACTTCTCTTCGAGGCAGCTTCCTTATCCTAGGAGGGCTTATCTTTTGCAGATATGATGGTTAAATCGGAAACAGCGTTAAGATAGCAGCTAGTAAGAGCAATTGCAGTTTAGTGCCTTTCTTGTAGTCATTTTCAGTGAAGTGCCGGGAACAAACCAAAGAATGATGACTGGCTACCGACCTCGTTTCGCTTTCTTCAGTACCCTGCCTGGAGATGATTCTGAGCCGAACTTGGCGGTGTTCAGCATCTGACGAAAATTTATGATAGGCCAAATCAGGATTTCTTATTTTTTACTTTTTTTTTTTGCGTTCGACGTGTACAGGGAACGAAGCAGCTCTTAAGCATGCTGCCTGCCCCTCAAAATACCCAGATGACCTACGTCTCGGTTTGTAAGAGGCACAACACATTACAATTAACCCGACTATCGGCTATCATTGCCCGTAAACTCACACCGCTGTGCAAAAAAGGCGCTCTCTCAATAGCGCGCCTCGCCAGAGTCTCCCCTACTACTAGCGCCCCCCTCGAAAGTTGCGGCCGGAACTGTCAACAATGCTCGCCCTCCGTCCCCACACGCTGCAGCTGCACGCAGCAGGCCGCGCCTTATGCGCTTTGATTCAGTGGCCATGGCAGAAGTTATATCTCTATAAGTGATCAACCCAGTTCGAATACCTGTTTCATGCATTCGTGGTAAGAATGAAGGAACTTTCAAGCTTCGTATAAATGCCACAAACCAGTAAATCACCAGTGAGTCATTACATATAGGTAGAAATGAGGATCTCAAGACCTAGCGTCCATAATAATAGTGTTAAAAAATTTGTGGGCAGCATAAGAAAGATTTAGAAATAGCTGATCTAAATGAATTGGCATGCCCCCAAAAACAAAATAGTTTGTATGCATTTTGAGTTACTTCCTTATTTCTTTTTTATTCTTCTGAGTGCCTAGCTGATAGCGTACAGTAGCAATGTGTTCACCCATTTGTAAAGCTTCAAATTAAGCATCATACATTTTTATATTGCCCCTAGTTCAATTAATTTAATCTACCAAATTTCTTTTACCAAAGGCAGTTAAGAGCTCACAATATTTATGCGCTGAGTGGCCCAAAAAAATATCTGCAGCCAAAAATATTATGGTGAAGTCTGCATGCAAGAGCAATGTGATGAAATAAAGCAGCTCGCATTATTCACTTGTATTTACACATGAGAATGTTCTTAAAACTTTCTGGACACTTGCTAATTGTTGAATGTGTGAGCCGAAGGCAGTCGCTGAAGCAAGCATGAGACAAAAATGCACACAAGAGACAACTGTCCACTGGACACTTCAACTTCCTGCTGTTACTACTACGA
Organism: Rhipicephalus microplus; assembly: GCF_013339725.1. Lineage (NCBI taxonomy): Eukaryota > Metazoa > Arthropoda > Arachnida > Ixodida > Ixodidae > Rhipicephalus > Rhipicephalus microplus. The sequence goes on from NC_051165.1 coordinate 257,774,106, forward strand.
ACTTGATTGTATGATGGAAATTAATCACTGTTAGTTTCGGAGACTATTGGAAGTTGTAGACCAAGCTTTTGCGGCAGACTTACATTGCTTGTTTGAACTCTGCATGGTGACCGGGAGGGCGAACGACAGCAAAACCATTCTGCACATATCGGAAAAAAAAAAAAAAGAATGCTATAGGGTCTCAAATAAGGTCACAAAAAGTGAACACTGGGCAATAAGAAACAGTACAATAAAGATCTCAGGAGTCAACAAGTGTCAAGAAGTAAACAGTGTGCCAGAGTGATGAAAATGAACTTACGAAATGATAAATTATAGGATTTTAGAGCTGTATATTTCAAAAAAGCAGTATAAGCAGACATAATTAAACAAGAAAATCTCATCTAGTTTTCTTTTTTTGGTAAGCCTTCTTCCAAACTATTAACCATAAAGTTCACTGCACCAAGTGAAAAGCTGGCCACTGGCACAAATGATTCGTAAATGTGACATTCATGTATGGAGTTGTAAATGTAATGCATCACAAACAAAGAAGACAATTTCATCGGCGGGCCATAATAAGGCACAGATTTTACAGTTGCAAGTAGGAGGACTGTATAAACAGACATAACATTGAATATACATTCAGCACGCTAGCACCATGCAAAAAGAAGCATTGAAATCACCTTGGCTTCACCCATGGCCACCTTGAGAGCAAGATCGACAACACAGCCAGCGGCCATACGTGCTGCACTCGCCGTGTGTAGTTCGTTCCAGGTGGTGTCCGAGTCCACGCCAATGCCTCCACATGGTAGCATCACAAAGCTTTTGATGGGAAGCTCTAAAGTAACAGAAAACCATCAGGGGTTCTCATATTCTGCTGCACATTCTTTTGACCAAAAATAAGAACATAGATAGGGGAGTGCAATTATGAAGCTTCATTTAGTCTCTTTTTTGAATTGACATAGGCTTGGTCTCGTCAGGGTAGACTTCGTCAGAGTTTGGTTAACAGATCTGTCACAATAACACATGTCTGTAGATGTTTGCAAGTTTAGTCAATGCAATCATTAGGTGTATGTAGTGCTAACCACTGCAGTTACATATTTAAGAATCCACTGCCACATGAAGGTATGCTCACCATGCATGCATGGAAATAATGTACATGTTCCATCTCATCTATGACATTGCATGGAAGGAAACTGAAGAGTTGTAGAAATGGCTGTGTGCTAATAATAACAGGACTTACTTACCTAGCTTGCTCATTTCCAGTTTCTGCCTGTTCAGTGGATTAGTGCCAAACATGAAAGCATAGCCTTCGCTGCACGTAAAAAAAAAGAAACGCAAGGTAAGTGGCGTGACAGTACTATCGCATCGAACATTCACATACTGGCAGGGATGAGACCTTTCATAGTAACATACACGTGCACTTACTCATGACAAGACTGTATCTCCTCCAGCGTGGCTTTTCGTGACCGGATCCTCTGTTGCAGAAAAAATGATACATAGAATTATTTCTCAAATTTCTTACAGCGCAGCTGCAACTCTTTTGTGCATGAATGGGACCATGCCTTAGTGCACTAATGAGGTAGCCACTCAAGGGGTGATTGAAAAATAAACAGCAAGGCCAAGTAGAGGAAGCGAAATGTCTTTCAGCAATGAACTTCTACTGCAAGGGTCACAGCTGCGCTTAACTGCTATCGTCATCATGAAAAGCAGGCAATAAACATCTGATAATCATGAATGTTATTCCCAGTCACACAAATGTTTTTTCATATAAGCTACTAATTCATCTTGTTTTATACATTTTCTCCTATGAGGCTGAACAATACACAGTTGGGACAGGTGCATAAGATTGTCCCATTCTCCATTCCAGAATGATATCAAAGAATCAAAGCTCAAGCTCTGCTAACGCAATTTCGTGCAAAGTTTGCAAGAATATTCACTGCAAACTACGCCTTCACTCGCTGTGTGCTGTCTTGATTTCCATGTGCAAGACATCTCTCAGAATTTTGTTGGACAGTGGCAGGATTCCCTGATAGACAAAAGAACTCGATGATTTACAATTTTTGAAACCATCCCTATGTCTAGAGCAAGGGCAACTGTTCGAGACATTTACAGTGTCTGCTAACGCATGAATCTTTTTGTGTGTGTGCTATACCGAACTATAATGAACTGGAGTTATGCTGTAGTGCACAAGCGAATAAAGTTACTGAGGACCATATCTAGTTACATGAGTGTCCCTAATGCTTCTATGGTTTCACCAGCATTATTTACGAGAGCGATTTTCAATTGAGAGTCCTTGGTCTTCATGACAAACTTGCGCACCCAATATTTGTTTTAGAAAATCACACAATAACCAACCCACAATAGTCAACCCACCTCGCAGCGAGCCACTAGTCCTGTTTCCTGCAGCCGTGCCCAGATGCTCTGCAATCTGCCACCATGCTCTGGGTGGCTGGAGTAATCGCCGCAGATGCACTGGTGTTTCAGCATCAGACTGTCATAGGCCAACGCTGTGGTCATCCGGTGTGGGGGACTGCCATGTGGCGGAGGGGGGCTGCCCAGTTCCGACTGGTGCTGGGGGCTGCTGCTTCCACCAGGAGGACTCAGGCTCACCAGCGGACTCGAGAGGGCTCGAGAGAGTGGACGTGCACCGTGCTGGTGCCGCGTAAATGCAGAACCTAGACGCAGCACACAGTGGGTTGTTTTGACATTGTGCTTCTTCCTCGTGGCACAGTATCTTCTAACAAGTAGCTCAAAAACAAATAGATAAATAATTAGTCATGGAACACCATACCAATTTGGTATATACCGTATTTACTCGTGTGATGAACACACTTTTTTCTAAAAAATTTGGAGTGAATTTCGGGTTGCATTCCATTTGCGGGACAAATTTTATGAAAACTTTTCCGGAGTGAGCAAAAATGCGGTAATGCAAAAAAAAATTAAATTAGGACACCTAGTTTTTCGCAATTGCATGTGCATACACTGTTTGGAAACAGCTTCTTTGTTACACTGCACTCAGCTTTGGCGTTCGAAAGCACTATCTTCTGCAAGCTGTCCGTGTGCTGTTCGGGCACTTCATAAAAGCTTTTCGCAGCTTCCTTTTCTCGCAACCGTTTAACTGCAACAGTAGTATAAGCTGTTATCTTGAAGGGCTCCCGGAAACGCGCGCCACGACGTGCTCTGCCAACTTCGCAGCAACCCCGCATGACGACTGCGACCCCGCCGTTGACATTGCAGCAAGCAACCACCGAAGCATCAAACCAAATCGCTGATAACAAGATTAACAACAAAAAAAACGGCCGCCACCTCGCTGTCCACATGAAAAGTTACTTTAGAAAACGCAGCCTATATGCAGCATTCCTTGGAATATGCACGGATAACAATCATGAAGAGCAAATTGCAACCGAAGCTAGAAAAGGGTGCTACTATGTTGCAGAATCGTCACAATTTTTTCTGGGCATGAGGCGATTTCTTTCTGGTTTTATAGAAACCTGCGAACCTGCGACGCGATGGCGACGAATGGCCCTTCGCGACAACCTTGGCGGCAGCAAATCCCGTCATCATTGCTCGAAAATCGCACGCATGTGGTTAGGCCTTAAAGTTTCGTATTTGCAGAAAGCGACTGTGGTTGGCGTGGGCAATTTCATCACTTTTGCTTGCTGTGTGCTTGTCAGCTGCGATGTCTCTACATTCTCATCATTCAGAAACCCCACTGTGGTGCACAGATAATTAAAAAAGACAGGGGATGTGCTGCGCACAGATAAAAAGAAAAAGCAGGGAAGGTTGGGCAAGTCTGTACGACATTAGGAACAAATTTGAAGCGCAAAAAACAAGGACCGAAGAGAAGAGTGTGTACTTTTCTCTTTGATTCTTGTTTTTCGCACTTCAAATTTGTTCCTTAAGGGGGGACGCGGCACTTCGGGACCGAAAATCAGCCAAAAAATCGAGTTTTCGCGGACCTTCTTTTCGCGTTCCCGACATCATTGCGCACCTATTTACAAAATTTCATAGCCAAATACCATCAACTTTTATCGTTATTCAACTTTAAAAAACCGAAAACGGGCGTCCTGCCCTTTAAATTGAGGGCGAATAGCGCAGGTTTCGGCTCTACGATACGCGGGAACTACGCGCTCGATCGGCGCCATTTTGGTCTTGTTTGAAAGAACGCGTTTTCAGCTGTTTTTTTTATTCAGTAAGCAACATTGAGCGTTTCCCCGGCTCGAAAAACGGGGCCTCAAAGACGAAGAGCCGCGCTCACTGCCATTGGCTAAACGGCGCACGTGACTGAAATGGCGCTTTCCGGTTGGCTGGAAGCTCGCGGCTTGCGCCTGCATACGCGACCCGACGCCATTTTGAAAGGGTTACCGCTGTGACGCCTCGAAATCGGCAGAGCACTCTGAAGCTTCTGATCGTATCGCCATGCCTGGAAACGCAAAAAAGTATCGGATCGTGCACGCATTTGGTCGCAGGAAACGCAAAGGTCGTGGGAGAAAGTCTACGAAGTCATCAGAGCCCTTGGTTGACTCCGACGAACGATGTGTCGACGCTCCGCGGCCGTTCAGCGATGGTGCGACCGAGCGCGTTGCCTCCGACGACGATGACGGTGAAGCGAACTCCGGATGACTACGAATCGACGCCAAGGTGGTGACAAACGCCGAAGTTGAAGAAAATCATGCCCGGGAGAAAGCGACGCTCGACCGGCTTTCATCGGCGCCAGCAACTGCACGGAAAATTGACTTTTTCACCGCGAGTTGTAGCGAGGCAACCGCACAGGACTCGGACCACGCTGCTCCTTATCTGCTTATGCATCTAGATATCCTAAACGCGATAATGGGTGCCTTGTGTTGCAAAGCCTGCCACGGACCGGCTACGATCGTCAGAGGGGATCGGGACTACGGACTTGCCGTGAAAGTGCTAGTGCAGTGTGAAAGGTGCGGCAAGATCGCGAATGAATGGACTTCGCCCCGCGCGAACGGCACGAAAACGTGCAATTCGTTTGAAGTAAATCTTCTCGCTTCGAGGGCGATGGTGGCTACCGGCAACGGCCAAACGAAAATGAACGATATTTTCGCAACAATGGGCATCTCACACCGCGGTATGCACCACAAGACGTTTCAGCGGCATTTGAAGAACACGCTGGCACCCGCTGCAACGCGAGCGGCTGAGTCCGCTATGAGCGAATGTGCGGAAAAGGTTAGAACAATTTATGATGACTTGTGCTTCGGCCACCGGGGCAATATTGCCGTTAGCTACGACGGCACGTGGAAGACGCGAGGCCATTCTTCCCACATCGGCGTGGGCACAGTTATCGAATTATTTAGTGGCTACGTGTTGGACTACGTCGTTCTTTCCAACTTTTGCCTAGGCTGCGAGGTGGGCCCAAAGCCTAGTAGTGAGGGCTATCAAGAATGGAAGGCTAACCACAAATGCCAAAAAAATACGAACAGCAAAGCGGGGCAAATGGAAGTGGAGGCGGCTCTAATTCTATTTCAGAGGTCGCTTGAACGCCATGGCCTGCGCTACACAACTATGCTGTCTGATGGAGACTCTAGGACATTTTGCGCCATACAAGACGCCAAAATGTATGGTTACATTGACGTGCAGAAGGAAGACTGTATTAATCATGTACAGAAACGGATGGGCACCGCATTGAGAAACCTGGTGCAGAAACAAAAGTGCGATGGGAAAAGAGGCCTTGGTGGGAAAGGCAGGCTCACAGGTGAGCTGATCACCAGGCTGAGCACTGTGGGGAGCAGGTGCGCCCAGCCTCCCTTTCCCTTTTAGGGCAGCGCACGCGCCTGGTTGCGGGGACCCCTTCCCCCACGGCCGGCGCGTGCGATTCCCCCCCTTTCCCGGCGCCAGGAACAGGTTCCCCTCTCCCTCAGCGAGGAAAGGTGCCATTCTCGTCAGGGAAAGGGAAATCGGGTCGGGGAACAAAACGAGCGGGCAAACGGGCGCTCGCGCTCTGACACCAGCGACCATCCCAGGAGGACGAACCCGCAACCCCTCCTGCGAGCCGAGGACGTCCACGACCGAGGTGTAAGCGTCAACACCTTTGTTATCTGTAGTATCTCCCCGCGACAGTGACGCGCGATTGCTAACGCTTAGCAATAAAGTGTTTGTTGTTGATCTGGCGGCTAGTTCTGTGGACGCGAGCAAGTGCCAGGGCGCTCTTCCACACGTAGGATAATAGGCATGTCGGAATTCCAAGATTTGTCAATGTTGTCGGATGTCGCGTCGCAGAGTGGCGATCCTTTGGCTAACGCGGGGGTACTGTTAGGACTTTCCGACAGCGTAGAGCTTGGTCGTTTCACGCGGGATGATCAGGAGGGTGCAGAGACCGCGTTAGCAGAGAGTAGGCCTACGACGGAGAGCGGCCCGCATGGCGCTCCGGCATCTCGCGACGCGAACAGAGAGGCGCCGCCACAAGTTACGACACGCGCCTCAACTATAGGCGAGTCTTCGGGCAACAGTTTGCCCTCGAGCGAGGTACTCTTACAGAATGCGCTGTCAGTTATGCAAAGCCTCGCGAGCGCCCTGCAGAACACAGCGCAGGCCCCCGTGCAAAATGTGCGACCACGTGTCAAGGTAGACGTTCCGACCTACACGGGTTACCACGACTGCAAGAGCGCCAACGAGTATCTCGACCGGTTGCTCCATTATCAGCAGGCGACGGGTCTTTCTGATGCCGAACTTCTCGAGCGCGTGGTCCCGGTGTCGCTCACGGAGCAAGCGGCTCGGTGGTTCCGACTAACCGGACATCGCGCCCGTACGGTAGAAGAGTTCCGCGAAAGCTTTCGCGGCGAATTCCTACCGGCTAATTATGAGTGGCGTTTGCGGAGGGAGTTGGAGCTGCGCACCCAGCATCCGGACGAATCCTTGCTGGAATACGTACGGGCGATGGACGAATTGTATCGTCTCGCGAACCCTCACGCCACCAACGCGGAAAAGGTCGAGCGTGTTACCCGACAGGCGCACCCGACTTTCGCGGCGCACTTCAGGGGATGCAGGTTCGCAGACCTCGAAGAGCTCGCCACCGAGGCGAAGCGCATACAAGGGGACATCCTCGCAGCGCGTTCGTATCGCCCCCCTCCGCCCGCCGCGCAGTCAATCGAGCCTCGCTGTGCATGGAACGGCGGCGCAGTGACTTCAGAAGCGTTTAGGGGTAACGCATCAGCATCGTACGCTGATGAGCACGTGTCACGCGGTTGGGAGCTGTCAAACCGCGCTTTAGACCCCTACGCTTACGCGCTCCGTACGGCACACACCGCCCCTGCGCGTGACATTCCAAGGCAGGAGCACGTGGTTGACGCGAGGCCTAACGAGCGGCGCAATCCAGAGCGAGGACCACCTGATCGAGGCGAGTTACGAGCGAACCGGCGTGGTGTCCGCGGTCCTTGCTATCGGTGCGGCGCGCCAGGGCACATCGCTCGCGAATGCGACCGCACGCCGGGTCAGGAGCAAACGCGCGGTTCGGGAAACGGACGGCGCCGCCGGTGATCCACATGGGACCCCGCGCGGCGATTAGTAATCCTACCGATGCGTTCGGATCACTTGCACCGTCGGTCTGTCGCGCAGGTGATGCCGTAGACTCGCCCGCGCCGCTAATCGAGTTAACGATAGCTCGGAAAAAGTTCGTAGCACTTTTGGATACTGGGGCAAGCGCTTCTTTATTCGGTGACGATGTGTTGCACCATCTCCGCGAGAACAACATCCGCTTGAGGCAAAGCAACACCATCTTCCGTCTAGCTACGGGCACAGCACAATCGAGCGGCGCGGCTAGGCTAGTGATCCGCTGGGACAGACGCGTGAGGCGACAACGTTTCGTGCATCTTCCAGGGCTGTCAATGTCTCTAATCCTGGGTCGAGACTTCCTCGCTAAGTCGGGTATTGTCATTGACATTGCAAACGGTGGTTACCGAGAGCGCGACGGAGACGCGCTGAAGCTTTTCTCGAAGGCCTCCGCATTGACAAAAGCATGCCAATCGCAGGGAGAGGCGCGAGTACGCGAGGAGGAAAGCGCGCCGAGAAAGCGAGTAAACGCCCCGCCGGAGCAATGTGCTGCGCTGCAGGAAAGGGCAGTGCACCCGCTTTTGGTACAGGCACAGAGCCTACTAGAGGGGGAACGAGCGCAGCTGTCGTCGCTGTTGTACGAATATGACGCGATGTTTACTGACTGTCCCGGCCGCACTACGCTGGTTAAGCATAGAATTGACACGGGTGATGCACGCCCTTGGAAATGCAATCCCCGACCAATCAGCTTAGCTAAGCGGAAAGCACTAGACGCCGCCTTGGACGAACTCATCGAAACAGGCGTAGTTGAGAGGTCAAACAGCCCATGGGGTTTCCCGGTAGTTCTAGTTCCAAAGAAAGATGATACGTATCGCCTTTGTGTAGACTACCGCAGGCTGAATGAAATTACGAAGAAGGACGCGTATCCTCTTCCCTCCATTTCATCGTTAGTATCCAATCTAGGCGGGGCGAAGTACTTCACAACGCTCGATGCTAGCCGCGGATATTTTCAGGTTGAGATGGACGAGCGGGATAAAGAGAAGTCAGCTTTCACGTGCCACAGAGGACTTTTCCAATTCAGGAGAATGTCGTTTGGCTTGGTGGGCGCTCCCGCTACGTATCAGAGGCTAATGGACCGTGTTTTGGGAGATGCAAAGTGGCAGCACGCACTCGCATATCTAGACGACATAGTGGTTTACTCGAAAACGTTCGAAGAGCACGTGCGCCACTTGAGAGACGTTCTAGAACGGCTGAGGTCTGCGGGCATCACTTTGAACCCAAACAAAGCTCAGATAGCGGCGACCCGAATAACATTATTGGGATTTACGCTTGACGAGGGTCGCATTTTGCCGGATAAGGGTAAGCTTGAAGCGATAGTGAGCTATCCATCGCCGAACAATGTCGGTGAGCTGAGGCGCTTTTTGGGGATGGTGAATTTTTATCGCCAATTCATTCCAGATTGCGCGGCAGTGCAGGCGCCTTTAACGAAGCTCTTGAGGAATGGTGAGCGTTGGGCTTGGAGCCAAGAGCAAGAGGCCGCACTGCGTCGCCTCACGAAGTTGCTGGCCAACACGGCTCAGCTGCAGCTACCCGATTTGAACAGGGAGTTTGTTATTCACACCGATGCAAGCGACCTGGGCTTAGGAGCAATTTTGCTTCAGGAGCATGGAGGTTCCCTCCGACCGATTGCGTTCGCGAGCCGTACGTTGACACCGGCGGAGAGGAACTACTCAGTAACCGAGAAAGAGTGTCTGGCGATAGTTTTTGCTCTCCGTAAGTTTGACTTTTACATAGACGGAGTTGCGTTTGTGATTGAAACGGACCACATGGCGCTCACGTGGTTGAGGCGTTTGAACGAACCAAGTGGCCGATTGGCGCGTTGGGCATTGTTGCTGCAGCGTTATGACTTCACCGTCCGCTACCGCAAGGGTAAGAACAATGCCGCGGCCGACGCACTATCGCGTGCTCCAGTTCGACACGAGGCAAGTCACGCGACTAATTCGGAACGAACTGAGAGCGAGACACTCGCGCTAACGCAAACAGCGGAGCAAACGTTAGTTCGAGCTAAGAGCGTGAACCACGTAGAGGCTGTCGTTAGCGCAGGGATTGTTTTCAGCAGAAGGGAGCTGTTAGAAGCTCAGCAGAAAGATCCATTTTGTCGAAAGGTGTTCGACGGGCTCCGGGAGCCGGGTGGTAGTGAGGCCACCGCGCACAAGGGGGCAGCTGGTATTGCTGTCGGTGCGGAGCGCTCGGCAACAGCTGGTAGTGCTGTGAGCGCGCTGGATTCATATCTGCTAGATTCTGACGGCGTCCTGCTGAGGTACATTCCATCCGACGATGACACAAGTGAGTCATTAAAGTCGTGATACCGCGCGCGTTGAGAGGAGCGCTTCTTCGCTACTTTCATGACTCGTGCATTGGTGGGCATGCGAGCGGCCCTAAGACTTACGCTAAGTTGTGTCGCCTCGCTACCTGGCCAGGTATGAAGCGGGATGTGATTCGCTACGCCCGTTCATGTCGTGTGTGCCAAAGCGTCAAGCCGCGAGGAGGACGTCCGCCCGGCCTCATGCAACCGATTAACAGTCAGACTCCCTGGCAAATCGCAGCGTGTGACGTAATGGGCCCGTACCCCTCAACTCCTAGCAGAAATAAGTTCTTGCTGGTGATCACGGATCACTTCACTAAATGGGTAGAACTTTTTCCCCTTAGGAAGCTGACGGCTCGAGTGATTTTAGAGAAGTTGATGGAGGTTTTTACCAGGTTCGGGTTCCCCGAGCAGTTGATTACAGACAACGCGTCTTATTTCACTGCGAAGGTGTTTGTTGACACGTGCGCCGCGTTGGGCATTAAGCACAAGAAAACAACCACCTACCATGCTCAGTCGAACCCCACGGAGCGAGTCAATCGCAACATCAAGCACATGCTTGTCGCGTTCTCTGAAAGACATAAGGACTGGGATACCTATCTTCCAGAGATCGGTTTTGCATTACGATCGACCGTAAACCGATCGACTGGGTATGCGCCTTCTTCTCTGAACTTGGGGAGAGAACTGCCGAATCCGATGGAGACCGTACTCGCGGACCGCAGTGGAGTGCCAGTGGCGACATCAGCACGCGCTGAATACGCAACGCAGCTGCGCGAGAAGCTAGCGGAAGCTTTACATAAAGCTCGACATAATCTCCGCACTGCTAGGGCACAGCAGAAGGCGCAGTATGACCGCACGCGTAGGAACGTACACTACGAAGTGGGCGATCTGGTGATGCGGCGCCATCATGTTCTCAGTAATGCTAGCAAACAGTTTGCTGCCTCGCTGGCACCGAAATGGTCCGGGCCGTACCGAGTGCGAGAGAAAGTTTCTTCGCTCGTTTATCGACTCGCGAACATGAAAGGCAAACCGAGCGGCGGACCGGTGCATGTATGTGACTTGAAACGCTACATAGCACGGGAGGCGCATGAGGACTACGGTCAGTCCCCCTCCAAGCCGCGCGCGGCGGGTGAGATGGTTCGACACCGGGTCAGGAGCCCAGAACCGCGCTACTTCCTGCGTAACAGTCGGAGGCAACTATGCACGGTAGGCCGCGTTTGATATGTTCGACGCGGGGTGCAAGGGTTAGCGCGCAACACATGTGCGATTGTTAACCTGTCGTTCTTTATCTGTATCACTCTCACCGAACAGATGGAGCGCCATTGGGAACAGCACCGCCGGAACAGCAAGGAGAGGAGACCACCTCCTTACGGCCAGCCCCCACCCCCACCAACGTCCACATGGCAGCCCTACCCCACTGCGGCCCGGCCGCGAACGCCGAGGCAGAGCCACTCGAGCCGCCGCCACCGAGGGGGTCCGCGCGCGCTGCCGCCTGGTCACCAACTCTCGGCTTCGCCGTCACCATCACGACCCGCCGGTTCACAGGGAACGAGACCAGGGTCCCAACGCGGCGAGCCGACCGCATCGCCTCACGGCCGCAACCACCGAGACGTGGCAACCTGGACCAGCCAGGATGGAGGCGACCCTCCGGTGTCTTACGTCTCCTCGAGGCCCTGGCGCCGGCAGGAAAGGGCCCGAGTTGGGGTCGCCCCAGCGCACCTGTATCGCCCTTTTCAGGGGCGCACGGTAGAGGACGCGGACCGGAGGGCTAACGGGGCTTGCCTTCCAGTGCCCGCAGGGACGCGGTTCTGCGAGTGCGGCGCCGTGGTGATCCATAACTCCCACGAATTGGGGAAATTACACCGGCACCGCACCCAGGCTACCCAACCATCCAGCCGCGAATCATCCCAGGAGCGCTCCGGCGCCGCGGTTCGGGCCATGCTGGCGCGGGCGGCCCAGGAGGCGGACTTCGCGCAGTGGCTGCTGAGAGTTGCCTCAGGCCACGCGTCCAGCGAGAGTCCGCCTGCGCCGCTATCAATAACGGCTACCGTAGAGCGGGGGGCGGCGGGGCCGGGAGAGACATTGGTGGCGGCTGCATTGACACCGGAGGTGGCGTCAATGACCTTGGAGGCGGGTGAGAGAGCGGTGGGGGCTCCGGCGGTGCCCGCGGCAGACACCGAACGGTCCGAGGGCATGGACGTAGACCAGGCCCTTCTGGCCTATCTAGAGGACGAATAAAACGAATTATTCCCTCTTTGCAGTCTCTGTCGTTCGGGGGCCTTCTTAAGGGGGGAGGAGATGTGGGAGCAGGTGCGCCCAGCCTCCCTTTCCCTTTTAGGGCAGCGCACGCGCCTGGTTGCGGGGACCCCTTCCCCCACGGCCGGCGCGTGCGATTCCCCCCCCCCTTTCCCGGCGCCAGGAACAGGTTCCCCTCTCCCTCAGCGAGGAAAGGTGCCATTCTCGTCAGGGAAAGGGAAATCGGGTCGGGGAACAAAACGAGCGGGGCAAACGGGCGCTCGCTCTCTGACACCAGCGACCATCCAGGAGGACGAACCCGCAACCCCTCCTGCGAGCCGAGGACGTCCACGACCGAGGTGTAAGCGTCAACACCTTTGTTATCTGTAGTATCTCCCCGCGACAGTGACGCGCGATTGCTAACGCTTAGCAATAAAGTGTTTGTTGTTGATCTGGCCAGTTGCCTTATTCGCCCGAACCCGTAGTAGTAGCTGCAATGAGGCAAGCTACGGTTGGGGGACGTTAACCGTGCACGGAACGACTGTGTGCGGCTGAAACATTAGCTATAGGCTTCTGCGTCAGCCGTACATAGGACACCCCCCCAACAGCACATATTGTGGCCGGGCTCTGAAATCGCATGAAGGTGACGTGGGCGAGATGCAAAAGGCTGTGATGGCCACATACCGCCACGTCACCTCCACTGATGAATGCTCGGACCACAGTCTGTGCCCAGCTGGTGAAACTTCATGGTGTCGGCACAATGCCGCAAAAGCAAAGGGTGAGCCCGACCCCAGGCATGCCTACAATCTACCGAAAGACGTGGCAGAGGCATTACTACCGGTTTATACCCGGCTTTCGGAAAGAGCCCTGCTTCAGAGGTGCGAACGCGGCAAAACGCAGAACTCCAACGAGAGCCTACATTCGGTAATCTGGAGCTTGGCCCCCAAGGAGCACCATGCGTCCCTGTTCGCTGTTGAAGCAGCTGTTGCAGAAGCAGTGCTGCGCTTCAACACGGGCAATTTGAATTCTGCAACGGCAATCTTAGGTGAAATGGACATGAATGCGACAAGTACTGGTGCCAGGAGAGCGAGAGAAAAAGACCAGCGTCGCAGCATTGTCTCCAACAAGAAAAGAACAGCCTCATTGGAACTCCGGAAGCTAGTGAAGAGGAGGCATGAGCACAGAATGCATTCAGACTATGCTTCTGGTACGTTTTGAGGTTGTCTTGTTGCATCTTCTGCAATAAAAATGTGTGCCCACGTTTTTTCTCGATTTCTCAAAACGACAATTTTCATGTGCTTCCCATTATGCCGGAGCAATATCTCTTGTTCTATCTGGGTTATCATTACGATTTCTTTTCTGTTTCAAAGATAAATGCAGGGGATGTGTCGTAAAGTAAGTTTTATTGTAATAATTTTTGGAGAAAATTCTCTAAATGGATCTTTTGTTTCAAGTGTAGATGGGGAAATTTTTCATGTCATATTCAACATCCCACAACTTTGCTTCGAAATAGCCCAGAACAATGATTTATACTTTATTGCACACTGTGAACATACCGAATTGGTTCTATAGGTTGCACATCAATATCCAAGTTACAGTTAATTAGCTAATTAGGCCTTAATTGAAAAAGTCGCAGTTCATTATATCTTTAAAACTAATTGTCACAGCAAAAAAAGAATTAGATTTTTGAAATCAGCAGTAAAATCTACATAGGCTCTCCAAATTTGACTGAGGTACTCGCAAAAATAAAAAGAGTTTTTGGAAGGTGTAGCATCCCCCCTTAAAAAGAAAAACAATACAGCACACGGCAGCGGGTGAAATGGGGAGGGAGCGTGCTGAGCTGGCCGAGGGGGGGTTGCCATAATAATAAAAAAACGGGAGATATCCAACGGGCAAAGAGGCACCAGGTGTCGGTTAGCGGGACTGCTATGGATGAATGTAGGGGGTGTATTTATTACACAAGCGAAAAAAAAACATCCACGCTTTCATGGCTGAAGCGGGGGGGTGCGTTTAATATGTAAGTGCATTCATTATGCTAGTAAATACGGTATCTAGCTAGTGACACGGCTACGAGTGCACCAAGAGAGTCATGTAACTCATTCCATACATGACATGCATGCCATGAGTTTCGTGTAACCACCTGCCATTAATTCTGTCACTCAGTACCAATTTTGATAGATATCATGGTAGCAGAACAGTCCCGAGAAGATTGTGAGTGTGGCACGTACACACCAGACACCTTGCAAGCAAATGAACCTCCTCTTAGGACTTTCTACCGCGAAAATGCTGTGGTGTAAATAAGAAGGAACTCTGGGCTATATGCAGATGAAAAGTGAAGTTCACCTGCCACATGATGTCACTTGCCGGGTTAACCTTAAAGGCGTGCTGCAACATTACAAACACCTTATGATTGAGAGTGACATTAATTTGCGCTCTCATGTTTTTCTAAAGGCCATCAAGTTGAAGTAACATGAATAAAGAGACATCATCGGTTGTGCTGTTTACCTTCCATTCCAGCACCAAGATGAAGTGAGTGCCGGTTGAGGAGGTCCCTTTGTCGCTGCTGAAGCTGCAGCAGGGTGGTGCCAGAGGTGTGAGGAGGTGGTGCCCCTTCTGCTGCTGAAGCTGATGATCCCTTGCGCGAGTCGGTGAGGTCGATGACCTCGGGCTGGTCTTTCATTTCTTGTGCGACAGCGGCTTCAGTCTCCTCTTCCACGTGCTCCACTACCTGGCTCTTGCTGCCCGCCCGAGTCAGCACTGTCTGCCGAATGTGCTAAGGACAAGACAAGAGAACGATGATCCCCAGCAGAACAGTACGAACAAGTATTTTAAAGTTATAGCTTCATCTTTCGTATAACTGAATATCAAGCACATATACTGTTGATCCCGCATATATCTAACCTGAAGGGGATTGCAAACTAGTTCGATATATCAATAAATTGAAATACTGTAACGAGCAGCATGGCTGCTCGATACATCATGCAAGAAATTTAGGACAAATCTGTTGCAGTTAGCATAGCAAAAATTGAAAAACATTCAAAGCAACGACATTTTATTGTCTCCCATGTGGTAGCTGTGCTCACCTGCTTGAGCAAGTTGTGTTGTTGCTGTTGCTCAAAGAGTTGTGCGTTGAGCAGCACACCCTGTGGCTGCAACATTGGATGTCCAAGGGGTAGTGGTGCTGACTGTGTCCTGCCCAGAGGACGATGGATGGTCCTGGCATTCGACATGGAAGTAAGCACACATGAATACTCAGTGTCAACAGCTCTTTTTGTGTCACTTTACATTTTTTTGTCAGCAAGAATGATTAGCATATTTAAGTCAGACAACGTATGATGCTCCAAGCAACACATGCATTCAGGCAAAAAAAATTTACTTTCACTCTTAAGCAATAGCTTTAAGACAAAAGTTACGAAAGTATAGATGAGAATACAACCTTTCTCAGATAAAATAAGCACCAGGATAACCAAAACAAATTTTAGTCGCTCTGGCAACTAAAATTTATCTTTTGGTAGCCCTTGCAGTCATCTTCTCTTAGAACAGGTGTACTCTGCACGTTCATTTCATCTTAGAAGTTAAAAAAATGGATGGGGGCAAATACAAGCTCATGCTATGCAAATAGTCACTCTGCAGTTCAAAAGCTAAATCATGCATGCAAAGTGTGACAGCAAGTGGAAAAAATCTAAAACTCTAAAGCATAAGTAATATCTCTGAATTCACTGTTTCAACTTATTTATTATCTAATGCTTATTTTGGCTTGAGCCCGCAAAACTTGGCAAGCCACACTACACAGGAAGCCACAAAATCAACTTCAATGGTGAAGTTGATTTAAATGGTGAAGTGACACAGCATACAGCGTCGCCTTTTGTCCTTGTCCTTTTAAGCACTAAATTTTAAGACATGATTCATTTGATGCTTCCGAGTGAAGAGACTTTCATCAAGTCCTTCAGATGGCCAATGACGCCCAAGACAAGCTGGAAAAAAGCATTTTATGGCTGTCCCGGTGAATAGTGCTCCATTTAGAGAGTGGATGCTTCCCACTTGCTTAGCCTTGTGGAATACCAAAAGCAAACTAGAGGTCTCCAGCAGTATAGTAGCAGCTCCAGGAGGCACTGAATGTCAGTTACACAGCGAATACAATCGAGGACAGTGTTGGTGAACAGATAAGATTTGCACAAGCCTACTGATAAGTAGGCTTGTGCAAATAGTATATTTTAGGTTCGAAGCAAATAATTATTTTGGTAGAATAATTTCGAGTCGAGTTTGAATAGTATATACATTGCATATTATAAAGGATAAAGGGCATATTTGTCATGACCTAACTAACCAGCACAATATTGAAAAAACTGAAACAAGGCCTCAGCAAATGCCATTTTCTTGCATCAAGGAAAAAAGCTTTTTATAGTAGCAGAATTGGACTTTTGGTAGAATGCAAATGATAGCCTGTAAAATATGTTACGTTACAAAATTTTCTATACATGGAGTATATAAATCAGCATAAGAACCTTTTCAACTTAAAAAAAGATTAATCGATGTGAGGGTAATATCCTCTATTAACTTTGAAGTGGGGCTTTGCAGCAGTAGTGATTTCCCCTGAATAGCTGCTCTCATGGTTTCGCGCCTCTCCGCGGCAGCGAAACAATCTTTACAAAGTGTCACACCCGGATGAACGCGCACTTACTCGTTTGTTGTGGGTAATTCGAATACTGCATTACTCGTTCGAATATTCAAAGGATTCGAATATTCGCGCAAGCTTACAAATCAGTATTGTTGCAAGATCTTTGCATTGGGTTACGCTAGGTCGGGGGAGGCAAGGTTACAGCGAAATCCCTTTTCAGAAGCTTGCAGCTACGGCAGTGAGATTATTGAGGTATTGCGAGCTGGAACAAGAGTACTGACCTGTGTAGGCGTGCTTGTGCAACCTGAGCGTCAGTGATAACAGTGCCGGGAGGCGGCGCGTACATAACTTGCAGCACGTGCCCTGGAGCTCCGGGTGACTGTTCCAGGCCTTTCATCTGCTGCTGGATGTAGCCAGGACTGGTTGGAGGAGTGAACTCTCCATCTATTACTGAATGTACGACAGAACAGATTGCAAGGCACAGTAAGGATAAGTGATGACGATAAAAGGTAAATGAACAGGGCACGGAGACTGGCACTGAAGGCTTTACATGTAGCAAACTTGGGGCATAAGGCCTGCCCAATTAATACTTAGCAGAGACTTATAAAATCATCCTCAAACAGCTGAAAGTACCACGGTACATTAAATTACACTGCTTATTTAAGCCACTGCCCAGATAGAAACGGAGCTCCACAATCATGTTAAGCATCCCCATGTATGCGCACATCTCAACATTAAAAAAAATTATTAGGAAATTGTCATCAGGGTCAAGAACAAAATAAAACTTGAGATATACATCAACATTGATTTCATTTACACATAAAACCTAACAAAAATACAGATTTAACTACATTAAAATAGTGAATAACGACAGAAAATCAACATTGCATAAAGTTTCTTAAAGAATGGCAGGTAAAAGTGCAAAGAGTACACAGGTGAAAAAAGGCCCACATACACACTCACGTACACACAGGCCACCAGCGTATGTCTATGTGTGCCTTTTTTGGGGCCATATGCACATTCTTTCTGAATTTTTACCATTCCTCAAGAAATGGATTACAAGCATGCCCAGCCTGCCAAGTAAGTATACATTGTCTGCATGTGAGAATAACCATTCGGAGGGCACTTGTGCCACAGTGAGGTGGCTGCAAAACTGAACAAAAGCAACAAAGCCAGAAATCCAACAGAAAAAAATCCCACCTGGCAATGGTGAGCAGAAAGGCAATGATGAGTGCAACACATGTGATGTGAGTGGCATCCCAAGACGTGCAGCTGCCATGGCACGGACTTGGGCCTCGGAGACAGAGTTGAGAATTTTCCCATCCTGAGTTTGCAGAAAAATGGTGCTGCTTTAAACACAGAGCCCTGCTGTAATAGGTGTAGCTACAGAGCTTGTTGATGCGGCATAAATTATAAGCTACGTAAGTTTATTGAAATGCTCTATCCTGCATTTTACACACATTTAAAACTAGCAGACAAGAGCTTCAGCATATCAGAAAATGCAAGCTACCATGTAATTCATGTAATACAGTGAAATAACCTTTTTGTTTCACAAATAAAATTTGCTCTACACAACAGAAACTTGGCGAGCGTCCACGCAATCTGAGCCTGTCAAAAGGGATCCAAGCAAATTTCTCAACAGAGGTATCTTAACAGCTGACGAGAATGATGAATCCTTGCTTTCTTTCTAGTGAATTTTCCTTCCCTTAGAAGGTTATATAGATTCTTCAGGCACAAATTATATTGAAGTGGATGCAAATGCATGAAATTAGTTTGACAAATGGTTAAAAGGCACTCAATGCTACATTCCAAGAAAGAAAATAAAAGAATGTGTTGTTTTGTGTGAGTCCCAGTAATTAATCTTAATTAGCATGTAATTAAATATTTCCTTATTCTGTTATCAGTGAGCTTCAGTTCTTGCATGAAAAGAATTGAATGTTATACCCGAAATGTGAGCATAGTTAGTTTTTGGTTGCATTTGTTTCAGGTGAAGAAAAAATTACTCTCGACATGGGCACTGGTATGCGACACGTCAAACAATCATCGAAGCATGGTAGTGTCTCCCGCAAAATTATTCTCTGCTGAAATACGCAGCTGAATAAAGTTAAATGACCATTAGTTTTCCACTCAGAAGCCTGCACTAATGTGCATACTAAGTTGGAAGCTACTTGAAGAAACATGTGGTGCGTGATGTGCCTCCAAAGTTGATGTGTACTGATTTCACACAGCTGTTGAAGGGGTTATGGCCATGTGAAAAAAAAAAAAAATCCCAGACTTTACCAGATTGCTCCTGCTAGAAACTTGTGATGCAAAGTATTCTCTCACAATGAGCATTCCCTTCTCAACAGCAACTTTCTTGCAATGTACTTCTTGGCTACAGTGTTGCCTGCAGTCACTTCTAATACACAAGTCCCCACTCTAAATGTCTGTGTGGCATATAGACACTGCACAAATTAGCGAACACCAAAGCCTGAACAAAAATATGCTGATTAGTACGTCTACATCCCAAATTAATAGGTGTAAGAATGAGCGTGAATGGCAGTGGACAAAACATTGTTGCTGTTTTTTTTTTTGCCTCATGATGATAGTGAAAGTGAAGAATAGGATGTGTGGTCCAGTGACAGCAAGATAGAAATGTGGCAATAATTACAATGGTCAGTTGCTGTTGCCATAGTGGAAAAGGTATACAGGTCACAGAACCCTGCAGTTTAAAGCATCAGTGTGCTGGTCATATTAAATAGAACGCGAAGGGAGAGACTCACGGCTGTGCTGGTGGCCACAGGGGGACGCCCCAAGGAGATGTTGGGCATGGAGGGTGATGAGTAGAGCGCGAGATCACTGTTGCCACCCTGGTTCAGAGGATGGTACGGAGAAGTGCCAGGTTCCTGGGAACGTTCCAATCACAAGCACAGCTGTGTCAAGACTTGCGCTTGGCCCGGACATGCGAGGAAGTCACTGAGCTACACTAAAAGCATAGTAGTCAACCCATAAACTGTAAGATTAGCGAACTCCCCATGACAGGACACGAAAGAAAGGGCGGGGATATGAAGATGAATAGCGCAGATTAAAGAAAAAATTTTACCTGAGTGCATGCCTCCTTTGAGATATGTGTACACTTCATAAACAAAACAGCTTGCCTTAAGATGCAGGCCACATGCTCCAGCCCATGCAGGTTAGCACGAACTGACAGGCTAGGACATCAGCATCATTGAAATAGCTCATTTCAACTGCTTCAGAAACTTTTCTAAACAAAGTTGTGAGAATCATATTATGAGGTGACAATTGAAACTTTCACACCAAAAAAATTTACTGCTTGTAAATATTGACAAAATGTTTTTAAAGTTACAGATAAAACCCAGATTTGTTAACTTATTTGCAGAAAAAGGACAGGAAGTTTACTGAGGTATCCGAGGTATTGAAGGACACATATGCAAAACACGGGCAAAAAAAGTAGGACTTCAAATATTGTCTGTGTAAGGTATGCTGAAAGCTGAGCAGATCCTGAACTGTTCACCTGTCTGGCGAAATCATGTCACAAGAGTTTCTCTTAACAGCAATTTATTTATCAGCAACTTGTGCCAATTTTCTTTGTGCTGATTTTTTTTAGTGACTGTCCTAGAGACACAAGATTTCAGTGAAAATAAAAGCGAAGCAAATAGTCGTCTAGCAGTCACACCTTGAAGACATGTTGTCTAGAAGACATTGCTTCATGGCAGGAAGCTCCAGAAATATTTTAGTTTTAGGAGAAAAGCAGACACACGCACACAAAGCTCCCATGGACAAAATAACCCCCACGCTGAACAAGAATAGGTCTTGGCTTTGCTACGGTCTGCAACACTTGTTAACGGCTTGAGGTAAGAAAAACAAAACCCACAAAAGTGGTCCTCCTTGTTGGCTCAACTTGACACGTGTGCGTGTGCACCTAAAAATACGTGCCACAACTTTCCAGTGGAAGAAACAGCCTGACTGGCGAATCTAAAAACAACCTCGCCCGTCTAACCAGACTTCTCCACTCTAGAAAGTGCTGGTGTGGCAAGCGGAGCATTTCCAAAAACAGCACTTACACAAAATTGAGAGATTTGGTGACAAAGATGAATAGATTCTACATTTGGTGGCTGAGATAAGCCGGTAAGCATCCTCGTAAACAAATTGTTCCATCTAGGAAAGTCATGCAAAGAAAACTGGTCAAATGTGCAGCTGCCAACATAAAAATAATGTCTGTCATTAGCATCAGTTATGTATCATAACAGGTTAAAATATTTATAGCTATTGTTCTTCGATTTCGAACTGTGCCATTTGTTACACAGTGTATCTTTAGCTAGTCTTGCTACTTTAGTGACAGCCATCACAGCTTATACTATTTATGAACATGGGATACAAAGAGTGCTGAAACAAAGAAAATATAGGTACCTGCTAGTAATGAAATTTAGAGAAACTATAAAATAAGTGTAGGGTGGTATTCTGCACATAAGCATACAGCAAGCTTTAAGGTGATAAAAGGATACTTCTTTGAGAAGCTACAAGGCTGGTGTTGATTTCCTGAATCAACAATTGAGGTGAAAAAAATGACTAGAACCAATAATCTGTTGGATGACAGGGTCCAAAGAAATGTTCAGTCATGCTTCTATAACGTTACTTTATCGCTACTCATCAGTGTCTACATATTGTTACATCGATAGTAGTATGGCAATGAAAATTCAGATCATGGTCTGACATAGTTTTTTTTGTTTTCCTCAAGTAAAGTGCATTGGGGAGCTGGTACAGCATTCAAAATGAGGACAAGACACAAGGAGAAGAAGTAGATAGCATGAGCCCAGACTTACGAACTGTTTTCACTCGGTTTGTTTGCGTTATATCTACCTTCCTCCCTTTACGATAGTACATCCTTTACAATTCAAGACGGGACGTCAGTTTTTGGAAGTCCCAGAATTAAATGCACATGCACGAGAGCACCTTCCTTTTTTGCTTACTTTGGTTTCTGCACTCATCTCGGTACTACTTCTTTTTTTTCTCTTTTCACGGGTACTATACGTACCACGCATGTGAGCTCTCAAGAGTGCAGGAAGCCAGCGTCTATAATTAGCGGCAACCCCCAGGGTGCGTGCACTATCCCCCAGGCTGGCACGATATCTTTGGACTCGCCAAATATAAACAGAGCTGCCTTTCCTTTCTTCTGCTGTGCCCCTTTCTGCACCTCTGGCAGCTCTGTTTTGCCATGCGCCATGACTTTTTGCGCCTTTCTTTGTTCAAGCCCTTCAGATGCATCAGTACAGTTTCGATCGACTTTAATGTCCTTTGCAGTGCTTCACAGGTAATGTGCGTGATGTTAAGGATGTTGTGCAACTGTTGATAATGTACAAGTGAGTGGGTTGTGAAACAGTTGCCCCATGGAAGTAAATGGCGCAATAAGACATATACAGTAAATGCTTGTTATTTTGAAGTATGTTAATTAGAACATATTATT
Organism: Rhipicephalus microplus; assembly: GCF_013339725.1. Lineage (NCBI taxonomy): Eukaryota > Metazoa > Arthropoda > Arachnida > Ixodida > Ixodidae > Rhipicephalus > Rhipicephalus microplus. Next base: position 257,796,279 of record NC_051165.1, read on the forward strand.
ACTTGAAACTAACATCCTGATCCTGGCACAGCTCTGTCTATATGGTGGCAAAGTCCCCATAATTCGAACACATTGGTATCTACAGCAATTATTTTGAAATAGTTGTCTTTGGCAGAAGCCAGATTAAAGTTTTGACAACAAGTCATAAAACCAAATGATATTTCCCCTGAGACCCATAACTTCGAAGTTCAAATTAACGAACTTTTACTGTATAGTGGAATAGACATAGAGGAAGTGTTTAGTAACAATCGACATTATCATTCACCAAATAGACAACTGCTGCTGCACATGGAAAGACTGAATTGTGCGCACATATGAATGACTAGGAAAAGCTGCCTTTTCTGTACGTATTACAAGATGGTAAATTAAGCAATACCTACTAAGCACTCGGGAAGCTTTCTGGTCCGTATAAGGAAGGACTCCGAACTGTTACTATGGGTAATACTAAGCTCACTGTTTTCAGAATTCTTGTACTTCTGTACCAGTCCTGTATGTGAAAAGATACATCTCATTTACAGTATAAGAACTGTTATTAGCATTTAGTCTAAATGTCTCTGATGAATTTCTTTTTTTGTGCTGAAAATGCTTTCAAGTTACCTTGCTTAGACAGAGAAAACGAGCTCCATATTTGCCCAACTTTGGGGAAGAATTTTCAACTAGTTGATAACATTTCCAGCAGCAGAGCTGTCCTAAGTGTAGATATTATAGTTGCAAGAACATGCTTATTACACATGAGTGCAACAAAGTACATGAAGATATGCCATCTGTAACTTAAGGAGCATGTACTCACCTCCTGAATGGGTGTGCTACCGTTACTGGAATGCAGAGAAGAGTGCAGGGACAGGGAACCGTTTGGCGGGGAACCTTCTGATGAGTCAGGTTTGCTTCCACTGCCATCAACTTTTTTTTTCGTAAAGGCAAGGCGAAGAAATGAGAATCACCATTAGAGCCTACACCCAAACCCAAATGGCTATTTCACAAGTTTTTGCAGAATAAATAAATAAGCCCCCCCTCCCCCTTTTTTTTTCCATTGTGGAGATAATGTCCCAAACCTGGTATTTTGAACAGGTTTAATGTTGAACACGTTTAATAAAGGGCATTGTAATGCGCATTTAACTGATGAATTGTGAATACAGCAGGTGAACATGCCGAGTCTTTAACTGTTTTACACTATCTGTTGCTTTAAACAATAACCTTTACCAAGTGGCATTTTGAAAAGTTGCTATCAAGGCAGGAACAAGCCAAAGTTCAAAACTAAATTATAAGCCCATTCATGTCAACCACTCACAATTACTTCCTTTTTTTTTTTCATGAACTAAAACAGTTGGAAGGAGTCATGCATCTTCTTCAGAGAATCATAGTATGCAGCATAGGAAACTTTAAGTGCTATGTTGGTTTAATATGAAGTACTTTTTCATGTAAATAAAATAAAACTTCCACTGCAAGGAGCTTACGAAAAGGGGGAAGTAATATAGAAAAAAACATCTAATTTATAATTAACCAATCGTTACAACAGTTTTGCAAGCTGGGACATCATTTGCTCACACATATCATGTTTGGCCCTCAGAAATTGTGCATTTCAATTTTTGTTTTAAGGCAAAAGCCAATGACTTTTCTTTGACAAATGGAATATATCAGGTGTTCCCTCTCCAGTGGTCACTTACTCAAAGTTTTGTGATGTACACAGTAGTAGTTATTTACACAAATGAAAAAACATGTGCAATAAGTGTCAGTTATCATGCCATGCTTAAGCTTCATAATTTCTCAGTATTGTTGTTATTACATAAAAATATGAAAAAGAGACATCAAACATGCAAGCACTCATGAAACTGCATCATGCTACTTCCAGCGAACACATGCCGCAGTATGGGCTCTACTACCGAATTACAACTGTAGCACTGGTGGTTACTACTACAGCAATCGAAAACTGTCATATGATCAGCATAACCAGACTAACAGATAAAGTGAAACTTGGGCATCTTGTAATGAGAACAGTGTACAGAAGGGCACAGCCAAATGAGACAATTGACTTCAACATATTAATAAGTTGGTTTATATATTAGGCTTTCCTACGTTGCCTGAATTTGTGGCTTGAATTTGTGGCCCTTGTCAAGTAATGCTGCTGGGGCATCTGTAGCTGGAAATGAGCACAGCATGTGAAGGCATAAAAGAAAAAAATGAGAGGTAAAGAAAGATGAGAAATATGGAAAGTAGAATGAGTATTGCATAAGAAAAATGTGTTAAAGCTATGCTGCTGGATGTTATGGGCTACCAGTAGGCCCTGCAAAGCACAAGCTGTCTCCTGAGATCACCAATTCATATTTTGATGCCACATAAGGCACTTGGGCCAAAATTCAAGGTATTGATTGATTGAATTATTGATTGATTGATTGAGCACTAAAAACTCCAACCAAAACATGAAAGAAATGGTGAACTCAAACCAGAACATGAAGAGAGATACTGTGACTAGCTTTAGTTTAAAATAAGTGCCATGTACGGCAACTTCCTGTACTTGTAATAATGGCACTGTAATTATGTAAAGCTAATTGAAGTCCTCATAGCAATGTTTAGCTATGACAAGACCTGTAGCTCAGAAAAAGTTTAGATAGTTCTAACTGCCCGAAAATAATCTACCCATTAACACATTAGCATTTCTTTTTTATGCATTGTAAGTATACACCACAGTGTGGAAGAGAATGCTAGACTATAACCACACTTATTAGCAGGTAGGGTGATGTCCAAGGAATTATTATCCTGGCTTTTATCTCATGTTTAAAATGAAATTTCCTTTGTGTAACAGTGTTATTATAAAATGAACTTATTCCAACTACTGTTTTATGGTGAACACCAGGTTTTCTGAAGACTTGTTTTTCAGTAATTCGACTATGACCAGGTGAATATTCAAAGAGAGAACTTAAGGATCAATGAGACAGGAAACATGATAGAGAAATGTACGAAAGGAAGGAATGAAGGTGAGGAGAAGAAGATAGGAAACGGGCAGTGGGAACAGTGCCCGGTGCTTGCATACTTGTAAGCGGCCGCCGCTTCAAAGGAATGGGCCCTTTGTCCTTGCGCCTCAGAAGCGGGCTGCTGCGCCTCTCAATTACTTTTTGCTTCAGCGCAGAGCGCACCTTAAGGTTTGGTTCCGACGCTGGAAGGTGACAGAGAAGGCACACATGCTTGCTTCGAACACATGCTTGCAGGGGCTCAATCAAGCAAGCTGGGACTCCCACACTGTTTTCCCTCAGCTTTTATGTGCCTCAATCAAAGGGGTACTGACAGAAAGCTTTTGGTTGTAGTTTTGTGTCAAATCAAAGGCCAAGCCCTAATGAGCCTAGAGAATGTACTGCTAAGCATGAATTCACCCTTGAAAAGTAATTAAAGTATGTTTTGAAAAGCATACTTAGTTCCTAGTGTACCCTGATGTTACAACATGGTATCGTGCTCATGCAAGACATCATGAAGTTTCTATGGCAACTGCACATTATGGCTCTGTTGGTGATGCATAAGTGGCTATTTTGGAAGCTTTGGTTCCTGATGTCATTACAACTAGCCAGACTGCTGCGTGAAGCCACAAGAATTACAGCTTTAGCCTCGCGTCAAGCTAGTGCTAATGTCGGCAGATGATTTACTGTGGGAAAATTGACTTTAATATTAATTATCAGCATTTGTCGAGTTTTGCACTTGCCCAGAGCTATCTCTGTATATATCAGATTTGTATGGCAGAGTAAACTGACCTTCGAAAAATGGTGTCAGTACCCCTTCAATGACCATGCAAACCCTTTCTTTTATGACTAAAGGAGTTGCTACAAAGCTGCTTGCACCTGCTAGATGTGTCACTGAATGACAAGACCAATTCTATCTGGTATAAAAAACTAAATTATTATCTCTAACAAAGATATTTGTGACCGACAACCACATTTCACCAATAGACATAGTAGCTCAACAGTACGATCAGTGAAGTTTTATAATGCTCATGATGTACAACTCTGCTAAAACTGTACTGTTACTGTGTGAAAAATAGTATTTTAATGGATTAGGATATTAACATATCAGGGCTGAAGTACAATAACATACTGTAACAAAGTGTGTGCTATATGTCCCTGACGACCAGCTTACCTAACAGAACAGCTTTGCATGTTGCCTCAAACGAATGAGGCGCTGTCTCAGGAAAACAACTTGATAGAAGCACAACCGGCAACCAGACAATCCCAAAAGGAGCATGATTATCCACATTAAATGCATGTCCTAATGAAGTAAGGTATGATCAGACGAACATTAAGTGACACATTGAGCATGAGGAGCAAGCAGCAATTTGTAGCTTTCTCAACTATTTTGTGATGGCATCCTTTAATATGTGTAGTAATTGTCACCCGTATTGGCCACAGCTTGCCCAGAAAAATGTTAAGTAGCATTCCACACAGCCAAGGCTAGCATCACACTTCTAAGCAAATGATGAACAGCACAAACCAAACAATTAAAAAACTGTTAGTCATACAATATTCAGTCACTTGTTAGTCCAAACAACTAATTGCAGTCATGTCAACATGAGCAATATTATATTGACATTGAGTGGTACACTAAAATCATGCGTTATCAGTTATATAAAATGCCACAGTTATGCAAACGACACCCCTCAAATGTTCTTAGGAAAGACAGCTGCCAAGTTGATAATTCAGACACAGCAAATACCACTTAAAGGCCAGGATAAAGAGGGGTCTGAAATACTAGATTCACACGATACAATAAGACTTTACTTAACAATTGGCAAAAAAATTTTTCTGAAACCTGATTGGATCATACCTTGAACATTGTCAAGCTGTCGCTACTAACATGTGAATGCACAATGTACTTCAGAATAATTATGCACTATAAAATATGGATACACTTCATAAGGTAGCATGAGTAACAAATTGTAGAACTGTTGCTCAAGCTTTTCTGGATAAGCATTAAATGCAATAATACTGACTTAGCATGGTAACATTAAAACAGAACTGTAAGAAATGTGCCCAAAAAACATTTATGGCAGCTTGGTACTAGGCACCATGGTGCCCTGCATAAATGAAGAGCGTAGCTGGGTGGCCTTCTGCGCTTCTTTCTTTTTCTACCCATTTCTGTCTATTTCTTTCTTTTTCCATTTCTTGTTACTCTATCTCAATTTCTCTTCCTTCATTTTCTTTCTCGTTCTCTCTCTCTGACTCTTTTTTTTTCTTTCTGTCTTGCTCTGTAATTTTTTACCTTTTTCTATATATTTTGGTCTTGCTCTTGTCTTTTTTTGTCTTTATACCCTTTATTCCTCCCTATTTTTCTCTTGATATTTTTGGTGGTGCTCCACTTGGCCAAGAAAAGTTTTCATTTAACTTTTGCACCTGCTGTACTCAATACTGGGGCTTGCCCAATTCCTGCGGTGCATACCTCCCTGTGGGGTTTCGCGCGACAGGGCCCAAATAACAGATAGCCTAAACAGCTTCGCTTTGAATATTAAAACAATAAAAATGTCATCTTCAATCCTTGCACAATCAAATTGTTTTTAGTTTATGATATAACAACAAAGGAAAATGCTAATCTGAGCCATTTAACGCACAAGTACTTGTGAGCTGTTGTCCAGATCATACAAAGCACGAGAAATAACGGGATGTCACAATCAGATAAGGTTATTACAACAACGTGGCAAACATGCGCAGGTGAGAGGGGACGTGCGTGTGACTCACCCGTTTTCCGTAGTGGGAAATCGTCGTCGTACTTCCCCAGAAGCAGATGTCTGCACTGAGGCGAAACAGCGCTTGTTGAAGGAGGCGAAGCTTGATCCAGAGAAGAACGCTGCCTGGACCTACGGAGTTCACAATGTGTGCGGGTAAGAGTACAATCACATAACCACTGCACAACACACAGCCACACATGCGAACTACTTTAACACATGCGACTTTAAGTCGAGGCTGCCACACAAGCAGCCTCGACTTGAAAGAAACAACGTCCCTACTGTTCCACATGCTAGAATCATCATAAACGGGTGCCTGGTGAAGCCTGTTTCAGGATATTGTTATACCTGAGGAATTTCTGTAATCTTGTGCCAACCAAGCCTGCTCTATTTGTGTAAACATGTTGCTTAAGTCGTCAAGCAATCTTATTCTATGCCATCCTCAACTGCACCAATTTTGCCAGCTGCAGTTGGCAAGGATAGTGTAAGGGGCATGCACTTTACATATGAGTTGTATCTTGCTTAGTCCTGTGGAAGCAGCCTGGTTTTTCGCTTTGCTTTCTGTGCGAATATATACAACCAATATAGTGGTGTACTGTTTTACTAGGTGGCACACTTTCATTATAACGTTTTATGAATTGTGCTGAAGTGGCAACAAATAAAATGTGGGAAAGAATGCACAACTTTGAGCACACCCTTAAGCGATGTACCATCGGTTGTACACCTTCTTTCATTAGCTTAACCCTTGATACAACCATGAACACAAGATACCACAGGCAACAAGAAAGAAACAAAGCTAAATAAGAAAGACCTGTTCCTATCAAAGCATGCCTTTTAGCATGTTTTTTTTTTTTTTTCTGGCAGTGATCTCTAATAGCTGGAAACATCCAGAAAGGTTTAACTTCTATGCACATTGTTGAAGCTCACCAGTTTCTGAAATTTGGTGGGGATGTGTTGGCATTGTTAGCTGCTGCTTCCCGCTGCTTCTTGTTCAAGACAAACTCCTGTAGCCTTTGTTTCACTTCAGAAGATGCCACAGCACCTACACAAAAAATATACATTTGTAACACAAAAGTGATTTCATTTTTTACTAGGTGCCTGCAAACTGAACTACACCAAAACTCTAACTTATTTAAGCATTTACAGTGTAATACACTCATAATTATACCAGCACCATGTGCAAGTGCTCGTAACAATCATTCACCTGATTGGCATTCATACCATCTCCACACAAAAAAAAATCACTGATTTACACATTGTATACAATAGTAAACTTGTTTTACTATATAAAAATGCTATTGCACAATGCTGGGCTCAGTAAACACTGTGTCTGACATCATGCAACATGACCGCATAAATAGGGCACACGCGGGTGACTAGAGACATTTCGTTGCTATGCAGTACAAAAGATACCACATTGCAAAACAGATTCAACAAGCATTCATCAGTGCAACCAAAAAAGCATTCATGAGTAGGGCTATTTTTACTCCACTTCATTCCACAGACGAGCACAGCTTTCATTAGAACATCGCATGCAATGACCCGCCCAACAGCACTAAATCGGGAAGCCTCACGACAGCTGCTTGCCTCCTACCCTTTGGAACCAGAGCGAAGTGAGAATTCCAGGGGGGGGGGGGGGGGTGAGCATGATTATGCAACATGCTACTCCTACCCCCCCGACTGTCTGCAATTTTCACCTGGCATGTCTACTCACATGACAGAAGGTGCATTCACGAGAAATAGCAACGCTGCTTTCATTCATTCAGAATAGAAACCTGATGCAGACATACTACGAAGTGCCCTGCTGCACAAACAGCACAGACTGAATGGAAGCGGGCAAGCGTACACACACCTTGCCTACGGCGTGCAGCGACAGATAGGAATGGCATACACTGTCAGAATATACCCACAGTAATAAAAAACAGGCTTGTCAGTGCTCGTTTTCAAGAACAAATGATTAAAAAAGTCACTAGCTTATTCTTTGCACTTAGCCTTTTTAGAAAAGTCAAGTGATAACTTTCTGCTGAGTTATGCAAACAGACACTTCTTATGTTGCACAGCAGAAAAAGTGGTCAGAAAGTGTCATGCGTGCACACGGTAAGTGCAGTGCAAGATACTAAAACCACCACAGCTTAAGGCTGACCAGTTTACTGAAATTTGATCTATACTGCTTAATTATGGGGCTGCTGCAGCAGCAGAGATGTTAGAAAGTGATGAGTGATGCTTCACTGCACAGAAAGTTAGCACACACAAGAATGCAGCCTTATAGTGCATTCAAATAAGGTTTTATTTACAGCAGCTAAGTGATAAATATGTTTTTTCTAAGAGTTATGCCATATGGAAAACACATTGGCTTCATGCATTCATGCCATATGCAACACCTTAGCTCCCTATAAATTGTTAAAACACTTTTGCTTATTTTTATTGAAGTCTGAGTATGTGGCTGATGCTATGTGGCCTTCATTGTAAGAACTCTCAGCATGAAAGCCATTTACTGTATATTTATACATTTGTTCGGAGAGCACAAGCTCACGTGCAGAAGGGGAATAAACAAAATGGAGTAGACTAACTTTGTTCATGCTTGTCCTTTTTGCGGATCTGGTCTAGCTGGCGGTCTTTCTCAATGCGCTCACGTTCCAGTTTGTGCTCTTCCTGGATCTGCCGCTGGTGCTCGAGGTACTCTTTAATTCGCTCCTGCAGCTGCTTCTCGTGCTGCTGGGCCAGCTGCTGCTGCTGCCGCTGGTAGTGCTGAAGCAACAACTGCTGTTGCACCTGCATCCCCGCATAAGCCGGGACAAAGGTGAAGCCTGACATCGCTTGTCACGAAGGTAACAACAAAAGTGCTAAACGGTATCAAACGGGAAATGAAACATTACAGGAAGATTGCTTCAAATCAGAGCTAGTTAGTCATATGCACAGTCTTGATCAAAAGTTCCTGGGCCACGCTTTCATAGAAATACATGAAATAGTGGCCTGGGAATAGTGGCCCTCCCCCTGTACATACTTATGCAAACATATACGTGCAAGGCAGATGAAGACAAAGAACACTATAGACTAGGTGGTGCATCTGCTACAATGGTATGTTTGTGTTCAGCAATGAATAAAATCAGTTTGTAGCTGGTGCCCATCCTGTGTAGTGTTCTTTGTCCTGGTCTGCTTCACACCTAGATGTTTCCGTAAGTGTTCCCCATTTCTTCATCTGTGCTTTTAAGCGCAAAATTGTGGGAAACAAACGTATGATCATGTGAACTTGAGTTTACATTGTTGCAAGTTAGAATTCAGGTGCTAATGTGAAGCCTTGCTAAATTTTGTTTGGCTATTAAGACGGCAATCTACTCTGCTAAAATGTCGTGGTTCACTATTTGGGATGCCTGAATTCGGGCAACAAATTCAAAAAATACAGAAGAGGTCAAGTTTTAGACTATGAAACTAAGCTGTCAGTCAGTATGAGATGCGACACAGTGGTCTTGGTTGAAGGGGTTCGAGCTTACACTCTAACACAGGCAAATGCGTAACTGGCTTAGCAAATCCCAGTAGCCAAAACACCATTTAACTTCAAAGATCGTTTTCTATGTTGATGCTACCGTGCAGCGTTTGCACTGCTTTTACAATGAGCAGTATGTTGCAGCTCACATTGGCCGCGGCTGTACCGCTAGAATTGCGCACATACCTGCTGCTCCTGTTTGAGTTGCAGGAGCTGCTGCTGGAACTGTAAGTGCTCCTGCTGCTGCTGCATGTCCCCTGTGGAGCCGGGCTGCACTGTGGCGGCGGCAGCCAGTGGGTGCTGCGGCTGTGGCTGGTGCAACGGCTGGGAACCACCTGGCAGCGAGGGAAGCCCACCAAGGAAGCCCATCACGCCATGCTGGTCTGCACCACGCGTTCGTACATGCACACACAGATACGTGTTCACATGCAGAGCCTTCACGAGCAATGGGATAAAGCAGTACACGAAAGGGGAGCACGGGCATGCACATTTGGGGGTAAAACGGACAGAGGGGAAAGATAACCTTGCATAGCTGTATTTCATCTGCTACATGGCACATTAATTAACAAGAAACCAGAAATTTAGGACTGACAGAAGCCTTTGAGGATAGAGGATATAAAAGTGCAACAAGACAAGCACACAGGAATCTGGATGACATGGCATCAAAGTCTTCATTTCTACATTTTCATGTTAGCATGCTGTCCCTCATGTTATGACAACTAGTGCATCGAAAGTATCAGCCAGAAGGACAGATAACAACACAGAGCAGAGGCTGACATACTCAAAATGAACATTGATTAAATTATTGTTTTGAAGATATGAGATACATATTACTTACACCAAAACTGGTACCATACTGGTTTACAGCATCGTTGTAAATGCAAGAATAGCATTCCTTTATTTCTATAGCACATTTCATTTGAGACGCTTTGTAGCATTGCACAAGATGTTACGGAGTCAACTCCAAGCCACTTTAAGGCATGAGGCAAAGGAGTGGGCACAGTAAATGTTCACAACATACTAAATGTTACGATTTTTCTTAAGAGAAATGGTGGCATATATTTTACATAAATGCATACAGCAGCAAACACTACGCAAGCTTTAAATGAAACACAAGCTATACAGAAATATCCTCGTTCTTTTGCTACTGCAGGACTACAGAAAGAGAACTAAGAATCACTTGCAGACTTTTGATCTCTTACCTTTTCTTTGAAGGTTGCTGTATGGAGGATTTATTTCCATAGTATGATGGGACCCCAGGTTTTCTGTGATATGAAAGAAAAATGATCAGAAAAAAGTTTGAGACATGGGTTGTCATGATTCTTATTCAATTTCAACATGCACTTGCACAAACTAGAGCCGTATTGTTACTATATTTTATGATGAAATGTATGAACAATGCACCCATGTATTGTAAATAAAAGACATTTAAAGATGAATTGAGCAACGGACTGCTTGACCAAACGTAAGGCACAAGTCAATGGGAAGGTCGTGAAAAGAATGTAGATCGAAGAACACATTCATAAAAAGTTTATGATTATGTACAATAAATTCCTCGGAAATACTGCATTGAATATTAAGCACCGTTACATGGTGTTATAATAAATAATGAAGAAATACTCATGTAACTCTCTTGTTCTGTTTGGAGCACAATGCACGCCAGCACGATGGAAATAGTAAAAAAAAAGTTTTTATAATTTATTCCGTAAAAGTACGAACTCCTATAAAAATGTGAACCTTAGGACGTCTCCAGGTTGGTTTGAGGTCCATGTACTCAATTGACACAAAAAGCCTATTGCGCCTTTTCTTCACAAACGGGAGCGGGGAGTACGTTATTGTTCGAATTTCAGGACCGGTTAGCAACACGAACGAAACGAATTCTAGACAATAAAACCGCCAACCAAACCATGACGTTGATCGATCTACGTCAGACAACCCAGACAATACTAAACGTAGGCAAGGCTCGCCAAAGGTTGCTTCACTGAATCATACGTGTGACTGTGGAGAAGACAGCTTCACGTAATAAGCAGCAGTGAAAATTAGCATTGACGTATATGAGATCCTGGCGAAAGCGAAAAAAAGCCTCGACAAAGAATTGAAGGGTATATTTTCACTTTTGAAATGAACAGGCCGCAAAAGAAGAAAAAAAAAACAACAAGAAAATCGGTACTCCTAAATGAAATTTGCAGCTGAACACCAGAATGTCGACATACTGTGTTCAACCATTGCTCACGCGGTAACGTAAAGAAAACGACTAAACGGCAGCGATGGATGGATGGATGGATGGATAGATGTGGCTGTACCCTTTAGATCGGGCGGCGGCTAACGCCACCTAGCCGTATAACGGTTGCGCACGCCTGTATAACACCTGTCAGCTCGCTCCCTCTAACGGCGCGATGTCGAACTATCAAGGGAAGCGGCGGCGCACGCGCATGAATAACACGTGCCATTGAAGAAGTCCCTAATAACTTCGTTATGCGCTTTTACACCGTCAAAGCAAACTGAAACGCGACAACGTTAAGAGGAGGCGTTCAACGCGTCATCGACATTTCACCTTTTATGCGCCACGCACGTGTCAATAAAAGAGTCATTCGGGCTTGGACAGCATCGAACTGTCGATTAGCACGTTCTCGTGGTTTCCTCCAGGCCCCCTCCCCAAATATGCGTTTTGAATTTGCGTCTCTAGCAAGCGTCAAGCGCGACTACTCCCAAACACTCCACGGTACGTGTCGAAATCGTCGGCAGCCACAGCGACGAGCTCGCTTACTGTCACTGCCGCCCACGCGCACGCGCACAACACGACCGCCGAGAGCGCGACCAGGAGGCAAGCCCCCGCACTCGCTTCCCGCCCAGGCAGTTTGGTGTTTTGAAAGCGTTCCGCTCGGCCGTCCGGGGAGACCCAAGCCGCGCAGGGGTAAACACGAGCCCCGTGTGTGCGCCCGCGGCTCTGAGAGGGCTCTCCCTCACCCCCCTTCCAGCCTCGCGTTGCGCCCTCTTCGCTCTGTTGCAGCCGCCAATCAATATGAGCGCGCTTTTTTCGGGATCTTGGGCGCTCGCCTCGGGTTCTGGGAAACGCCCGCTACGGAGATGGAACACGTGACGGCGAAGAGAGGGTGGTGAAAGAGGGAAGACGCACAGATATGTTGAAACGGGCACCGCAAGTAGTTCATTACCATCAATAAGCTCCGCGAGTCGGACCCGCAAATGAATTCGGCCTTTTACGCTAGCGTGCCATTATTCGCTAGGCGACGCGAACGAGCAGTTAAAACAATGAGCGCACACGAGAAAAACAAAGAAATAAAGAAACACAAGTGCTCAAACTGAAGTGACCCAGCGTTGCGCAAGCGACAAAGCGAAGGAACAAAAATCGTACTGTAACAACGAAAAGCCCAAACTACTCCGCGACAAGGCAAAGCAGTGACGACCGGGAAAAAAGCGTTATACATGTGATCAAACGTGCGGTCTCTCCACGCGACATCACTAGACAGCCACATTCCTCAAAATTAAATACTGCCTAAACCTAGCTTAGAGCATCATGTTATAAACGAAACGCATCCCGTCAACGGGCTATGACGCACGAAACAGCCCCAGCCGCGGCCACTGTTCGTGTGAACGTGCTCTTGTGCGCGCAAATCCACCTGGGCAGATGCAGTTGTGTTCAGAGACTAGACTGAGCAGGAACGTGACGAGTCAGAGGAAGAAAGTGCTTCAAGAAGCCCCACATGTCACGTGCCCTTATGGGCGCGGTTAGGCCATGGTTGATCGCAACTGTTATCGATGAGGGCTATCTTTGTGAACACGCAATTAAGAGCGAAATTTAAGACGCACAGAATTAATCGCGAATGAAGTGAAAGAGTTTCTTATACCCACTATGGCAGCAGTGAATCGATTCAAAACAAAATCAGCACTCACATAGTTAATTAAAAAAATGGAGGGGTGGCTAGCAACCGCTACACGAAGCTCGTAAAGAATATAAATAAAATAGTTTTAATTGAAGTCCATAAGGTGTTAGACCAACATCAAAAGAACGCTATCTTTTCGTTGTTTTTTTTTTTCGAGCCTTGTGGCACACTTGCCACCACCACGTTATAAGGGGCACGCTCATAGCATCCGCCCAACCACGACAGTAACGATTTCTTTACGCATTCGAAGGAACCTTCCTTCGAAACAAAGGCGGGGCCGCGTATGTTCGTCGAAACTGCGCGACAAGTTCTTAAAGAAAAGCGAAGATGAGCGTTTGACACGAAGTGTGGCATTTTGGCCTAGTTGGTGCGACATGACGATAGTTATAGCGCGAGAACAACGACGACAAAGAGACAAGAAGGACACGAGCTGGAAGTTGGCGCTGGAAGGACGCATGGTTGGAAGTTAGCGCTCGTGTCCTTCTTGTCTCTTTGTCGTTGTTCTGTTCTCGCGCTACAACTATCATTTTGACACGAACAACGAAACTGTGGCTCGCCGGTCGTCCCGCGACGATCGATGACAGAAAACGTCGGCTTCGCACCCAACAAAGGAGCATTGCGTTGCGTGGTTAGCTGCAGCCGCGGTTTTAGCAGTACGTAGAATACACTTCCAAGAAGAACATCAAGATTGATGGGATGAGAGAGATGCGAAGAAAGTGACCAGACAATTCTCACATTTGATCACGTTTACTTTTTTCTTTATTTGCTGCGCGCAGAAAAAAAAAAAACCACAATGACCCGATGGCTTTTTAACGTTCAACTTCGTTCCGCGTTCGCTCACGGGCAACGTGCTCCGACTCTTGACGGAAAATAAAACAGCAAACTGGAACTTCAAAGGAACAAAGGCACCACTATAGCGACAATGTCACAGAAGTGCCGTGCAGAGAGAACTGGAGAAAATCGAAAACAATGAGTATGAAAGCGTCCATGCATGTCGCGAAATTCGAGACAATACGCAGCAGTGGTACGAAAAAAAAAAAAGAACAAGACTACACATAAAAGTCGCACCAGTAATGCAGGAACGCGATGTTAGTGTACCTTTTATTTTGAAACGGCGCGCACCGCACGTGGTCCTACCACAGCGGTTCCGTTTTAGCAACAGCTTGACCTTGCAGCGGGCCGCCGCCATTGGTCCGTTCGGTTAACTCGAAGTGCGGGGGAGAGACGCGCGCACTCTCGCGCAGCAACAGCAAACGCCCCCGCATTGCGCGTGCGCGGTTCAATCGCTCGCGAGCACACAACGGACACACGAAAGAGTCGCTCGTTAAAAGTCGTACTAGGGACTGTAGTCGTACTCGGCACAAGCCAGCCAGAGGCGCGCTAGCGCTTCTAAATATAGCCGCAGTAAACGAAACGCGCGGAGCGGGCGTAGTTGGGAAGGCATGGAGAGGAGGAACTGCGGCTCGAGGGGAGAGGGGGCATGCATATCTCGCGGGGTGTGGAGAAAATAAAAATAACGCGAGTGACGGATAGGGTGCGATGGAACGAGGCAGAGAGGGCCACGCGCGTATCGATCGGCCTGTACTAAGCGAGCCACGAAAGACCACGCGTGCGTGAATGTGAGGCACAAAAGGAGAGAGACAGAGAGAACCCGTTGCTACAACGCGGCGCGTTTCGAAAGAGCTTCAAGTTCTCCTCGGTGACACCCACGCATCCGGCATGAGCACTAAAGCCTATTAGTGGTGGTGAACGAGTGGAGGGGAGGAGGCACGCATGGCGCGCTACCATCCACCCACACGCATGCTCGCTTGTTGTTGTTCTGTTGCGTGTCCCCAGGAGCCAAGAATAGCCCTTCTCTGAAGGCCGAGCGCCGCATATAGTAGCTCGATATACGACATTAATCAGGAGACTGCCGCCGCTGTTTCCTGCGCGCTGCCTAGAAACGCCGATCTCTTTCCTCTTATTCGCAAACGCACACTCTCCCCATTCCCCTCACCCACTTCTTTTTTTTTTTTCTCCTCGTACGCTTAAGCACGACCATTCGGAGGAAACTAGAGAAAGAAGAGTCAGCGAGTGAGTGGGCAAGACCTGGCGTGGCGCGGTAAGTTGCGACACCAACGATCAATGAAAAGCTATCGTATTCGGTATTTCCTTCGAGCGAAAGAATTGGTCAGCTTGACACGCTTTTTCTCTTCTTTTTTTTTTTCATCCCCTTTATACCTTCCCATCGCGAATGGCAAAACGACTGTCAAGCGACAAGAACGGTCCAGAGGTTTCTTCTGGGTTTCCAAGAATTATGTAATAACACGGTCCAACGACCAACATAAACTTCACAAGCTCTATCGAATGGATATTCTGGAGTAATCGATCACAGCGATTCGCGGAATCATCGGCGCTATTGATCTCTGAAGGGATCCACTGATTCATTATTTGCTGATGCGCGCAAAACTTCTATACACGCACCGTAACTCTCCCTCTCCTGACTTTATAATGGAAGGCGCATAGATTCGGCTCATCAACACATACTGTACGGTCCACCCATCACAAATGGCGCACATGTCCAAGTATCATCGACGACACAGTACCGCAGCCTTCAAGCCTCCTCCACAGAAACGACGTCTCAGGGGCGTGTTGCCCATTTAATCTTCGACATGGGCATGAACAGGTGCCTAAGTGGATCTGTTCGCCACATGCTGACAAGTTTATATCACGTATACGTCACATTTACGCTTTAAGCGGTCATATTTGCCGTAAACAGAGCACATGGACGGATCCGGTACATCACGGAAAGAGCTTTCTCCGTTTTCGCGTCGACGGCGCGACAGAGGGTAGACGACTACTTGCTGCAAAAACAGGAGCGTGAAATGAGCCTCCGTTCCGCGTCAATCTCCTGACTTATTCATTTATCCTCAAGTCCCAAATCGCAAATGATCTTCTTTCGCTCGCTCGACACCTATCGTGGCTCGCTATATACGCGTCCAGAGTGGCAAGCCCATGTCGCGGACCTTGAGGCTGCAGTTCCACTGAATGAGCGTCCGGCCAGGAACTCCACACTTGTAGCGACAGTTCCCGGAGACAGTCGCGGGAAACGATCATTAGAAAAGAAGCTCGCGATGCGACAAGAGGGTGCCCGGAGCGGACGTTCCGCAGCATCCGCGCGTTCCACAAGCGAAACCGCTTCACTCGGTACACCACGTAGCGGATGCCGCTGTGCAGGAGCTTCCGCTTCTCCCGAGAAACACCGTATTTTCGGTCGTGTGTCGGGCGCCGCCTGGGCAGGCAGAGCGCTTCTGCCAGAAGCCGGGCCAGAAAAAGAACTATCGGGCAGCTAGCGAAACGCAAGGATGATGAAAGAAAAAAGAAAAAAAGGTGGCGCCGAAGGTCCGTACGCGCCGCTCTGAAAGAAATGCGCTTCGGCGTGACCGGCGAGGAAGACGAGCGAGGAGGAGGCGACGCTATTTTCGTAACTCTTCTGGTGTTGCCGAAACAGCACGGCGCGCGCGTCCGGAAATCCACGGGCTTTAAGAAAAATAAGGGCGCTGTTTTCTCTATGTCGCACCACCCTCCGCCTCACTCAGCTTCCACGACCTTTTCCCGTATTACTTCGAAAGTTCTTTCTGAAGACCCGCCCGCGAAAATAACGGTTACTTTACTGTTTTCGCGGACAGAGAGGGAGAGACATTACCTATCTGTCGATTTAGTTTTTCCCCCGCAACACAAGCGAGCTGGCGGAAAGGAAACGCACACACATACCGAGGTGCACTTTCGTAAGCGAAAAAGAAGAACGAAAAAAAAAAAGGAAGAATGCGCAGCCGTTAGTAAAGTTAGATCGACGTAGATCTGAATAATTCTTCACATTAACAGTATCGGACGCACGAACTGACGGACGGTCGCATGGAAGCAGGAACAAACGGACGGACGGAAGCACGGACGAATGGACGGAAAGACGGACGGACGCTTCGCCCCAATCATCATCATTCACTCCGTGGATATGCTCCGATTTCTTTCGGCTGTCACAGAAGTCGCCACTTTCCTGCGACACCATTGCTGTTTCAGGAAGTTGTAGAGCTGGTTCTTCTATAGTAAAACGTATAGACACGGAGCCAACGAAACTCAGGCCAGCATAAATTCAGGCTGACAAGAAATATTCTACACACTAAACGGAGAGTAGACAAACAGAGGGAGTAAGTATACTACAGATATTCCACGGGGCCGTCTACCTTCGGTTCTTTCGATGGCTGTTCCATCTTCAGGTCACTCATAGCCTGCAACGGCACCCAATCGCCCTAGGCGCATCTCCGCAATCTATATATATGCTCTCCTCTCTCCCAAAAAAGAAGGGAAGATGAAGAAAGATAGAAGACGCAACCGCCGGGTTGCGTAGCGCAGAAAGGGGTTTTCAAGATCAAGGCCACGCTTACTAATGTTCACCTGCGGGAACGGAAAAGCTGCCCGATTGCACAGAGACATCGCGACCATTGCGACGGCTGCTAAGGAGCGCAAAAGGCAGCGCCACCAACGCTGAGCGACGGGCGAAGGGGCGCGCCAACGTCACACGAGACAGTGCACGGTGCTGTCTTTTATGCCTATAACGATGCTCGAGTAACCTTCCATAAAAGAAAAAAACGCAGCTCCGTGCGCTATTATCGCTTGTCACATAGGCAAAACAAAGTTCGCAAGACAAGCAGGCTACTGCAAGCTGAAAAGTTGGATGAACGTGAAGGTGCCCGCGTAGCCAACGATGAATAGTGTAAGTGGCAGTGTTCGTCCTCTTGGCAGATGTTGTAGTTGCAACTAACTCCATAGAATCAAGCACAGTTCGCACGGTGGTGTTTCAAACCCACACAACACCACATCAAAACCCTGGCTCCTTCATCTGTGGTTGAAGCATCCGCAGCAGTGCTGACCACAGTCCCTTAATAAGCATTGAAGGACTCTGGTGCTGACTTTGCCCGGTCGATACAGTACATGTTGTAGCTGTACAGAGCGACAGCACGTGTAAGAGGAAGCAGCAACACAAGAACCATATACACGTATACAGCCGCGCTCAATGCGACTTGCAACACATGGCTTGTACTGTCATTTATTGATTTGGGATCATCCCCAAATGAGAGAACAGTGTTTAGTTGTGCAAATAAAGGCTAGCGAAAGCCACGTGTAATGTTGGAACTCGTGAGGCCATGCACTCACGTGCTGTGAGTCCATTTGTTGTTCCGTCATGCCCGATGCACTGTATGGCGTATATCTTATATATACGTCTTGCGTTAAGAACGTAGAAACATCAAACCTGGTGGAACTTTAGCGAATTCAGAAATGCGGAGTTTCTCAACATGGGAACCACATTTCAGCTCTGGATTCGAAAGCATCCGAGTAGAGTCATGGCATGCGCACAGCAGGCGTGGCACTCTCGACTCGAACGCCTTGAACTCGCTCATCCCTTTTCCGTCTTTCGCGTGCCCCATAGTCGGCGCCGGGTGCGATGCAGAATGGGCATCCCCGAGCAGCCCAATGGGAAGCCAAGTCCCGTGTACACACACGCACGCGGGGCGCGAGGAGCAAGGCGCCAAGGCCAGCCGGCACGCTATTTATAACAACTCCTTAAACCTAACGCGCTGCGCGGCCGGCCTCGCATCATCGCCGTCGTCCGGGCGGCCTTGGCGCGCTCTCGCGAAGCCGGTCAGCGACGGATTTATGTGCAATCAAGTCGCGAAAACACGCACCGACATGCCCGCAAATGGACAAGCCAGGCATTAAGAGACGGGGGCGCAATCAAAACTGCCCAGATGTGATGGCTCCATTTAACTATTACGGCATCCATCCGCGCGCTACCCTCTTGCACAAACGGGCAAATTTCCGTTCTGGTGAGGCGCGTGAACCACACGGGTGATCCGTTACGCAAGTAGTTGTGACGTAACGGAATAAGTGAAGTGGCAAGAGCGGACGGACATTGGACTCTTCGTCACATACACATTGACACCTTCAAAAATTCGAACCAAGTACACGATGACTTATGCGGTATAGTATCCTTTTCACGGACACGCCACTCGGTACAAGCTGCGAACGCGGCATTAGAGCACCCATGAAGTAGCTACGGCGCAGAAACCTGGAGACTTACAAAGAGGGTCGCACTTAAATTGAGAATGACGCAGCGAGAAATGGAAAGGAATATGGTATACGTGTAACCTTGAGAGACAAGAACAGAACAGAGTGGATTAAGGAACAAACCAGGCTCAAGGATATCAAAGTTGAAATCAACAAGAGGAAATGGACATGGGCCGGGCATGTAGCGCGTAGACAGGACAACCGCTGGTTATAAGGGTAACTGACTGGATTCCCAGAGAAAGCAAGAGAGTTAGGGGGAGACAGAAGGTTAAGTGGGCAGATGAGATTAAGAAGTTTGCGGCAATAGATTGGCAGCAGCAAGCACAGGACCGAGTTGAGAGGCAGAACATGAGAGAGGCATTTTTCCCGCAGTGGACGTCGCCAGGATGATGATGATGATGATGAGGATGATAAAGTAAGGAAGATTCATAATGCGAGCTACGTGCCCAGCAGGACTCCGATGGAGATGATTGCATGGAAGTACGCAGGGGCTGTGTGAATGCCAAACCGATAAGGAAATCGGAGAGCTGCGAGTATACGCTTGTTTCAAATAGATTCAGAGCCTTTCTTCAGACCCCATATGAATTCCTACACAAAATAAAAAAAGAATAAAAGCAAATGTTCCTATAATGATCCATTCCGCAAGTTGCGGACTTCCGCAGAACGGACCGAATCCCCAAATCTCGTGCATGCAGCTATCGCAAACGCGTCCTGCCATTCACTGGCCACCTTTGTTAACTATATTGATTGATTGATATGTGGGGTTTAATGACCCAAAACCACCATATGATTATGAGGGACGCCTTAGTGGAGGGCTCCGGAAATTTCGTCCACCTGGGGTTCTTTAACGTGCACCCAAATCTGAGCACACGGGCCTACAACATTTCCGCCCCCATCGAAAATGCAGCCACCGCAGCCGGGATTCGATCCCGCAACCTGCGGGTCAGCAGCCGAGTACTTTAGCCACAAGACCACCACGGCAGGGCCCTTTAATAACTACAAGCCCGGAGTCTAGATTGGTTCAAATGTTTCCTTACGAACAATCTTACATAATGTGAGAGGTGTTTGTGTATTAAAGCCCTGATTTGCCATATTCAACATAAACTCAGGTTTGCTTACGCCACGTTCCCGGCGCAGTGCACTTCAAGCTCTACATGCGAAAGAGAGACCGAATACTGCGACTCCGTATAGCGTTGATGACCGTTGACGCACGCGCAGTTCACAACTCGCAGCACCACCGCAATGCCTTACAGCGTTGTTGCTCAAGACGGTACACGCGCGTGACCCCTCCTCACACCCTACGCCTCGTTGGCCACCTACGCACGTTCGCACCCGCAATCGCATGACGTCAAACGGGTGACGTTTCGAGAGCGGTAACGTGCCGAAGAGAGGGCGTGACGTCACTAAGCGCGTCGAGGCAGCTGAGATTCTTGCTCTACGGCTGACTGTTTTGTACTGCATATGCTACACTACAGAGGGGTGGGGGGGTGGGGGGTCCGCGCGCCGTTTCCCAACGTCGGGAGCCCCGAAATAATTACGCATTCCCTTCAGGCACGCATGGTGTAAAAACGGACATTCGTGGAAACGTGCCCGACTTCTCCCAGCGCGCTGGGGTGGCGCAGGGACGCTATGAATAAACGCGGCGGTGCCAGGTTCGCGTTGCGTCATCCACAACGGCTGCACGGCGCGAGGTGTATGACACTCACTCGACCGTAACGCACGAGAAAAAAGTGTCGCGATAAGATGGAGACCCGTTCTCATGAATCGCCCTGGAGGTACCCGCTACAGCGACACGTGTCAAGCACGTCCAAAGAGAAACAGACTTTTCGTAGAGACTACGAACCTTAATTAACAATCAAGATTCGCGGGGAACTTCATACGGAGTGACACCGTGGCGACCAGCACCTTCATCTCAGTGCGAGGACATTTCGGAATACTTGATCCTACGAGTGGTGCCATGAAATACTTACATTCTGGCAATAATATCGGTCGCACTCGGTTCGAATCCCTATCCGTGACGAGGACGGATGGCGCGCCCATGGCTTGACACGAAGTTTAGCGCATGCCAAGCTTTTTGTTTATTTAGAGCACTCCAGCCCGTGTACAATGAGGAATCTTGTACAGCTGGAAGCCGCCGTATGACGACTCAGCACAGGATGACAGCAAGGGTGAAGAGATAATAGAAAACGCCAGTCACGTAGCCAGGAGGTAATATACAGGGCATGTGCCCTTCCCAAAATTTCGAAATTTCCTTTTGCCTATGCAAATGAGACTATCTCGCTGGCCTGCCCAGCCTCCACTTCGTATCAAGGAAGTGCTCCTGCAGAAACAAATTTCTGCCTAAGCCACTGCAGGAACAGACCCCCGAGTTGTAGCAGATTCCGGCGCAAGATCGACATTGCGCGCGCGCTTTCACGCCCCGAACGAAATTTTTCTGCAGCCGCGGCGCCAAAGACGTCCGGAGATTGCGGAACGGCAGGGCAGTGCCCAAAACTTTCGATGTTCACAAGAAGTCTCATGCAATGCAGATACTGATTCCACACACACACACACACACACACACACACACACACACACACACACACACACACACACACCACACACACACACACACACACACACACACACACACACACACACACACACACACACACACACACACACACACACACACACACACACAAACACACACACACGTACCTACGTACGTATACGTACGTCGTCATCGTCGTAGACATTGCGACTAGCCCACACGTGTGAGGCCAACGTTTTCTAATCTCAGGCCCGGGTCGAACTTGAGCCACTTCGTTTTTTTTTTTTTTCGGGCCGACCGGGCCATGAAAAAAGACCGCATCGAGACCAAAATCTATAGACGCTGAGCTGGGATATTTTTCCTTCAGCAATGAACACGCTAGATGAGTTTGCAATTATCTATCCATCACCGCCGTGTCCCACATTTGAGGTACCTAAATTCTGTAAGAAAAAGCGGTCTGAATATTCCAAGCTCGCTATGCTTGAGAAAAGGATATCGACAAATCCGGCTATCAGTGCGAGCAGCGAACGGAACTTCGGAGCGGTGGTTGATGCGGTTCAAGAACGCCGCATATCACCGGAGCCCGAATCATTAAGGCAGCCCGTTGTTTTTGACACGTCACCTTGTGATCTGCGCATACATTGATTGTAACGTGTCGCTTCACTTTGATATGCTGAATAAAATACCACATTTCGGGAAAGCTATATCTTGTCTCCGCAGCAAACTTACGTAATGGCGGGACGAACTGGGCCGGGCCGGGCGGGCTCGCCTTATAGCGTTTGGTTCGAGAGGGCCTTCAATGTAGTCGGCGGGCCCGGACAGGGCTCAAAAATACGGCCCGTGCACAGCTCTAATTGCGACAATTTTGGCTGCGAGC
Source organism: Rhipicephalus microplus (assembly GCF_013339725.1). Taxonomy (NCBI): domain Eukaryota; kingdom Metazoa; phylum Arthropoda; class Arachnida; order Ixodida; family Ixodidae; genus Rhipicephalus; species Rhipicephalus microplus. The sequence continues at coordinate 257,818,875 of NC_051165.1, forward strand.
TAGCAGTTTTGTTGCTGTAACATTGCGCGAAGCCCTATAAGGATATATCTTTATATCTGCAACACTATAGCTCGGCCGCCAACTATATTATAACAGTTTTGTTGCTGTAACATTGCGCAAAGCCCGATAAGGATATATCTTTATATCTGCAACACTATAGCTCGGCCGCCAACTATATTATAACAGTTTTGTTGCTGTAACATAGCGCAAAGCCCCATAAGTATATCTGCAACACTATACTGGGCTACCAACTATATCCTGTAGTACATTGTTGCGTAGAAATGTGGTCTGTGGCGATATTCTATTGCTATATGCATATATTCGTACCTCCATATTCTGATTTAGGCGTAAGAATACCTCGTTACAAGCTTAAAGCTAGGCGCTTTCTTTTGCTTTCTAAGCGTTGTAAGTTAGTGTTGTTAAGAGTTCGTGATAAAAAAAAACAACAACAAATTGTTTAAAAATAGTTTGCTGACTAAAGCTTAACTCAAATTCATCGTTCTGTACAAATGTATTACACATTCGCGGCCAGACGCAAGAACGCACAGGTATACTTTGTGACGTCACTGAAGTGGAATGGTGTCTCTAGGCATCGCGAGGGTTAAAGCCGCCGCGCACAGACGGTTACTATAGAGTAACCAGTCGTGAGACCTACAAACAATACAGCAAATTAAGTACAGAGGATGATTAAAGTTTGAAGATATAAAATAACCCACACCGGAAGCGAATGCTGGTAGGGTGAAGCAGCGTGCATTCCATTTCGTTTTGGTTAGCAGCCTATATTTCATTCTTGTTAATATTTTGTTCTGTCGTATGCTTCGCTCGATGGGTGGTTAGATGTTCGTGATTTTCCGGTGTCATGGCCTTCCATTATGTTTGTTCCAATTAACAGCCTTTTGGCCCTGCCGCGGTGGTCTAGTAGCTAGGGTACTCGGCTGCTGACCCGCTGGTCGCGGGATCGAATCCCGGCTGCGGCGGCTGCATTTCCGATGGAGGCGGAAATGTCGTAGGCCCGTGTGCTCAGATTTGGGTGCACGTTAAAGAACCCCAGGTGGTCGACATTTCTGGAGCCCTCCACTACAGCGTCTCTCACAATCATATGGTGGTTTTGGGACGTTAAAGCCTACATATCAATCAATCAACAGCCTTTTGATAACCTTCTTTGTTGTTCACAGATGTTCCGGTTTCTATACATCGCTGTAAACGCCGGGTGACGGTTCATGGACGGGGAGGCATTGTGAGGTTTTGAGGTGCTTCGACCGCAAAATTGTCGAACCCAAGTGTCACTGGAGCCGGCCGGCGCTTGGTTGCCACCTTGAAGGATGAGTCAATGTTCAAAATTTTCTTTCATCTATACCAAAAAAGCCCCTCCTGTACGCTAACTACTACAGGCGACAGCCCGCTTTTGTGACGTGGTCATTTTAAGCGAGATGCGCTGTCGCAACAACAAGCACAAAAGACGACAAGATAAAACAACAAAAAAGAAGGAAGGGGCGAAGGTCGGGGTGCCTTGCTACGTTTGGCGTTTCGTTCCCTCGTCGGTGCCGGGGCCCACGCACCGTATAAAGTTGGACGACATCGAGGGGGGAAAAATGCGTTCTTCACCGTTACAATGTAATCGCGCCAATACAAGTGGCTCTCTGAACGCTTGTCGACGGTGCTAAAGATAAAGCGAGCACGAATCGTAAGTCGCCTTTCCGGCACCTATAGATAGGTCTACGACACGATGCGACGTCAGCACGGCAAGCGTTAACCGCCAGCCACGTTCATCTGCCATGCGTATGTCTTTTTTTGTTTTTGTTTTCCTAAGTCTCAAAAGCGAGACCTGGTTTCATCTGAGCGCTGTCTTCCACACGTGCCTAAATATAACGCTCAAACAGCGTCGAACCGCACAGCCACGCACTTATATACTTGGCGTATATAAATATGGATACACCCATATAGCATTTCGTTCCTAGATGACACGTTTCTATGCAGCTAAGACGGGTGTGCGAGGCTGTTCACACCGAGATAAAAAAAAAAAAATGACGGCAAAAGAGGAATAAACGAGGGAGAAAGTGCAGCGAGTATTACGAATATATATATATCAAGTTCTTAGCGACAGTCATGGCAGGTGCAGCTATTAATGGATGTGCCTCAAATACCGCACATCAGTCGGTGTTCTATATTTGGGCTACTTCTAACGCGAGCCAGTGTGTATAACATCGTCGAACCTCTCAGTCTTCTTTAGTAGCTAAAAATACAGACGCAATACATTTTGCATTTGGTTCGCATAAAAAGCTTTCTGGCCACGATGTGTGCAGCAGAACCTTTCCGAAGAGATCAAAGAGAACCTACTAATAACGAAGCGAAGTATTGAAGAAGAAAAAAAGAAATTGACGAAACCGAAACTCGTATCTCGCGTTACGAAGGAACACGTGCTACATCGAAAAAAAAAACAACATTACAACCGCGGTACGGTGATAGCGAAAATGTAGGCCGTTTGAGACGACGTGCGCATGGTCACAGAGTTGTAGCCACATGCATTTCTTTCTTTCCTTCTTTCTCTTTTCTTTCTTTCCATCAATGGGGGGGGGGGGGGGGTCCCTGTGCCGTTTATCGTTCTTACGCGATGCAGGACTATCTTATATTACACAGCGCGAGGCGCAGCCAGGAAGTCGTGTCGCGAGCACTGTACAAGCCCTGCAATGTAATGTCACGTTTGTGCGCGCGCGCGTGTTCAGAGAGGCGCACACACGCTCGAGTATATTTAGCCCGCGCGCACACACCCTGTTACTAAACATAGTGGCCGCACCTTCCTTACGTCACACGAATATAGAAGAGCGCGCAGACCAGTCTTTTTTTCTTATGATTTATTCTCTCATTCCTTCTCCTCCGTATACTCTTTATAACGCGAAAGCCAGCGCTGCTGCTCTGGGTCTCTGTCAACGGCGCACGTAGAAAGAGGCGGGCAACAGCAACCGTCGAATAGAGAGCGCGGAGGAAGGGGTATTCCGCATGGCAACTGGAAGTGCCGAAATAGGCGCGCGACCGACGTGGTATCGGGAGAGCATGACGGGAGACCGCTAGAGAGTTATCTCGGTACTTCATATTTTCTAGCGGAAGCGTTCCCGTTCTCGGCTTCCGCAGTGCTGACAGCCTGGCCTGGTGGACGAAGCTACTGCGTCAGGTGTCTCCCCTCTTATACCATTTACGGAAACAATTTAGATGGTCTATATATATATATAACTCACCCCCTGATGAAGGGAGGACCCCTCCCGAAACTGTTGGGAAATAAATATATTTATCCTTGTTGACAACGCTTCCGTTGTGCCATATCTCATACCTTTACATATATATATGCACACGGGCAATTCGTAGAAGTAAGAGTAGAGTGGCATTGCTCTCTTACACAGCGGTGCAAAAGAATGTTCTATTTATATATGTGAAAACTGTCTTCTCGGGAAGCTCTCCCTTGAGTATAGGTCGACAGAAAAAGTCGTCTAAAGCTGTCTGAAAAAAAAAAAATAATCCCAGAATGCTCATAAACTTCACTTGAAAAAAAAAACGAACATCTGTAATATGCTATTGTCACGGGGTCGTGACGTGGCCGAAGACAGGAGACTTCGTGTTGGGATTTAACTGTTTATTTGGGCGAACCTGTGCCCGGTAAACAGAAAGTCCAATTACAGCAGCAGTCTCGCACAGATAACAGTCTCGGACTGATAGCGGCGAACGGAGCGTCGGCCTTCGATCAACAACTGACAAGCGGCGAAGCGCGTCGGCATTTATACTCTTGCCGTCGAATGTTCGCTGGCGGTGACGTAGATTCCAGAACAATCTGTACCGTTCGCACAGTGGGCGTGATCTTATCGAAATGATCTACTACAGTCCGGAACCTTCTAGAAAACTGCAGGCGCGGTTTGCGCTGTGAATCGTGCGGTGTTTTAGGACGATAACAAAAACTTGGGAAATGGAACGTGGCACTATTGTATTTTTCATACATTTATTTGTACCAATTAAGTGGAAAGGGGTAGCCGTCACCAAGTAACGGTGACAAAAACTCTTTCGTTTATTTTCTATTTCAATAAAAAAAAAACATCTGCAAGCTTTTACTCTAAATAGATGATTACGAAACGAAGTGTGATGAGCTTCAGTCAATCATATATACCATACTTAAACTGGTGCAACGCATTACATGACAAGAAGAAATGGCCGAGCCGGCCAGACGGAAGGACAGTAGCGCTCTGTCCTATCACCAGGCCGGCTCGGTCATTTCTTCTTTTTTTTTTTTTTCTGGCGATGCGCTGAAGCAGCCCAATATTCCGACACTATAGACGTGTGTAAGAAGCGTCAAATGTTTCCCAAGATACGGACTCACTCTGGATGCTTCCGGAAACGAGCGAGACGTCTGTACCATTTTTCGCAGCCAAGATTCTTGGAACGTGGACGTGTATGCCTCCGCGGCGCAGAAAGATACGAAGACGTTACCGAAGCGACACTGAAGAGCAAAACGATTTTTCGCCCATTACTAGTTCAACGTCCCGAAAAGCATCACCCTTAGTGCGAGACGGCTTTCGGTAAGCAAGAAAACGCGCAAAATAAGGGGGGGGGGGGGGGAGATGCCACCTTGATATTCCCACACCGATCACCGTGCCGTCATGGATTTTGAAGGTATTTACTGGGCCATACTTAGCTTCTAATCAACAAAAAATGAAGTACACTGTCATCCGCAGGAGCCCTATAGACCTAGCATACGAAGTTTCAGAAAATTTCATCAAGCCAATGTCACAAAAGTAGCAGAAGAATACGTTTTGAAATTCTTGACGTCACGCGCGGAGATTTCGGCGTGCGATTAAAAAAATTGAAACTTACCCTTGATTTTTTTTTTCGATAATAACAAGCTTACGGTAGTGAAACATGTGACATTAGAATTCTCCGAGTGCAACTTGACCATCTAAAACAAGTCATTGTTTCTCTTTAGTGTCATTTTAATGTCGACGGGGTCTCTGCGACCACCTGTAGCGCTCCCTCCCCCCAACGTGTACGCTTGATTCCATATGATATCTTTTGTCGCTTCTTTATTCATTCCTATCAATGCATAGCAGCCAACCGCACGTGCGTCTGGTTAACCTCCCAGCATTCTACTCGCTTCTCTCTCTCTCCTTTTTGAGGTTTCCGCTAGGGCCCGTCCCGGCCTTAACGTCGAAGGTAAATAAACGCCTCTTACTCTCGAAAGTAGTCTCGCTGAACCCGTAAAAATATTTGCAGATGAACATACACACATCAATAAAAAAAATTACTCAATATTTATTACCTCACGTTGCAGCATGAGGAACGGCCTTCTCAGTATATATATATATATATATATATATATATATATATATATATATATATATATATATATATATATATATATATATATATATATATATATATATATATATCAGAATTCGGACGGAGACAGCCTACGTAACTCGGCATTTGAGTTGTACCGCTGTTCACGACTGCAGGTCGCATCGACCATCACTCTACACTTAGCACAAGGGCAGGAGCGACTCTGGTGCGCAAATAATATCAATTGATGCGCACTTTCACGGGCGTGTAGAACAGAGAGAGAGAGGCAGGGGGAGGGCGGTGAGTCGCGCACTGCACACAGACGGACACGCGTAGGCGAACGTGCCACGGTGCAAGCGGCGGTCTAAATATAGTGCGCTCTGCTCGAAACGCAATCGATGGTGAGCCAATGTTATGTACGAGCGGAGGTTAGAAGCCCCTGTAGTCTCCCGATAGGGGCGACACGGTATAAAGAAAGAAACAAAAAGTGTTGCGGGAGAAGGCGGTGTGAGAGGAGAGAACAAAGTCAAAACACGGAGGCGGGCACACAACAATTAACAACACCCGAAGCATCAGAATGTGTGTGTGCGTGTGTGTGTGTGTTTGAGTGTGAGTGAGTGAGTGAGTGAGTGAGTGAGTGAGTGAGTGAGTGAGTGAGTGAGTGAGATGGCAGCTTCGAGGCAAGCGTTGGCCACCGGAGAAATGAGTGCGCTTGTGTGTGAGAGCTGAGGGTAAGCAGGCTTACAGAGGCAGAAAGAAAAAGCAAGGGGAAAACTAAGGAAATGCGAAAACCATCCGACCAAGCGGGAGGGCTTACGTCCAAGCCTAAGCACGAAAAAAAAAAAGAAGACACTAAAAGCAAACAGAGAGCGAGAAAACGCGCGCCACCACCACCACCACAACAAAGGCGGAGCTTTTCTAAATATAGTCTACGACCGATGGCACCGAAGAAGTGCTCCGGCTCTTTCTTCTCACACACCGAAAGCTTCGCGGGGTGCACCGCGCTGCTCCTCCCATCTCTCTCTCTCCTCTTTTTTTACTTCCTCGGTAAGAGAGCGACCTCGGAGTCTTAACCGCTGCCCCTGTCGGGCCGAAGGAGCGGCCCAAACGCGTCTGGCTGCTCCGCTGTCGCTGCAGGCCACGTCGAAGGGAAGAGGGCTGTGTGTGTTTCTGGCATCACCCGCGAGGTCGGCCATTGGAGGAGGAGGAAGAGCTCCCAGCAGAGCGGGTCGAAGCTCGGGTCAAGACCTATGGGTCAAGAACGGCAGAGGCGCGGGCTAAAATGGTTGCTTGGGCACCCTCGGCGCCCACTGGGAGAAATGTGCCGGTCCCCGCGCGTTTCTGAGATTCGTGTCAGCGCAAACACACATCATGAGCGGTTCAGTGGGCCAATGGGGGCTCGTTGCTTATTTGCCAAGGCGTGGGCAGGGTTGTTCTCCATTGGAGTGGATGAAAGGAAGGGGGGAGGGGGTGCACCCCCTACCTTTTCACCCCAGTTTGTCGAGACCGAAAGCAAACAAGCTCCAACATGCATGAATGCAAAAAAATGAAAATCAGGCGATGCTTTGGCAGCCCATTGTGACAGGTCATTGTGACTGATCCCGGCTTTCCCGGATTGAGGTAGGAAGTAAGCAGTTCGTTATTTGCAACATCGGGAATCATCCATGGCCATAAAAAGCACGCGCAGTCATAACCTTGCGAATTAAAAAAAAATAAACAATGGCGTTAAAGCGATGGCTGAGTGGAGTTATAAGGCAGAATCACACCCGGGGTCGTCGGCAGGATTTTCTCTTGGGGGTTGCAAACCAGTTTTGCATCGAAGCTGAGGGCGGGGGAAAGCACTGGTTTAGCTTGCGTGAGGGCAAGTGAGGCTTGAGAGAGGCAAGTTCCCCTGTCGACGCCCATGATTACGGTCCCCTTCCCACGCGAAAAAAAAAAAAAGGACAAGGAGCAAGGCAAAGACACAGACAGGATTGTTTTTGGCGAACTAATGGGAAACCGCTTTGAAGCAGTTTGGCATTTTAATCTTATATTGTAACGATGTTGAAGGACTCGGGGTGTAATAAAACGTATTTATTAAAGGGCGAACCTGTGCCCACAACTCAAAAGGACTATGGTCGTAGCACGTTACAATTCTTCATTTCAAGCTGTTACGTTCATGCGATGCCGCACACTGTTGAAGCACGAAGTACGCGTGGTTTTACGCCATTCCAGGGCCTAGCTTTTCACCGAGCCTTCGCGGGCCCCACCCACGCAACAGGCCACGCGCGTGGGTCGGCCGCCCACGCTGTCAGCGCCAAATTCTGGAGTGCGCGACAAAGTACGCGAAAGGCAGTGAGGAATTCTCAACGAAGCACCCGAATCGTTCTTCAACCGCAACGTTCGCAGGAGTATAAGCGACAGCCGCCACTGCAACGAAACGCAAGGCAACCGCGGTGCACTTTCACCCGCTTTCTATATCCATCTTCCACACACCATGTCATGCGTACGCGAACAGGTGGGAACTTATAAGTACACGAAAATGAAATCGTTAAGAAATCGACCAAGAAAAACAAAAAAGAGAGTGAGGTATCTTCCAAACTCGCCCACTCGGAACATGGCGACCACGGACGGTAAAAGAAGACACAAGAGCGCGAAATAGTCCGCAAAGCAGCGCCGGCGTTCAACCCCCCCCCCCCCCCCCTTTCGGGCTTTTCTTCTCCTCCTCTCTTTTTTCCAAGTGCACCGGAGCAGCAGCGGGCACCACTCAAGGAGGGGGTGGGGAGGCCATGTGACCGCGTGGGCCCCGGGTTGCTCTAAAAATAGCCTTCCGCGTGGCAGCCCCCGCTATTTTGGGGCCGCAGAGACTGTCGCGGATCGATACGGGCAGCCCGGCGGCCGGGCTCCGGAGCCCGAGCCTGCTGCAGCGTGGGCGCGCATACACACCACCACTCGGGTCTCACCGAACGACGAACTTGCACGCCCCCCCCCCCCCCCCCCTCTTGCGTGTCTGCGCGTCCCCGTTTAGAGGAGACTGCACACGCACTGTGTGTCTCCAGGCAAAGGTCGCCAAAATGAGAGTGGCTGGCACAACCCGTTCCCCTAATAGCGCGTCACCGAGACGAAGGGTGTCCGACCCGGGCTGACAGGCGCGGCAGCGCAACGATCGGGGACCCGCGCGGCTCGCCCTGTGATGGGTCGTCGTAGAAAAGAGGAACTCCGGGAGGCTATCACCGCGGCGGGGAGTGTGTACATACAGTCTCCCGCAGCGCCGACGGAGCGCGTATTTTAAGCCCGCTAGTTGCGTAGTCGGCGAGATAACGGCTCCGCACCGGCAGAGCCCGTTCGGTTTCGCTTTCTTCGAAACTGCCGCAAGCAACCTCCGATCGTAAAACTTGCTTTAAACGAGGGATGCGGCCCTGCGTTAAAAAAAAAAAAAAAAAACGCGTCCTGACTTCGGGGTCGGTCCTCCAATCAAATTCATCGACCACCGCCCGAGGGCCATCGTGCTAAATTGGTCGTCGAAGGCAGTGACCGCGGCTTTCTTCATTATCGCCGGAGCCAGAGAAACGTATAAGACATAGCGACCATCGAAGGACAGCGGTGAAATATCCAAGCTGATAAAGCGTATGACCAGCTCTCGTAAATTGATATCCCTGGAGTGATATGTGGCATGTATAGTTGGCCTTTTGCACAACAATAACTCGCCATGTTGAGATCATATAGATTATGTTGCCATCTTGGATGCACGTCTCCTATAGAGAAAAGTATCGATGAGTCACTCTCTACCAAAGTGTGCCTAGATGTCGAAGCTTCTAAAGCGCACCTGTAACAGAAAGACACACGTCGAGCACTACTTGTCCCGACAAATCACCCACGAAAAATTCGGCAGATCCCACGCACCTTGGGAATCGATGTTATGTGAAGCATGCGGATGCTAGGTGAATGTGTTATTTTTTTTTATTGCGCGAGAAGTCATGAAGTGGCACTCGGTAAATGTACATATTCACGCACACACGTTAAACAGCCGCGTATGTTTTATATTAGCAGTTGTTTGAAGTTGCGTAACGAAGCGTACAGCAAGATGGTTATTAGCAACACCAGATGCTGGTAAGCTGACTGCGCTGGTATACGCGCGAGGATGGTATAGCCCTCAACCTTGCCACACAAATCACCCCAGGAGGCGCCTAACTACAATTCATGCTAACCCGACGTGACGGCTGAATCATAGGAGCATACATGGAACGTTTATAAAAGTGGATAGCCAGCACTGCAGCCACAATTGACGTTTCATGCACGAACATTAGGGTCTATTTCGAAAGTGTTTCCAGGACCTGGCATGGTTCTGTGGTAGAATACCTGATTGCCACGCAAAATGCTAGGGTTCGACTCCTGCTGGGATACTAACATTTATTCTTCGCATCGGCACGTACCCGCCCCCCCAGGTATGTGCCGCTCTTTTTCGAAAGCTGTTTGACGACGTACGCGACGATATTGTGACATTATTCATGTCACGACCAGCACGCAATATTCTTCAAGCCACTCTACCCTTCCATGCTAATTTTGGTGTACTTCAAGTTAAGGGGGTAGTCATGAGAGCACCCAGACGTAGGCGGATAGATCAGGCGCCAAGAGTGCTTGCACTACACAAAGAAATGCGTCGCATTTATTAAAATGGTCGCATTTATTAAAATGGTAAGATGGCGGGTTCTTGGATTCCCTTTCGAGGCATATCCTCCACTCCATGCGATTTTCTGTGTCCTCCTTGAATTACCTAAGACAACTGGAAGGCAGATTAAATTTCCATTTCTGTGTACACCTAGTGTGTCACTCAATTTACGCTGTACGGCGCAACTATCGAGTAACGTACGGTTGCTCACCGATACGATACAAAGCTTCGTCGACTCGTCAATTCCCTTCGTTGAGATGCGTAGGTTACTTTATTAAACTCGCGGCTTTTCCCAAAGCGACGCTACGCAATCCTCTGCCGTAATTCGGCACGAAAGAGTCGACACACGTGGACGACGCCTTCAGCAAGTTCATTAAAATCGAGTGCCAGCCTCGCTCAGCCAAGGCCTACAATACCGAGCTCAGTGGAAACAAGAGTCGGGGAGGAAAACAGCGCCGCTGCTCCAGTCACCTTTGCCGGGCTCTCTATTTCTAGACCGCAAGGTCACGTCGACCTCGCCATCGACTGGATGAATTATTGCCTCTCGAGCTTGAAAGAGAGAGCGGCATAATAAATACCGCGCTAAAGGACAACACTGGTTGACAAGAAGCGAAACGCGAGGCTTTCGCAAGGGCGCGCGCTTCCCAAAACACGGCTGCGGGCGCCAAACCCGCCAATCGTGCTTCGCGCTGACGCTCGTCGGCCAACACGACGCTGACCACGCAATCGTGGCGCTGGTAGCCGAAAAGGTGGCAGCAGCGGTCGCGCGAACAAGCAGAAGACTCGGTAAACAAGCAGCTAAATTGGAAACTCGCCTGCTTAGTTTTTTTTTTCTCCTATTTTTTCCGCATCGGCCACACGTCCGTCTCCATCATCACTAATTTACCGTTAAGCTCAACTTCGTGTCTGCAAACAACACGCGAAAGCGTTAATTGATCGCGCCGTATCGTCGCCCGCACGCTGCATATATCGAAGCCGATCCGCCACTTCAAGCCTCACGACACGATTTGTTGCCTGTTAACGAAATTACTACTACTACTACTACTACTACTACTACTACTACTACTACTGACCTTCCTCAAAGAACTGAGAGACGATGAAGAGGACAACAGAAATAAAAAAAAAACACCTGCTAATAGTAAACATCATAAGGGGACAAAATGATATTTTCCCTCGCGTATGCCCGACTGCCATAAAGAATGTCTTCGGCCGACGCAAACCACCGCTACAGTGCCTAAAATGAAAGTGCACCGCTGCCACTGCCACGCGTACAAGCGTGACAAGTTGGGTGTTTTCACGCAAGGGCGATCATCTCGCATCCCTTCCCTGGCGGCGGCTGCTGAGCCAACGGAGCAATGGACAGGGAGGAGAGCCCGAGAGCCGTATCGATGACGAACACACTGCTTGTGTCGCCGAGGTGGAAACCTCGAAGGGGTCGCACACACGCGAAGCACGCCAGACCCGCTGGAATGTTGTTTACATCTTCCGTACAACAAACACGCTGCAGGGACTTCTCGCCGTCTCCCTGCGGCAGCGTTGGGACACGCGGGAGAGGTGCGAGTGCAAAGCGTGGAACCGTTGAATGAGACGTTCATTCCCGAGAACATGCGTACGCTGCACGGAATTAAACGGACCTAAGTATGATTCAGACAGAGCCTACTCAGGCTGCTGTCTATGTATACACGCGAGGGCGTCATTTCGTAGCGAGAGAATGAAGACCATGTCGCTACTCTAACCGACATTAACCACCACCCGTAAAGGTGCGAAGTGGTTTACAGTGTATGATCTTAAATGATTTTCCTTCAGCTTAAAGTGCGAACCGTAAGTCATTCATTCCGCTTCGCAAGCCAGACAGCAATTTAAATCGAGGGGACATTTCAACATAACGGAGGACGCTATCTCCAGACTTGAGAAAAAAAATAGGTAGAAAATATGTTCCGCAGATGCCTATAATAGTAAGAATGTAGACGCTCTCGTAAAAGCTCGCCGCGGCTGTGTGTTTTTCGTCGAAAAAAGCTCCGGCTCACGGCGGCGAGAGGGGGATTACTCCCACGCTTCTCTAGCTAACTCTGTATTATCATTTCGCCGGAATCGGGCCGTTCAAACGGGGCAGCTGCTAAATATAGGCCACTGGGTTTTTCTTCGAAGCTCTACAAACGAGCGTCGGCGTGGCTTCGTCTCCTCCATCACTTTCTCCTCCCCTGTCTCGCTGCCATTACCCGTTGCTCCGCTCCCATCCGTCCGACTTCATCGCAGTGCACCGCTCTCTGTATACTTTTTTCCGACACGTATAATTCTCGCGCGTTTGGGCAAGTTCCCGCAGATGTCGACACGAGGCTTTCCAAATAAAGCTTCGCGGGAATCCTCCCACGCTCGCGACAAGCCCGTCGACGACAGGTTACGTCCATTCTCGGAACTCGGCCGAGTATACCGGGAAGTAGCAGTTATAGTGATAACCTCACGACGACGGCGCGGGGACGGCATCTTTCCCGCGGCTATCCGTGGCCGCGTCTCTTTCTATACGATTCGTTTAATGCTAGCAGAAAATGCATTTATCTCAATAGGGGACGTTTATTTTTTTCGGTTTCTACCAGTTTGTTCTTCCACTCTTCATTTTAACATCTCCTTAAAAATCACCAAAAGCCTGGAGCATCATAGCCATTGCTGCTTTGGCGCTATAAAACCGCACTAACTAACTTTAACTACTACTAACTAACCAACCAACTAACTAACTATTTGTTCACGGATGGGCTTAGATGCCACCATGTTGGGCTTGTAGCCTTCATGTGTAATATCTAAACGAACCGCACTACGGTAGGCGCATACGTTATGAAATCGAGTGAGCTGGTGCATTCGACGTATCATGAGCTTGATCTGAAAATTAAACAAAAAAAAAACATTTGTTTTGTAAGCGCGATTTACCTTTGGTCACTAGGCTTCGCTAATGATATGTCCCGCGACATCCTGTCTAAAGAATTTCATTTGCGATTATTCGTTGTGTACGTTCACGAACATTGAGCTGTAGGGAGCTATAAACAAGAAAAGAAAGCATTTCTTTCCCTACTTTCTCGCTTCTATACGTATATGGGGGACGAAAAGGCCTCAGGCACTAGATTTGCGAGCGAGCTGTACTTAGGCACATGCCAACAAGCATGGCCATCACTAACTAAATGTCTGAGCACCCAGTTGTTCTTGCGAGCTCAGAGTTAAACGAGACTATACACGCAGGTGGCCCGTTGACAAAGCACGATTTCGCACTGACGGGGAATTCCGTTGCCATGGAAACGCGATTGTGCGTGCCTCACCGCGCATTCCGGTGACGTGGGCTCCCTCGACGCGCCCGAGTGGCTCGTGCTAGGCTCCCGACGGTGAGAGCCGTTACGCAACAGTTTCCACGGAACCACGACAAGCGGCTATATATAAAGTGTCTACTGGGTGGCTGACTGCTATGGAAACGCGTTCTTGCTACCTCCGCGAGGAAGGGGGAGGGAGATGAAGCATTCTTGGAATCGAGCGCACCAGGTATTGCCACCGCGTATACGCGCGACGTTTCCTTCTAAATACGGACTCCTTCCTCAACGACGGCTTGCACTGGGGCGCCTCCACGACGAGACAGGCGCTGCCAGGATCATTTCAATGTATACAAAACTCCCGGAACAGAGCGGCCGGTGCCCTACAGTGTAAGAATTAGGACCCTCTCCGAACGGGCCGTATTTATACTGCAAGAGGGCAAACGTTCTCATCTGTTGGCGATGGCGCAATCGATCCGCGCATGAATTGCACCTTACCGACGGAATTTCGCGACGACCACGTTTGCGACGCCGGTTGCGAATGCGAAACTATATCGACATACTGGCGCGGTGCTCGGAGGCAGCTTTGCAGCTGTTAGGCCCACTGACCCCCATTAAGAGATCGGTGGTTAGGATGCAGTTGACACATGATCGTAGAGTGCGGTGGCAATCTTTGGGCTGGGCGGAGCCTAGCGCCGCGACGTCGCTATAAGCGCCTGACTATGTCGACGGCGACTACCACTGTTCACAAGCATAGTACAAGTCCGAATATTCACATTTCAGAACACCTCCTGCAAGGCCAACAAATTGTAATAGATGCACACGTACGTATACGCTGGCCGGAACGAAACATCGGCAGTCACGAGGGCTACAGCTGCTCTATACAATTCTTGAAGACGGTCCTCCCCGGCAGCGGAACATTTTAGAGGCGTTAATTACGATAATTGCAAATCAGTTCCGCGGAAAACTGCAAGGTGGCGGAAGGGTTAAGAAAGGGAAAAGAAGACAACCGCCCGTTTGTAGCACGAAGCTCGGCAGCGTGCTATATACAATCGCGTGGCTGTCTTTCCATTTCTTAATCATACTAATCTGGCAGCCGAGCTCGGTGCGGCATGTACGCGACTGCACGCGTCGAATACCGGGAACGCGAAGTTTCCCGAGGCAGCGATCAAATTCACGTCTAAAAATACGCACGAACAGCCGCCGCGCGTCGAGGTGAAGAGAAATGAGACGAGCCTCGCAGCAAGTTCCGGATAGTGAGTTGCATAAGCGAAAGGAGGAAAAAAGAAAGAAAGAAATCAAGTCAGTAACGAAAACACCACCTTTCCCGGAAAAAAGGACAAAAAGAATGATGACTGCATGCGCGGGTAATGAGCTCGCGAGAGGAAAGAGCACGTGTGCGTATTATAGCGGCGAGGGGGAGAGTCGAGCCCGTTTTCCCAAACTAAAAGGACCCCGTATATTTCCGACCGGTGCGACCGTGCTTCATTCTCGGTTGGCACGTGTGAGCGGACTGCGCTTGTATTTCGGATGTGCGCTGAATGGATAGTATATACACACAATTGTGATAAGGAACCGCTTTGTGCTAAATGGTAGAGCTACAAAAATGCAGCGATGCGTCCGCTTAAAAATAGCGAGACAACTTCTCACACACGTCCTAGCGGAGTCGATCCCATAAACGCTGCGATAAAGAACGCGACCGTTCCTGTACGCAGAAACGAAACGAGATTTGTCCTCGAGCGCGCATCGCAATGTGCTCTGCGGCTCATTAGACTTCACAGGCCCAGTTGTATGTGGACAGATATAGATCTGTACGCATATATTCATATATGACTGCGGTGTAAGGGCGTCACGTCCGTGTCTGAAAAGGCGGAAGATATGATCAAACGACATGGAGCGATAAGGTCGCCAACAATAACAGAAAATCCCACTTGAATGTCGACACGAACGTAGATTCCGTAAAGAGATGCGCGAACGCGAGACACCGCAAAAATAAATTAAAAATGCACGCAAGAAACCAATTTCAACTTTTTGTACGTATATGAGGTTGGCAGGCATACCGAAGCGACGTATTTGCATCGTGGTGCGTGCAGTGCTCTTTGTATGTATATATATATATATATATATATATATATATATATATATATATATATATATATATATATATATATATATATATATATATATATATATATATATAGAGAGAGAGAGAGAGAGAGAGAGAGAGAGAGATTTGCAAGCGGAGAGCGAAGGATACGTGCGGCGCGCACACTGTAACGTATTCATCGGGATAATTCCGAAAGCCGCAGGCTGTTTTTCTTTTGAACAGACACGCACTACGCGAGGTCAGCTTCCGAGAAAGCGGTCTTTTTTTTTTTTTTGTAAAGGCCATTCCGAGGACGCTTGGTACAACAACAAACACGAGGGCCGTCCGTCGTCTGCAGAATTAAGTCGCCCGCCCGTGTGCCGTGGAATCGGGTCACACAGCGGCGGCCGTCGCTCCGGTCGCGGCATTGAACGCCGAAGGCGAACCGCTTTCTTTTTACAAGATCGCACACACGGCGCGCTTTTATGGGTGCGTGCCGGTACGTGGGCTGACGACGCGGCACGCGATATCGGAAACGGGGCGGAGACACTTTGAAGCGGGTCGTCTCGCCGTCCCCTCCCGCAGTTCGCGGAATGGCGCCAGGAGCGCGAGTGCGTAAACAGGCGAGCATGCACACGACCTCGGATGCGAGGATACGCTATGCAG
This sequence comes from Rhipicephalus microplus, assembly GCF_013339725.1. Classification (NCBI taxonomy): domain Eukaryota; kingdom Metazoa; phylum Arthropoda; class Arachnida; order Ixodida; family Ixodidae; genus Rhipicephalus; species Rhipicephalus microplus. The sequence continues at coordinate 257,834,881 of NC_051165.1, forward strand.
ATGCAACTGGATCGCACGCGCGGACAAGTCATACGCAATGGAACGCGGACACGACCGGACTCGGAAGGCTGTCCGCGATGCAGCAGCGACGATGTGGTACCATATTTTCGTTATGCGACTCACACCACAGCTTATGCCTGTAACCGGGGGTGGGGGTGGGGCTGTACATGTAACGGCTGGTCAACCTACGGGTGATAATAAACAGCGGACAAAACACGGGGTCAAAAAAACGGGCACACGGGACAAGCACCGACTTCCAACAGATTATTTGATTGGCATGAAAGCGTTATATACTGCACGCATCTGTGCAAAAGGCAAACAATTGCACTGACAATGAAGCGACAAAAGAACACGGAGAAAAAAATATCAGTGATGATGAGTGGGGCGAAGCGTCCACCAGTCCGTCCGTGCATCTGTCTGTCCATCCATCCGTCCGGTTGTCTGTCGTTTGTCCATCCGTCCGTCCATCTAGTTAACTCTCCAAGTACCACCATCTCGCATCTTTTTATCATATATCCACCATATAGAAGTACCGCCATCCAGCACACATTCCAAGGACTGAACGAGAGGTGGCTACCTACTACTACTACTACTACTACTACTACTACTACTACTACTACTACTACGTACGTCGCGGATGCACGGCCCACTACTTCACTACTTAAAGAGCTTCACCCTTTAAAAATTAAGCAGGTTATTGTGAGCATATAAACAACCAACTATAGTCACATCAGTACCAACGGTGGGTAGCACAGTGGCCGTTTCTATATACCCATGAACCCTGCTGTTCAGTGCACGGTGTTATGCCAGCGAGTCCTCGTCAAACGTCCGTGCCTCTGAAAAAGGCAATCTGGGTCAAGGCCAGCCCGCAGTCCGCCTGACGCGAACAACTCAACGGCGTAAACACGCGCGGCGCCTCTCTGGCCCACGTGCAGTGAGTCAGCAGCGCACGTGACAGCGAGCCGGCGTCTTCGTGTCTGGGGGGTCTGACGTGGCCCAGCGGCGACCCCATTGGAGGAATCTGCCCTGACGACCAGCGGCGCTTCTGATTGGACATTTTGGTTGGACCCGGTGCAAATAAAAGAAGCCCTGCGGCGCGTCGCGTTCGGCGGTCCTATTGAGAGGAGTCCCCGTGTCGGAGAGCCGACATGTGTGTGAGTCGGCGGTCTTAGGCGAAAAGCTTACCTATGTGTTAGAGAGGAGAGCTCGGCTCTTCGAGTCTCTGTCGGCCCCAGTGCCGAAATTGTAACGCCTCTGTATATATGCTGTACATAAACCTTGTTTAACTCACCGTCGTCTCGTCCGCTCGTCTTATCAGCTCTGCGCAGAAGCAGTCGCGAGCTGAGAAACATACGCTACCAAACGGCTGGTGACCTTCCCGGCGGAGTTGAAAGCAGTGGCGCCTTCGGGACCGTGTTGGCGTCGCCGTCTTTCGCAACAGTGGAGGTCAGCGGTGGGATTCGGAGGTGGCTTCGCAACAACGGACGCGGGTTGGATTCAGCGCAGGTAGAGGCCTATCAGCGCGCAATTCTATAGGGTCTTCTGGCCCTCTCTCGGTACGGGAATCTCGAGCTGTCAAACTCCAATCCTTCCGTCCAGTTTCTCATCGATAAAGGTATATAACCCGGTGCATTCGATAGTCGGGAAATCCCACAGTTTATCAATTGTCATCGTCCATTATCACACCTATACCTGCATGCAGGCCACGCGCTCTCATTATGACACCACTTGACATTACAAAAAGCAGATTATTATTATTATTATTATTATTATTATTATTATTATTATTATTATTATTATTATTATAACGAAAAATAAAACATAATACCGAAGCCTCCTAATATGTGTTGCTAATAGAGCCTAAACGCCGGCTATGGCATCACCGGCATAGAAACCGACATAACGCGCACCGAGCAATGTGATGAAATTGATGACACTATATACGTTTGAGATTTAAAAATCGAAATAAAAAAATACACGCATAACACGGAGATGCAGCACGTGCTAGTCATAGCTTTACGTTATACGCCACACTGTGTTCGCGGAGAACGAGGAAGTCAAACAGGTGAGCCGCACGCCACCTGCGATTCAAGGATCACAATCATCGTCACTGTCGAATAACCCTATAAGGCGAACGTTGCGATAGTGCGCTATAGTTAGGCATAATCTACGGGTTATGCAAAGAGGGAAACGCATAATTACACTAGTCGGGCCGGCTACCATTTTGCTTTTCTCTTTTTTTCGCGAGCCATGCAGGTATACACGCCTGCACGAGTTGAGAGGCGAGATAAGGTGCGACCGTTAGAGAAGACCTCGTCCAAGGATCGCGTGAGCGCCGCCCCGACGTCCCCGTTGCGGTCATTAAATTCGCACTCCGTTAACAAATAAACATGTATACAATCACAGTGGGTGGGAGAGCGAGATGCAGAGGGGGAAAGACGCTCGCTACAACTCGGGCGAAAAACGAAACACGGTCGAATTACACCGAACGGGGCAACCCGCCGCGGGACGCAAACGCGCGCACGTGGACATATCCGGCGACGGAATGGAGATCGCACGGACGTTATTAATTCCGAGGGGAGACCTTGCCCGCAGGGACGGACGGTAACTTGGCGTCGCGAGCTGCTGTGCAGCGTCCTGCAAGAGGGAACCCCCCGGAGCGAAGATTCTCATCACGGACTTGCCCCCCTCGCACCGCGATGTATTAAAGGCGAGCGGCTGGCTGCAACGATCGAATGCGACGCAGCACACCCGCAAGGTGCAACAGCGATAGCCCCATGCCTCTCTGCGCCCAGGAAGCGGCATGGGAAACCGGCGCCTGTCACCGCTGTGTGCACAGAGGCACGAGGTTATAGGTTCGATGTGTGCGCAAAGAGGGATATATATATATATATATATATATATATATATATATATATATATATATATATATATATATATATATATATATATATATATATATATATATTCTCATCACTCTCGTCACTCTCGGTTCACTTCGAAGGCATCGCTCGAACACCCGTACTTAGGTGGGCTATATCTGTACTATAGGGAGTACGGAAGAAGGTTTGAAAGCTAATAGGCGTGCGTGATTAAAAAAAAAGGGGGAGGGAGGGGGCAATATGTGGACAGTGAAAACGGCGATGGATGGACCACAATCACGAGTCTCGCTTCCATTTGACGAGCGTTGGTCGAGCGAGGCCGGATATTTTTTTTTTTTTCCACGAAGTATAAAATATGCATGCACACATCGCGACACCACGTCCTTCAGCCCCCTGACCGCGGCCTGAGTGGACCCGCCCCCACAACCTTGAGTTCGCGCGGTCGAGACACCGCCAGCGCGCACGGGCGAAGGGCGGCCGGCGAGAGGCGCTAAAATAAGGAGAGCGCGATCGGCGCCGCGGACGACCAAACTCGAGACGAAGGTCGCCAGCGGCCAGGCCCAGACCAATCAATCAGCGACACAACCCGATTCGGAAATGGAGCGAGAGCAGCGGCGTGCTGGATGGAGATCGACAGAGACGAGCGAGCCAGAAGCCGCGGCGGTCGATCAACAGAGGGGACCTCCATAATAAATGGAGAAGGACGTTCTGCACGCACTCTCTGCGGCGCACGCGTGCAGCGATGGAAGCATGCCTCGAGCACGTGATGGGCGCGTGGATCTGCATAGGAAAGGAGCGGGTTAAAACAGAAAAAAAAAAATGGAGGAGGGGGACGAGGAAGGGTTCGTTTCCTTTGGCATCCAACAGCCCCCTTTTGCCTACGATCTCCGGCGGGCGCGTGTCGTGTGCTTTCACCGGCTCATTGACGATACTCCGGCGCGAGGAAAAGTATTCGCGCTCCTTTCTCTCTCTCTCTTCTGCTGATGTCGTTGGGATCGCGAAATAAAGAATATCAGAATGGATGGCGGTTTCAAGGTCGTGTTTCCTCCTCCCCTTCCCGTAAGAGAAGCGAGAGAGAGGGCGAAGCGGGAAGGAAGCTCGCCAGACGGGACGACGCCGTATCGCCATCGCCGAAGTGGCACGCGAACGTCGTCAACGAGAAAGACATCCGCGTACCCCGGTTACTACTATATTCGTAGAAGTCCCGGCGAGGAAGCAACAGGCTGCTCGACTGCCCTTAGCCCAATCGGGGCCAGCGTCGTACAGTCACCGCAAATATTTCTTATACCAGGCAGGAAGAGCGAAAGAGAGAGAGAGAGCCTGGGAGAAGTGAAGGGCACTCGCGAACGGATGATGGTGTGCAACTCGACACGTCTCTCCTGGCCGATTGGTGACGAACAGTCGGTGTGACGAGCGAAGCTAGTTAGTTAGGTCGTGCGCTGCAATTGGTAAGCAAAAACTGTCCAGAATGAAAGTGGGGACACGTGGGCAACGTGTATACCCTTTGTTGCTTACATGGACGCGCGACACAGTGTTAAACGTCACGGGCAGATATGGACGGTTAACGTAACACTTGGCGTAAATGACGCACTAATGAACCATCCTGAAGCAGCGCAAATGCGCAGCGCGCAGTAGGGAGCCTTCAAAATAAATAAAAAAAAATAAAGAGAAGAAAAAGTAAAAAAGCGAACACATTATTGTTCCCTTTCTGAAGCGACAATATAACGTATTACCGGAGCACCGTCGAAGCCATGCCTCTCGAAACACGGCCACGCGACCAAATGCGACAGTACGCGTGCATCGTCCTCGGAAAATGAGCACGCACTGAACAGGTAATTGATTGTTATGTGGCGTTTAACGTCCCAAAACCACCATATGATTATGAGAGGCGCCGTATAGTGGAGGGCTCCGGAAATTTAGACCACCTGGGGTTCTTTAACGTGCACCCAAATCTGAGCACACGGGCCTACAGCATTTCCGCCTCCATCGGAAATGCAGCCGCCGCATCCGGGATTCGAACCCGCGACCTGCGGGTCGCACTGAAAAGCTACGTGCCGCTGATTCCGTGGATTCCCGAATTAACCACAGGCAGAATGCAATGTAGACGACTACGTGTCATAGCCAAATGGTCCCCCGACGCACCGCATGCCGGTAACGATTTGGCAGCAGTGCGACAGGGTAGTTAGCTAGAATGCGCCGCATCGAGACAGTGGTGGATGCAGAGCACCTACAGAGCGCGAGGCGCAACGTCAGCCTATGGGCGGCAACTGCCACGATTCTGGAGAGAGATTCGCGTTTTTCGTGACGTATAAGGAACTCCTTGAGCGCGCAACATTCATCGAATGTGGCTTTTCCGCATACTCTAGAGGCTTTGTGCGGAGAAGGGCAGTCAAGTGATTTCCTTTATTACGGATCAATTATTTTTAAATTATTAGCGTTATATCAAGCTCATCGAAGGAAAATATCCGGCGGCTTCGATAGCACACGTTAAATATAGATACTACAACGGTGTCAAATGATTAGCACTATAAATTAAAGTGAGCTTAAAGCGAATCAGCGTATACGTTTCGGTCAATGATGAGTGATTCAAGTAATTTAATTCGTAGAGCAAAGGCTCTGCCCTGTGATCTCCTTAGCGTCAGCTAGAGGGACCGGGTGACATTTTTTATACCAGGTTTTGGCTACGCTGGTCAAATAGAAAGGAAGGTAGCTCAGTTTCTCTGCTTCGGTCCATCGATTGGCTGAACCCACACGGTTGTAAAGGTCAAGCCATTCCTCGACGTCGTCACCGCGAAGACCCGCGAACACGGGCGGTTCGCGCTGAGGGCTGGTGACAGTAGATGAAGAGCGGGCAGCCGCCGGCGTAGGGGCTGTAGCGTTAGGGCTAGGCGTTAGGTCCGATGTCTGCATACCTGTGTGGGTGGCTGGGTGCAATCGGCGACCAGATCGGAGCTCCAGGTGGGAAATGAACGTAGGAGGACGTCGGGATCTTACCCCGGCACTTCCACCACTCTGAAAGACGCAGGCAGACTAGGTACGGCGAGCAGGCAGGGCGAGCAGAAGCGTTTATTCTGCGATGTCTGGCTCCGCTCAGAACCACACCAAGAGAGAGGACGATGATGATGGGTATGTGCAAGTGAGAACGATGATGATGGGTATGTGCAAGTGAGAACGATCAAATGCTTGGAATGTGCTTACAATATATATATATATATATATACGCATAAAGGAGAGAGAGAGAAAGAGAGAGGGAGGATTTGCAAGCGGGAAGCGAAGGATATGTGCGGCGCGCACACTGTAACGTATTCATCGGGATAATTGCGAAAGCCGCAGGCTGTTTTTCTTTTGAACAGACACGCGAGGTCAGCTTCCGAGAAAGCGGTCTTTTTTTTTCTTCTAAAGGCCGTTCCGAGGACGCTTCGCACAACAACAAACACGAGGGCCGTCTGTTGTCTGCAGAATTAAGTCGCCCGCCGTGGAATCGGGTCACACAGCGGCGGCCGTCGCTCCGGTCGCGGCATTGAACGCCGAAGGCGAACCGCTTTCTTTTTACAAGATCGGCGCGCCGGTACGTGGGCTGACGACGCGGCACGCGATATCGGAAACGGGGCGGAGACACTTTGAAGCGCGTCGTCTCGCCGTCCCCTCCCGCAGTTCGCGGAATGGCGCCGGGTGCGCGAGTGCGTAAGCAGGCGCGTATGCACACGACCTCGGATGCGAGGATACGCTATGCAGATGCAACTGGATCGCGCGCACAGACACGTTATACGGAATGGAAGCCGGACACGGCCGGACTCGGAAGGCTGTCCGCGATGCAGCAGCGACGATGTGGTACCATATTTTCGTTATGCGACTCACACCACAGCTTATGCCTGTAACCGGGGGTGGGGGTGGGGCTTTACATGTAGCAGCTGGTCAATCTACGGGCGATAATAAAGAGCCGACAAAACACGTGGTCGAAAAACGGGCACACGAGACAAGCACCGACTGCCAACAGATTATTTAAGTGACTTGAAAGCGTTATATACTGCGCGCATGTGTGGGAAAAGCAAACAATTGCACTGACAATGAAGCGGCAAAAGAACACGGAGAAAAAAAAAATCAATGATGATGAGTGGGGCGAAGCGTTTATCAGTCCGTCCATGCATCTGTCTGTCCATCCGTCCATCCATCTGTCCGGTTGTCTGTCGGTTGTCTGTCGTTTGTCCATCCGTCCGTCCATCTAGTGAACTCTCCAAGTACCACCATCTCGCATCTTTTTATCATATATCCATCATATAGAAGTACCGCCATCCAGCACACATTCCAAGGACTGAACGAGAGCTGGCTACCTACTACTACTACTACTACTACTACTACTACTACTACTACTACTACTACGTACTTCGCGGATGCACGGCCCAATATTTAAACAGCTTCACCCTTTAAAAATTAAGCAGGTTATTATGAGCATATAACAACCAACTATAGTCACATCAGTAACAACGGTGGGCAGCACAGTGGCCGTTTCTATATACCCATGAACCCTGCTGTTCAGTGCACGGTGTTATGCCAGCGAGTCCTCGTCAAACGTCCGTGCCTCTGAAAAAGGCAATCTGGGTCAAGGCCAGCCCGCAGTCCGCCTGACGCGAACAACTCAACGGCGTAAACACGCGCGGCGCCTCTCTGGCCCACGTGCAGTGAGTCAGCAGCGCACGTGACAGCGAGCCGGCGTCTTCGTGTCTGGGGGGTCTGACGTGGCCCAGCGGCGACCCCATTGGAGGAATCTGCCCTGACGACCAGCGGCGCTTCTGATTGGACATTTTGGTTGGACCCGGTGCAAATAAAAGAAGCCCTGCGGCGCGTCGCGTTCGGCGGTCCTATTGAGAGGAGTCCCCGTGTCGGAGAGCCGACATGTGTGTGAGTCGGCGGTCTTAGGCGAAAAGCTTACCTATGTGTTAGAGAGGAGAGCTCGGCTCTTCGAGTCTCTGTCGGCCCCAGTGCCGAAATTGTAACGCCTCTGTATATATGCTGTACATAAACCTTGTTTAACTCACCGTCGTCTCGTCCGCTCGTCTTATCAGCTCTGCGCAGAAGCAGTCGCGAGCTGAGAAACATACGCTACCAAACGGCTGGTGACCTTCCCGGCGGAGTTGAAAGCAGTGGCGCCTTCGGGACCGTGTTGGCGTCGCCGTCTTTCGCAACAGTGGAGGTCAGCGGTGGGATTCGGAGGTGGCTTCGCAACAACGGACGCGGGTTGGATTCAGCGCAGGTAGAGGCCTATCAGCGCGCAGTTCTATAGGGTCTTCTGGCCCTCTCTCGGTACGGGAATCTCGAGCTGTCAAACTCCAATCCTTCCGTCCAGTTTCTCATCGATAAAGGTATATAACCCGGTGCATTCGATAGTCCGGAAATCCCACAGTTTATCAATTGTCATCGTCCATTATCACACCTATACCTGCATGCAGGCCACGCGCTCTCATTATGACACCACTTGACATTACAAAAAGCAGATTATTATTATTATTATTATATTATTATTATTATTATTATATTATTATTATTATAACGAAAAATAAAACATAATACCGAAGCCTCCTAATATGTGTTGCTAATAGAGCTTAAACGCCGGCTATGGCATCACCGGCATGGAAACCGACATAACGCGCACCGAATAATGTGATGAAATTGATGACACTATATACGTTTGAGATTTAAAAATCAAAATAAAAAAATACACGCATAACACGGAGATGCAGCACGTGCTAGTCATAGCTTTACGTTACGCCACACTGTGTTCGCGGAGAACGAGGAAGTCGAACAGGTGAGCCGCACGCCACCTGCGATTCAAGGATCACAATCATCGTCACTGTCGAATAACCCTATAAGGCGAACGATGCGATAGTGCGCTATAGTTAGGCATAATCTACGGGTTATGCAAAGAGGGGAAACACATAATTACACTAGTCGGGCAGGCTACCATTTTGCTTTTTTTTTTTTTTTTTGTTTCGCGAGCCATGCAGGTATACGCCTGCACGAGTTCAGAGGCGAGACAAGGTGCGGCCGTTAGAGAAGACCTCGTTCAAGGATCGCGTGAGCGCCACCCCGACGTCCCCGTCGCGGTCATTAAATTCGCACTCCGTTAACAAATAAACATGTATACAATCACAGTGGGTGGGAGAGCGAGATGCAGAGGGGGAGAGACGCTCGCGACCACTCGGGCGAAAAACGAAACACGGTCGAATTAACCGAACGGGGCAACCCGCCCGCCGCGGGACGCAAACGCGCGCACGTGGACATGTCCGGCGACGCAATGGAGAACGCACGGACGTTATTAATTGCGAGGGGGGGAGACCTTGCCCGCAGGGACGGTAACTTGGCGTCGCGAGCTGTGCAGCCGCGTCCTGCAAGAGGGAACCCCCCGGAGCGAAGATTCCCATCACGGACTTGCCCTCGCACCGCCATGTATTAAAGGCGAGCGGCTGGCTGCGACGATCGAATGCGACGCAGCACAGGTGCTGCAGCGATAGCCCCATGCCTCTCTGCGCCCAGGAAGCGGCATAGGAAACCGGCGCCTGTCACCGCGGTGTGCACAGAGGCACGAGGTTTTATGTTCGATGTGTGCGCAAAGAGGGATATATATATATATATATTATATATATATATATATATATATAGTCCAGTAGATCCTCCGTGAGCGGTCACAACGTGGTTTATTTCGACGTTTCGGCCTAGAGTCTGGCCTTCATCAGGATAAAGGTATATATATATATATATTATATATATATAGATATATATATATATATATATGAATGAGATCTAACAGAATGTAATGCCAAGGAATGTACAGGGGAAGTTATTAGAACCAACGGAATGTAAATAAGAAGAAAGAAGAAAGAAAAGTGGATGAAAAAATAACCAGCCGTGAGCAGGAATCGAACCTACGACCTTCGAATACGCGTTCGAGCATGTTATTCGAAGGTTATTCGAAGGTCGTAGTTCGATTCCTGCTCACGGCTGGTTTTTTTTCATCCACTTTTCTTTATTCTTTCTTCTTATTTACATTCCGTTGGTTCTAATAACTTCCCCTGTACATTCCTTGGCATTACATTCTGTTAGATCTCATTAATATTGTGTTAAAACACGGAAAAACGAGCCCTTAGGTATGCACTTCTTTCCCTTATATATATATATATATATAATATATATATATATAATATATATATATATATATATATATATATATATATATATAATATATATATATATATTGTTACGAGCACCACCAAAATGTTACGGGAGGATACACAGAGAAACGAGGTTACAGCTAAGATATATTTCGCCAAGCCTAAGCCGAGATGGCAAGCCAGAGCGTGCCCCACAACCCAGAATCACGTCGTCTTTCTCGCTGTCTGTCTTGATTCTTCAGCGTGATGTAGTCTCGTAACAATATATAGAGCGAGAGAGAGAGAGAGAGAGAGCAGACAGCGAAGTCGTAGAGAGTTTATGCAAACATAGTTTTACATCAGCTGCTAAAGAAAGAGCCTCTTCGTTGTTCGAATGTGTCCCTATTCAATACGGTCTCGAAAAGTGAAAGTGACATTAGCGCCTTTATCTTACAGACTCCAACATCACACTTTAATGGTATATCTCTTTTCCTTAGTGAGGAATCTGCCCTGACGACCAGCGGCGCTTCTGATTGGACATTTTGGTTGGACCGGTGCAAATAAAAGAAGCCCTGCGGCGCGTCGCGTTCGGCGGTCCTATTGAGAGGAGTCCCCGTGTCGGAGAGCCGACATGTGTGTGAGTCGGCGGTCTTAGGCGAAAGCTTACCTATGTGTTAGAGAGGAGAGCTCGGCTCTTCGAGTCTCTGTCGGCCCCAGTGCCGAAATTGTAACGCCTCTGTATATATGCTGTACATAAACCTTGTTTAACTCACCGTCGTCTCGTCCGCTCGTCTTATCAGCTCTGCGCAGAAGCAGTCGCGAGCTGAGAAACATACGCTACCAAACGGCTGGTGACCTTCCCGGCGGAGTTGAAAGCAGTGGCGCCTTCGGGACCGTGTTGGCGTCGCCGTCTTTCGCAACAGTGGAGGTCAGCGGTGGGATTCGGAGGTGGCTTCGCAACAACGGACGCGGGTTGGATTCAGCGCAGGTAGAGGCCTATCAGCGCGCAGTTCTATAGGGTCTTCTGGCCCTCTCTCGGTACGGGAATCTCGAGCTGTCAAACTCCAATCCTTCCGTCCAGTTTCTCATCGATTAAAGGTATATAACCCGGTGCATTCGATAGTCCGGAAATCCCACAGTTATCAATTGTCATCGTCCATTATCACACCTATACCTGCATGCAGGCCACGCGCTCTCATTATGACACCACTTGACATTACAAAAGCAGATTATTATTATTATTATTATTATTATTATTATTATTATTATTATTATTATTATTATTATAACGAAAAATAAAACATAATACCGAAGCCTCCTAATATGTGTTGCTAATAGAGCCTAAACGCCGGCTATGGCATCCCGGCATAGAAACCGACATAACGCGCACCGAGCAATGTGATGAAATTGATGACACTATATACGTTGAGATTTAAAAATCGAAATAAAAAATACACGCATAACACGAGATGCAGCACGTGCTAGTCATAGCTTTACGTTATACGCCACACTGTGTTCGCGGAGAACGAGGAAGTCAAACAGGTGAGCCGCACGCCACCTGCGATTCAAGGATCACAATCATCGTCACTGTCGAATAACCCTATAAGGCGAACGTTGCGATAGTGCGCTATAGTTAGGCATAATCTACGGGTTATGCAAAGAGGGAAACGCATAATTACACTAGTCGGGCCGGCTACCATTTTGCTTTTCTCTTTTTTTCGCGAGCCATGCAGGTATACACGCCTGCACGAGTTGAGAGGCGAGATAAGGTGCGACCGTTAGAGAAGACCTCGTCCAAGGATCGCGTGAGCGCCGCCCCGACGTCCCCGTTGCGGTCATTAAATTCGCACTCCGTTAACAAATAAACATGTATACAATCACAGTGGGTGGGAGAGCGAGATGCAGAGGGGGAAAGACGCTCGCTACAACTCGGGCGAAAAACGAAACACGGTCGAATTACACCGAACGGGGCAACCCGCCGCGGGACGCAAACGCGCGCACGTGGACATATCCGGCGACGGAATGGAGATCGCACGGACGTTATTAATTCCGAGGGGAGACCTGCCCGCAGGGACGGACGGTAACTTGGCGTCGCGAGCTGCTGTGCAGCGTCCTGCAAGAGGGAACCCCCCGGAGCGAAGATTCTCATCACGGACTTGCCCCCTCGCACCGCGATGTATTAAAGGCGAGCGGCTGGCTGCAACGATCGAATGCGACGCAGCACACCCGCAAGGTGCAACAGCGATAGCCCCATGCCTCTCTGCGCCCAGGAAGCGGCATGGGAAACCGGCGCCTGTCACCGCTGTGTGCACAGAGGCACGAGGTTATAGGTTCGATGTGTGCGCAAAGAGGGATATATATATATATATATATATATATATATATATATATATATATATATCTATATATATATATATATATATATATATATATATATATATTCTCATCACTCTCGTCACTCTCGGTTCACTTCGAAGGCATCGCTCGAACACCCGTACTTAGGTGGGCTATATCTGTACTATAGGGAGTACGGAAGAAGGTTTGAAAGCTAATAGGCGTGCGTGATTAAAAAAAAGGGGGAGGGAGGGGGCAATATGTGGACAGTGAAAACGGCGATGGATGGACCACAATCACGAGTCTCGCTTCCATTTGACGAGCGTTGGTCGAGCGAGGCGGATATTTTTTTTTTTTTCCCCCACGAAGTATAAAATATGCATGCACACATCGCGACACCACGTCCTTCAGCCCCCTGACCGCGGCCTGAGTGGACCCGCCCCCACAACCTTGAGTTCGCGCGGTCGAGACACCGCCAGCGCGCACGGGCGAAGGGCGGCCGGCGAGAGGCGCTAAAATAAGGAGAGCGCGATCGGCGCCGCGGACGACCAAACTCGAGACGAAGGTCGCCAGCGGCCAGGCCCAGACCAATCAATCAGCCACACAACCCGATTCGGAAATGGAGCGAGAGCACCAGCGTGCTGGATGGAGATCGACGTAGACGAGCGAGCCAGAAGCCGCAGCGGTCGATCAACAAAGGGAACCTCCATAATAAATGGAGAAGGACGTTCTGCACGCTCTCTCTGCGGCGCACGCGTACAGCGATGGAAGCATGCCTCGAGCACGTGATGGCAGCGTGGATCTGCATAGGAAAGGAGCGGGTTAAAAAAAATGGAGGAGGAGGAGGACGAGGAAGGGTTCGTTTCCTTTGGCACCCAACAGCCCCCTTTTGCCTACGATCTCCGGCGGGCGCGTGTCGTGTGCTTTCACCGGCTCATTGACGATACCCCCGGCGCTAGGAAAAGTATTCGCGCTCCTTTCTCTCTCTCTCTCCTGATGATGTCGTTGGGATCGCGAAATAAAGAATATCAGAATGGATGGCGGCTTCAAGGTCGTGTTTCCTTCTCCCCTTCCCGTAAGAGAAGCGAGAGAGAGGGCGAAGCGGGAAGGAAGCTCGCCAGACGGGACGACGCCGTATCGCCATCGCCGAAGTGGCACGCGAACGTCGTCAACGAGAAAGACATCCGCGTACCCCGGTTACTACTATATTCGTAGAAGTCCCGGCGAGGAAGCAACAGGCTGCTCGACTGCCCTTAGCCCAATCGGGGCCAGCGTCGTACAGTCACCGCAAATATTTCTTATACCAGGCAGGAAGAGCGAAAGAGAGAGAGAGAGCCTGGGAGAAGTGAAGGGCACTCGCGAACGGATGATGGTGTGCAACTCGACACGTCTCTCCTGGCCGATTGGTGACGAACAGTCGGTGTGACGAGCGAAGCTAGTTAGTTAGGTCGTGCGCTGCAATTGGTAAGCAAAAACTGTCCAGAATGAAAGTGGGGACACGTGGGCAACGTGTATACCCTTTGTTGCTTACATGGACGCGCGACACAGTGTTAAACGTCACGGGCAGATATGGACGGTTAACGTAACACTTGGCGTAAATGACGCACTAATGAACCATCCTGAAGCAGCGCAAATGCGCAGCGCGCAGTAGGGAGCCTTCAAAATAAATAAAAAAAATAAAGAGAAGAAAAAGTAAAAAGCGAACACATTATTGTTCCCTTTCTGAAGCGACAATATAACGTATTACCGGAGCACCGTCGAAGCCATGCCTCTCGAAACACGGCCACGCGACCAAATGCGACAGTACGCGTGCATCGTCCTCGGAAAATGAGCACGCACTGAACAGGTAATTGATTGTTATGTGGCGTTTAACGTCCCAAAACCACCATATGATTATGAGAGGCGCCGTATAGTGGAGGGCTCCGGAAATTTCGACCACCTGGGGTTCTTTAACGTGCACCCAAATCTGAGCACACGGGCCTACAGCATTTCCGCCTCCATCGGAAATGCAGCCGCCGCATCCGGGATTCGAACCCGCGACCTGCGGGTCGCACTGAAAAGCTACGTGCCGCTGATTCCGTGGATTCCCGAATTAACCACAGGCAGAATGCAATGTAGACGACTACGTGTCATAGCCAAATGGTCCCCCGACGCACCGCATGCCGGTAACGATTTGGCAGCAGTGCGACAGGGTAGTTAGCTAGAATGCGCCGCATCGAGACAGTGGTGGATGCAGAGCACCTACAGAGCGCGAGGCGCAACGTCAGCCTATGGGCGGCAACTGCCACGATTCTGGAGAGAGATTCGCGTTTTTCGTGACGTATAAGGAACTCCTCGAGCGCGCAACGTTCGTCGAATGTGCCTTTTCCGCATACTCTAGAGGCTTTGTGCGCATAAGGGCAGTCAAGTGATTTCCTTTATTACGGATCAATTAATTTTAAATTATTAGCGTTATATCAAGCTCATCGATGGAAAATATCCGGCGGCTTCGAGAGCACACGTTAAATATAGATACTATAACAGTGTCAAATGATTAGCAGTATAAATTAAAGTGAGCTTAAAGTGAATCAACGTACGCGTTTCGGTCAATGATGAGTGATTCAAGTAATTTAATTCGTAGAGCAAAGGCTCTGCCCTGCGATCTCCTTAGCGTCAGCTAGAGGGACCGGGTGACATTTTTTTATACCATTTTGTTTGTGACACTTGACATGCGACGGCACAAGTGTGTGAAAATAGTTTGTCAGACTACGAAACCGTGCGGAAAAACGCAGAAAGTACCTAAGAGTAGACTTCTCTGGTACCTTACCGTTTGAGTACGCTGCTTTTCGCACCGCTGGTACATTTTCAACTTAAGCCTACTTTAAGTTTCGTTCTTGTTGTCGTAAAAGCTTTGCGGAAATTCTACTACCTCGCACCCATATGTAAAGCTGTGTATGCTCCACTACACAGCGAATAAAAAAAAAAAAAAGGAAGTTGGGTACACGGAAAGCAAATCTTCAAGGTCTTCACTCACATTGCGGCGGGCACATGTGGAACTTGATTCCTCCCTCAAGCGCTGCGAAAGGTCTCCAAAAGCTGCCGGCGCGCTTGTTTTTCGAGAGAAACGAGACACGGCTATTCACTGCCGAACAAAAACTGAACGGGAATTAAAGCGCCGTCAGAATTTCGTGACGTGCACGACGACAGAGTGTAAGTTCAAAAAACAGCCCGAACACGTAAATTGTGATCCCTGATATAGAAGCCTGAGCGAGCTACTAATGTCACGAATTGGTGCGACCCCGCCCTGATTGTTTCCATTGTTTTTCAGAGCCTCTTTTGAGGCTGAAACAATTACTGCGCGCGCGGTTGACGATAAATCAACTGCCTTCTATATACAGCAACGCGACATGCCAGGAACTGGCGTTTTGTAGATATTTATCGCCCTGAAATATCCATCAAGCACCCTCCACCACTTTTACGTTCAACCTGCACCTCTCTTAGGATATTAAACAGCTCATGTTCACCGCCCCTCCCCCACTTTTTTTTTTTTTTGATGTGACATTGAGGTACAAGCTGGAAGACCAGCACTTTCGGAATATTTTTGTTTCGTCGCAAACAATCGTCAACGCCACAAGTGTCGCGAAGCAAGTTGTGAATCCGCCACTTCGCAGTCGCCAGAATATAGGACAAAGAAATTCGGAAACACGCACGTCGTTTAAGGTTGAATAAACGGACTCCAGGAAAGGTCTTGTGCAAACAACGCTATTAATATTGATGCGTGTGTACTGGTGGACCAAAACGACGATAAGGGGATTTGGCGGACAGCAGGTAGTGGAGCTCTGGCTGATTGAAGATAAAGAAAGCGATCTTGCTGTTCGGC
This sequence comes from Rhipicephalus microplus, assembly GCF_013339725.1. NCBI lineage: Eukaryota > Metazoa > Arthropoda > Arachnida > Ixodida > Ixodidae > Rhipicephalus > Rhipicephalus microplus. The sequence continues at coordinate 257,851,101 of NC_051165.1, forward strand.
TGCTGAGAGTCGCTGTGTCAACGTTTATCTGCCTTTGGTTCGCGCTGTACCGCGACAATAAGTTTCCGAGTAATGCACCTATTCGGTATGCGACGTCTTTTAAAAGTGTGAAACATATGATTTCATCCTTCGGGGCGAACGTTAAATAACGGGAAAGGTCTTGTGAAAACAACGCTATTGATATGTTTCCGAGTAGTGCACCGTTTAGGCGTGCGACGTCTCTAAAGTATGATATATATGATTTCTATTCTGGGCTACGTTTTCTCGGTGAAACGTGGAAAAAAATAATGGCGTTTTTTACATTTATTTTTTCATGGCCTATGCATAGGCTTTATCGATGCCCGAGGCATGCGAAATGATGTAGCATTTGCACTTGCTACAGCAGTTCTTTGTTGTTTTCCGTTCATCCCCCCCCCCTCCTCCTTTTTTTATTTTAAATTAGCAAATGTCGACGCAGTTACACTTGCTTCGTCGAGTAACAGCTGAAAGCACGTTCGATAAACTGCCATATTAGTTTCGTTCGCGTATAAATCGGCGGTCGAGATTAATTGCGCCGCCGCTCATTTGTACTCGGATGCATTGTCAGGGCTCGTTAAGCGTGTCGATAGCTGCCTCCCCGTTTCTATTTTAATTACCCACTCTCATTACAGCGTAAGCCTCGGGCATCCTCGATCATATTGGTGAGATTAATTAGCTACGGAATATCATTACAAGTGAGAGCTGCCTTCATCACAATGCGGAATGCAACCAATGCAACCCAAGTGGCAAGTGTATACGTATGCTGAAATGTCAACAATTGATCGGATAAAGTGTCAATTCTAATCAATAAAATCTAATTTCGCGCCTCCTTCGTTGTACCTGGCAGTGCTCATGCCCCGCCTATAGACTTATCCCATGTTTGTTTCGATGGAGGCGAAAATGCTGCAGGCCCGAGTGCTCAGATTTGGGTGCACGTTAATGAACAACACCAGGTGGTCAAAATTTCCGGAGCCCTCCACTACGGCGTCTCTCATAATCATGTGGTGGTTTTAGGACGTTAAACACCACATATCAATCAATCAATTATCGCATATTTGGAAACAGAGGGCGTCGCCAACATGTCGAGGCCCTTGTATAGCGACGTTGCGGAAGCCTGCACGCCGCTACGTCGCTATACAAACGATTCAGTGAGTTGACGGCGCCTACCTTTGTTTACGAACACGGTATAAGTCTATACATTGTCACTTCAGTATATCGGCAGGCCATGGATGGCAGATGATAAGATGGCGTTCCAAATAAACAAAGCTGCGTTGTCCCGCTGCCCGTTCCCCTATAGCGAAGTCGCGGAGCCTTGAAGTTTACAAGTTTGACTAAATGGGATTTGCACGAGAACTAGTGAACGATTTTTTTTTATTTAATCTATGTTTGGTACAGGGGCACGAACGAATACGCATTCAGTCTCGACCGCTTATGTCCGAGGATTACCATTTGCCGCAATAGTGTACACAAATTCTCTGCGCCGCTTTCACTGTCGACACTTATCATACACATACTTTTCGATTACGACGGACGTGCCCTATATACTCGTGTGTTAAGGGTTGGAGGGCGCGTAATTCAGTTATTTCTTGATATATTTATGAAACCACAGTGCATGAGCGAGCGAGTACCGGTCGAATTTACTCTCTTATGCACGCATCACGTCTTGAAAAGGTGACACGAAAAGCGACGGGATCACTCCAGCAATATATATATATATATATATATATATATATATATATATATATATATATATGACAAAAGCAAACCGTGTTGCTTTCTTTGCAAGCTGCCGGAGGCGAATTCACAGTGCCCGCGGTGAGAAAATAAACTTTCCCAGCAGGGAGGCGCGGTGTATAGCGCCGTGTAATCACCGCAAAGGAAAGGCTAAAAATACGTCGCCGTTTCACGTGCCCGGGGCCACATGCCGACCCCGAAATAAACGACGCGATGTGCGCACGGGTGCACGCTTTTCATGTCGGCATTCTCGATGCACGCACGCGTGGATGGAGACTAAAGAAAAAGAAAAGTAAGAACAACATCCGACTATTATCGCATCCAATGAGAGGATGTGCCCCGCGCGTTGGGCCACGGTGCCCGCGAATATTTCCCCCAGCATCGACAGTAACGACAGCACGCAAACACAACAACACGGATATTTCGAGGCACTGCCACGACATCCTGCGTTGGTAATGCGCAGTAACTCTCCGTATCCCCAAACACAAATTAAGGGTTCAATGGCTATTACGTTCTAAATGATCGATTTCGTGAATTTTCCCGGGTATGAGGCGTGGTACGCTTATGGAAGCCATATTTCGGGGAAGGACAGAAAAAAAAAAAAACTTGCTGTTTGGCTGTAGCTAGTAATTAACGTTGGAAAAGTAATTACGATGGCGCGATTCGACACACACACACTCTAACACACACTGCAATCATTCGTGAGCCACTGAGTCTTTCGAATAACATCCTCAGTGGATGTATGCTGGTCTCGCAGCTCGCATTTGACGGGTCAAAGCGTCCGCTATCCAGCCAGTTAACGGTCGAACACTCGTGAACATTTAAACAAAAGTAACTTTAATTACAGGAATTGGGGTCACATTTCAACAAATATTCACAAGCACTCAGTAAGTCCCCCATAAAAAAGCGGTGCTGTTGCTCGGGCTGGTAGGGTGAGTCTGACCGCCGCCTGGCATTTCTTCTTCCTTCGACGACCGGTGCTTTCACTCTCTCCGTGAGCCGACAGAAAAGATGAGAAATGACGCTCTGAAGGTCGTTTGCGGCGCCCGTTTAAAGTGGCCATAACAAAGGAAAAAGGGGTTTCAAGACGTGGAAGTAGCCCCTATTAAGGGATTAAGCGTCTCCCCCACTTCCGTTGGCGGCACTTGAAAGGCAAACACGGCTCCTGGCCGCTCTCTTCGAGAGGGGACGGCACAGGATGTGTGTCGAATTTCGCTTTAATTAAACGCTAATGTGATTACTAAAAGAGACATAAAAGCAATTATCAGCTGCATATGGAGTGTTCGAGTGCCGATAGCGACGGCCGCAGTCTGCCGTTGAGCGAGTGCCGGCTATTTGACGCCGCTGCTGTTTTAACGGGCCTTTCAAAGCATTTCGTGTCTCGTCCTCATTTCCCTCATTTGTTCGATTGGAGACTAAATAGGAGGACGATTTTTTTTTGTCTCATATATCTAAATTGCACCTTCTCAGCAGCAAGAATACCACTCTCGTTGCCAGAAGGCTCGGTAAGAAAGATAGCTAGCGGGAAATATACTACAACTGGCGAGGCGGCCTTGAAGTGCCCGAAGCATTTAGACGTGTTCTCATAGATGCACACGGCACCTGCTATAAGGGCTATGACGCGACAAAACGCACTGAAATCCACGTCGCCACTGACAAATTTAGATTCCAAATGATTGCGTCAAATTAAAAATCAAGCTTACACCTCATTTATGGTTACTGTAGTAATGATAAAATGATAGCAAAATTAAGCAAGGAAGAGTTTAAATAAGTAAGTTATCAGACCAAATGACTTGGTGTTTTGCTTTCGTGTCACAGTCACTTGTTTCCTCGTTATTCGGTTCAACTTCAGAGACGGCCGTGCCGTTGCGTGCAGCATCGCACAGGAGTCAACTTCAACGATGCTTTTACGTATACGGAACGGTAAACAACCCTCCACCTGCCTCAACGGAACGGAAAGGCGTAAACGCTGCAGATTGCGACACGGCCGGGGCCCCTCACGAGACTCGTGGACGTGGCAGGAATTGTTTACCTTCAGAAGCACGTGCGAAAATGAGCGCCATGGCACACGCTTCGCCAAAGATAGTGAGTGCTTCGCTAGCGTTTAACGAACGCGGGCCGCAGTAAAGGCAAAATATACCCCCGTATTCTAGAACCTCCCTTCACTCAACGCTTCGCCTTCACCTGAGAAAGCCGATGGGAGCACCATCTCTAGGTACGGCAAGTCACTGCAGATCTGCTGCGATTCTTGATCAGCGAAGTGTCATTTTCAGCCGAGTGGTGGCGCAGTGCTCAACTCTGTCAAGTGAAGGGTGAAAGTCGAGTCGAGGGGCGTTTGTGAATACGGGGGATACGCTCAGTCGGGAGGTTCAGCCACGAGTCACTATATACAGCAGATACGCGTGTACTGTGAAAGGCCGACGATGGTTTCAGGGTAGGTCCGATAGACTGCGCGTGCGCCGCATAATAGGTTGGTGACTATTCATGCATGAGCGCTTGTAGACCGACGAACCCATAAGTCTCTTAATGATGATGCATCTCGTTAGCGTAGAGCAGTTCTCGTATAAATTCAGGCTACAAAACATATGGACAACGCGGACGATCTTTACAACTCCATATATCAAGGCCTTTTTTTTCTTTTAGCGAAAGCATAAAAACAAAAAAGTCGATCGCTATGCCGGTAAAGATGGGCACGAAACAAGGCAAACGCTTTTTAGGCATGCACGTTCAAAAATACGACGCTTTACTTAAGGCCACGAATTAAGGTGAATAAGAACAGACATTAAGATAGATACTGTAGCAACTATCTTTTCTCATGACCTCATTTAAATAAATATCGGCTATCAGAGATGCTTTTGGCAATCCCACACTCTTCTTCATCTGCGATGTGACATCCTAGATTTCCACTTTCGGAGCAGTAAGCTACTGACGTTCCAATCAGCCTTAATTCAATGCTCGTTAACTGTCGAAACAAACAACTATAGCTGTACGATTATTCATGTTGTCGATAGGCTGTTCATACCTTAGGTAGAGATTTTGTGGGTAAACAAACAAGCTGCCCACAGGCAGCCGTCTAGAGCATGTAAGTTTACCTTCACAAAGCGATCATTCCACATGGCGAAACAAGAAATAGCTCATGCTCTTCGTTAAACCTACGTACATCTCCCCCATCTTCCTCCCGAGCGCAGGGTAGCAAACCGGCTGCCTATAGGCTATGTTAACCTCCCTACCGTTTTTTTCCTCCTGTTTTCCTTCCTTTAAACACGAGAGATACCAGGAGCTCGTTAATTGGCGTCCGCTGGAACTCTCAGGCTAGTTGCGAATTACCTTGTACCAATTACCAAAGCAAGCGCTCAGGCGCAGCTCAAGATGAGGTCGACAGTGCAACAAGCATTGCGATAAAGATGATGTCTTCACATGCTCTTCGCATACGCCACAGCCAAGTTTTGCGTACTGACCCTTCCTAGATTCACACAGTCTCGTTCAGAATTAGGCCCGCAGGAATCGCAAGTGCCACATCACCCACCAATCGCCGTTCATTAAACGAAATACTGACGTCAAAGGGTGCAGTCTGCGCAAACAGGTATACGTTGAGGAAAACACGTGACCCGTCAATCGCATACGGTTGAGATGTTGCGAGCGATCCTGAGCACCAGATATGTGAGAACAGGTATTTGAGTTAATTATGCGAGACGCAGACGTAATGCAAATGAGGACGGCAGAGTTCGGCCTCGCTAACGGCAGGCAAGCGCGTATAAGTTCACCATAGCGCATTACAATATTGATACCCCATCGGGGTTTCACGTGTGCAAATCACGATCTGGTTTTGAGGCACGCCGTAGTGGAGGCCGGGCTCCAGAAATTTCAATCATCTGATGCTTTTTTTCTTTTTTTTAAGCGCACCGACATCGCATAATACACGGACCATTTCGCCTCCATAAAAATGTGACCGCCGCGGCTGGTATTGTACCCGCGACATTGAAATTGGAATTTATTTTATTTCAGATCCAAGGACACTCACTGAAGCCTGGTGGGTACAGGCAAAAAAGGCGTAGATCAGGCTTGACAGAAGGATTCGTACCCCCGGGCTCGGCAAACATGGTACACAAAGTACAGAAAAGCAAAATGGGCACAAGGTCTTCATTTATGGCCTTCATTTGAACACCATAAATAAGCTAATCAATGCGAAAAAAAATCGGGTAATGAAATAGGTCTGTAAACTGCAGCGAATCGCCATAGCAGCCGAGCCCATAACCACGGTCAGCAGTCTTTTTCTTTCTCTATGACCGAGTACCCTAACTACGGTACCACCGAGGCAGACACAGCGAACTATGAGACGATGCCTCGTCCTAATGCGGATTAGTTTCGTTTTAGGGGCGAGGCTCCTTGTAGCGGCACCCGTTCGTCCCCCGTAGCCGTTGTAGTATGTAACAAGTATAACATTTTGACCTCCAAGGTGGTGCCGGTGAAAGATTTTTTCTGTACGTTGTTGAACAATAAAAAATAGTGCTCAATGTACACGCCAATGGCTGCTAATGGGGAAGGAGAGACAGGAGCATTCGGCTTTTAGTTAACGTGCACGCTGCGATCCCCATTAGCAGCCATTGGCATGTACATTGAGCACGATCTGACAAGAAAGGGTTGCTACGTTATACTCGCTGGGTGTAACCTCCTTAGTTTTAGAAAGGTTTAGCGGGCGTTGAGCCGCAGTGCCATGAATACAATGAACTACTAGCATATACCATGAATAAACTCGAGATGGTTAAAGGTGGGAAGTAGACCTGAAGCGCAAGCCGTAAGAAAGTGTGCGTGCGCCACCTCTCGCTTAGTCTTTGGAATGTCCGCTGGATGGCGGTACTTTTATATATGGGGAATTTATGATGAAAAGAAGCGAGATGGTGGTACTTGGAGTGTTGAATAGATGGACGAAAGGACACACAGATAGATGCATAAATGGACGCATGAACGGACGCAGCGGCGGATGCATGGACGAACGCAGGGACGGACGCACGAACAGACGCACGCACGGACGGGTGGATGGACGCATGGCCGGTTACACAGACGTACGCGTGGACGGACGGAAGCCAGAACGAATGGACGAACGATTGCTTCGCCCCACTCTCCATCATTCACTCCGTGGATGTGCTGCCAAATTTTTTTTTATTTTACTGTGCACGAATCTATCATAAAAGCACGCATAAGCGTTCTTTAATTTCGCTTTCATGCAAACTCTGCGCGCGGTGACGCGGAAAGGTTATGATAAGAGCCGCCGAGCTATGGCCGCCGAGCTATGGCCACGCCTGGACCGATACCTCTGGCAACGCACTTAGGCGCAAGGCATATGAACCGCTGATACGGGCTCGGTGCCACGGAATAACAGACGTCACAGCGGAGACGCATCGGGCGAAAGCGGCACCAAGGCTTCATGTGGAAACAATAGACAGGACTGCCAATGACGTAATCCGGCGAGAAGAGTGCAAAGAGAGTGCGTGTGTATAGACTTCGCGGAACGGTGAACCGACACCTCGCCGGCGGTTCAACGCGGCGGATCAGCTTGCACGTGCACACATATATCGTAGCGACAGGCTGTCGTGAACGGCGTGCTTGCGGTTCCAGGCAACCTAGCACGCGCGATACGTGAGCGTGTCGTCGAGTTTCCCCGCGTGCACTTGGCAAGTATACAGCCGCACGACAGCGACCTCCTCCATTGTTCGGCGACCGCCCTCCGACATTGCACGTGTTACTATGCTGCATCAAGCTGTATGCGACTTGCCGCGCGTCGACTACTTCTATGGGACGTTTTAATCCCCCCCCCCCCCCCTTCTTCAGCTATGCAAGCCATTTCGTCGTTTGTGACAGTCCATGCATTGAGGTTAATAATAATAATAATAATAATATGTTGGGTTTTACATCCCAAAACCCATTCGCGTCCATGGAAATGCGAACGCTGCAGCTAGGTTCGAACCCGCGAACTTCGGGTTAGCAGCCGAGCACCCTAGCATGCACTGATCCAACGAGGCGGACCCGGTTCCGTTGCACCGATAATTGAGCAGTACCGGTTTACCGAGGGGTAAGTGTGGAGAAACAGCACCGTCGCGTTCGCGAAGCTGTTTCGAGTTTAGTCTGTGTCGTCGTCGTCGCAGTAGTAGTGGTGGTGGTGGTGGTGGTGGGCGTGGTCGCGCATGTCACATGACCAGAAGAGGAGCGAACAAATATGTAAAATGATTATGGTGACATTGACGCCCGAGCAGGTTACGATGACGATGCTCGATCACATAACTCGCTCTTTTACAGCTTCACTGCCCGACGATTCTCAGGGCGTGGAACTGGCGGAAATCTTTTGTTGTTGTTGTTGTTGTTGTTGTTGTTTGACGTTTACGTTTGCGTGCAGTAAATCATTAAAAATAAAACGCACGCAGAGAAAAGGGTGGCGGGAGCGCTGAAACAAAGGGAGGCACGATCTTACGAGCAAACAGAGGCTGATCGTTGAGGTATCGGATAAGATTAGCGCTTGTGCGCGCGAGTAGCTAACAATGCAAATAAGGTTTTGCGTGACGCGAATATAAACGCCAGGCGAGCTCTTTGGCCACGCGATTCGGGTCAATGTGCGTCACACGTCCTTCGTGATCGTGTATACGTAAAAACATTCTCCTGGCACGACTGATCGAGCAGCTCGATTTGCCGCGCCGCGAACGCTGCGACGCGAAAGACGCTTCCGACGTAATACTCTGTTACTCTTAGCGGAGATGCGAGTCGTTACAGTGAACAAACGCAGTCACTGGCTGCCAGTACAGAATACTGAGCACTAGAATACTGCAACAGATATTGACTGTCACGCATGCAAGTTGAACAAGTCAGAAGTACAGGTGAAAATGAAGCCTGGAGGAGACGGAACAAAAAATGTAGCTTGAGGCATTGTTCCGACAAGGAGCCGATAGCACGCTCACAACCAAACATATGCGCAGTGGTTGAATATGGTAGCAGTGTCATTACTATATACTACTACTACTGCTGCTGCAAGTATCATTATTGCTATTAACAGCAGCAGTATATGCGTCAAATGCACATAAAAATACATATACATTTTGTATGCGTACATATATACGAATAGTAGGTAGTAGTAGTAGTAGTAGTAGTAGTAGTAGTAGTAGTAGTAGTAGTAGTAGTAGTAGTAGTAGTAGTAGTAGTAGGAGTTGTTCTTGTTGTAGTTGTTGTTGTTGTCCAGTGACATAAACCAGACAGAACGCTGCATAGACATTCATGCTTTCAGCTGACTCATTAGTTACATTCATGCGAATACAGCTTTAAAAATACTCTCGAAATAACGAAACAACAACTAAAGATTAACGGATGGGTTAGTGTCTGGCTGAAAGTGCGCTTGTGTATACCGTATTCAATCACCAACTCTACTGCTCGAGTAGGACATGTTAATGTAATATAATTTTGTAGAGATGATGAAGATCGCTCGGTGTCAAGTTTGCCAGTATCAATCGACCAACAATGATTTATTCGACGCTCCTTCGTCCTCAAGCCACCCACGCCTGTCACCTGATCCTTACTGCTCTCATTACGTGTCTCCATGTTATGCCAGTCAATGCATAGCTATCAGAACAGTGTAATTGATTGGTAGATTGAACGATCGATTGTAAATCACAGATTCTGGCAACAAGGACACTATGTCACCACGTTCCGCACAATTAACGTACAAAAATTAAGCTAATAAAGTTGTGTTCGGGTAACCCTGAAGCATGTTTGATAGTAAACCGAGTTTGCATCTACAAGCTGAAAGAATACAGCGATCACTGTCCAGTTCACTTGTAATGCAGCATGACGTTACCCTTTACTTCGTATTTCTTGCCAACTGATGTTCTTTGAGTTAGTCCTGCAAGAACATTTGTTCACCTCCTCCCTTCTAGCACAAGATATCCTGTTTTGATACTATGCAACTGCGTTATATTATACTCTACGTAATACTATACTCTACTAAACTGTGTTATACTAGCGTGAGACAATATATATATACTCTGCGCTGTTAAGATTCCACCACAACTCGTACAATAATACACCCGGAAGGTGGCCACCAGAGGCTCGTAAATGGAATGAAATTAAACAAGTTCCAGTTGCTTCGTGAAAGTTCCTTTAAAAAAAACGAAAAAAATAAAAAAAAACGCGTTTTATGAAAGTACGAAACACTCGGCCGCCAGCTGATAGAGCAAACGTGTGTGACATGGCGTCATTGCTTTCTGGGGCGGCGTGCCCTGTAACTTGGCAATCGACGCTGAAGCCGTTGGCTCGCGTCACCACTGCTCGTGGTGACGCTAGTACGCTGATCGACTACGTAGAAAAAGTGTGCAGTGGCACAACAGCATTAGGGCGCTGGTTATATTACACTTTGAGGCGACGCACGCAGAGTTGTAAAAGCTCTAGTTTAGTCCCAAGCTCCGTCCAAAATGATGCCGCAGCTTTTCGCGAACGGCATCGACGCCATCGCAAGTGCGATACGATCCGCACGCGACGACACGGTGTTAGGCGTGACGCAACACCACACTGGCCGTCGTCGCTTTGTACTACGTGGCGGGCGACGCGCGCCGTACACTGGCCTTCCGCGTATACATACGATCCGTCGCACTATAGTTCGTGCATATATAGAGGGTCGATGTTCCGCAGCCTGCCAACGATAATGCTCGCGGTATAGATACACGCTCCTGCTTAGTCGAGGCACCCGTGCGTCTTCCACAGTGGTGCACGCAACTGCTAACAGAGCTAGAGAGTAGTAGTACGCATATACGTGGCGAGGACGACTCGAATGGCGGCGCATTGCGCCACGCGCGCGGAGCCACCCTAGGTGACGACGGGAACGACAGTTCGCCCACATAGAAAGAAAGAAGAAAGAAAGAAAGAGGAAAGAGGGCAGAGACAGAGCGCTAGAGAGAAAGAAAGAAATACACGTCACGCGTCAAGGTCAGCAGCGCGAGCAAAAATAGCCCGGCCAGAGGAAGCATTACGCGTGCTGCAGCCGAAAGGCGTCAGCGCGTACACGAGGCGTACAGGAACGTAGCAGCACGGCCGAGGCTTCCTCCAACGAAACGGCACCGCGTTGCCGCCCTGGAAAGCCGCGTGCAGACACCGACGGAATCGCGGCGGCGTCATCCAAGCGCGCAACAAATAGAGTGAAGAAATGAAATCAACAACATCCGAGGTTTAACCAAGGAGGTTGAAAAAACAACAACAAATTGCTGGAGTGGAAGCTCCCGCAATGCTTTGCCAGCGGTAGTGAGGCCAGGTTTTGCCCTCCCAAGATCTCAGAAACATGCTATTTTCTGGTGGTGCACATTCAGGCATCAAGTGGCTCTCTCTTATTGGTTAGTCGAAAGGCTACGTTAATTAGAAATTAAAAGATAGTGGTTTCCAAAGAAATAATTCGCAGGGACTAGCATTAGTGACCTAATCTCCAATAAAATTCGCCTTGAATTCGTGGCTTAGAAAAGAATACAAACACACAAGGACGCGCTTTCAGCACTATCTGACCAGGACAGGCTGCCACGTTAAACTCGTTGGGCGTGCGAGGAAAACGCTCCTTCTATATCGCCCAACGTCAACAGTTCATAATGCCCCTAGTAAGATGGCTGCCGCAGCCGCCATCTCACTTGTGGGTAAGAATTTCACTCCAGCAATTTCTTTCAAACCTCCTTGGGTTTAACGTCCCAAAACCACTATACGATTATAAGCGACGTCGTAATGGAGGGCCCCGCAAATTTTGAACATCCAGTGTTCTTCAACGTGCACCGACGTCGCGTAGTACACGGGCCTCTTACACGGGACTCTACCATTTCGCCAAAATGCGACCGCGGCCGCGGCCGGGATCGAACGCACGACCTTCGGGGTCACGCTCGCATTGCCTTTCATTACCCCGCCGCGCATCAAATACTTTATTTTTTAAGATGATAGTGTATCTTGGGGACCTTCGAGGCAAAAATTTTCGTCTGTCTGTCTTTCTGTCTGTCTGTCTGTCTGTCTGTCTGTCTGTCTGTCTGTCTGTCTGTCTGTCTGTCTGTTTGTTTGTCTGTCTGTCTGTATGTATGTATGTATGTCTGTCTATCTATCTATCTACCCATCTATTTATCTATCTGTCTATATGTCTGTCTGTCTGCCTGTCTGTACATTTCTCTGTTTGTCCACTCTTAACGGCATCGGGTACTTGAAAAAACCCATACACAGCGCCCACCAATGTTGCTCAAGGTTGAGCGTTCATGCTTGTGCAATTGTCAATTAAAAAGCAACTATTGCGCATGCCTGGGGCACCATGACAACACGTATATATTCTGCATGTGCATTTTTTACTAGAAAAAGCATGCATAAGTAATTTTAAGGACCGTAGCGCTTATCACGCTGCGCTGACCATGCGACGCTTGCATGAAACGGGGAGTGGTTCCAAAACTTTGCTAAGACGAGACGGTAGTGGCACCTACCGTCGCCTTGCGTTCTACACCTTATCACCTCTGAGATGATGATGATGAAAAACATTTATTATAAAAGAGAGAAGAGAGAGGTACGGGGCCAAAGCATGACCCTGCTACATGGTCGGCGTCCTTAGTCCGGGACACCGCATGACGAGGCCCCTACTCGCGCCCGTCTCACCAGAGCCCGTTGAGACTCTAGTGACGAGCAGTTGAGGAGGGCAGTCTCCCATGCCTCTCGGGAAGGGGAAGGGGGTAGGTGGGGATTTTTCGGACATGCCCATACCATGTGGAAGATATCACACGTCTCCCCACAGTGTGGGCACCGCCCATCTGTGTTCGCATCGAAATGTTTTAGGATTGCAGGACAGAGTAGAGTACCTGTCTGCAGGCGCCTTAGAGTTCGCTCTTCCGCCTTACTCAGCCCCTTTGCAGGAGCCGGGTAAAGGCGGTGAGTGTCGCGATAATAGGTCAGAATTTCTTTGAACCGCAGCAGCGGTGTATTGGCCTCCGAGTCATAAGAGCCAAGGTGAGGAGCCCGGTGGGTAAGCGCTCGGGCGGCCGCGTCAGCGGCCTCATTACCTCGTAAGCCCTGATGGCCAGGAGCCCATACGATGCGTTTCGGGGCTGGATCAGCGAGAGCCCGTTTTAGAATTTGGCTGGCTAGGGGGGATATTTCTCCTACCAAGTAATGAATACATGCTTTCCGGGAGTCCGTGATGATAACTTTCGAGTTGGGGTCCGCAGCAGCAAGCGCTATCGCGACTTCCTCAGCGCGCTCTGGATTTTGTGCTCGGAACGAGAGCCCATTGACATGCTTTTCCCGGTGAACTACAGAGGCTGAGTAAAATCCCGTGGGCGAAGGCCCTGCTATATCTAAGTAGAATACACCAGGTCGGGAGCCGTGTTGCCTCTCAAGCGTGCGAGCCCGCGCCTGTCTTCTGCTTTCGTGCGTGTGCTTATCCATGTTACTGGGAAGTGGAGCGACCGAGAGCATATGCCGCCACAGTTCCGGAATACGTTCCGCCTCCTCTGCAGTGCAAGTGTGCTGTATATGTAAGCGGTTTAGCAGGCGGCGCCCGGGAGCCGTCTGCACGAGCCGCGTATATTGATTCATAAGGTGGGCCTCCCGCAACTCCTGGTAGGAGTTGAGCACACCTAACGCCCTCAGTTTGGCGTTGGAAGTGGCCACCGGGAGATCCAGAGCTCGTTTAGTAGCCTTACGAATGATGGCATCTATTCTTTCGTCTTCTTGCTTGTTAGTGCGAAGGTATGGGACGGCGTAGAGGATCCGGCTAGTCACGAAGGCATGCGCGAGCCGAAGCGCGTCCCTGCCCCGCAGACCACCCCGCTTGTTGGAAACGCGGTGGATCATGCGCCCTACCTGTTCGCCTATTCTCTTAAGTTTCGCTATAGTGGAGTCCGGTCTAAGTCTGTGGTGAATGAACAGGCCCAGAACCCGGAGCTCCTCCACCTCTCTGATGGGAACCCCAGACAGGGAGATGTGTATGGCTGATTTATCTCTTGGCTTCGCTCTAACGTGCAGAAGCTCTGATTTGTTTGGAGCACATTGGAGTCCACAATCGTTGGCATACGCCTCGACTATGGATGCGGCCTGCTGAAGGCGTTCCTGCATTTCACCAAGGCTCCCTTCAGTGGTCCAGATTGTAATATCGTCGGCATATACTGCGTGTTGTGTGCCTTCCACCCTGGCCAATTCGCTTGGAAGGCGCATCATAGCAATGTTGAAAAGGAGTGGTGATAACACTGCTCCCTGTGGGGTACCCCGTGTTCCCACTCTGAGATGGGCACGCACACCAGTCTCAGAGCCACGCGCTTTGTTTTCTAAGAAAACTGCCAGATGGCGCTATGTCTCACGTGTTACGTGACTTGATGCGCTCGTTCGCCTTCACTGCACACTCGAGGCTCTTGAACGCAGCGCCTCCAGAATACCACTCACCGATTTTCTTTTTTTCGTCATCGATGCTATAGCTACGTCACGGGATGGCATACCCGCCGTGTCATCCATGTCGACGGGCTAATAAGAAAGAAAATACCCACAAGATAGGCGACCCTCCCTGCTTGGCGAAAAGAGCAACTCCAATAAAGGTGTGCGTCCGAGCACCATCTATATCGATCCATCGCGCTTTGACATGCTTCGCGCTTTATATAGCTGGCTCAAACTCTAGCTCGCGGTCGTTCGGCTTGACGAATGATGCGAAAAATAGATTGAGAACAATTATAAAATATTTCAACCAGACTTAAGTATGGAAACATTTACCCGTGATTAATCCCTTTATTCAGTTTCAATACTCGATAGCTTCGTCATCGATCGATTACCTCTCAAATCGGTTTCGCTAACCATAGTTAAGATTACCTTATTTAGTAAGGAACTACGTGTGATTATAGACAAGACAAATGCTGCGGTAGGCGAGGGTAACGCTAACCATAGTTAAGATTACTTTTTTTAGTAAGGAACTACGTGTAATTATAGACAAGACAAATGCTGCGGTGGGCGAGGAATCGGTCTGAAAAACTCGATATTGGTTTGGTGCTGACGCACAAGCCGCGCAGATGCCCAGATACAACATTGTGAGCGACATATTCGCACCCAACAAAACCATCGTTTCCGTCAGGGTGCCAAATGGGAGACAGTTTAACTTACGTCGTGCCATGCGGGTAATCAAACGAAACGCGAGTGCCCGTTTTAGCTCGTGTACGCTATGAGAGACGAACGTGCAGCGAAAGGCCCGCAGAAGCATGGTGCACATGCGCAGCACGCACAGATAAAAAGTTGGCGGGCATAACGCCATGACAATGACAACCATTGCTTCTCGGCAATTCATCGCATGCGTCCGGTTTTCCGGAACTTTCACGCAACGAGTATATCCGCAACCTCGAAAGCGAAATGACAGATACCGTCCTCTTAAGCGCCGAAAACTCCCGGACGACTGCATGCGAGGCAGCGTAATCATCGCCAAGAGCAGTCGCACAGATCTACTAGCTATAGTGGTTTGTCCTGTCCGGCTATATCGCGCTCACGTCAAACGGCAATTTAGTCGGACGAAGTGCCTCGGCGAAACACATGTGCCCCTTAATAAGATTTAGGCACGCATCTGTAGAGTCTGGTAAATGATATAGACCACAACCAAAAGTTTTGAAGAAACCAGACGCTTCGGAACTGACTTAGGTTCCTTCCTCAGGGGTGACTGCGGAGGCTAAGTAGCAGCGGCATCTTCAAAGCACTGGCGGGGTAGCTGACGACCCCCCCCCCCCCCTCTCTCGTTTTGCCGAGGAGCGCAGTCCGTGTGTATACACTGGGGGAAGAGTTCCGAGAGAGCAGTTGATGTTATAGGCTGTCCTCTGCATGTACCTGTATCTGTATGAGCCTGTAGCTGCATGTGCCTGTAAGCTGTACTGTGCCTGTATCTGTAGAGTCGGTTGCTATGCGAGACAATCAGGCAAAGTTGCGAAAGTAAGGGTCCATAGTTTGTAGCGAAATCAAGTGAGATTAGTTGCGGCAACCAACAGTGTGTACACGTGGGGAGAAGTTTTCGCGGAAGCTTAATAACTGTGACGCGCCTTTTATATACGTTAGGAATTCTACCAGGAGAAGTTGCACAGATACGCGTATACGTGCGCAGTTGCTCCGGTGATGACGCGGCTGTATATGTTCAAAAAGCGCGCGCTACAACGGATATATTTGTGGCTAGATGAATTTACACAGACCGACGGCCAACGGGATGAAGCAATCACCGAAGAAAATCTTTCCAAAAGCTGGCCTCAAGAATTTTGCATTAAGGAAGTGAACTTTGTTATTGGCTAGCGATTTTCGTTGACAATATGTACAGCATCTGGATTGGCTCGAATCCCGCCTTACGAACAATTGTGACGTAAGAACGTTTTGTGGATACAGGACTGAAGGCGTCAACGCAAACTCTAGACAGTTTGCCCTAGGACGCTTTTCTCTACCATTTCCCACGCAACGAAGAACGCACAACTACAACGGGCGATTAAGCTCGGGACCTCGCAAGATATATACGCCCCCAATCACAAAACGAAAAAAAAAAAAAGAATCCATTTCAAACGACGACAAGCCGCGTTCGGTCTTTGAGAGATACGAGGTGTATCGGATACGGCTCAGAAGTGTTCGCGCTTATGACTGAGATCGAAAACACGCGTCCGATGTGTGCAGATGTTGCACACTTGGAAACTTCCACGGCTCGCGGCCACCGTTGCGTCGTGCGATAGAAGTCGCAGATGACACGACGAACCTCTGTCGGCATCCATCGTTTCACTCCACCATCGCTTAGACCTTTCTCACAATATATAGTAGGGAGAAGTAGCGTCAGCGCAAGGTTCTCATAGGCTTGCGGCAACGTGGAGGTCACGGAGGCCGCCCAATCACTCTCTGCTATACTAGTTCATAATTAATTTACGCTATTTATTTCTTGTTTGTTAGTCTGAAGTGATGGACAGAAATTCGGAGAGACAACGCGTGTGCAGAACTGGCCGCTGTAACAACAGCAACAACAACAAAAATGTCTGCTGGACTAGAACGATACAGCAGTCGAAATAGTTGAACCGGACGAAATTCAGGTCATGGCAATGTAACGAACAAAAGAAAAAAAAACGTACAAAACCAACATCCAAATGAATGTCTCGAATCTGAAAGACATATTGGCGTATTGACGGTTTGACATCGCAGTTGAGGCTGTTTGCAGATGACTGTGTGGTTTATAGGATCACTAATGGTACGGAAGACCTCAACCTAATTCAGCAAGACCTCGATCGAATCAGCACATGGTGCACTAGGTGGCGCATGCAGCTAAACCTCACGAAAACTGTCAATATGACATTCACTCGAAAGAAGAACCCTCTAAATTACTGCTACACCCTGAATAACATTGTAATTGGTAAAGTAACCGAATTTAAATACTTAGGTGTTTGGTATACCCCAGAATTATCATGGCAGAAGCAGGTTAACTACGTAACCGGAAAGGCGGGAAAAATGCTGGGCTTCATTCGCAGGAACTCTGGTGCATTCAGTCAGTCCACACGTGAGCTACTCTACAAGACGTACGTGAGGTCCGTCCTCGAGTACGCTTGTGTAGTGTGGGACCCTACGACGGCGCGCGACGTTATTAAACTTGAAAGAGTTCAGAATCTCGGTGCGAGGTACGTGTCCCGTCAATACACAATTAATTTCAGTGCAACAAGAACTAAGGAAGAACTCAAATGGGACACCCTGGTAGAACGACGCAGAAAGCTGCGCCTGAAGCTTTTTCATTCCATTTACTATGGTACGATTAACATACAGAGAGACATATATATAATACCGCCTAACTATAGGTCCCAACGCGTGGACCATGAGCGGAAAGTAAGAGAGGTTCTATGCCGCACGGAACTTTTTAAGAAATCTTTTTTTCCAAAAACAATCCACGACTGGAACAGGTTACCTGCTGACATCGTCAACGTAGTTTCGAATGAGATGTTTTTTGCCCTGCTGAAATGATTGTTTCTTTGATCTTTTTAGGACGTACTGTATGTATTACTGTTCTTATCTTTTGTTCTTCTTTCTTTTGTCCTTACACTGTATGCAGAAGGGAATTGTGGCTATACTCCGATATCAAATCACTTATTTTTCCTGTTGAAGTGACTCAACCTTGTAGTGTTCTTGTTTCTCACATATACTGCATACTGCTGTGAATAACTTATGTTGTCGATCTGCTGTAGCTGTTGTTGTTGCTATTACCGTTTTCCACGCTTTATATATGACAAAACATTGAACTGTCCAGACTGACTGTAAACCCCTTCCCCACTGTAATGCCTCTGGCGCTGTGGGTACTAAATAAATAAATAAATAAATAAAAGAGTGTCAGGCGAGCTATCGATCAGATATAGGTCCCAATACAATGGAGGGACGCGAGTGATGGCACGTACACACCTACGCGACGAGAGTCCAAAACCACATGCATAACCACCACCTACGCGGGGAACACGAGTCCGCAAAACAAGGGCACGCACATCAAGCCGCCACGAATGGCCGTTATGGATGTAACTTACCGCGGCAAACAAAAAGAGGAAGCATCACCGAACGTCGGCGACTGCTTCGCGTCTCGGATTCGAGATTAGAGCGGCGGCCGGGGCGCCGCTCCGTGGTTTTGGGTTTCTCGAGCGAAACAAAGGCGCGCACCGACCGGGGCTTCGAAGAACTGCGTACGACGCCTCTGCAGCGTTTTGGCGGGAAGGAAAAAAAAATTTTCGATGAGAGGTGCACTTGGTGGCGAAATCGGGCTAGACGCTATGTGGGCGCACTCAAACGAGGCAACACACAAGCAGTTGCGCTATTGGAAGAGAGAGGCGAGATGCTTTCGCATGTGCGTCGTACCATACGTGACACGCAATCTTCGGCCTTAAAAGCCTCGTTGAAGACCTCGACGACCGGACTTCAATTATAAGCGACCGAATACATGTCCCAACTGCCCACGTCTACAACATGAAAGACTGAAGCTGCGGATATCGTTGAAGACCTCGACGACCGGACTTCAATTATAAGCGACCGAATACATGTCCCAAACTGCCCACGTCTGCAACATGAAAGACTGAGGCTGCGGATAAAGTGTCGATTTTTTTTCTCCTTCCCTAAGGAGCCACTATCTGTTATAGTCATAATTAATGGGTTTAAAAAAGTCAGGGCATTCTAAAATAAAACGCACGAACGCGACTGCCATGTGTCTTTCAACGTTTCGTTCATCCCACGCGCAGTTCACGTATACAGCGAACCAATTGTAGAAAGCTGGAGTATACATGTATTGAACGCATTACGGCCAAACAAAAACAGGGTTCCCTCGCATGCAAGGAAGTAAGGACTGCTGACTTACACATCACCGCAAGAAGTTGAGGTTACGCTAGCTGAAAAAAAAAAGCAACTTCGCTCTTGACACTGAACGTAACTTTGCAAGCATGCTAGGAGAGTCATATATATCCTCTTCTTCCCCCTAGTTTTATCGCATATATAGTTGCTTAAAAGCACTAACGAAACAATACACGGCCTGCAATACAACAAAGAAAAAGCAGAGTGTTTGACTGAATATTAACTTTGTCTAGATTCCTATGAGCACTTGGCAGGAACGATGCGTAGTAGTACATGAGGAGCATGTAGAGAATGATGCATCAGCTGCACTAACGTGAAACTGTGCAGTCTCTTCTTCTTCTTCTTCTTCTTCTTCTTCTTCTTCTCCTTCTTCTTCTTATGCCTGGTTTCAGTTCAGGGCGTTTCATCTCTATTAACGTCTAACGTCGTCGGCTACTTGCTGAGCACTGTCGCCTTCTTCGCTTTCAGCTGACCGGTGGAGAGTAGCAGTATTCACTCAATATTTGAGGTGCATAACAGTTTTTTATGGTGGACGGTGATTATGTGACATTAGACCGTGACATTAGACGCCGACAAGCCGAGACACTAGAGCGCTTAGCCACGTTACGATTGCGTCACAAATTTCGTCGACCTTCTGTCGTCATGATGCCACGATAGGATGACGTCATCGCGTACACGAAGTTAGCTTTACGATGGAGCGTGACTACATGACCCACCATGATGTGATGACAGAAGATGCCGAGAGGCCAAGGGCAGAGGGTCGAACGGGTGAAGATACAAAGCAACGGACTCCACCAACACGCGTGCACGTGCAGACAACGAGGTGCACCGTTGTCGCCACAGAGCGGAGCCACAAGGCGCGAGCGATCGAACGAATGGCCAGGTATACATACAACCAGGCTGCCCAGAATCTCTGCACAGCAGAACACGGATCCGCTTCAGACACGTGATTTTCAACTCTGTATCATCGTAGTTTTCTTAATGGCGTAATGAGGCCCATAAGCATGCCAACTCGCCCACAACCGGTCATATTACCACCTATAGATGAGAGAGACAGAGATCACCACCGACTATAGGTGTGCACTTTTAAAATGCGGCATCCTAAATACAGAGGCCACCACTCAATTGAAAGCGACGAGATCGTGAAAGGTACTTTGAAGATAGTATTTGTTAAGCTGGTACAGCGCATCGACAACGGAGCGATCACGATGGCCGTTAGCTGCATAAGTAACGGTCCGTAAAAGAGATACGCTGATTGCCCAGAGAAAGCGCGCGAATACCGCAATAGAACTTGAGACGGCCATATATTGTGTGACGAATGAAATAATGATAGCCGTTGCAGCGAGCAGCTGCCGGCAGAGAATTATATCGCGCCGATGGGCGCGGGCAATTTTCGCAGTATGGGAAGAGCCGGCTGGCGTCGAATGCCAGCACGAGGACGCCGACGTAAGCGGACACCCGCAAGCAATAAAGTAGGCATGCATTCGTGGCCGCAGCCCACGCGTTCGTGCTGTTATTACCAAAAACACTGTACGTGAGAGAGCCGCGAAGTGCCCACATATTGAGAGAGAGAAATAGACGTAGAAATAACACGTTAGACAGGGGAAAAGAGAAGGAAGAGTCCATCGGAACGTACGAAACAGTTTATACCTTCAGAACTGCGTCATGCACAATCATTCTGGCGGACCGATTTCGCATAATCGCAGTATAGCAATAGCGAATACGGACTGCTACGTTAATTTGCATACATTAGACTGACGTCTAGGCACTGTATTCCGGCCTTAGTGGAATGTCTCCACGCTCTATTCGTTTCTATACCAGCGTACCTACAAAAGTCACGCTCTTTCGTGAGCTGCAGAGAGTATAGTGGTATATTCTTTTTTGTAACGGTCAACGCGGCAGTAAAACGAGTCAGACAATCCAGCACCTTTGTGTCTTTTAGTTCCTCGAAAGGGGGATATCAATTCCAGGAAAAACATTTACTTACAAACGCATTAAAAACACTAGCTATATATTAACGCAAGCTCTAATGTCGTAAGGCTGACTTGTCGCAAGACATCATGACAAAAAAAAATCGAAGATGGACGGGGTCATTGCGCCCATCTCGTGCGCACGGCACATGTCAATCTCTTCGCTGAAACTAAGAAAGGAGACCGATATCGAGGCACCTTCTAGAATTTGCGAAAGTTCATTAATCGTACAAAACAGTGAACACGCCTGACAGCTCGAGTCGGCTATAGAGTGGTTTCCAGGAAAGACAAAAATGGAGAATGAGAAAAGAAACTAATGCATCAGAACTGACAGTTCGGCGAGTGGGTGATGTCGATCCACCCTGAACGAAAAATAGTGCAAAACGATTAAGACGACCAGCGCCCGTGTGAGCAGTGTTCCTTGAAATATATATATATATATATATATATATATAAGGGAAAAAAGTGTATTCCTAAGGGCTCGCTTTTCCGTGTTTTTAACACAATATTAATAAGATCTAAGAGACAGTAATGTCAAGTAATGTACAGGGGAAGTTAATAGAACCAATGAAATGTAAATAATGGAATGTAAATTTGTTCATCCACTTTTCTTCTTATTTACATTCCATTGGTTCTAATAACTTCCCCTGTACATTCCTTGGCATTACTGTCTGTTAGATCTCATTAATATTGTGTTAACACACAGAAAAACGAGCCCTTAGGTATACACTTTTTTCCCTTATTTCATTGAACGAGGGTCTCGTACTGGCAGACTTGGTGTGTTTAGGTTGTATAAGAGGGACAATTAATCAGCTGCCAACTCATAATAAGTTCACGTGCTACGTGACGCCAAACATGCGAATAAGAGTGTTTTCACACTCGCCGTTTGGCTTATAGATGGCGCTGACTGTCACTCCTACTTTTAAATTCACATATAAACCCAAAAAAGTGGATGGAGGGAAGGCCGCTGTGGTAGCTCGGTGGTTAGAGCATCGAACGCGTTATTCGAAGGTCGTAGGCTCGATTCCTGCTCACGGCTGGTTATTTTTTCATCCACTTTTCTTTATTCTCATTTACATTCCATTGGTTCTAACAACTTCCCCTGTACATTCCTTGGCATTACTGTCTGTTAGATCTCATATATATATATATAGATATATATATATATATATATATATATATATATATATATATATATATATATATATATATATATATATATATATATATATATATATATATATATATAGATAGATAGATAGATAGATAGATAGATAGATATTGTGTGTGTGTGTGTGTGTGTGTGTGTGTGTGTGTGTGTGTGTGTGTGTGTGTGTGTGTGTGTGTGTGTCACTGCCGCTGCTGCTAAGACTTCTAGATATGCACTATTGAAATGTCACGTAGCCGAATATAACCAAAGAAGTTAAATATACTCGTAGTTACTGCAGAAGCGCCTGCACGACTACGAGATGTCTTGCACAATCGCAGGCTTTGTTTTAGCTTTAGAGAAAAAAAAAACAATGAAAACCACATGCGACAAAGGAAAGCGGTTCTATAGGATGTGTGGGGTGGGTTAAATTTATCTCACCGGTACTCTTCATAGTCTCATTAGAATATTTCTCCCCAGCTAATTCTATAGCATCTCACCTATTAATATGCCAAACGTAGAGAATTCAGCGTATAGCCTGACTCACAGCAGGTGGCGGCACGCAATGTATCATATCGGTGCATGTAGTACGTATCATAGATCAGCACTTGGAGCAACACGTCAGGCGAGTAGCCAGGCATATATACCATATCCAGCATTTCATTAAAGCTTCTCTCTTTCTCTCTGAAAATATTGCTGAAATAAACTGTGGTGCCCACTGTACAACACGTAAACGGGAAGTACGGGCAACCGCAAGAAGCTCGATTTCTGTTAGGAACGTACAAGGCGACACGGTATGCACCTAAACTTGGAGAAACATCGCAACACCGCATGCGCAAAGACTGGAATTCGCATTCCACCTGCACACGGTACCACTTGTTAAATCGCAAACTTAATATCTCTCTCCATAATTATTTCTCTTCTTGTACAACGTAGAATTAAATCATCTCTCTCGGCTTGGCGATCCCAATGTGAGCCTAGCCGGGTGGCGCTAGTATACAGCCCTGCGCCTTTTCTCTGGACTTGAAATTTTCATCATCATCTCCCTCGCGAATCCCTCGGTTTTTCATTGGCCATGGGGCATGCTCGTAAATGACGTCATGGTGACTTAACCCGGTCACGTCACCACGTGATGATGATTTTTAGCGTCATTAGTGTGTGCGCCATTCGTGTCACTATTCGAGTACGATGAGGCACCTGAGGATGGATGGATGAAAAACTTTATTGGGGTCCTGAAGGATTCCACCCCCCGTTTATAGGGGTTGGATCGCGGGCCGCTCCCACGTAGGGACGGAAAGGTTTAGCCTCACCGCCTTATCGTGGGCCTTCTGGACCGCTTTGAGTTGTTGTATGAGAATCGGACTCGGGAGCATCAAATGAAAGGAATTTTCGGAAAATTCTTCATTTTTTCCTCGTAAAGAGGGGCGCACCTCCGGAACATGTGGTTAAAATCACTGCGACTGTGGCAGTCCGGACAAAGTTCTGAAATATCGGAGTAATGGCTATAGGTTACGAGGCCAGGGTATGTTCCCGTCTGAAGCAGGCGAAGGAGGCACCTGAGGCTTTCGCTTTAATACTCATTACGTAAGGGAGAACGCGGTCAGACCGTCGTGCTGCGCGGCGGGCGCGCTGCGAGATTTCGGTAGCGGAGGCGCGGATATTTGGGGGCCCGATGCGTGTGAGCCACGAAATAAAGCGTCCGCTTCCCACTCTTCCGTTGGACACCAACCAATAACAAGGCAATGTCGACCATCCGCAATGGAAACGGGATGGACAACTCGACGCGTTTTTCTTGTTTTCCGCCACTTTTCTTAACGCACGCCTCCCTTGCGCTGCAAGCGGTGGCATCTCTTCGTGTTTCGTTGAATGCATGCACGGGCATGCCTGCACGGACGTCGCGCTGGACGTATACAAGTGAATCGACACCATGGAAGTGGCCGCCAAATAATTGTTTAGCTTAAAGATTAGACAGACAGACAGACAGACAGACAGACAGACAGACAGACAGACAGACAGACAGACAGACAGACAGACAGACAGACAGACAGACAGACAGACAGATAGATAGATAGATAGATAGATAGATAGATAGATAGATAGATAGATAGATAGATAGATAGATAGATAGATAGATAGATAGATAGATAGATAGAAGGATAGATAGATAGATAGATAGATAGATAGATAGATAGATAGATAGATAGATAGATAGATAGATAGATAGATAGATAGATAGATAGATAGATAGATAGATAGATAGATAGATAGATAGATAGATAGATAGATAGATAGATAGATAGATAGATAGATAGATAGATAGATAGATAGATAGATAGATAGATAGAGAAGTACACGGGCTTGTTAACGTGTTGATAAAAGAACCTCTCATTACTACCTATGTTAGGCGCCTTCTTCTTCTAAACACTACGACCACCACTACTGGTGACATACCCGCGAGCAAGAAATGCTCCGCATCTAAAAGGACGACATTCCCATGGGTAGACCCTCCGAACTTGCAACAATACATAGCCTTCCTGGCTGTCGAGAATAGCAACCGTCTGTGGAAAAATGGGGCCCTGATAGCAGAGCAGCCTTCGGATAAGAAAGAAACGGGGGGGTGGGGAGGGGGATGGAACGGTCAGCCGGCGCTGCTGTTAACGCGGACGTCACCCCGGCTGCCACATTTGGCAACGACGACGGCGCCATCGCTAAATGCTGCGACAGCAGCCGCTGCATCAGCGAAGTATACGCACATGGCAGCGTGCGGGTCTCCTTATCGGAGGGGTCAGTTGAGCAAGCACGGAGAGCCGGACGTTTCGCACCGCAGTGTGTGCGCAGGCTGATAAGAGGGAGAGAGGGAGCGCCCCTACAGGACACGCAGCCATGCACGAAGCGAGCGACACTGCTAAATATGCCTCACGTGCTATTAAAGACGATCGTCTTTTTATTTTCGAATCCGTCAGTTATTATTATTAGTAGTAGTAGTAAGTAGTAGCATCTATTATTTATTGACGTCTTTGAACTATAGCATTACTGTTACAAGCTGCCACTCTAGCGTCGCCAGCGCGAAGTCGGCGACGGGAATGACAGCAGGTTGGTTCGTTCCGTACGCAAGCAGAGACAGTGAAGAGATCAGAGACGTGAGGAAACAAAACAACTTTACTCTAGGGATATTGCAGCACACGGGATCTAATACAACACTTCAATACAACTAACAAAATACATCGACACTTGATACAACTAAAGAAATATATAACAGAAACAATAAATCAGCTTACGACGGGAACTATTACAAACTACACAACTAACAAGAATAGAACGACGGAGGAGAAAGTTCGAAGATATAAACAGGTGAAGGCATACGTGTGATGACCGGCAGCGTTGTGTCCCCGACGATCGGATGCGAGAAGTCGAAGAGAGTTCTGGCACGACTGCGATGTCGGCGGTGTTGCAAAGCTGGTGGCTCCGGGAGGCTAGTGCTTACAGGTGATTTCGAGCAGGTTGAGCTAACTCGAGGCGAAGTCCCGATGTCTACGTTGCAGACGTTAATATCGCGTCACAACTAGACGAACGGCTAAGTTTAGGTAGCCAGCCGATACAGAGTCACACTAAAAACTTCTAGAAGAGATGCTTGTTGATCTGTTTCTACACCATCTTGGTCAGCGACTAGTCTGCCTAGCAGGGCAAAATCCTGCGCTTAAATCCCCCTCGTGTCTCCTCGCTCTCTTCCTTGGGGACAAGAGACCTCTACCTGGGTCCAATCATGCGCGTTTAATTGATGGGAAACTCCGCCCCAAAAATATTTTGACCCCACCCCTTTTTAATTGGGAGAGGGCCCTCAACTAGCGAGAGTGACAACCTGTCGGGTTGTTGTCATACGGCTTGGCCACCAGAGCGTTTCCCACGCTTTTCCCCGTGGGAACGGTCAAACGTTTGGCTCTCAGCCGGTGTGTCTCGTAGTCTAATCCTTGTTCGGGGTATACCGCGGCCTTCTACGACCTTGCAGACGCTGCCACAGTTACAAAAGGATTAACCGTCGGCGGCGACGTTCTAAGGAGAGCACCCCATTTTGCACTTCTCGGCTCCCTTTCATGCGCCGCCGTTTCTCACGGTCAGTCGGGGAGTACGGCGCCCGTTAATTGCCGTGACGCGGTGTCGCCAAAAATGGCCGTCCGTGACAATTACAAAAAACAACAACAACAACAATAATAATTGTAATAATAATAATAATTTTGTTTTTATGTACCGAAACCCCTATAGCGTTAGTGGAGAGGCCGTAATGAAGAGGTCAGAAAATTCCAACCACCTCGGGTTTCTTCAAACACGAACTAGAAGATGCAAGTACAGCGGCCTCTGGCACGTCCATCGAAACGGGGCCGCCATGTCCGGCCTTCGAGCTCGCAACCTTCGGGTTTTTAGTCATATAAGCGCCATAAGCAGCAAAGAAAAAAACAGGGGTTCCGGCAAAAGGTGGGAGGCTATAGAAGTGACGAAAAATTTATTACCGAATCGAACAGGAACGCTCGGCCGTATCTGCCACCAAAGATGGTGCAGAATGCCCCCGTTCCGAGTGTTTGCAAGTAGATTGCGACAGTGGTGAACACGAAACAACGGGAACGCTGGCAGGTGGATGCATGAAGTCATTGCGTTCCTCGATGCTGCTAAGATCACAGCACAGCACAACGTTCTATAAGAACGGAAACATGTTTAACTCCGGTCGAAATTCAATAAATCAACGGAGCTATGTCAAAATGGTGCATGCTCTGCCTATAAAGCCGAGACACTCTTATTATTCTACTTTTCGGTTTTGAAAATTGTGTATACTCTTCTGCAGCAGATAGAACCGTTCGAAAAGTGTGCGCGGTCAATTCGGGCAATCGGCGCCACTGCATCCCTTGTATGCATTTGAATAGGCAAGGACATTATGTATACTTTAATTACATGAGTGTATGTGTTGGCGTGTGTGAGTACGTAAGAAACAATCTGAACAATAACACGAAGTCTACGTGCGATCCAGAGAAATTGAGAGGTCGCAAACACGTCAAATTTGAAAATGGAGACACATCGGCCATCGAAAACGAAGTCGATTTGGAGGAATCAGCCAGTAATTATAGCGCAGCATAACGTGCACCATCGAGGCTTGTGACAACATCCCAAGCACCGAAAGAAGCTTGTTTCCCGTCACAGTGCGCGATTACGTTGAAATAAGCGCGTGCGAATATGTCAAGTATACCAATGGCGGAGTCCAATGCGCGATTTCCTTCCACTACGCGAGCCGGAACGTCTCCTATAAGAGATGCAATACTAAGCCACGCTATGCGACCCCGTTACTCGCCATGTCGTGCCCCTAAGCACGAAGGTGAACGCTCGACTTCCGGCCACAGCGACCGCACTTCGGTGAGCACCAAGTCCACGAAACAGCCTTCGCAAGCAGCTTCAGATGCACGCTAAAAAAAATGTAGCCAGAAAACTTCCCCTATGACGCACCTCCTCCTCATCATATTGCCGTTTCGGGGCACGAAACAGCTAATTAGGTCAATTAATGCAACAAAGCACTTCGATGTATTATGGTTGAATGCACGCGAAACGTGAACCAACTTCCTCCGTCCAACCATTGCTGTTATTGCTCATGATTATGACTTTTTGTTTGTTTGTGTGTGTGTGTGTGTGTGTGTGTGTGTGTGTGTGTGTGTGTGTGTGTGTGTGTGTGTGTGTGTGTGTGTGTGTGTGTGTGTGTGTGCGGGTGCGTGTGTGTGTGTGTGTGTGATGCATCAAAAGCCCTAAAGACGACGTTTCTGAGGCATCAGATCATGGACACTCTGTCCAGAGAGCCCAGGCACGGCCGCGGTCTAGGATGCAGGCCTGCTCATCAGAACATGGGAGCCAGTCCACAGCATGCTGTATTAGCATTGTAGTGCCTAGAATAGTATAATCTAGGCACTATAGTAGCATCTCTTGGGACTGTTAATAATGTTTTACTAACCAGCTAATCCTACTCCCGTAACAACCCTGCCAGAAAGTATATGACCACATAAATTAATAAGATATGCATATTACTGACCCAAATATTAAACAGCGCAAATATGATAGAATAAAAAAAGAAACACAAACGCACACACGAAGCGTGGGTCCGCTTGTGTTCTCGTCTTGTCTAATTTGCATTGTTTAAAACTTGGCCGGATGTACGCACCGACAAGCATAACCACACTCCTAGCTTGTATATACCAACATGAACACCACTTCTTCGCTCTTCGCACCAACTGCACGCCTCGGAAGTTACGATGCTAGACCGCGATGCGACTTCACCCGTCGGTTCGCGACATTCCTAGAAGCTAGGATCGTCGCCCGCGGGCGTGGCGCTCCCCAATACGGCTTCCCGCGGGGTCAGGCATCGATTACGTTCCAGACCACCTACGCACACGACGGGATTCCGATGACGACGCTGCCGACAAAGAAGCCGCCAGAAAGCGCCCTCGCGGCACACCGCCGACCCAAGGCTCGCCTCGAAGAGGGTCGCGCGGTCGCGAACGAGAAGACTCGCTCGCCGGGTTTCGTGCCGACCGGTTGTGTGCCCCCGCGATCTACGACGACAGCGCAGCTCTTGCCGACTGGGCCAGAGCCCTACGCCATCTCCTGACGCCGACAAGAGCTCTCGCCGAGTGGTGCCCCGTCCCCGGAATCATGCGACCGTGTGAATATTTCCTATTTCCTCCTTACTTCCGTATGTGGCTGTCCCTGCGCCTCGCTCTGTCCTTCCTCTCTCTCTCTTTACCTTTTAACCTATCCTTTTAATCCCTCGCTTACCCCGAATCCCTCGTAAGCTACTGTTGAGGTGTCCTCCCCGTGAGAGACAGTTACGGGACTCACTTTTCTCTTCTTTTCATTTAAGAATCACTTGCTTCCCTTCCTTCCATCCCCCCCCCCCTCCCCCCGTGAACAAGACTGCGGTTGTGCATGCGCCGTACTCGTATGCAGGCCCGCCGCTTCTTTCCGCAGCTGACGACGACAACGCAGCCTTCCTTCCAGGAATAAACTTTCGCCACGGCCGCTTTCTGTGTTGTTCTAGCGTGCGGCCCGTTTTCGCTTCATTGGCGCGACGTTCGTGTCTGACCTCGTTTCAAGCGGCCGCGGGTTCGAATCCCGAAAATTGTGATGGGTACGCACGTCATACGCACAGTACTCAGGGATTAAAAGGCGACACCATCTTTTTTTTTTTAATTTAATGACTGGTATAGACACAATTGCTCGAGATATAACTACGTCATGCCGCGACGAATCTGGTCTCTAGTGATAACGTTGGGTATAATCTGCGCGCTTGAGTCATAATTCGGTCATATGAACCAAACTGATTACAGTGACAACGAACGCTTGCGCATTAAATTGTCCTGTTTCAAGACCGGAGTACTGTATACGTCAATATACGAGGCTCAAACGGCAATGCTATGCGGAACGCTATAAAAGCCATTTTGAGCAATGCGCGCATGGTGCTCCTTTTTCGAACTGCGCTTGAATCACGTGGGGTTGTGGCGGAAGGCATGCTGCAATGCATACCGCCAGAGCCTTTTCCTACGGGGGCGCGTTGTCCACAGGTGTGTTCTACAGCCCGCCGACTATAGCAACAGCACCATTTGATTCTTAATTCTGCCCTCAATATACCCACGTTTTATTGGACGAAAAAAAAAACGAGAAAAGCTGTTAGGAATATAATTATTTTTTTTCTCACACATTATTCTGGCTACCATCAATCATCATGCATGCTACCGGCGACGTCTCAATGTGCAGTGACAAAACGATATGTCCTCGTGCAGCCACGAATGGCGGGCGCCGATAGCGAAGCGCGTCTATAAAAAGCAACGAGGCAGGCACATTGCGACGACGACGTACACACGTCGAGCCGCGCACTCCCGTATCACTCGGGCCACGCACGACCGGACGTGGACTTTCCCGGCGGCAACCGTGCATGGCCACGTATATCGCTCGAAACATTCACCGCGTGGTACACCGAGAGCCGGGAAGGCGACCGAAGCCTTGGCCGTGCGCGCCCTTCGCGCCAACAGTCGACGGCACATGACACCGTGACGGAAGGAAACACAAGAGGGTACAGGAACACCGCGCAACGGCAGTGAGGTCGAGAAATGATTGGTTGATTTGTGGGGTTTAACGTCCCCGAAACCACCATACGATTATGAGAGAAGCCAGCCGTAGTGGAGGGCTCCGGAAATTTCGACCACCTGGGGTTGTTTAACGTGCACCCATATCTGAGCACACGGGCCAACAACGTTTCCGCCTCCATCGGAAATGCAGCCGCCGCAGCCGGGATTCGATACCGCGACCTGCGGGTCAGCAGCCGAGTACTTTAGCCATTAGACCACCACGGCGGGGCTGAGGCCGACAAATGTCCAATAATAACATATGGGGTGTTTTACGTTATACAAAACCGCGATATATAATTACGGGGGACGACGTAAACGGTGGAGGGCTCCGGAAATTTCGACCACCTGGAGTCCTTTAACGTGCACTGGCATATATACACGGGCCATTATGCCATTTCGCCTGCACCGAAAATGCGACCGCCGAAGCCGGCATCGAACCCGCGACCTTCAGATCAGCCACGGAATGACACCGCAACCGCTGGTTCAACGTGGCGGCTACATGCTCAACCATCCATCACGCCACCCATACGCCACGTGGTTTCTCTCCCTTCTACCGCCACGCTCTTTCGAAAAGACCTGCAGGGGGCGCTAAAGCGACGTGTCGCTTCCTTAGTGTCGCTTAAAGCCCCTTGATCTTGGGCTTTAGTGTCGCTACGCATGCCCCACACTAGGATACTGCAAAAAGAAAGAAAGAAAGAAAGAAAGAAAGAAAGAAAGAAAGAAAGAAAGAAAGAAAGAAAGAAAGAAAGAAAGTCATAGTAAGGGAACCAGGATTACACACTGATATCTGCAAAAAAATAATAATAATAATGTGATGTAACGGTGCGATGGATAGGCCACGGTGGCCGGGGCCGTGGAGGTAGACGCAGAAGCGCCGGTGCGCTCGTCCTGAGGCATGTTACCGGACAACTGGCACAAACGACGACCTGAGCGGAGCTCCAGGAGGCAGATCGGGCTGGGAGAGGACGGAAGATCGTAGAGCACACTCCACCACTTGTGATGTAACGGTATGAAGGCAACCTTTATTAGGCCCAGAAGACACGAAAAAGTGACCACGCCCAAGGCACAGAACTCAGACAAGCCAAGTCGCCACAGCAGATGAAGATGACGACCACTCATGATGATGAATATGTGTAAAGATAGATGATGTTGTTAATGAATGCCTACAATAATAATAAGTGCGAGCGATTGGCTAACCACTTGAACGAGGCGTATACTAAAACCCTGCTGGGACGAGTCCGCCATGTGCGTGATCACGTTTATGAGCCGAGAATGTGAAAGAAAAGACCAGTTGACTTGCAAAGGCTGGCTGAGCGAAGCGATGCTTTTTTTTTCTCTCTCTCCATTTTCATTGAGAAACAATATAAGAGTTGGTGCAAACGAACGCAACCGCGCAATTCATGCACATCGATAACGGCGCCGTCAATCGTCAGACCCCGTGACCTGCTTGCTGTCCGCGTAAAGCGATTGAAAATGAACAAGAGATACGGACAGGAGTGCATGTCTAAACGATGCTCCATCTCGCCATTCATACGTATTTGCTTATCATGCGCCGCGTCGAGCGAGCGATAACGACAGCGCGGCGGAGTCGGCAGCAACAGTTGCGCCGATGCTGAATCGGGTGGGGGAAAAAAAAGTAAGGAAATATGACAACGATTGCCAGCATTCAGTAAAGTCCGTGCTCGGGTATGCACTTGGTACCGCATTGGAAATTTTATCGAGAAAAAATTCCAACCAACCTTGACGTTCGACATCTATAAAGCAAATCAAGCCCAACTGCCATTCACTGAGACTATTCCCCGTATTCACAAACGCTCCTTCACTCAAGGGCTCTCCTCGACTTGATGGATGGATGGATGGATGGATGGATGGATGGATGGATGCTATGAGCGTCCCCTTTATAACGGGGTGGTGACAAGTATGCCACCAGGCTCGAAAAAAAAAAAAAAAAACCTTTTTTCCTTTTTTTTTTTATGTTGGCCTAATGCCTCTACTTCGATAAATTCTATCTTAATGGAAAAAAAGGTAAATTTTCAGCTGAAGTTCTCTGCCATTTACGGCACACTGTCCATATTTTATTTTTCCAATATTTTTGTCCTTTCTCTCTAATTTTCTGCCACCAATACTCTAACCATCTCTTACTTATTTCAATCGCGGGTGTGTTCAGCTTTCCATTGTTGTCCCTAAAACCCAAGGCTTCCTGTAGGCTCGTGCCCAAACGTACACCTGGGTGGATCTCTCCACATTCAATCAGAACATGCTCCGCCGTTTCCTTATCTTTCCCGCAGCATGTGCATTGTTCTTCTTCTTTACTGAATCTTGCTTTATAACTACGCGTTCTAAGGCAACCCGATCTCGCTTCAAACAGTAAAGCGCTTCCCCTTGAATTATCGTAAAATGCCTCCCTCCTTATTTCATTTTTGCCCTTTCGGTAGTTACTCAAAGCCGGTTTTTTCTCCATAGCTGCCATCCAGTAAATCCTCTCCGCCTCCCTGACTTTTCCCTTAACGCTCTTTGTTGACACATGGCTTACAATACCAGCCGTATATTTACTAGTGAGTCTTCTAGTTCTTTTTCTCCACTGTGTGTCCACGCTCTTCCTATACAAATAACGGAACACCTTCTCTGCCCATCTACTCTCCTTCATATTTCTTAGCCTTTCTTCGAACCTTATTTTGCTCTGTGCTTCCCTCGCCTCAAAACCTGCCCACCCCATATCGCCCTTTACAGCCTCGTTTGTCGTCTTCCCGTGAGCACCCAACGCGAGGCGTCCCACAGTCCTTTGATTTACATCCATTCCCGATTGCACCTCTGCCCTCATGCACACCACTGAGTTCCCAAAGTAAGCCCTGGAACCATTACACCCTTCCACAGACCTCGAAGCACCTCATACCTATTGTATCCCCACAACGCTCTGTGCTTCATTATTGCCGCATTCCTCTTTCCTTTTGCTGCCGAGGCTTTTTCCTGTACCTCCATGTATCTATCACTCTCATTTACCCATACTCCAAGGTACTTGTATTCACTTACCCTCGGTATTTCTTGGCCTTGTATGGATACCGTCTGATCACAGGGATCATTGAATACCATCAATCCACACTTCGTTACACTGAATCCTAGTCCAAGAGCTTCACCTTCCCTTCCGCATATATTCGCCAGCTGCTGTATATCATCTCGACTGTCCGCAAATAAGACGATATCGTCCGCATAAAATAAACCTGGAAGCTTCTGCTCAATCATCATGCCGCCCTGTTTGTGTGACAGATTAAAACCAATGTTGCTACCTTCTAGCGCTTTTTTCCATACTCACCATGTACAGCATGAATAACAGCGGGGACAAAGGACATCCCTGTCTCAGACCCCTGCTAACCTCAACGTTCTCTTTGCTACGCATTCCTTCCCACTCTATGCAAACTGTATTTTCTCGGTATATCTCCCTCAAAAGCTGTATACAGTCGTCGCCCATGCCCATTCCTTTCAATATATCCCACAAAATTTCCTGATTAACGTTGTCGTATGCCCCAGTGATGTCTAGAAAAGCCACGTACAAGGGCCTATTCTCTATTTTAGATATTTCTATACACTGAGTGAGAACAAACAGGTTATCGTCTAACCGCCTGTCGACTCGAAATCCGTTCTGAAGTTCTCCCAAAATATCGTTATGTTCGGCCCATGTTTCTATTTTCATTTTTACTGCTTGCATCGCCAACCTGTATAGTACCGATGTAATGGTTAGTGGTCTATACGAGCGAATCTTGTCCTTTTCTCCCTTGCCTTTATAGATTAAGTTCATTCTACTTTGTCGCCAACTGTCCGGTATTTGTCCGTCCTTTAAGCTTTTTTCTACTGCTTTTAACAATGCTTCTTTAGTGTTATGTCCTAGTTCATTAATCAGGCTAACGGGAATCCCATCTAAACCCGCGGCAGTGCGCTTTGGAATTTTTCCTTCGGCCTTTTTCCAGTTGAAATTATCAAGTACTAGCTCTTCCTCTGTTGCTTTCTCCGCCACACTTTACTCACCGGGGAGATCCCCTGGACGCTCTTTTGAAACGAATCGGCTGTTACCTTTTGGATGTAACCTAGCGCTTCGTACCCTTCCAATTGATTTCCTCCTTCATCTAGAATATGTTGTTGCGTTGTGACAGACTTCCTACCTAGCGCCTTTATGTGGCTCCAAAAAATCCTAGGCGCGGCCTCCTTTTTTTCGTGTATCTCTGTCATCCAGCGTTCACTTTCACCTTTAATTTTTGCCTCTACCAATTTCTGTACAAGGGATTTTTTCTCTAAATATATTTCCCATATTTTTTTTACTTCGTCCTGCGGCCGCTTCTCCTTTTTTGCCTTTCTATGCTCCCGTGATGCTTCGCGTCGCTTCTCGATCGCCTCCCGGATTTCCTTGTTCCACCAACTTTTTGGCTTCCTTTTTCCTTTCCAGCAAACAGTTTTCTTCTCTTTCCCTATCTCCTTCGTCATTAGATGTAACAGCTCACTATACTCCCAGTTCTTGCCTGGTATTTCGCCTACTTCTTCCTCGACTCTTGCGGCTATATTTATTATTTGTTTGTCATTTAAATACGAGCTGCCAGATTTTGATTCCATGCTCATATTTTCAGTTTCGTATCCCATTTGTAATGTTATTCGTTTATGATCACTACCCAAGCTGTTAATGCCTTCCTCGTCTATCCTCATTTCTGTCAGTTTGTGGTAAATTCCTTCAGTCATGAGACAATAATCAATACTTGATTGCTTGTTTCCGACTTCCCATGTGATCTGGCCGTCACATTTAGGCCCCGTGTTAACTATCTCCAGACTATGTTGCTCGCAAAGATCTAGTAATAACTTACCATTGGTGTCTGAATATCCGTCAAGGTCATGTATGTGGGCATTCATGTCCCCTAGAAGGATGATTTCGGCCCCATTACCAAATTCCTTAATATCCGCACTCATGCAATCCACTATCTCCTGATTCTTTTCTCTGCAGTTATTCCCCGTCCACAAGTAGGCTACCCCTAGCCACGTTTCCTTTCCACCTACTGTGCCCAGAACCCAGAGGTGCTCTGAACACGTCTGTTTCACTCTAACCCATTTGGCTCCGGGGTGAATTAGCATTCCTACACCCCCACCTTTCCTTTCCGATATGGTCCTGTTACACCCTTCCCAAACATAATTTTTAATATGTGGTGGTTCTTCCAAGTCTCTAAGGTGTGTTTCTGTAACCGCATACACGCCTATCTGTTCTTTGTTTAACTGCTCCTCAATCTCTAACCATTTTGCCTTCTTTCTGCCACCCTGCATGTTTATGTAACTAATTGCAACACGCGCCTTTTTCCTTTTTCTTTTACCTTTTTTCTGGTTTTTCGCAATTCTACCTGTCAAAGCGTCCTCCTGGTTGTTTTCCCTGTTACGAGCTACCCCGGACTCCGAAGGGCCCGTGAGCCCCCCAAAAAAGCCGATCGGAGCGCCATCTCTTGGCAGACCAAGTCACTGCTTATCGGCAATATTCTGCAGCGATTCTTGAGAAGCGCAGCGTCAATTTCAGTCGAGCAGCGGCGCAGTGTTCAACTCAGTCAAGTGAAGGATGGAATTCGAGTCGAGGTGCGTTTCTGAATACGGGGGTATAACTCAGTCAAGTGAAGGATGGAATTCAAGTCGAGGAGCGTTTCTGAATACGGGGGTATAACTCAGTCAAGTGAAGGATGGAATTCAAGTCGAGGAGCGTTTCTGAATACGGGGGTATATACCCCCGTATTCAGAAACGCTTCTCGACTCGAATTCCATCCTTCACTTGACTGAGTTGAGCACTGCGCCGCTGCTCGGCTGAAAATGACGCTGCGCTACTCGAGAATAGGAGCAAATCATCACTGAATCCAGTGACTTGCTTTGCCTAGAGATGGCGCTCCCATCGGCTTTCGCAAGTGAAGGTGGAGCGTTGAGTGAAGGGACGTTCCAGAACACGTGGGTGAAGCTTGTATACGAAAGAAAAGCTTCCGTGAATTTGGACCCGTTGCCGTGATCTTGTAACTCTTATAGCTTATGGTGCTAGGCTGCAGAACCGAAGGTCGCGGGATCGAATCCCGGCTTCGGTGATCGCATTCCGACAGAGGCACAAGGTTTAGATCCCGTGTATACTTATACGGCGGCTGTGACATAGATTTATTCACACGTTAAATTGCACTAAGATGGTGTGACGTTGACCGCGTTTGTTAATGTTCGTGATGAATTCCGCGAAGCGCTCGCGAGTACATTGTTGAGAAAGACGGCGACGCCAACACGGCCCCGGAGGCGCCACTGCTTTCAACTCCGCCGGGAAGGTCACCAGCCGTTTGGTAGCGTATGTTTCTCAGCTCGCGACTGCTTCTGCGCCGAGCTGATAAGACGAGCGGACGAGACGACGGTGAGTTAAACAAGGTTTATGTACAGCATATATACAGAGGCGTTACAATTTCGGCACTGGGGCCGACAGAGACTCGAGGAGCCGAGCTCTCCTCTCTAACACATAGATCAGCCTTTCGCCTAAGACTGCTGACTCACACACATGTCGGCACTCCGACATGGGGACTCCTCTCTCGTAGGACCTCCGATCGCGACGCGCCGCAGGGCTTCTTTTATTTACACCGGGTCCAACCAAAATGTCCAATCAGAAGCGCCGCTGGTCGTCAGGGCAGATTCCGCCAATGGGGGCCGCCGCGCCATGCGTCAGACCACCAGACATGCGGCCGCCGGCTCGCTGTCACGTGCGCAGCTGACTCACTGCACATGGGCCAGAGGGGCGCCGCGCGTGTTCACGCCGTCGAGGTGATCGCGCCAGGCGGACTGGCCTTGACCCAGATTGCCTTTTTCAGAGGCACGGACGTTTGACGAGGACTCGCTGGCATAACAGCATAGGACCACGGACAGAAGCACGCCAGACAGGAGGAAGCGCTCAAGCGTCTGGCTTGTGTGCTTCTTTCGTCCGTCGCCCTATACCCGTTAGCGCCGCACGAAATTAATCGTGAGCACGTCAGATAAGCCCGGGTGCGGAGGTCGAAACTTTCGGAGTTCTCTACTAACGCGTTAACATGTCGTGGTTTTGGGACGTCAAACCCCAACAATTATTAATTTGATGAATTCGACTTCGTGTGATTGCATTTTGTAACTAATCATTTTCCCCGTTTCATTTCTGTGAATTTAAATGAGCCACGGGCTTGGCCGTCGCACACAGCTGTTTATTTCTGCGACCCGGCAGTAATACGAGCATAACAAGGAAATAAGTAAAAACCACCAGGGCTGCGCAGAACCCGCAGCACATGTGACAGCGAAAGCTGGAAGAGTGCCGCCTTGCTAAGCTCTTTTTTTAAACATTCTTTGGGTAAATGTTACAAGCACACTTGCAAGGTACTCATCACGCCACAAATCATCATGACTACTACTTCTGATTTCATAACAGGTTTCGCTGTAAAATGCACCGCTGTAGAAAAAAAATACATGCCCTCCCATGGATCACCTGTCCGCACCCGTAGAAATCAACATGTCCGTGCGCCCGTTACAAACTTGCGAGGGTCGAGGAACTCGTACAACTAAGTGAATTCTCCGGGATCAAAATAAAGGTATTTGTGAATATAAAGTAATTTCTCTTTTTCTCTAGGATCAACCGGGAGGTATAGCAACGCAGCTGTGCCGGAAACGAGGAGCAGCTTTGCCGCGATGTCCTGCAGCCGCCGAAGTTGCCTTGCTCATGCGCTCCTGGCAGGGCCGGCGCGCCCGCACATATCCCCGATAGCGGGTCATGAAGTTATTACATACTTTCCGGTACCTTATTTACAAATAGATGTATATATTTTTGGATCAACCTCGGTCTGGGAATGAAATTACCGCGCCCCCATAGGAACAACTGACAGGCAAGGACGTAGCCGGCGTAGATAGAGACAGCGAACAGAACCCTAATTGAAGTAGCAGTATACAATAATACTTCTTTCGACTGTTCATTGGTTTAATGTACATTTTGCTTTATTTAAACGAAAGTCAAGGTCATCTAATCAACATACAGGTACTACTGCTCAGTCTCAGAGTGCCCCAAATCATTAAATACGACTGTTTTTCAGCAGTCGGTGTTTGTGTAGCTTCGTGGGTTGATTTGTGTTGTGACATCACGACGTACGCGAGGTGGTATGTGGGGAGATTTGCGTATTCCCTTTCTAAAATGAAAGTCAAGGTCATCTAATCAACATACAGGTACTACTGCTCAGTCTCAGAGTGCCCCAAATCATTAAAAACGACTGTTTTTCAGCAGTCGGTGCTTGTGTAGCTTCGTGGGGTGATTTGTGTTGTGACGTCACGACGTACGCGAGGTGGTATGTGGGGAGATTAGCGTATTCCGTTTCTAAAATACGGTTAATTTATTCGAGGACCGGTAGTTTTACCACGTACAAAGGTGAACACGTGTGTTTCTCCGTTATGAGCACTTCGTAGGTACAATTTCTTTTATTATTATTATTATTATTATTATTATTATTATTATTATTAGTTCCGATGTGACCCATTTTGGGCCTTGATATAGTGGCACTAAAGCTACACCGCCGAGTGTGAAAGCATTGCAGTGGTTTGGTCCTCGAGTGACGACTTTCAGCGCCACACACGGCAATTTCGCGAAAATATATAAACTAAGCTTGCTTTTGGAGATATTACTATATAGTGCGTTACGGGATTCGCGGCATACAGCTGAATATATCCACCCCCCCCCCCCCTCTCGTTTTCCCCGGAAAGTTTCACTTAGATAAAAAAAAGTATATAAATCATCAGAAATCTCATGTCAATGCCTTATATGTGTGCTTTTTGGCAGTCCCCTCCGCTCTGCCCCGATACACACACAAAGAGAGAGAGAGAGAGGAATCAGGGTAAAATACGGAAGCTTGTGATAAAAAAATTCGTAGACAGGAAACACATGCTGCAGCCGACGTTTCAACAAGCGTCCCTTTGTCGCCTTTAAGGCTGCATTTATAGCTGTCATGCTTGCAGTTACATGTAGACTTGAAGAGGACAACTCCGCTTGCCGAAACGTCGGCTTTTGTACAA
This sequence comes from Rhipicephalus microplus, assembly GCF_013339725.1. Taxonomy (NCBI): domain Eukaryota; kingdom Metazoa; phylum Arthropoda; class Arachnida; order Ixodida; family Ixodidae; genus Rhipicephalus; species Rhipicephalus microplus. The sequence continues at coordinate 257,890,508 of NC_051165.1, forward strand.
ACACACACACACCCTGTTTACGAATTTTTCACCACGTCTTTCGTACATCAGTAACGAACGAGCATGTCAGCAGATCTTTCAACAACAACTGGACGTGTGCGCTTTCGTGAAGTAAGATGGGACTTAACGATATATATTAACCGAGAGGGCGTAAGCTCCCCGTCAAACGAAACCAACCTGCTTCAGATCTTGAGGGCTGTTCAGACGTGTCGGCGTTGCGTCGTGCATGAGGGGACTTTGCGGCCTCCGACAGCTCCGAGGGAAGTTAGGTTCATGTACTATCCACAGCAAAAAAAAAAAAAAAAAATTGCGGGACGTTGGATCCACAACAAATGCGAGTTTCTGCTATATCAGTGCTTAATGCCTCTAATCAAGCTAGTGGCTGTGTGGTTCGGAATTCCAAGTGCTGTATGAAACGCTTATTTCCAAATTATACATTCTCAGACAAAGCGGGAATTCAGCCTCATCGGAAATAGTGCTCTTCAACGCAGACGACGACAGTCGAAAGGCGACAGTTCCGTGACGTTATACCCCCACACGCACGCGTACCCAAATGGCATCCGATTCCTGCTCTCTATCTTTCATCTCCCCCCATCCCCCTGCCATGCGCAGGGTTGCAAACCGGCTGCCTATAGGCTGGTTAACCTCCCTGCCGTTCTTTTCCTCCCATTTTCCTCCCTTCCTTATTCGCGCGATCTTTGAAGTCTGGATAAGAGAGTGTCCCCATGTCCCATGACGTATATCCAAGAAGTGAGTGGGGGAGGAAGGGGGGCAGAGGGGGAGGGTGAACCCTTCTTTCTCGAGAATTTTCAATTTCGATTGGGCATTACACGCGCGCACATACAAACGCACGCAGGAACACGTATAAGTGGTGGGAATCCCCCACCCCCTTCTCGAAAAAAATAAAAATATTTCTGGCTACACCCTTGCTCTTTCCATTAAGCAACTGGGTTCAGCAGTTAAGGTGCTCGGCCGCTGATCCGAAGGTCTCAGGTTCGATCCCCGTAGCGACGGTCGCGTTTAGAGGGAGGCGAAATGTTAGAGGGTCGCACTGCACTGCGATGTCAGTGCACGTTAGCGAACACCGGATTGTCGAAATTTTTGGAGCCCCCGCGCAGGGCGTGCCTCATATAATTAAACCGTCACTATATGCCACGTAAAGCCACATATATATGTTATCATCCATTAGGTAACTCGATAATATTCTTACTGGTTATTTCATGCCTACATTTCTGCTTTTCCTCTACGCTTCTTACTACTGCATGTTTGAGCTGAGCTTTATAAAAAGCATGCTTTGGCGTGATGTATGTATTTACATTATCATTATGTCCATCTTCATTTCTCTCACGACCTTTGGGGGCCTGAGCTAAAATAAAAAGTCGATGACGCATTGCGAACAAAGATGTGAGTTCCAGCCACATTCCGAAGCCTGTACGAAGTCCAAGAAAATTTGGCTACATAGGATCATTTGTTCAATGAAGCTGCTAAGGACGCCTCTGCTAACTAGAGCACTGCAGCAGGGAGTCAGAGCAAGGCCTTCTGCGTCTTCACAAAAAGCGTAACTATCGGCTGGCTTAACAGAGTTAAAAAATGTCTCTCGCACTGACGGTTGGGACCGAGCCAACGTCAGCCAACCCGACGGTTAGCGCAATCTTTGTTTCCTGTGTTCGGCTGTTTTGCATTTCTCTGTATAGTTATACAGCCGCTGCTGTCGTCAGGTGGGAAAGGTTCGACGGCCGCCTGTGCATGCGGAGTGCTACTACACCCGGAGTATGGCTGACAGCGTAGGAATTTTCGTTCGACGCGGCACGCCAGCTTCGAGCAAGCCGAAACGACACTTCGACGACGTCACGTAGTTATAAAAATAACAGAACGAGCGTATACACCCGCGACAGTGGTCTAGATGTTCCGGCGCTCGAGTTCTGACACGAAGGAAGCGGGATCGAATGCCGGCCGCGACCGCTGCATGCCGATGTGGCCGAAAGGCCCGGTGCACACAAATTTAGGTGTGCGTCGAAGAATACACCACAACGTCGAAATTTCTGAAGAGCATCCACTACCGCGTCCCTTATAATCATATTGATACGGAACAGTCGCAACAGCCTTGCTGCATGAAAGAGAAAGACGACGACAGTTGTCGCTGGTTGTTGATGAACTGGCGCCATCTTGTTCGCCGAGCTCTGTGCATCGCATATAGTTTATTAGATAAGTTACGCACAACAATATCATGGTTCTGGGACGTAAAACTCGGATAAATATAATTACAACAAATGTACAGCAGTTCTGCGTCGGTATTGGGAAGGGGCAAAATTCACGAGTTTGTGGTTGTGGTAGATTGAAGGCGTGAACGGTACACGCTATGCACACGAGCTTGCATTTGCCAGTTCGTGCACTTTCATCCACGCTTTCGTGTGTTCTATCCCAGAACTGCACGGTTCGTTCGGAGCAAATCAAGGGGCCGTGGTGACGTCAGGCTCTCCGCCCAAGCATAAAAACGCGGCGTCCCATCCGGCTATAGTATTACAACCAGCGCTAACGGCATATTGCGGATCGTAAAAGCCTCGGTGAGCTCCCAGTAACCAGCTAGCGCGCTGACTGGCACGACGTCAGCATCTCAGACGGACACATTTGTCAGTATATACAGTGCACGCGGGCGTTGTGATCATGCACGGCGCACGCGGATCGTCTATATGGAAGTGCCAGCAGCGGACTGCCACAAGCGATAGAACCGCCCTGGGGCGATGCGTGCTGGAGGACCTTTCTCACTTCATGTTGGCGACTCCCCGCCCGCATTGCGTGAGCATGATGAAAAGCAGCAGCAACCGCAAAGCTTTCTGCCAAGACGTATACACACCACAATAGGGCTTTGGTGCGAGAAAAAAAAAAAAAACTCGCTCCAAGCACATAACGGATTGAGAAATATAGGAAAAGCGCAGCAAGACGAAACTGTTGACGATCTTTCGTTTAATCGGGCATGGTGACTCTGTCTCCCCTCATGCCTTTTTTTTTTGGGGGGGGGGGAAGGGTGAGGGAGGGGGTGAAGCGATAACCGTCATCTATGTCACTTCCATTTATTTGCATTATCGCCGTGCACCGGCACTTCTTGGTCACAAACGATGTGCAAGTTATCAGCGTGACATCGCATTCTTGGTAGGAAACTGGCCAGCGCCGAGTTTTCACTAAAAAAAAGCGCAGGCAAGCCGGACGACGATTATTGTTGTGGGACAAAAAGACACCCATGTTAGTCGATCATTTTGTCAGAGTATCGGATATAACTAGAATCGCAGTAGATAAGAGTATATCTCGAATGATACGCTTACGTTAATTGATTGATTGATTGATTGATTGATTGATTGATATGTTGGGTTTAACGTCCCAAAACCACCACATGATTATAAAAGACGCCGTAGTGGAGGGCTCCGGTAATTTCGACCACCTGGGGTTTCTCTAACGTGCAGCCAAATCTGAGCAACACGGGCCTACAGCATTCCCGCCTCCATCCTAAATGCAACCACCGCAGCCGGGATTCAATCCCACGACCTGCGGGTCAGCAGCCGAGTATACCTTAGCCAGTATAGACCACCGCTGCGGGGCGCTGAACGTCTCACAGAGCGCATCGCGGTCGTCACAGTCTTTGCTGTCCTGACCCAGCGGCAAAGCTTTAGACAGATAAATCACTAAGCGATCAGGCACACGATGAATGGCGAAAATCGAGCCGGCGGATCAATTCTCCCCACCGATGCACGTTCACTCGCGCGCACGGGTGCGATGTTCTCGAAAACTCGACAGGAACGCCGACGTCGTCAAAGCCGCCACGCCGATTCCGCAAGGCAGACGGCCCACTCGGAACACTTGCACGCAGCGGCGTATGCGTTAACGCACTAAGAGACACGAGCGCAAAATGAATGGGAAATGAATAGACATCGTCACTTCTCTCGTCGGTGTCAATCACCCAGGAAGATATATATTGATGACCCCATATAGATAAGAGACGCCCAGCCGAGAGGAAGACATCCCCTGCTCACAGAAGCACGCAAGTTCAAATAGTGCACGCATTTTCACGCGATAGCTTTAAAGAGCTCGTTTCGCAGAAATTCTAAAGTCAGCGGTAACAAGGTGCACGTGACGCTTTTTTTTTTTTTTTTGCCCCTCCCATCTCTCCCTGCTTAGCTTCCAGCGCTTTCGTGGGCGCGAGGGAAGAGAGGATGCGATTGCAGCGTGTGACAAATCTTTTGCAACTCCGCTCTTATCTATCGTCATGCCATACCAACTACCCCAAGCTGCCACACTTCTAAGTTACTGGACGGATTCTTAAAAATTTTGCGGCGTGCAATTTGTGAGGTAAAACGCTTTTCCAGTGAATTAATTCCATGGTTACTCAAAAAAAGTGTTTCAGGGCCCCTTTGAGGCCACGTAGTGGCTGCATAGCAAGTCCGAAAACGTTTCATGCAGTAAATGCTTGAAGTGCGCACTAGGGAACGTTACTAGTAACGTAGCTAGCAACAGAATATCGCTATCGTCAAGAGTATGAAGTTGCGCGTATTGGTAAGACAAAACTAATGACGTAGCGCGTAGAATATGAGAGACACAGACCAAGGGAAAGGTCGAAGCTCCCCTTTGTCTCTCCCTTTGTCCTGTGTCTTACATATTCTACGCTCTACGTCATTAGCTATCGCTATCGTGTTCAACTCCTGAAGGCGAAGCTTTAGGGTCCCTAATTTTTTCACTGCCAGTAAGAGGCTCTAATTTTTCGTGCACGACTAAACCCTTTTACGGAAGCACGTGTCGCATACATCGTTTTTTTTTTTTTCTGTCATGCGCTTCTGTAACTGCCATAGCTAGGAAACTCGCAGTATACATCACGGTCAGCCAGAAATTTTGAGCGCCCGCATCAACAATGACAGCGACCCTTGTATTTTATTCCGCACTCGCGGCCGTATAGTCGGCACCGCGGATAGAGGGCTAATATATTCTAACAACAATCGTCCCGCTTTCAAGCGTCCCCTTCTACAGTCCCAGTAGGTTCGCGCCGCCGAATTTCTTTTCATAACCGACACGACCCATAGCGCACGAAACAAGTGATAACTCTAAAAAACAAACAAAAGAAAACGTGTCGCAAAGCTGCGGGCTGCACTCCGACTACGGCGGCTGCACATTACCGTTGGCAGCGAAAGTCGACAGAGCACAGAGAGTGACTGCTAGAATAACGTTTTGTTCACTCCATCCCTCACTCACTCACACAGACAGACAGACACAGACAGACACAGACAGACAGACAGACAGACAGACAGACAGACAGACAGACAGACAGACAGACAGACACATCTATCTATCTATCTATCTATCTATCTATCTATCTATCTATCTATCTATCTATCTATCTATCTATCTATCTATCTATCCGCCACGCGTGTTAAGTAGCAAACCAGACGGTTGCCCTTTCCAAGCTCTCTTTTTCGGGCTCAACGAGAGAACGACGCGGTTAACGAAGAGGCGAGTAGAGTTATACCCTGGAGGCGAGCGGTCGGGAGCGCCACTATACGGGGAGGGCACTTGTCCACCTTTTGATGAAGCCGGCACTTTCATTACGGCCGGCCCACGCACTGCACCAAGAGACGGCTGCGCGCGAGGAGAGCTTTCGCCACCGCCGAAAAGCGGCGTGCGTGGGTGGGCGGGAGGGAGGGAGGCCGTTCTTTATACGGCCCTAGAGTTGCGACCCGTCGCGCCTGTTGTTGAAGGTTAAAGGTTCGCCGGATGAGCGGCGGCGGCTTGACCACTCACTGGCATAACGCGCAGAGAGTCACTGCACGGCAGGATCAACCCACGACGCAACCCTTTATATGTTTTCAATTTGCAGCCGGCCGCGGAGTATGAAGAAAGCCACAGCGACGACGCCAGCTAAATAAGAGACCTCGTCGACCTTTCGATTAATTGAACTTCGTGGGAGTGTTATACATACGGCTAAACGAGGATGGGTATTTCGGTCTATCGCAAAGCGCTCTACAGCCATTGTTTTTCGCCCTTTAAAAAGCTCGACAACGGCCAGCATTCTTTTTTTTTTTTTTCGGGCAACGTTGATTTTGCGCTTGAAATAACCAGCACTGGTCCTAATAATGTCGCTCTACTCCGTTCCACGGCTTTGTTCTGTCTTCGCATGTCGCAGCAGCGCGATCTGCGCGGTAATGTTATATGTATAAAAGAAATACGTAGCACATCACAAAGGCTGGAAATAGAGAACATTTTATACATTGATATTATGGCCACTTCTTTATGTTGGATAGAAAAAAAAAGAACATGTTGATTGGTTCGTCAAACTTGTTGCTAGGGGACAATAAATATAGTACTTGCGTTATGATTCAATTGTTTCCCCTCGTACTAAATACAAAAAATAAAAGACTGGTATGTCAAATAAGAACAAAAGATCTCAATTGTTCATCCGGTCTACTGCAATGCGGTAAAGGTGATGCTAAAGCTCACGGAAATTTCTTCGAAATACGAATGGCTGCTGACAGTTACAGATAACTCCGACTCTGTTTATCTTGTCAGTTGATCTTCTTTTTTCTCGCGAGCAATACATTTTGCTATATATGAATCTTAGGGAAGACGTGCAGGTGGCTAAGACTCGGACAATGAAACACACACAAGATATATATGCGTTGCGTTAGGTGCGGCGTAACGCGATGTTCTCAGAGACTGGCGCATCGCAGTGCAGTGCTTTCAAAGTTCGGTGTAGACATTACTGAAATCGCATATAGGCGCACGGCGATTTCGATTACTTTCGCCCTCTGTCCGGTGCCGCTGCAGAAGTTCCATGATTGTAAAGCTGCGGCAGGCGCCGTCGACATAATTGAGGCGCTTGTAACGACGTCGCGGCGCGTTCAAGCGGGAGGTTCCCCGACGCGCTGTGCTCGGAGGCAGCTTTGCAGCTGTTGTGACAGTTGTCACGTGATCATAGAGGGCGGTGGCGAGCTTTGGGCTGGGCGCAGCAAGTGCCTCATTACGTCGACGGCGCCTACACCTGTTTACAAACATGGAATAGACCCGTAAAGTTCGATTACCATCTGTACCTTTTATATCAGCAAACTTTTAAGGGAGAAAACGCAGGACTTTATGAGTGCGCCCTTACATCGGTATAAGGAGCAAGACGCGGCTCAATCGGGATTCGAGCAACGCGAGATGCTAGTAGCATGGCCACATCACCAATCAAGGCCCGGTCTGGACGTAAGCGTTCCTGCCAGACAGCTTGACCTTTTCACATCGGTCGTGAACCGAGAGAAAAAATTTCCGAGAATGCCTATACAGGCAGCCCCACATGTGACGCAGGACGAATCAGCGAAACGACGGACGAGGCTCGCCGCATATCGCTGCGACTTCGCCCACTCTCAAAGCATGCAGTTGGCGGTCTTGCCTCTTAACGCGACTGAATGGTGACGTACAGGCCGCGCCCGTATACGAAAAAAAAAAAAAGATCGATCAATAAAAAGGGGGGTCGTGTGGCAGGGTCGTGTATATTTTTTTCCAATAAGCTAACGGGAAGCCGTTCAGAAGAGCTTGTTCCCGCCTCTCGAATGCCGGCTCTCTCAAACAGGCCGTTTCTCCAAGTGCCGCGCGCTTCAAGCCCAATTTTCTTGTCACTACACTTTCAGCGGGTTCCCACACGATTGATCCGTGCGTCGGGGATTTTCCTGCAACCGCGCAACCTAATCCCACGTCCCATGCTCGTACGCTCACCCGTCTCAGTCAGCAGCGGAGCTGGCCGAAATCGTACGCACAACCACGTCAGCGCGAAAGACAACGAAAAGAAAAAAGAAGAGGCATACCTCTAAAGGACGCACGCGGCCGAAGCGGCAAGGGGCAGCCGCTGCCGGCGTGGACCGCTATCTTATCTCGCAAGCTGAACACGTCGCGTCCGGCATCCCCAGAGGCGCGTTCAGAGCGTCTCCTCCTCCCTCGCCAGTGGTGAACAGAGTGACCGTCGCTTATCTCTCCGTATAGGGGCTACATGCTCCGGATGCGACGTACCCTATAAGATATCGCGGGAAACGGCAATCGCGGCTCGTCAACGCAGCGCAGAAGTCACCAGCAGCCACGAGCCTCTCGCTTTCGGTTCTCGCCGGCTTGATTCACGAGCTGGGGATGATTTCGCGAAGCCTGCTCGCTAATATTAGCCCACTGCCCATTAACCCATTGACATGACCCTTGAAAAGTCTATTACGATCCATTAACAAAGGAAGCAATGCATCAAGAATCGAGACTAGTGTTATGAAAATCAATTTTGAGACCAATTATACTGTACGAAGTCTGCGTGAGTACGGCGGGCACTGATCTTTATTCAATAATCTACGCAAGCCTTTTTTTCATCTGTTCTCAACATATCCGCCCTGAGACGGGATAAGTTCGATTGTAAGTTAGTTATAACACGTGGTGAATGAACACCATTCCGACATTCATAGGTTACGTCACCATGTGGTAAGTTGTCGGCACATGTAAACAGAATGAATGATTGTTGAGACGACCTACGGTTAAAAGGGATTCCGCGTTTCAAGTTAGTAAACGAACACACCGATTGATCAGTTATTTGATCGACTGACTGATTTATAAATGAATCTTCGATAAGGGTATCCCTGAGCTATAATACTGGTGTTGTTAGAAATGTCGTTAGTCTAATCTGCATTGCAAAAAAACAAAACAAAATATGCTGAGGAGGTTACAAAGCCTCCTGCTGTAATTTTTACCACTTCCTACACCGACAAACGGGTCAATTCACTTATTGTACTGTAACACCACGTATTGTTGTCTACGACCATGCCGTGAGCGTGTGGTGTACAGATTCACAGAGGAGCTTCTCCGCAAGGCACAGAGATTAGCTTAACTTGGATTCGCGTTCCGCGATCTTAGATTTTTCCTTTTACTTACCGGACGTATTGGGAAACAAAATCGCACGCGTACGCATACATACATGCGCAATCAAAGACAGCTAAAACGAAATAGGGAGTATAATCATAGGTGCACAAGGAAAGCATTTCTTAATTCACGACGAACAAGCAGCCCTCACGTAAGCGCAGCTCTGGGTACTGTTTCCACGGAAACGTTATTATTTCATTTCCAAATTAAATATCAATCGAATTCGGAAAACTGGCTGTATGTCGTGGGGATAATTAAATGCACTGCAGAGAAGTATATTAAAGAATCACAAAGTAACAACAAAACATTTACTTCCCCGAACGAAATAAAGCTGTATTTCGAAAATGTGCCCTCAACGCTCGATCACAAGTGGACCAACAAAAAAAGGCGCTTATGAAAGGTAAAAGCACATACTAATGGGACGAAAAACCAAACTAATGTCGATTTTCGTCGACGTCATATTAACGACGCTCAATGCGAACGGCAATCGTCACGAAACGAACAAGGCCTGTGTTGTGTTGCGTCCATGGTCTCTTCTGCCACGGAGTTTCCTGTAAATACATCTAGAAGGACCTCTGGCGCTAGTGTCTATGGGAGCTGCAACGCACGGCGCTTCAGCAGGCATGAAATGGTGGCTACTAGACGCATTTGTCTAATATTCCCAGCTCTGGCTCCGTTTGGCTAAGCGTATAGCTTAGAGCTGCTTTGTCACGAAGCAAAAATCAGCAAATGTTAAGCAGTTGCACTTCACTGCCCTCACCTTTAGGCTATCCAATTCAAATCGGGTCGCGAAGTTAAAAAGCCTGGGTTCGTTCTTTCCTTCGAGAAGAAACCGAAACACAGCCATAAACGAAGCGACAATAGCAGTTCGTCGCTCGCAAGCTCGAAGACTAGGCAAATCCGTGTACTATACTCATCATTCCCGTGGTCGCTGAACGATCGCAGCGACAAAGTTCCCTCTAGTTAATCTCAGGAAACTCTTGGGGGCGCGACGCACCGGTTTTGGTTACTTTTGAACGCGATTTAAAAATATAAACTATGCTCAGATTGCGCAAACTATGCTGTCACCTGCCACCATAATTCATGCTTTTTTTCCTTTCCACCGGAATCTAATCACCCATTCAGGCTAGTTGTAGGTCCCTTTAAGCCCATTAAGAAGGTCACATCTATAATTCATCATACCTTACATGAACAAAGTATACAGATACACACACATCGCTTTGCAGACGCCTACTGGGTACTTCGAAACTTTACTTTTAGGCGTCGAATCTACAACCAGCACCAGCTCACGCTGTGACCGTGGTGCGGGTTTCACTCAGGCCTGACGTTTATAGTTTTTTTTTTTTTACATGCGAAGCAGCTCTTCGTCTAGCCTGTGTAACACTGTCCGTCCGTGTCTCCGTGCCAATGCGCCATACCGCATCCCCCTCTCCTGCAGTTGTTGGAACGATGCCAAGTAGGTCAGGTCGCCGCTGCGCGTTGATGTCCCTTTCCCTAACCTGCACCAGCTGCCGGCTCCTTCGAACAAAAACCAAACTCATGTCACCAAACACCTTAGGTGGTGTTGCTCCTCCATCCGCTCGCAACACATGTGCACTCCTCTTTCGCTTCACCCTCTCCACCACGGCACGCCTAGTGGAAACACTCTTTCAGTTCGTTTATTTGCGATGAAACTTGCACGAAACCCAACCCGCCTCACAGTGTCTCTACGTTTCAAAGAACGTTTACTATAGTAAAGGCTACACCGAGTTCGGCTTCAAACCGTTCTTCCAGCACCCGCGTCGACGATCGTTTCAGCAGGGTCAACGGCGTCCTCATCGCTGCTGCTTCGCAATCTCATCATGGCTTCCTTCAAGAGATGGTCCATAATTTGTGTGTGTGCGTGTGTGTTCACATTACAACTGGTGCTGATGTTACACGTGGTATCGGTGTAAGCATCCAACGATATCGTACACTGAACGAAATGGGGATAACGCGACGATTCCCCGAATGAACGTAACCATGTAACGATTCCATTCATACAAAAGTTTTTTGTTTTTTTTCGCGCCTCCACAGTCGTCAGAAAGGCGCAGCTGCGTTATCAGCGGTACCGGCTGGTCGCGAAGAGTGGAGGATAAGAAAATGACCGAATCCAGCGAAATGAAAATCTTACATAACACATCGCACAAAGTTATTGCGTGCACAGTTGAGCATGCCTTGCTTTCACACTTCAACCGCTGGTTACTCCAGCGTTTATTCAAATTTTTTTTAAGGTACGAGGGCAAGCTTCGCGATAGTAGAGCAAGTATAGAGCAGGCTCGGTCTGAAAGTACACACACAGCTAGGACAGCCTCTCCTAAATGTGCTGACGTGTCGGCTCACTCAAAAGCCGGGCTGAAGTAGCAGCAGCTGATAAGGAAACGGGGAATCGCTATTGAAAGCAGCTCGAGCAGCTTCGATAAGGGAGACGCACGCCTGAGCCGGCCTCGGGGAGATCCCATATATAAACCTCTCGAAAGCCTCTCAATCGCGTCTCTGACGTCACGACCGCGTGGGCTACTTTCGAGAACTGAAGTCCCTGGAAAGAACGCGCTATCGCAGCTAAAAAAAAAAAGCGTCCTCGCCTGCCGGTCTCTTATCGTTCGCGGTTCGCACACTGAGCCGCCGACTGAAGACGAGTCCGGATCGAGGGGGCTACGGGGGCATGCCCCGTTCGGAAACACGTGACCAGTCACGGGAGTGCCGTTGAGCTTTTACGGTTTCGCGCGACGAGCGCAGCAGTTTGCCGCGAGATAAACGCTGACGAGCTATTCTTCGGCAACTGCTAAATACGGAACGGTGGCGATAATGCATGCGCGAGAATGCGACACTGCCAGGCACAGTGTTCACGTGTGCAGGTTGTACTATACATAAGGCGACCTCACACAACGAAGGAACACTGACTGCCACGCGAAGCCTTCCATTGGAACTCGACGTAGAGCTGTATATGTGTAATTGTAGGGATTGCACGACCCGTACATATAGAGACGCCGTGCTGAGGGAATCCGGAAGTTCCGTCGATTGGTGTTCTAACCTAAGTGCATGGACCTTCAGCATTTCGCCTCCATGAAGATGCTGCCGCCTGGGCCGGGGATTCGAGCCCGCGACTTCCGGGCGGGCAGCCAAGTGCCATAACCATCAGACCACCGTGGCAGGTGAAGAGAGTATGGACCGCTAGGCAAGGAATCACCAGAATTGAACGAACTAGCGGGTGTCCCCCTGTTTTGTGAGGCTCCCTCCTGCGAATGTTAACACGAACGAAAAGGCGACGCCACAGAGCCTATCCAGATTCTCGCTCGACCCGATCCGTACTAAGTTGTAGAGTCCCCGTCTAGTCGTCGCGCATAGCTAGGTAACGAACCAAGGACAGGCACTAAGCACCAGGTAGCATCGCTAGGTGAAGGCGACGTATGCAGGCCACTATAAATGGCTAGAAAAAGAAAATTTAAGAATACGAAACGCCGGTGAAGTGATGGGCCGATTCTGAAAGCAAAGCCGCAATATGCAACTTACCAAACACCCGGTCACGAATAGTCATAACCAAAGCGATACAGCGAACCGATAACCGTTCTTCCAATCGAAGTAAGTCACGCCCAGATTGAGCTCAACACTCCTTGAACAAAGACACTCTGTTTGTATTGAAATCGCGAAGCTCGCATCAATAAAAAGGTTGTTCCATAAATACCGAACGATCATGCGATATACAACGTGGGCGTAAACAGCAGCTCAATGTACACATCCCCGCACATTTCGTTTGCGTTGTGTCTATTTCTTCCAGGAAGCTTTTTGTTTAGTACATGTACAGGCGCCCTTTGTTGAAATTTTTATCAAACGTAGGAAAAGAGGAAGAAAATATCAAACAAAAAGACACGAGCGGAATTCACGTTTCAGCGATGCTATTATGGGCTTGAGCTGAACCATATAGAAAAAAAAAACTCAATGTACAATCAAGAAACAAAGTGTAGCGGAGTTTCAGTGCATCTTCAGTGCAGCAGTGGAGCCTAACAATTTTTTGCGCCTTGCGTCAGTTACAGGCTTCGATTGATCAATGCCCTTAGCCTTTCAGGAATCATCGAATTACATCGAGTTTCCTATATACACAGGTCGACAGTCATCCCTCGTCAATGTTCTCCAATCGTCAACGTGCACGTGCGCAGATGCGCCCCTGGATCACGTGAAGACAGCAAAGCTTCAATGCTTTGTTAAGGAAATAGGTAAATTTCATACTAAACAATCGCTAGGTTCAAGAATGCAATGTATAGGCGTGACTTCGTGGAAGTGCAGTGAATGAAAAATTGCTGCATGGCGGGCGGCAGGCGGCCATACTTTTTTTTTTTCATCCTTTGCTGACCCTGCATGGCTAGTCCCACGAAAGGCTGCAGATGTTTTCAGGCACCTGCACCAGAAATGCACGAATAACTGATCTAGCATCGTCGTCTATGCTGTTTCCTTTTTTTTTTTTTTTTTGGCATAGTGCATGTAGACTGTACAGCCAGACTGCTGTCCCGATTAACCTCTCAGCAGTTACAGTTTCATTTTCGCAAGTGTACGTTCCCTGTTTGTGAAAACGTGCAATCGGTGATGCTATACCACGATGTTTTTTTTTTTTTATTAAGAGAGTGGGGGTGGGTAAAGAGTGGTCCTCATTTTAGGTCATGTCCACGAGGGATTTGACGAAAGCGCAGGAGCTTGTACTACCTCGCGCCAGCGAGGCTGCCCCGTCACACCAGCGAGATTATGCTGGTAACCGCAAAAGAAGTAGTTAGTAGCAGTACAGTAAGGATTTTCACGGCGAAAGTCTTAGTTGACTCATCAAACGAGAAATTTGATCGCTGGGGATGAGTCAAGCGAAAAATGATCATGACGTGATTGACGTCACCACATGACGTGTTTCACAGCGCCAGAGATCGCAAATTTTGTGACGTCATCGTGACGTCACAAATTCTGGCGTGACGTCGTGTGGCGTAACGCCATACGATGCCCTTGCAGCACCCTATACTTTGGGCAGTCGATCAAAACATGACAGCACGCGAGCTCAACAAAAAAAAAGGGAAAATAAATAAGGATGGCGCTCTCTTAAATACGTACTGAGGAAGAAAAGAATATGATTGCTTTTTACTTCGGGTCGTCTTAAATGAATGCACAGGGGGCTCAGTGAGTTTATCCTGAAAAGATTCAATGAGGATTCACGGAGGAGAACGAGCACCGGTAGAGGAGGGCTCCCGAGGATGAAGAGGAAGAGGGCCGGACGTGGAAGCATGACGGGAGACGCAACGTCATGCTTGAGCCTCAACCGCTGGATGTCTAAGCACAGTAGCACTGACTTGAGCCCCTTTGAAGTCACTATACGGGTTTCCTCATGTTCGCTACATATAGCGGCAGCAACTTTTGCCCCCTCGGCCGGACGCTACAGGGTTGGATACGCTTCCAATGTACCAGTTTCACCTGGCAACGAGAGATGGAGGGAGAGAGCACCAGGTAACGACGGCAAGCCATGCGCAAGTCCAACTATTCCGATGTCGCTGTTGGGCCAGATAAGACTCGTTACAGGACGCATGCCAGGCGTTCTCAGGAGACATCCGAAGTAGGTTATCGACGAGGGGCCGACGCACGTTAAAGCGTTCATAAACGTTCTCCGGACAATGAACGTAATGAGAATGGTACGCATACGTCGGTGCGTAACGCGCGTTCACAACCCGAAAAGTCCCTGTAATTTTATAGAAACAATGCTGAATTAAAGTGCCTTTTAATTATTAGCCCTGGCTACTGCATTTACCAAACCAGTACCGTCAAAACTCGAGCAAGCTCGTCTACCGGACCACGCGCCCCTCTTCAATATTTGGGAGATTCGAAATGTGCACCAATGTCCATTGAAGCACCCACCCCCCTCCCTCATCCTTGCAGCCATTTTCCCAACTGTTACGCACCCGTTGGCGGCGAATATAAACATTTAATGAGTGCGTATACAATAAGGTATATCATTAGAAGCACGGGTGCGCATTCTTTATTCTTAGCGGCTCACCGCATGCAGGCGTGGAAGTGGGGGGGGGGGGGGTGCGACTTCGTCATGACGACTTTTGTGTAGAGAAGACCCGCTGACTAAACGGAAGCAGCGCTCCGACGTCAGCTCAGATGTTCGATCAACGTCGGCAAGCGTTTCTGCTAATAAAACTTACAATTGGATATTTCGAACACGATCGCTCTAAACAGAATCGACGTATTAGTTCATTCACGTCGCCGGTTTCGAACAACTCCGTAACTCTCTATGACGTATATTGTGCTCTCAAAATAACCCATCGTCTCTTTTTAAACCGATGAAATTGCGCTGTCTCCCACCGATACACAAGTCTGCTCATTGAAATCGTCATCAACAGCCTCATCACGCCCACTGCAAGGCAAGGGCTTCTCCTGTGTTCCGCCAATCAACCCG
The DNA here is from genome assembly GCF_013339725.1 of Rhipicephalus microplus. Taxonomy (NCBI): domain Eukaryota; kingdom Metazoa; phylum Arthropoda; class Arachnida; order Ixodida; family Ixodidae; genus Rhipicephalus; species Rhipicephalus microplus. The sequence continues at coordinate 257,905,860 of NC_051165.1, forward strand.
GTCCTAAGCTTTCTGCTGCCCCGTTATACGTGCAAACTTCTTAATCTCATCTGCCCACCTAACTTTCTGTCTCCCCCTCACACGTTTGCCTTCTCTCAGGATCCAGACAGTTACCCTTAACGACGAGCGGTTATCCTGCCTACGCGCTACGTGCCCGACCCATGTGATCCAAATGATCCGAGAATCAAGAATCAAGGCTGCTATTTGGCCAGGTCCGTTAGTTTGCTATTAGGGGATAGACAACGTTGCCCATAAAAGACACGTACACGAGAACAGACGATGTAACACACAGTTTCAAAATTTTCTTTCGGAGCAACCTTCTTTATATGCCTGACATACATATATTGTTGAAAGTTTGCACCATGTGTGTTAAATCATCTCTTTTTATGTCCCTGTTCTTTATGCGCAACTTTGTGTACCCCCCGACGGCGAAGTATTGTTAGGCCAGCTTCATTCAAGTGCCAACTTAAATAATTCTGAGCTACATATAAGATTTGCCGAGATGACACATACTGACAAATCCGAGCCGCAAACTAAGATGTTCACCAGGCAAAAAAAAAAATAACTACTCCATGACGTCAGTAAGATGACATACAAAATGATGCACAGGAGACACCGTATACGTATTAGACACACGAGTGACATGGAACAATACGAAGAGACCTGAGATGGAGAAGGCAAAAAAGGCACAGATGAAGTGCATTCCCTGGCGAAAAAAAAAAAAAAAAAAACCTTTCCATTCACGTGATTTCCGAGAACCGTTTATTCGCGTTGCGCGGCGGCGAATGCGTCACGACGACACACTGAATTGACGCACTCAATCGCGCAGTCGCTTCGTCTATCACGCGCAGCCCGAGCGGCGCTCCATTATTTACCGCGAGCAAAGTCATCGCACCGCGTCTCGTTGCTGATTCGATAGTCTGATCACATCCCGGGGGAAACAGAGATATGCGAGGTGGGGGAATGAAATGGCGGGAAGAGCTATTAAAAACCTCCAGTATAGGAATGAAAGACCGCGCTGCACCTTGATTCATTCCCCCTGTTTCCCTGACCCGTTTCACACCTGACGAAACCTTTGAAATCACGTGTTTAGGCTACCATGGTTACTCCATTTGGGTGGGCCATCGCCCGAACACCTTGTCGGGCGATGGCCACCCAAATAAGGAAAGAAAGAGAGAAATATTTTAATGAAAAGCTAGAGATGCTTGTTTGGCATTTCGCTTGACAGGCTACTCCAGGTGGTGCGTGATGATTTTAGTATATATTCGGTGATTAACACGCGACGTTTACAGCCACACACGTAGCCCCGCCACGGTGGTCTAGTGGCTAAGGTACTCGGCTGCTGACCCGCAGGTCGCGGGTTCGTATCCCGGTCGCGGCGGCTGCATTTCCGATGGAGGCGGAAATGTTATAGGCCCGTGTGCTCAGATTTGGGTGCACGTTAAAGAACCCCAGGTGGTCGAAATTTCCGGAGCCCTCCACTACGGCGTCTTTCATAATCATATGGTGGTTTTGGGACGTTACACCCCACATATCAATCAACAGCCACACACGTAGAGTACACTATTTACATACTTTCATTCAGGCTTGCGGCCCGTAAGAAAGTCAGCAGCGTTTTCGTGGCACGTGACCCACTGGAGCTGCTTTGCCATGAGCTCAGTAACGTTGGAGATTTGAAGCTGCCTTCATACACTGTCTCTTTGGTGCCTATAATGAGCATTCACAGAAGACATCATTGAGATCTTCTGGGACGTTACATTGGGCACACAATGGTGAGTCCGACAGCCCAATCCCGACCGAAATGAAGAGTTTAGTGGGCTACCTCGCCCACTGACTACGCGCGCCATTCGAGTCATTATCATCGAAACGTTTCTCCGACCACCTACATTCGATCACGCAACGCAAACCCAGAAACACACTGAGCGGACCTTTCTGATCATCATTGCACTTGCACAGTTCACAAATTTCCGACGTCCATGAAGGTCTGTCATTCGGCTAGAATTAGAACTATAGAAGTTGTTTGATCTCTCCCTCAAAACAGCTTCACCGATCGGCGCACGAGGTGACATGCGAACGCGATCCCTTTGCCATTTATGACAGAAGCGATGATGATATTTTCAATCTGACATTTTGCTTCTCTTTCTCGCGGAATCAATACCTCAACCATCTAACTTTGAGGAAACACTGGCAAATGCCAGGACGCCCTAACATATATAGTACATAGTAACAGATACATATGTCAGCATTTCCAAGAACCGATATTCGTGTCGCCAAGGCGAATGCGTCACGACGACACACTGACTTGACGCACTCAATCCCGCGGTTGCTTCATCTGTCACGCGGGGTCGCCGCTCGCGCGGCGATCCGTTATTGATCACGAGCAAAGTCGTCGCACAATAATCTCGTTGCTACGCATGACGTCAGAAAAACCGCGTTCCGACTCATGGCGTCACAAAAGTGTTGATGACGATGAGGCCCTCTTATTAAAGATAAATTACAGTATCCCAGTACTGAACCTATGGCACGTTTTGCCAACCTACGCCCTCATCTAACTTGGACAGTACAACACTGGAAACTCGTTATGACGAACACACATACAGAGAATTATTGCTTATAGTGAACAAAAATACTGACTTTGAATGGCCAGCTTCATTTTCAAATACATTTATTATTTTTATATGCAGAAACCGAAAGCTTGAGCGCCGCCGCGACATCGACAATAGAAAATAAATATTTGACTTGCGCGAGGCTCAATACTTCAACGGCAGCATAAAAATGAAAATAATTATCTACCCTCATTTAGCATCGAAACCAACATTTTCTTTTCTTTTTCTTTTTTATAATTTCGTACTCACACTAAAGCTTTGGTTGAAAATGTAACCACAACCTTCTTAAATAAATGTAAGCGCAGGTCAGTATTATTCAACTTAGTTCTGTCGTAATTCCATTTTCTCATGTTTAGGTATTATAACGGGTGAGACAGGTCTCACAGATTAAAATAACAACTTGCCGAATACGGCAGTACGGCGATTTCGCACATACCGCACAGTAAGCAGGCACTGGAAAAGACATGCATGCTCCACCGCGGTGGTCTAGCGGCCATAAGGTACTCGCTGCTGACCCGCAGGTCGCAGGATCGAATCACGGATGCGGCTGCTGCATTTCCGACGGAGGCGGAAATGCTGTACGCCCATGTGCTCAGATTTGGATACACGTTAAAGAACCGCAGGTGGTCGAAATTTCCGGAGCCGTCCACTACGGCGTCTCCATGAAGTGTGGCAGCTTCGGCTAGTTGGTATGACATGACGATAGTTATAGCACGAGAACAGAAAGACGACACAGAGACAAGAAGGACACGAAGGACACGGTGGTAGAAATTCTTCTTGTCTCGTGTCGTCGTTGTGTTCTCGCGCTATAGACTATCGTCAGTGTCATACCAACTAGCCCAAGCTGCCACACTTTCGAAGAGCACACAGCCGCTGCCATTTTGAGACATTCCACGCTCAGTGAGGCATTCCAGCTGGCGACAGGTGAGACGACGCCGTTCCTATTGCACAACGGAACATCGGGGGAAGGGGGGGATGAGGGCTTCTCCGTCTACGTCGCAGTCTGCGGTCAGGCCATACGCCGAGAAGGAAAACACCACGCCATTACAAGCCGCGGACGAATCCTTATCGGGCGCCTGCGGCGGAAAGGAGAACTCCACTTCGTGGTCGTCGTCCAAGGAGATAAGGAGATTTGCGCGACGCAAACGAGCCAGGACGGCGACGGCCATAAACGATTCCGCCATGGTAGGCAGCTAGCCGTCACCTGAGCCTTATATAACTGCATCCCAGAGAAGAGAGAAGAGCAAGAAAAAGCGACGAAAATCCGTTTCGTTTTTTTGTTTTCTTTTTTCTGAACGCCGTCAAAGTGCACGGATCGCGACCCGCTCGCCTGACGAGAAGGGTGCAGATCGACTGAGCATATCATATTCGCAAATACAGCCGCTACTAGGCGTAGCGAAAACGACGCCAATACGATGTCAAGCGCGCCTAGGAATGCGGGCTCCTCTAGATAACCGCTCGAGTTGATACTTGCTCGGCGCGAAGCGCAGTCACAACGGAGGATACCCGCATGCACGAACGCAGTCGACGCACGTACTTACAGTACGCTCGACTGGAATGTACTTATTCGCAAGGACGAGCAACGTTGCAACGCTAAACGGGTGAGTGCATCAGAAAAGGATGTGCGCATAGGACTTCGAGAAAGGCAGGTTGTGACACGTCCGCCAAGCACTTAATCTTTTTTTTTTTTTTTTGGGGGGGGGGGGGTAGCTTATAAGTGCCTTGTTTATAAGACATGGATGGTTGGAAGACTTTCTTCATCTGCAACGGGTTCTCCGTGAGAAAGACTGAGCAAAAATGGCGAATCGCACAAAGTTCGTAGACGGCCTTTACAAACGCTGGATGCAAGGGCGAGACCGTCTAGAACCCCGGGTTCGCGAGGATAGATAAAACTCGAAACACAAACCCACGCACGCACACACAGTGGGCGAATGGCACTGCCGTGGTAGGATGCTCAGTCACGGTGCTCGTCTGCTGGCCCGAAAGACTCGGGTTCGAATCCACACGCGGCCCGGTCTCATCGCAAAGGTCGCGAAATGCTACAGAGGCCTGTGCTACGTCAGTGCACCTTCAAGAAACGCAGGCCATGGAAAGTATATAAGGAGCCCTCCACAACGGCGTCTACCCTACAGCTAGAGGTAAGAAGTCACAAGCAAAAGTGTGCAGTTCTGGTGCAAATGTAGCATGTGAAATAAAACATAAATGTTATTGAAAAGCTACCGAAGGTGTACTTCGCACATTACGAAACGTGAAACGACGGGCATGTAAGCCGTTGTTGCTGAAATTCATATTGTAACGCAGACACACCGCAAAATAGCATAGAGGCAGAACAATGAGAATTGCGCACAAACACGTGAGATCTGTGGCGCAATGCAAACGGCGCTGTTTGGCAACAGAGACTTTAGCATACCTTGCTACACGGCGAGCTGCAAGACATCTGTTTCTTTATTTAGTATGATTAACACAGAAACGAATAGAGCAAGCTATAGGAGCGCTGATTTAGAGCAGCAGAGTTTGACAAGACCGTGGTGTTCTTGGAAGCGCGCGCCGACAGGCAAAAGCTATGACGTCACCAAGTGCGACGCGGCAACACGAAAACAATCCGCAGGGGGAGACGGGCATCATTATTGCGTAATCGCCACACATCCGGCATCGTGCACCGAGACGGGCAAACGGGCGAGCGAGCGACTCCGCCTAGCGAAAGGAAAGAGGGGGGGGGGGGGGAATGTCAGGTGAACTGGCGGAAGGACATGTTACGAGCACCCAGCAACAGGCTAATGTAGAGCACGACAATCGGGGAACATCACAAAATGAAAGGCACACACTAACAAGCGCGAACCAAAGGGCAAATGAAAAAAACGGCCGATTTCATATAAAGCGACATCCGCAGCGGACGTACCGGAATGCACCACAGCGATCGCATTAAAGCGCACATACATACACAGGAAGCCGCCCCAGAGGTTAAGGAAAAAGTAGGGTACAAAAAAAAGTGAGAGTGGGGCCGGCGAGAGAGAAAAAAAACGTTGCGAAATACACGCCCCAACGCGTGCGCAGTACACATAAGTAAAGCAAAACAAGCTCTCAAGCCATGCACGGAGATGCACGCCGATGTTGAGCGACGCCCTCTCCACGGTAACCTGGTAACAGACACGGAACACACATACCTGCCGGCGAAAAGCTCATGCGATGTAACCGGGTCGCCATTCCATTATCCGTTAGCGCGGTGGTCGGAAGCCACCACGGCGAAGACGATGTTCACGGCGTAGGGCAATAAAAACGGTGGCGGCGTTTGGTTCCAGGCACACTCAAGTTAGGCGTCACACATCCGAAGATCCGTAGTGGTCCGGTGAGATCTCCCTGAGGCGATGACAATCCGCAAGCACGATCTTCTCAGCTGGCTCTGGTAAAGAGCTCGGCGACGACTCCTGCCTATTTTTTCCTTCCCGCACGGATGACGTTCGACGAATCGTTCGCGAGGACGACGTCAGAAATGAAGCCTGGCAAGATGTTTCACGCACGATTGCCGTTAAGTAAAAATCGTAAGATGACGGGAAAGGTTCACCACCTAGGCAACACACCTCGTAGAACACGGTGTTGGTCGCGCTACGCCCGTACACTGCGTCAACGCGGGAGTCCGCTCGATGCACGTCTGCTCGCGATCGACGGGGCAGGCGAGGGCGCGCCCTGCTTCGCAACTGATCCGCAAGACGGCGCACTCGCCGACAGCTGCTATTTGTAGCGCGCATAGAGAGAGGACGCCACAGACTACTCCGCAGCGAATGAATTCATCAAAATCATTGCTCTAGGAAAAAATCGGATAAAGGGACAGCGGAAGAACGATTAACCACTGAATTATTGCTTAATTAAACTGGACGGAATGTAATTGCAAGTCAATGAATGAGAGACAAGCCGGCTCGAGCAGAGCCAGCTCGGGTCTCTACTTTCGGAATTACGCGGTCATCTATTGGCGTTAATATTTCCACGAGTCGGCCTACGAGGAAACAACGCCAGGAGGCAAGATAGGCGATATGCAATATTTGACTTTGCAGAACTGTACAGCAAATACTTACTACGAAAGCGTCAGCTGTCCCACGGCGCTCGTCGCGGATAAATCCGGTCTCCTGTGTCAATCAGTATTGCGATTTGTCACCAACAACCGTTGCATAATTGCCCCGACAGGACAAAGAAAAATCGTGGTGTCCAATGGGTGTCCGTGGTGTGCTTTATGCAACTTATTGTAAGACATTAAGAATTATCTCATATTGCAGCACGGAGTAACAATCCGAACGTTAACACGGGCGACGTCCGATGAAATAAGAATTATTTACGTGCCATTCCAAATCTACGAGGTGTATGACTACGGAACCTAACATAAGAGGAATGACAGTGATTTTGAACAATTGTAGTGTCATAGTACTCTTCAAGCTGTATATTGTGCCGTTGTACGTGCTGAGAATCGGTTATGTTACAAAAATTTGGACCCTTTATGCTCTATGTTCGATACCTCCAAGAGCTAACGAGCAAACGGCGCAGTATTTCTGTTCCGATATCTTTTGCATCATGTCAATTGAAAAAAAGGAGACAATGCAATAGCGCCAAAATCAAACAATATCTCATACGTTTGATTGGTTCGCGTATTATGTGGCGACCGCATTGCCATTTAAAACCAGTTTTCATATCCGGGTGCGCATGTCAATTGAGAATTAATCCCCCCAGCCCTACTCATTCCAGTCCTATAGTGCTAGATGGACACCGAATCGAATGCATATATATCTGTTTTCAATAGATCGAAGATAATCAACAGTTATTCACCATTAGTATATTACAATTTTCAAGTTACGATAAAAGACACATTATACTTGTCCTTTCATTACACGGCACATTATAAAGCGAGCTTTATTAAAACTGAATTTCGCAAGACACCCTGTTCGCAAATCCAGGACATAGAAACGCGGCAACGCATTAATTATTATTATTATTATTATTATTATTATTATTATTATTATTATTATTATTATTATTATTATTATTATTATTATTATTATTATTATTATTATTATTACTTTATTGCCTATTTATAACTGCATACCCCTTCGCGACAGAACCAAAGGAGCGTCGCCTGAGCAACGATGGCAAGACGAAAAGAAAAACGTCCTTTTTTAGGAGTGTGGCAGCTTGGGCTAGTTGGTCGACACGACAATAGTTATAGCGCGAGAACAGAGCGACCACAAAGAGCCTTCTTGTCTCTTTGTCATCGTTCTGTTCTCGCGCTATAACTATCGCCGTGTCCTTCTTTAGAACGAATTGTTGCGGTATTTCTGCCACTATTGTTGAAGAGAATACTGCAGTGAAGCGTTTTTTTATAGTTTTCTAACTCGATTGAACGACACGAGCTCCGCACCTGTAAAATGTGCCTAGCAACACCCACTGATGAGCAACGCGCGCAACCAACATCTTTACCGCGGATAATTGTGCTTTCAAGCTAACAAGTGGAATGCAAGTTTATCTTTTTTAGCTTAAGCTTCGTTTTCTATCGTGCACTGGAGAAGGCAAGGCATAGAAAAACTTGCTGAAAATATCCAGAGATCTATTAGTGAAACATAAAAGCACACTCTTCGACTCATTATTCCATGTTTCCGAATATTTACGTACGTTTAGCAGTAACACACAGCAAATCACAGCTTTGACAGTTATCCCACTGCCTACAACTAAACTACTCTACCACTAAAGCCAGAAATTTTTTTTTTCGGGAGGTTTTTGAGCCATTCGTTATGTAAGCTCGTTCTTGTGTTTGCATGTGTGTGTGCGTGCATATGGTATATACAGTTTACTGAGATGACTGAGAGAAATTCATTCGTTCATTCATTCACTGTTTGTTCAGACAAAAACAACGATTGCCTAGGTTGGAGGGACTAAAGGCCTCTCCCTGTTTATAAACAGGGAGAGGCCTGCTTAATAATAGACCTCTCCCTGTTTGCAAACAGTGTGACGTCACTGCGGACACCCCGCCCACCATACCCTCTCTCGAAGCAGGTGCTGGTTGGCAAGAAAGTTCCGCCGGCGGCATCTTTCTGCATAGCAGAGCTGCGTGTCTGCATTCCTTCGACAGAAATTTCAACATTGCTATGTTCTAAAGTCGCAGCTTTTCAAAGAAGAGGGTCACGGAAGGGTCACTGCGCATATATTGTGGAAATTTGCTCGTCGTAGTTGGATGGATGGAGAAACTTTATTTAGAGTACTGAGAGACGCGACTAGCACGCAGCGGGTTTCACCCACGTAGATGACAGCCATAAAATGTCTGATCTTTTTCGAAAGCGAATGTTTTCAATGTACACGGCGAGTGGCACCTTGAGAAATACTTGCAAGGCATGGATGTAAATTTATTCAACTTCCATCGCGGCATGTGCAATGCAGTTTTAAACGAGGTTGAGCATTGGCGGCCGCATGGTTTTGAGCTGCTGTGCGCGACGTCACGGATAAGATTCTCACTCATTGCGCAAAAGTCTGATCTCAGATAAATGAATAAAGAAAGAAAGAAACACTTCCTGCCGTGCGTTAGACTGAGGTTAACATATCCTCGTGAAAACTGAAGGGAAATTCTGCCGCTGCGTTTCTCAACAACTCAGTGAAACTTCATGTGATGTAAAACTCCGACGACGTAATAGTATAGAATAATATCTGGCACAGCTACCTTGCTGCATTTGACACCTAAAACATATTTTCGTACTTATATTGCTCCTTTAGGCCAGATACACAAACTTCTAATGCACATTGTCACTTCATAGAGATCGAGCCACAAAAGTACAAAGTAGATAAGAAACGAAAATCTCCACTGTTTCCATTCACACGTATCAGGTATCCGATAATACGAGGCCATGGTGAAGCGTATGTGCAGATTCGGTAACGCTACAACATTCTTATAGCTCATGCGTACTGTATATATATATATATCACCCTGAGATCATCCACTTATTGTTCTGCACGTCGCGCATACGCTGACATGTACCCACTCGTAGATGATCGCGTCAAATGTAGTTTCACCTTGACTGAAATGTCAGATCGTAAAGTTCCATCGACAACCCGTTACTGCAACCGGTCCACAACGAATACCAGTGTTTTCGCAAACAAGACGCATCGCGTTATTCACACTGCACACACCACGCCCAATATTCCCAGTTTCAGAGTCCGTAAAGGTAAACCAATATTGTCGATGTCTTTCCACGCACACTACACGCCACAGTCAACAAAGCACATTTTGTATACAGTTTTTATACAGTTTTTTTGTATACAGCTTCCAAGACGATGCTTCTGTTCCTCGCACAGGCCGCCTCGTGTGTTCACTTCTCAGAGATAAAAAGCCAGCCAGCGTGGCGAATATTCCATCACGTACTTTACCACACACCTAGATGTTCTCTGACACATACCACAGCTAATGTTGCAAGTGTGAGATGAAGATTAAGCTTTGAAAAATAATTGAAAACTTGCCCCAAGCTCCGAGCGACTGCACTCCACTCAGCCACCGGCGGGAGTGTTTTGCCAACCACCACTTTGCACGTGCACCAGTGACGTCACGCTGTGACGCAGCCCGGTAGAGGTCTATTCGGTATGACTGCGCCGTTGAACCAAGAACGCAAGAACAAAGGGAAGTCACCTCTTGGGGGCACGTTTACGACTTGTCCGAAAATAAAGAAAGAAAGCAGACGCTATTTTTGCGCAAACAACATGTAAGAGGAAGCAGACAACGACCGAGGCCGACAAACATGCTAATTTGGTGCAAAAACAGCGCGCGAAAGGATAGCAACAGCTATACAGAGCAATATAGTCTGGACATTGTGCATCCGGCTAGCCAAACGAGGCTCACGTCGAAAACGGATAGGTACGAATACGCACCGTATATGGCAGATGTACTTTGCAGGGAAACGTTCAGCTCGGACGCCTGTCGATGAGCGTCCACTTCCGTGGAATACTAAAGTATAAGAAAGAAGAGGAAAACGGAGAGAGCCAACGTAGGCGGATGCAGAGGTGCTTGTACCTAAATGTGTCTGTTTACAGCACGACGTCCCCGAAGCGAGATGCGTTCCGACGCCGCACGGCCGACTCCTTCCGCTCGCACGTTTCGTCCACCCCGGCACATCGCGTGCCGAGGACTCGCTTGCGATCACATTCCACTTTCGTGGGAGCACGGCCCGAATGATTTTGGAAATACGAACAGTGCACGAGTTTGTAAGGGAGGAAATACGGCCCTGTTAGATGTGATTTTGGGTGGTCGAACGCCGAAACGCTCTCGCCAGTCTTTCGAAGATCAGAGTGGCGGGAGATCATTAATAGTTGTTTGCCCCAAAACCACGATTCAATTACAAGAGGCGCCGTATACAGGAGGGGTTCCGCAAATGTCTGCACGCGCCTAAATCTAAGCACACGGGGCTCGAGCACTTGGCCTCCGTTGTAATACTGCCGCCGCGGCCGGGATTCGATCCCGCAACCTTCAGATCAGCATTCCAGTACACCGGAAAAAAGATCATACAAAAATTCACAGTAAGAAAAAACAGTTGGCCACTGGCGCCTGGGCCGAAAGGGTCACCACCCACGTGAAGTCACCTAGTGACCACTGGTTTATCTGAAACTCTCAGTAAACTGACTTGAATGCGATTGAGTTAAAATAAACCTTGCCCCTCCAATACGCATTTTCTAATCAGAACTGTTCTGTGTTGTTGAATCTAGAGAAACAGACTGAGTATTCTATTATTGTCATTATTATATAGGGGTCCACTATCTGCGAAACTCCTTTTACAACGGGTATTTCTTTTTTTCTGAGTTACATTATGTGGGACTGCTCAGAAAACTCCTCTATACCGATGTTCTAGTAGCACCCTCGCCCGAGAGTTGGGACGAGATCTTGACCTTCACCAGCCCGGGAGTTCAGCTCCAGGTCTTACAATGGGCTGAGGAGCCTGGTCACCAGGTTCAGCCTGTTGGATGACATGCCTCATAAAGCCTGACGACAATAAAGCTGTGCTCTCTCTCTCTCTCTCTCTCTCTCTCTCTCTTTCTTGTATAGGCGGGACGCTGAAGCTCGAGATGGCCAAGCCCTTCACACGCCCTTGGGCTCCTGGTACCGCACCGCGTAGGAAGAACAGCGCTGAGTCATTTTATTGAGACACAGCGTGCACAGAGGCGGGCGGGTGCGTAGGTCGCGTTGGAGAAAACAAAAGGCGGTGCTGTACTACTGCGCAACGCTTTCAAAGAAAGAGACGACGAGTGGAGGGACGAAAACCGACGAGGAAATCCTTCGCAAACCGTTTCTCGTCGTTTCCTCACTTTCGCCGCATAGTTTTTTTCTCCTTTTCTTTCTTTTTTCTCAAAACAGCAATAACAAGTCGCTGTACATGTCCTCGAAGAAGCACTTTTTTCGACGTCCTCTTCGAGAAAAGCAGATGTAACGAGTTTCGGCGTGAGTATAAGGCTATGGATTCCACCGTAATCGCTGACGAGTGCCTGCGTTCGAGATTGCACTGCTCTAGTTTAGTCACACGAGTCATCTGATTACAAATATCGAAAACGTTCTATAGAAGGTAAAAACATTTCCGGTACGAGAGGGCGATAGTAGCGCCACGCGATAACACTTGTAAAATATTTAGTAGGCGAAATTTCGGTACAGTTTCACGCAAGACATGGGCGCGTCAATAATTACGCGGCCTAGTCAGGCCTTCTCACCTTTTCTTTGTGTCTGTGCACAGGACTATAAGCCGAAAGAATGATTATGAGTCAGTCTTACTGCCACTCAGATGCCAGGAACACAACGTGTGGCAGGCGTACATGCCCACATGTGTGTGTACAGTGAAAAAAAAAGTGTGCAATTTATGGTGCCAAACAGGTGCTCTCAAAGAGCTTGTTGAGGTTCGAAAAATTTCACCATAAATAGCGAACTACTGATATCAGTTGAAGCTAGCAAGAGAGAAACAACTCTTTTTTTCAGTTCAGCACGTCTTCGGCGGGAGCCCTATACACCACTTGGGGTCCTGCGGCGTGTTCAACAGCTGGACAGTTCATAGTAGGTCTTCAGCAACGGGACTAAGCCACGCGCTCTCAGCGCCCCAGTCGGGGGCTGCGAAAGAATTACACTTTTCGTATTTATCTAAATAAATTCCTCGGTAGAAGAAAATAATTCTGCAGATCCCGCGTACCTTGGGGATTGACGTTATGTGAAGCATCCGGAGGGAAGGTGAATTATTTTCCTTGAACGACTCGTCACGAAATGACGCTAAGTATATTTACAAATGTTGCACGCACAAGCAGATGTCTAAGTGTTGCAGATGTTTATCCAATCAGTTCTTTGCACTTGCGCAACAATACTGATAGGAACATGAGTATTAGCAACACCAGAAGTGATAAGCTGATATGAAGCGCTGGTGCTCAGGAGGATGGTAGCCCTAGACACTGCTACACAAATCAGTTTCAACGCATGACACCTAACTACAATTGACGTTAACCTGACGCGACGGCCGTATCATGTGAGTACATATGTAATGTTTATAAAATTGGATAGCCAGCACTGCAACCATAATTGACGTTTCACGAACATTAGGGGTATACTCAAAGGGTAGTTCCGAGACCTAGCGTACCTCTGTGGTAAAATGATTCCTTGCCACGCAGAATGCTTGGGTTCGATTCCAGCTGGGACACTGACATTTATTCTTTGCATTTGTCAGGTCAACGCTGCCGGTGCCAGGCATTTCTTAACGCTCGTGCGTTGAAATTGCTCATCTGTGTTCCCGTAGTTACTTGGCAGATCAAAGTGTCATACACCAGTGGCACATACCCGAATACCAGTGGCACATACCCGCCCACGGGTATGTTCCACTCTTTGCCGGGAAGTGTTTGACGACGTGCGCGACGGGATTATGACTTCATTCATGGCTTGATCTGCGCGTCATATTCGTCAAACCATTCTATACCCTCCCATACTAATTCTGGTTCACGCCAAGTTGAGGGGGTGATCACGAGAGCACCCAGACGTGAGCGGTTATATAGATAGATAGATAGATAGATAGATAGATAGATAGATAGATAGATAGATAGATAGATAGATAGATAGATAGATAGATAGATAGATAGATAGATAGATAGATAGATAGATAGATAGATAGATAGATAGATAGATAGATAGATAGATAGATAGATAGATAGATAGATAGATAGATAGATAGATAGATAGATAGATAGATAGATAGATAGATAGATAGATAGATAGATAGATAGATAGATAGATAGATAGATAGATGCCAGAAGTGCTTGCAGTACGCAATGAAATGCTTCGCATTTAAATGTGGGTCACTTAAGAAAAAAGAGAAAAAATAACGAGGCTATACAGGGAGAAATAATTGTACAACACTTGTAACTGAGCGTTATAGTCGCGAGTGAGCGCACACAAACAGCACTGAGAGACACGAAGCCAGAAGGGTTCATTCCGCCGTACTCCATCGGCAGCATCCGTCTTCCAATGCAGAGATTTACGATGCCACCAGTGGAATCGTCGATTGCCATTCATCGTTTGCTTGTGGCCTGTGTATACTTACCTCTCTCTAACGATTTGTTCGCGTACACCAGTTTCCACGTTGCCTATACTTGGGTTCCGTGATCACCGTTCCATTCGCTCATAGACGCACGTTTTCGTGTGCACCGCGTGTGGTGGACGCTTTTCATAATGCGCAAGTGTGCGTCCTTGCGCTGCATATTTGCCCAAGTAATAACGGCACATGTCGTGCTTCATGCGGAGACTCAGTCCTATGAATGAACGTACTAGGGCTTGTCTATTATGAGTGTTTATATCAAGAGAGCGGACTGAACATTTTCCACGTCGTTGCGTAAGCAAACAGTGCTTCAACAGGCATGGTTGCAGTAAGTGACTATAGCCGCCATGAGTCGTTCAAACTGCGAAGCAGGAAAGCTAGCTTTAGAATTTTGAAAAGGGTCTATTGACGATCGTGAAGAGATAATGTCTTAGAAGTGTGCACACTGATTGAAGACGATGAAGCCAGCCGCGATCACAGTCATTCCACTCGTATAATACGTACCTGCCTCGTCTGCTTGCAATTTACTGCCCGACTTGCAGAGAGCACGCAGTATGCACACACGTAATGCGATGTGACGCGCTCGCCGAGGCGTCGATGTTTTCGGCCGCCTCATTAGCCGCTGGGTGGCAAGCAAGAGATCAATGCGCGCCCATAGAACGACGCCATGCTTCCGCCAGCGACCGTGCACATCCTTAGCCCCGTCGTGGCGCTGATTACGGCGGCATCCATTAGCGCGCAGTCGATAATTATTCGTGCATCTCAAGGAAGTCCAGTAAAGTGGAAGAGCACGACATAACGGTGATGACGCACCACGACACAAAACAAAAGGCGGCTATGCGCGGTATGTTTCGATCAGCCGACGTTCCCTCGCTCGGCTTGGAAGCAGATCATATGAGCTCACTCCGTGCTAAATTTCTTCAATTGCGAGATCGATAGAAGCGAAAGAAAAAAATGGATCATTCCGGACATCTAAGCCTGCATGCTAAATCATGCGTGCCACGCCGTACATCCTGCTGGCAGGGCCAATGAAGCAGCCATGGTCTCAGGCGTGAGCAAAAGGGAGGCGGGACTGGGTGCGTGTGTGTGAGCAGAAAAGAAGCTTGCACTCTAACGCCCACGGCCATAGTGAATGCACTGCTGCAGCTGTGCAGCACATTTTAAAAGACCACAAATGCACACGCGGCTTCACCAGCCCATACAACTCGTACGCAGAGCAGGGCTACACGCATATGCAATACCACGCCACGCTTCCTACACAACAGTATCGCGCGTTGCCCAGCCGAAGATCGTCCGATTCAGCAGAAAGCGGTACAGATTATCGCGGGGTCGCCATTAAAGACAGTGCTCGAACATATCCATACGCGCATGTGTACGACTGGCGGTGCATTCAGTGCCCGCACAACTCCACTTCAGGGATGAGCGGACGGGTGAACCCGTTCCTTGAGATGCACGAATAATTATCGACTGCGCGCTAATGGATGCCGCCGTAATCAGCGCCACGACGGGGCTAAGGATGTGCACGGTCGCTGGCGGAAGCATGGCGTCGTTCTATGGGCGCGCATTGATCTCTTGCTTGCCACCCAGCGGCTAATGAGGCGGCCGAAAACATCGACGCCTCGGCGAGCGCGTCACATCGCATTACGTGCATACTGCGCGCTCTCTGCAAGTCGGGCAGTAAATTGCAAGCAGACGAGGCAGGTATGTATTATACGAGTGGAATGACTGTGATCGCGGCTGGCTTCATCGTCTTCAATCAGTGTGCACACTTCTAAGACATTATCTCTTCACGATCGTCAATAGACCCTTTTCAAAATTCTAAAGCTAGCTTTCCTGCTTCGCAGTTTGAACGACTCATGGCGGCTATAGTCACTTACTGCAACCATGCCTGTTGAAGCACTGTTTGCTTACGCAACGACGTGGAAAATGTTCAGTCCGCTCTCTTGATATAAACACTCATAATAGACAAGCCCTAGTACGTTCATTCATAGGACTGAGTCTCCGCATGAAGCACGACATGTGCCGTTATTACTTGGGCAAATATGCAGCGCAAGGACGCACACTTGCGCATTATGAAAAGCGTCCACCACACGCGGTGCACACGAAAACGTGCGTCTATGAGCGAATGGAACGGTGATCACGGAACCCAAGTATAGGCAACGTGGAAACTGGTGTACGCGAACAAATCGTTAGAGAGAGGTAAGTATACACAGGCCACAAGCAAACGATGAATGGCAATCGACGATTCCACTGGTGGCATCGTAAATCTCTGCATTGGAAGACGGATGCTGCCGATGGAGTACGGCGGAATGAACCCTTCTGGCTTCGTGTCTCTCGGTGCGTGTACCGGACGGGACTTTGAAATATTTTATGAATTCTGACCAGCACGTTCCTTTAACGTAAAAGTAAACGAAGGGCTGACACAGCGCTTTCTTTACCGGGTAACAGTTCTTGCTGATTTTTCTCTCTCCTGTCGTACCCATCGGTATTGTGCAGAACCCCACAATGCAGAATTATGCCGAGCAACTACCTGGATTGTTCCAACTGCCACGGCACGCATGAAGCTTCAACAAGAGACTGTCTGGCAGTGAAGAAAGAATGGAACGTAATAAAACAGATGATAAGGTATGGCTCGACACACAAAGAAGCCGCCTGTATTCTTGTAAAGCGAAAACGACGTTCCCATCCCGGACGAAGGTCTAGAAATACTGCTGCCCAATCTGGACCATCACCGCGATGTCATGATCTAGCGGATTACCGGACTTGTCTTTTCAGACAGCTATCAACACTGTCCCCGCCAGCACCAACATCACCAACCAACGCTTTACATTCGGAGAGCCAAAAAGACGCGGAGGCGATGATGATGGTAGCGGATGTCGCGAGGCCGCCTTCACCATCACAGCGCGTCCGCAGAGAGACGACACGAGATTCCACTAGGGATCTCCGCGACGAAGGCCTAGGTGTCATCCATGTGTCCAGGTCATTGATTAGCACAGCACGCACACTCCTCACAGGATAGGCAACCCCATCAGCTCGAAGCGCACTGCAAGTTCTGCATACCTTGGAACCAGTCCTAGCAAGCCTTCTTTAGCATCATGGATTGCTTTGCACTTCATCTAAGACAGTCGAAGTCGATCGGTACTGCATGACTATTCGCGCTTTCATGACATTCTGGGCATGCGCGGTACACGCGCTGCATGGTGGTGGTGGTAGTGGTTAGAAGATGAGAAAGGCGCCTAATTTCTGCAACCCGGTCGGGAGCACGGCGCAGTGCCTGCGGACACAGAA
Organism: Rhipicephalus microplus; assembly: GCF_013339725.1. Lineage (NCBI taxonomy): Eukaryota > Metazoa > Arthropoda > Arachnida > Ixodida > Ixodidae > Rhipicephalus > Rhipicephalus microplus. The sequence continues at coordinate 257,923,324 of NC_051165.1, forward strand.
ACACAGGACACAGCATGCTGTGCGTGCTATCGTAATACTTTGCTCCTCTTTCCTTCTCTATTCCTTTCCTCCCATTTCACCTCGTCACCGGTGTTGGGGGTGCAACCGGGTTAACCCCCCTGTCGTTCCTTTGCTTTTCTTTCTCTAAACCGTGGGTACTCTTTGAAGCGAGAGGGTGGGGGGGAGGAGGAGAGAGAGTGGAAGGGATGTGTGGTGGTGTGTCGTCTCGTTAGTGAAGGTAACTTAACGTACCGATAAAGAAATACGCAATGGAACTAGACACGACTCTATCCATTTCATGTAATCATTGCCTTTGATCAGCTCGCAAATCCCGCCTACAAATCTGTTACGTAAATTGCGTGGCGATAGAAAATATTTTTCTTTTATCCTTAAGGTCAGCGTAATAAGAAATTTAAAAAAAGAAGTAGTGTGAGTTACTATTTTCACTGAATCCTGTCTGGCTACCTGTATGACTCTCCCTAGAAAGTCACACTGACGCTCTCTTGGTTCCAATCATAGAGATTCCTAAAATTAACTAGAGGGGACTCTGTCACTGCAATCGCTCAGTGACCATGGAAATGATGGGTAGTAGACACTTTTGCCTAGTCTTCGTACTTGCGGGCGGCAAATCGTACTTGCGGCTTCGTTTATAGCTGTGTTTCGGTTTTATTTTGAAAGAAAGATTCAACCTTTTGAACTTCGTGACCCGATTTTGAAAGGTAAGACTACAAGAATAAGGTCGTGAAGCGCAACCACTGAACATTTGCTGATTTTTGTTTCGTGAGAAAACAGCTCCAAGCCACACGAACACACACGGAGCCAAAAGCAGGCCAGAAGTACGAATATTAGACAAATGTTTGTGCTACCCATCATTCCCATGCTCGCTGAAGCGCCGTGCGTTGCAGCTCCCATAGACACCAGCGCCAGGGTTCCCTCTAGTGTACATTAGGAAACTCTATGGTTCCAACGTATATCCGACAAGAGTATAATAATATTATTCTCCCAGGACAGCCTACGAGCCTAGTCAGGATTGACAAAAACAGTAAACAAAGAAAAAGAAGAGTCGGAATACAACCTTTCTTTTTCTTATGGACAGGAAAACACACACACAACACGGCACGGCTGCTTATTTCCCCGCTGTCTCCACAACACGCTACTCTTTCATCCGTATAGATCACTGGTATACGTAAGGAGCACCGAAACGCTATTCCGCGAAGACGTGCAAGCAGCCCAGTTGCGCGCCGAAGGAACGTTTTCCCGGCACTGTTTTCTCTTTACTATACGTTCTTACCATTCGCAAATGGTAGTCCGCGAGCTCACTGCAGGGGTCGTCGAACACCAAGAAGAAAGGTATACCACGATTTTTCTTTCTCGATGCGCCGTCACCCGCGCACCAGCGGGGGCAATTTGGAATGGGAGCCACGATCGGCCGCGTTCGTTTCTGATGGTTTACCAAACGAACGACCGACCGAAAGAAAGCGCTAGCGGCGAAGCATGCAGTGCGTACCGCGGCTAAATTGGTTCGGCGGCAGATGCGGAGTAGCGTATAATGTAGAAGGAAATGATGCGAGGGTTCAGGAGTATCGACGGGTGCCGAGAATAAGCGCACGTCTATGCGAAAGAAAAGGCAATCCAGATTACATGAATTCGGATTGACTAACGGAGGCGGCCAAATTTCAGCCCTGTCGTATCGAGCCGAAGAAACACACAGAGAGAAAGTATGCGTTGCGCGCCTGTGTATGAATGTACGTGTTCACCTTCTCGCTTGTACCTTATTCGTGCGTATAGTAAAAGAAGAACGAAAACCAATGAACTAACGTGCAAGAACGTGGATGTAAAAGCGATTACCAGGGTATGCGCAGTCAGCACGCGGAGGGGGAGAGACGCACTCTGTGGGTACACGTACGCGGGAGCTCCGTCGATATCTGGACGATAAATAGGCGAGCGAGATATACAGAGAGATGATGGAAGGAGGAAACCGCAGAAGGGGTCGTGGGGCATCCCCTTGGCGCGAAGCCAAATGGAAAAGACCTATCGAGCCACCGCGGACAAACGGCGCCGTGGAAGCAGCGCCGCCCATATCATGACGACGCAGTGAGCAAAGCGCAAAAGAAAGAAAGAAAGAAAGAAGAAAAGAAAAAGGAAAGAAAGAAAGAAAGAAAGAAGGAAAGAAAGAAGGAAAGAAAGAAGAAAGAAAGAAAGATTTCGACTAACTTCCTGGTCGTTTCATCTGCTTATTCGCCATAACGCGTGGCCCTTTGACAGAACGAGTTTCATTCCTCCAGCGTGCGAAGGCGAATGGGCCACATGCATTTTCGCTTAAGATGTTGATATGCATCTATACAACAAATGTCGGGGTCGTTTTCGCCTCCGCTCTCTCATCTCCGTGAATTTTATAATCTTTGCTTCAAGAGTTGTGCCTTAGAAGTCAATAATTCCGTCATTAGAATTTCTAACATACTAAAGCAGCTAGTTTTGCCAGTGCAACTGCTCTGCTCTCAGCTGAAAGTGGGAGTATCTGATGTAAATAAATAAATAAATAAATAAATAAATAAATAAATAAATAAATAAATAAATAAATAAATAAATAAATAAATAAATAAATAAATAAATAAATAAAATCGCCTTAAATGAATCCTTACCTTGCACATTAAAGCAATGATGCACGTCGATGATGCAACCCAGCAGCTCCATTGTTTGATGATTTAAAGTTCATCTCCCAATATAAAATGTAGTCAGCCCAGACATCAGCCATTCAGGTATGCCCCCCACCCCCCCGCGTATGTCTATAGTGGCTAAGGGACTAGGCTGCTGACCCGCACGTCACGGGATCGAGTCCCATTGATTGATTGATTTGTGGGGTTTAACGTCCCAAAACCACCATATGATTATGAGAGACGCCGTAGTGTCTCCGGAAATTTCGACCACCTGGTGTTCTTTAACGAGCGCCGAAATCTGAGCACACGGGCTTCCAGCATTTTCGCCTCCATAGAAAAAGCAGCCCGCCGCAGCCGGGAATCGAACCCGCGACCTGCGGGTGAGCAGCTGAGTACCTTAGCCACTAGACCACCGCGGCGGGGTGCGGGATCGAATCCCGGCTGCGGCGGGCTGCTTTTTCTATGGAGGCGAAAATGCTGTAAGCCCGTGTGCTCAGATTTGGGCACTCGTTAAAGAACCCCAGGGGGTCGAAATTTCCAGAGCCCTACACTACGGCGTCTCTCATAATCATAGTTGGTTTTGGGACGTTAAAACCCCATATCAATCATCAATCATTCAGGTATCCCTTATAAGGGACATTCCTCTTTACTTCTCTCACTCTTCTTTTTCTCCCTCTCTAATAAATACGCACATGTCACATCGGTTACGATTATATCAATTTACAGCGCTAAGAGATGCGTTCCGAAAGTATAAACAAATTTGAGGACTCTAAAATAAACACACATGGGACGCATGTGACATCACATCTAATTAGATACAGCAACAGCTTTAAATTATAAAGAACCTTTTGGACTTCAACGAGGTCAAAAAGGCAGACTGAATCTAAAGCCCTCTATGGCCTCTAACGAGGGCGATAATTGAACTATGCACACTAAGGATAAATGGAATCGCGTTCCACTTAAAGATAACTTTTTAGGGAAACTGTAAAGAATTCACTGCATTCTTCACGTGTATACGGTGAAAGCATCCGCTACGTGAGTGACGTAAACACTTCCCGGCAAGCTTCACGGTGGACAAGGCCTGGTTCGCCAATCAACACTTGTGGGACGGTGGGTCCAAGGTTCGAGCACCAACGTCAAAGTGACGTTCGCCGCCTCGAGAATCGAGAACAAGCGCGCTTCAGGCTCACGATAAGGACACAGGAGGTCGTACATACGGAACAGATATCTGTCTCCAAGTTGTCGCATCGTAGAACGGGGAAAGAACGGCTCCCCGTGCGAAACACTCGATCTTTCTTTCTTTCTTTCTTTCTTTCTTTCTTTCTTTCTTTCTTTCTTTCTTTCTTTCTTTCTTTCTTTCTTTCTTTCTGTCTATTTCTTTCTTTTTTTTTCTTTTTTTTTCTCTCTTGCCTTGACAGTGAAGGGTATAGTTTAAGACCCAGGACGCTCGAGTTTTCGGGGGATATACACTGGCAGCAAGCCCTGTACCTTTCCGACCCGAAAGACACTCCCTCACATGCTTATATGTCGATGAGACAACGCGCTGCTTGGTGTGCTAAGCTTCCCCCGAAAAGACTGTATTTAAATACGGCACTTGTCTGCGGGAGGGCACAGTGCACCTCGATCTCAGTAACGCCGAGATTGTCGGGGGCTGCGTAGCGCGCACCACATATGTTTCTAAAGACGACCGGACTACGCGACCGCTTATAAGCGTGCAATGGACAAGGTCACATCTACACACACGTTGCCCTTCACTTCTCTCTCTCTTCTCCTTTCATCCCCTCACCTCTTCCCCTAGTGCAAGGTAGCAAACCGGACGTGCGTCTGGTTGACCTCCCTTCCTTTCATTTCTTCCCCTCCTCCTCCTCCTGCACATATGTTATGAGACGAGGTTGACCTCCCTGTCTTTCCTTACTTTCCTCTCTCAATGCGAAAAGAGTACCAACTTGTGCTGACCGTCTAGCGAGCACATCGGACAGCCAAGCAAGCAATTCAGCATGAAAGGCAACCAGCGGGTACGACGCGCGAAATGCAGCTAAAAGACCGCTCGTGGTCTGTTATCAGCTCTAAAAAGTAATCAGCTTCGCGTATACAAACAAGCCAGCTCGTCACGCGCTCCTTGCGTGCCACGCGCTACGGACGTGCCAACAACGACGCGAGGAAGCCGGGAAAGGAAATGCGACGAACGCGCCACGTGCCAAGTTGGCCAACAGAGGAAACCCCCGCGCCACCGTTCGAGCGCGTCTGCTGCGACCGGCGGTGCCAGTCTGGCTGAACCCCGACGATAGCGCCGATAGCCCCGTGCACTTGGAAGAGAGCCCCACGCGGAGCCCCCGAGGCGGTGCCACTCGCTCGAGAGTGGATGTCGCCGCCACCGATATGCGACGCGCGCACATTCGTCCGCGAGTTCGCTGGTGAATCAGTCGTCTTTGGGTTCCGAGCAACCGCTCTTCTGAGAGCGCGGGCGCCACCGTATATATGAATAGAGAGAGAATAAACTTTTATTATCGAATGTATATACACAGAGCCTTTCCTGGAATGGGGCCCAGGGTTCCATTGCCTTGTGCGACCCCGCGAGCCCGCTGGACCAGCTGCCGCTGTTTCTGCCGGCGTAATCGGAGCAATGCAGACTTCCAAAAAAAGAAAAAGCGGTGGGGAAGGCAGCAACACTCTGTGTAGTAGATCATTCATTCCCATGCAGAGTGATACACAGTCGGTACAGATTCACAGAAATGGCAAAGGGGTACAGAAATGGATGAAAGCAATTTAGCATGCATAGGCAAGGAAAAGAATTGGTCTGCAGTTGCCGCCAAGCGGCAGCATCTGCTCTGTTAAGTGGAGGATATGTATAACGGCTCTGTCGGTAGTACGCCAGCGTCGCGTTGAAGTTCAGTGGCTCTGCGCTCTGTGCCCGGGATTCCTGTGGCAGCTTTATACTCAGCCGGACCTTTTTTCAATGTGCAGGGTTATGGCTGCGCATGTTTATTGACGATAATGGCGACCAAGGACACCCGATGTTGCATTCAAAGAATTGCTTACTTCCAATATTCGTCCCCGGAAAGCCTGGGACACATGGCAGGCAATTGTGAGAAGCGAGTAATCACGCTATAATTTTTCATCTATTGCGGACCTTGTTTTTTTTTTACGCATTCTACCAACAAGGGGGGGAGGGGGGCTAGCGAACATAGTATTTCTCCATCACCCACCCCATATTGGAGAAACCAGCACGGACATACATAAGTTCCGCATATTTGAGGACGCAACCACATTTCTGATGATGTACGCGATCATGAGGTAGAAGGAAATTAGGGCAACTAAGGCTTAAAAGGTGACTGAATATTTGATACCGCATGAGTTACAGTGCTTTGGATATATACTATCATAGGGACGAAGTAACTTTAAGGACAATCGATCGAAATAAATGAGCGATTTCATCAAAAGTTGGCGAACAGCTGGGATCACTGCGACACCTGGCGGAGCAAAGCTACACCACACGCCTATTACAGCGTGGCCTCCGATATAAAAATTGCACCGCTGCACACGAACGGCGACGTGCGATTGCCACATACCGGACACCTAAACGAAGAATTAGGGTCACCTCCAGCATTTCCTTTTTTTTTTTCGATTTTTTGAAGCTACGAAGTGAATGCGACTGTTTGCGCCAGACTTAGGCATATAAAAGACAAAACTGACAGCAGCTAAATGGCGCGTGCTATGTTTATAATGAGAAGTCACGCTTCGCGCCACGAAGGTTGAAGTGTGAGCGCAATCGGGTAACCCTGTCAAGCGCGTCGCGGCGAACTTTACGACTCGCTGTCGTTCCAGCGTCGCTGGGCGCGGGGCCTAAACAATTAGCAGCATGCTATTAAAAGGGAGAAATGACGCAAGAGGAGGCAGCCTCGTAAAGGAAACGAGAGGCTTCCTTAAATACCGGATTATTCCTGTTCACGATGGCGGTACGTGTGCCCCTCTTGTCAATCAAAAAGCGCCCCACCTACGACACAGACAAGATTGAAAAAGAGTTGACATTCCATACGAAGCGCAGCTCTCTGCGCGCATGATGCAATGGGAACACTATAATTGGGAGTTTGTTCAGATTTGGTGATTAGTCCTCCGAGTGATTGATTGATATGTGGGGTTTAACGTCCCAAAACCACCATCTGATTATGAGAGACGCCGTAGTGGAGGGCTCCGGAAATTTTGACCACCTGGGGTTCTTTAACGTGCGCCCAAATCAGTCCTCCGAGTGAGGCCCGCCCGCCGTACCCAGCTGCAAATCGTATAACTGGAGGATCCATTAGCTATCACCTACCTCGCCAACTTTTATACACACATACGTACATACATACATCCATACATACATACATACATACATACATACATACATACATACATACATACATACATACATACATACATACATACATACATACATACACGGGTAATGGGCAGATAAAGGTGATAAGAAATTAGACACGTCTGAATTGAATCGTCAACTTTGAGCCAAAATCACGATCACACGAACGAGGAGAACACAGACGGGCGCTCCGTGCTGTCTATTTATTTATTTATTCATTTATTTATTTATTTATTTATTTATTTATTTATTTATTTCAGTACCCTATGGGCACGAGGGCATTATGGGGGGGAGTGGGTTACATTTTTAGCACAACGTACTTCACAAGCAAGATATCGGGGGTTAGATAGATCAGTAAGTAAACCAACAAGAAAGAGTGCGCATTATAGGAACAAAAAACAGGTATTCAAAAATACAAAACATAGCAGGTCTAGTATCAAAAAAAAAAAAAAGATCAATCAAACGAAACAACACTCAAGCAGAAGCACGTACGTAACTTTGAACAACAACAACAAAAAAAAAGCTCCGTTGCAACAGCACATGTGAATACACAGACGCGTAAAAAGAGGAGAAAATGATGACAAAAGTGCTACTGAAAATGGAATACTAAAAAGTCTGCCAAGAGCAGGTATTTACTTCGTTTACTTCGTTTGTGTGGTCATAATTTTGGCAGGTTAGATGACCAGCCGCTGTCAGAAGAAAGTATACTGCGCTATCGTCATGACTCATCGTCACAGAAGAAAGCCGTGCAAGCGCTACTGGGCTTCTTACGAGTTACTGGCCTGTCGGAACGCCTCTGAGTGGACTGATTTTGTGTGTGCGTGTGTGTCGGTGTTTTTTTTTTTAGTTATTTTTTAACTCTCCCTTTCTCTTTCAACCCCCTATTCCCCAACCCCAGTGTAGGGTAGCATACCGGATACTAGCATCTGGTTAACCTCCCTGCCTTCCTTTTTTCTCGTTTCTCTCTCTCTCTCTCTTGGCGCGAAATCGACCATTTAATTGAGACATGCACCAACTAGCGCAACAACGAGTTCAACTAAATTATACACGCTGACTATATACGCCCTGGTGTTTGCTCTTTGCTGGGAAAGGGGCTGACAGATGAACATTCATTGTTCATTGATTGATATACGTGGGGTTTAACGTCCCAAAACCACCATATGATTATAAGAGACGCCGTATTGGAGGGCTCCGGAAATTTCGACCACCCGGGGTTCTTTAACGTGCACCCAAATCTGAGCACACGGGCCTACAGCATTCCCGCCTCCATCGAAAATGCAGCCGCCGCAGCCGAGATTCAGTCCCGGGACCTGCGGGTCAGCAGCCGAGTACCTTAGCCACTAGACCACCGCGGCGGGGCACATTCATTGTTCAGTTCATCGCAAGCTTATGTGTCTGTAAACAAGCGGACGCATCTGAAGAAGCATCTCTTTACACCACCAGCATCACGGAACACGATCCGAGGATCTTCCGCGAAAAGTCCGTCGAATACGCTTCGTTATAAGTTATCCGACGAACGATCAGACCCCGGTCACACGTGAAGCGTTCTATGCTTTCTTCCAGCCGTTCGTATACTTCAACTGGCGTTGTACGATACCTTCACGTTGAAACAAGATGTGATGAAACCGAACGAATAAGGACGCAGCGAAAGTCAAAGACGTCCAAAGAGAGACGTCCAGTTTAATGCCTCAGGGTGATATAACGGGAGAAATAATTTCTTCAAAGAAAAGCAGAGAATCATAAAGAAAGCAGACACGAACACCTCATGAGAGGGTGTAAAGTAGGTGTCTCAAACACGAGGACCACGTACTTGTCCCTAATAATGTTTTGCGACATTACAAAATTACACACAAATTATTTTTCGCCTACTGCATATAATAACGCTTAGTTCTGGTAAGCTACAGCGACGAGACTAGTCCCGATAATTTATTTATTTATTTATTGGGGGGGGGGGGGTGCGATCACTACAGATCTGAAATATCAGTCACCATGAAACATGGAAACTGTAATTCAGAATCGGCGTACAAGCTTTAGGCATTGTGGAAATCAGTATTTATTTATTTATTTATTTATTTATTTATTTATTTATTTATTTATTTATTTAAATATACCTTACAGGCCTCTCTTGAAGCATTGTGTAAGGTGGAGGGGGCAGTAAAAGAAGTGAATTTCAGTGTAGTTCTCAAAATACAATATGGGTGAACAGCAGTATGTACCAAATGGCATAAAGAGCAGCGCAATATCTAGCGGTCGTGGCAATACAATGTACTTGCGGCAGTACTAGTTGCATAAAAGTATCGACATGTTCTTCGAAAACCTGATGTCAAATCTCCTTGAGAAACGACCCATATAAGATATGGGAAAGGTGTTCGCTAAAATTACAACGTTAGGTTCTATTTTGTCAATCCCCGCACCCCCCCTCCCCCCTCCCTTCCTCCTGTCCCGGCTCTTGCGGGACTGAATTTCGTCAATGCGATAGCTTGTTGAGGCGAATTTGAGAACTCTGGCGTAAAGGCGTGCGGAAGTATTGGTGCATCATAACTCACCTGCTTCGTAACGTGTTAGGGGCGTGACCATTGTTAATGGTTTATACGATAATTTTGCAGACTGTACGAGGGAAGCCAGCAGAACATGTCTGTGCAGAAATAGAGTATGCGGCGATGTTGAAGGACCTTCGATAATTCACCTAAATGAAGTGTTTCTGGTAGGATGTCTATACCACCGGTTTGAATGGCTGAAATAAATGCTCAGGTCCGATTGATAACGTATAGAGAAAAGAGAATAAAAAAACACGAATTTAAACTATAGTAGCTCGCCTTTACTGCGTGACGCGTGGACAGCTAATACAGGACAGAGATCATTGAAATAAAGGGTAAAAGAAGAGAATAATGACATCGTCAATGTTTTTCTTTCTTTCTTTCTTTTTGTGATATATAAGGCAGTGCTTGCAGACCGGAATCAGGAACAGAAGTCGGCTCAGCTTTCTAAAGGTTCCGATACGTTATCCGTACTTTTTCTGGCCTTCACACTGGGCAGAATGAAGTAATTCAAAGTTATTACAGTTATGCTTGTCATTTATCCTATGTCGACGGAGGCCCAACGCATGGTTAGTGGCTTCAATACTCAGTCGGCTCCATCGACTAATCAAGATCAAGCTCGCCTCTACAAGAGGGTCGCACCTTCAACCACGCAGGTGAAGTACCCGACAGGTTCTTGACCAATGGTAGGTCCGAGGGGAAATTTCGCTATAGACGCACGCCGCGATAACTCTACGAGAAAAAGAAAAGGAATCTGCCTCCTCCCCAGAAACAAAAGTTAAACAAATCAGATCGCAGGAACATTGGGACAACCTTCGATAAACTGATATGCACAACATCAGTTAGAAAATAGGGGAATAAGCAAACGCAAATCCAACACGTAACAAGTAATTTCAGACACTACATGCAAAAAATGATGCGCCTGAAAAATAGATAATTAAGGTTAACAGGATAAAGAATAGACTTTATTGCAGTGTAAAAGATAATTCTTGTTGTTTTATATAGACTTAAGCAAATGTAACTTGACGTAATCATAAAAACGAGTTAGATAACCGCACCGTTTGGCGTTGCCCAGAAACGGGCAGCAGGTGCACGCAGCTGATTTTACGTAATTAATTGTATTTATTGTGGGTAACGACAGCTTACTTGCTTGTTGAGTCCATACTATACGTTGGTACATTATCCCGCGAAAGAGATCCCGTACAGAGACAACGAGTAATAAAATAGAACGATGCGCCAGCAGCCATGAAGGATATAAATGACGAAATGATGGCCTTCATTTAAGACGCAGTACCCCACGTCATTACACCAATATCAAGTGTATGTTGACTTTGTGTTTTACTAAAGCAGCGGGTCCCAGACGAATGCCGCATGCAGCTTCAAGAAGTCGCTTAAACAAAAATATCACCACGCGAAACCACTTTTCAGCTCGGGAATGCAAATAATTTTACCATTTTTGTTTTTTGTTCCCCATTTTTCCATTCTTCTTATTTTATTTTTCAGGGTCCTGAAGTGGCGGGAGCGTGAACGTCAGAGGAAGTATGCATAAACACGCTTCAACAAAGGAATGACTCCTCCAAGAACAAGCGGCTGGACGAAAACTAGGAGTTCAAATCCACTTATGTTTGTAATGCGCAGAGAGAAGAGGGAAAGAACACACAAAGAGAAAGGCAGGGAGGTTAACCAGGGCTGAGCCCCGGTAGGCTACCCTGCACTGGGGAAGGGGAGAGGGGAAAGGAAAGTTATAGAGGAGCTTTTCCGGGCAGCTTACTAGGCTTGTACGCGGCGTACAGAAAGGGCCCTTACAGGAAAAAAAAAAATGAAGGTCAGACGATGCATTAAGTATTAAGAAAAGAAAAAAAAGAAAGGAAGAAAGAAAGGCACGAATGAACATGTCGACAGTCAACAATAGACCAAATGAAAAAAAAAAAGTGCCAGTGAGGGATAATACAAATGATGTGGCGCGTGCCTGAGAGGATGGAGGTACGAGAGAGGCAACAAAGGGTTGCCCAGATTAGTATCAAACGCCGAGTGAAAACGAGGAAACGGGATGCGATGTATTCTCCAACGCCGACGTTGGCACGACAGCGTGGGGCATTAGAAGCACGGAAAGAAAGAAAAAAAGCAAAAGAAAGAAAGCGCCCCGGACGGACGGACGCGAAAGTGTGGAGAGAAGGCGCGCGTTATTTTTACCTTCGCGTTTCGCGAAAGGCCACGCAACACGCGAGCGCCTCCCGTTGCTCGTGCCCATCCTCCTCCTCCTCCTCAAGAGAGAGAGAGAATTAAAGGACATCAGCAGCGGAGACCTTGGGGGAAGACCGGACACAAACCGCACGCTCCGCCAGTTCTCCCTCCTCCACCACCAACGCCGCCGACGAGAACAACCCCGTAACAGAGATCACGCACGATTCACGTGATCGACAACGCGACGACTATACGACAACGCAGGAGAACCCGCGCCGGCGGCGGCAGCAGCGAGCGGCCGTAGTGCCGATCCACATAACGCGTCGACGTCGTCGTAAAACCGTTGTGTCAGTACCGTGGCAATATGCATACGCTGACGAGAAGAGCGCAAGGATAGCTATGGACGGACTACCCTCGCTGTAGTGTTCTATTCTCGCAGCAAGCGGCGATGCTTTTATTAAAACATTCCTTATTAGGATGTCCTCTGGACAGACTGTTTCATAAACATACGACTGATATCAACCTGACTAATCGTGTCATCATGTACTACACAAAAAGTCCATAAAGCTATCCCTCTCTGGTAGGAGGAAGTAATCGTGGTCAGAAATATCAAATGTCATAATGTCTACACAAGAGAGTGTTGAAGGACCGTCCTATCTTTGTACCAGGAAAAGGTGTATCGATACTCAATATTGCAAAAAGTCCACCAGCTTGTGCTTATAAATATAACTGGAGAGCGAGAAAGGTGAAGAGGAAAGACAAGTACGTTTATAATTATTGTTTTAGAGAAGCCGTAATGATAGACGCCGTAGAGGAGTGCTGCGGCAAATTTGACTATCTGGTGTTCTACTTTTATATAGGTACAGATGGCTCAATCATTTCACCTGCATCGAAATGTGGCTGGGATTCAGTACCACGATCTTAGGTTTGGCAGACGAGCATCATAACGACAAGACTTCTGCGGCGTGTAAGAGTAGAGACCGTCAGCCAAATGCTATAGTACCCCATTTCCTACACTGCACTAGGGTGGGCAAAAGAGAGAGAGAGGGGAAATAAGTAGAAAACAAGTGCAGCTCCACTTAAGGAAGTGCGTAGGACAGCCACGCAGAGATTCCCGTTCATGAAGTTCCCGCTGCTTCGTTTACCAAACTGTCGATGATGTCAATGTTTACGTAAGCGTGTAGAGTTTCCCCAGCCCGGTAAGAATCTCGTTACTGAGATTCGCAAACGCTGTGTGCAACATGTGCACTACTTTTCGATCTCCTTTATCGACTTCTCGCTAGTTGAGAAGACACGTGACGTCTGTAGCGTGTTCCGTCAGGTAGTTTTCTCTCTTCAGATGCAGTGACCCGACGCTGGCGAAGTGCAGAGGTGCTTTTCGAGGTAAAGCCCAAAGTATAGGGGCTTTACTTCGAGTTACTGTATACAGAGTAACTCTACTTTGAGGGGGTGGTGCCCGCCCTCTCTTGAGCGGTGCAAAAGTCAACCGCATGTGTACCATAGCCTCCGAGATGGTAGGCACGTACGAAGTAGTACTTTTTGAATTTTAAGATAATAATGGTGATTTTTTTTTATATGTGGGGTTCAACGTCCCAAAACCACAATATGATTATGAGAGACGCCTTAGTAGAGGGCTCCGGGAATTTGAACCACCCGGGGTTCCTTAACGGGACCCAAATCTGAGCACACGGGCCTACAACATTTGCGCCTCCATCGGAAATGCAGCCGCCGCAGCCGGGATTCGATCCCGCGACCTGCGGGTCAGCAGCCGAGTACCTTAGCCACTAGACCACCACGGTGGGGCTCGAGGTAATAATGGCGATTAGTTCTGGATTATTGCTGGTAATTATATTATATTATACCTCCTTTATTTTAAGACGTTTCAGAGCAATGCTAGCCATGTTTCAGACCTGTATGAGAGCTAGATTGTGAGACTGACCACGCCACATGAGATATATGGATAGACGACTAGCCGCGCACGTCAAGTGCAGCACACTTAAAAAGACGAAGGAAATTCCGCGTATGTGGTAAGAGAGCACCAGTGTGTAGACTGGTGAAGCCTTGTTTTACACACGGCCTCGTTCCCCTTCTTTTCCGAGGTTCCAAATATTACGCACTCTGAGTTGCGGTTGTCCTTTCCCCGTGATAAACATGCGTGTCTATATGAAACATCTATACCGATGCCCCATGCCCACACGTTACGTCTACTCGTAGGTTACCCGTGGTTCTTTTACGGTGCTCGGCAGTGATACCTCAGCGCTTGTGTATCAGTGTTGCACCCGCCGCAAATTTTAATGCATACTAGCACAGGCAAAGTCTTGAGAACTTGCAAGGTTGAGCATTTGACTCATTAGGTATAAATGTTGTCACGTAGTCCTGCGAAACAACAACAAAAATGAGGTCCCATAAACGACTGTGTTCGCAAACTGACTTACAAAAAACTTTCCTGATAGCTGGGAGCTGGGCAAAGATCAATTCACCATCTTATTTTATGAAAAACCTCATACATCTTTGCTAAATAATATTTTAGAACTTATGAGACCCCCCCCCCTTTTTTTTTTTAATGTATTACACTAGGCATATGTGGTGGATGTTTTCTGAATAGTTTCGCATTTTTTCATTCGTACTTCTGTCTGGGCTCAGGAATGCCAGCAGCATCACGAAAAAAAAAAATCATATAGATATATTCACTGGATCAGGCGGCTTCGACGCTGCACGCCAAACGCCGTACTACGTACGAGCACTCTACGCAGCATAAACGAAGGCGGGCAAACACGCGGCAAGCAAAGGCTTATGGGTACCGTTCCCAACGGCACATACGGCGTCCCTCGGCCGAGCAGCGAGAGGACCTGGGCGCCACCGCGTCTGGACCGTCGACATCGCGGCGATCAGCCTTGAAGGGACGGACACGCGCTGTGTGCCACGGCGTTGGTGGTGGACAGTGCAACTGTACGCGCGTGGAATATAACCGCTCTCGGAGCATACATCAGGGCGCGCGCCGTAGCCCGCGCCCCTGTCGCGTTCTGGCCGCCATGCAACTGGTATTACATCCGGCTCGCCGGTGCCCTTGTATCATTCAGGCCGGTATGAGAACGCACACTGCAAACACCAGACGCCTCGGGCGCGGCAATTACATGCAGCATACCGTACATACGTGGCATATGTATCCCGCGTACTTCACATTTCTCTCTCTATCGTCTTCAGAGTACGTATTCAGCGCAACGCGCGTGACTTGCAAGCGCGCTGGAGTTCCGCGCCTCGCTTCGTGCATCTCCATAGAGTCAAGTTTCCATACCTGATCCTTATCGCCGTCCTTAACTGTCCATACCCGATCCTTATCAATGCAAATCAATGCAGCACTGGTCCAGCCGGAAAGCTGCCCGTGGAACGCACAGACGGCAATGCCAGAGGCATAGACGAACAGGCTCTTGGCGCGCTGTGGGAACGAAACACACCGTTAATCCGACCTCTTTGGCACACCGCCGATATCTACTCGCGCATCTCGAAAGAAGGGAATGCAGCAAAGTTGCTGAAGCGGCGGCAGGGAGCTTCGGTTGCAGCTTTAACGAAGGTGCACGAGGGATGGAATACTGGAGGATTTGCCATAGATTCTTTACCTATGGCAAACAGTCTCATTAACGCGGACGAAGAAAGGAGAAGTCGAGTAAATAGTCGTGTATAGTCGCCTTCTTTTCTTCGTCCGCGTCGTCTGTCGCGCGGTTGGCCACAGTGCACGGAATGAGCGTCAGTCGCTGCCACCGGGGCAGGGAATGGTGTCCTCGCCATTGCTGTCACCCGGGGCGCGAGCTTCCTTTTTTTCCTTTCTTTTCTTTTTTCTTCTTTTTGTTTGTTACGGCTACCAGCGCGTAGAAAAAAAAATGCCCGCAGCTTCCCTCGGGGGAACACTGTGGAGGATGCGGACCATATAATTGGTTAACGGGGTGTTAAAGTGCGACTTACTTGGGTCGATGGCTAAATTGGTTAACGTGGTTGTGAAATGAGGTGTTAAATTGCGACTTACTTGGGTCGATGGCTAAATTGGTTAACGTGGTTGTAGGAGGGGGTGTTAAATGAGTGAACACGTACACACGTATGCGAAAGGGCGGCGCTGGTCGAAGGGACGTCGATCATTGTGTTTGTGGATTCGTTGGAATTCATTTCACCGCGACCTTGGACGTCGACGCGCCGTACAAACCAACCGACGAGCGGCAACTGAGCGAGCGAGCGCCGACCTTGAGTATATATACAGCACGACGGCGCATGCACTGTCAGCTGTTGAATGTTCTCGAAGCGCGACGCCACATGCGCGTCCACTGGAGAATCAGGAGAATTGTAGATGTCGAACGCGGTGTGTAGAGGAGGAAGGGTGCACAGATGGTGGAGGAGTGAAGCGCGCGCGGTGTGTAGAGGAGGAAGGGATGCACAGATGGTGGAAGAGTGGGCGACGGCGCGACGGCGCATGCGCGCGCGTCAGCTGTCGAATGTTCGAGAAGCGGTGTGGACGGCGCGGACGACGCGGACGGCGCACTACAAGGCGCGAGTATAAGATGCTCCGCATCTAAAACGACGCCATGAGTTACGATCACCGCTGGTATACCGTTCACAGTGTACGGAGGCTGTCCACCAGAGGGACATCGCATTAGAGAGATGCCCGCGTGTGATAAGAATGCCAATGTCAAGACTCGCCGGAAATAACGTCCTCACAGAGTGAGCGGCACGCTTTCTGTATTGTGAGAAACATTAAGGCGACCCTCTTTTGGATTTACGTATGCAAGCGGCGTATTCCTCATTAGCTGGCAAGATGTCCCAGAAGGTGACATATACCCTGACAAATTGACGTGCGGTGCATTTATGAATTATGAAACGCCATCTGCCGATGCTATCGCCGTCTTAATCGCTGATTCGTGTGAGGCGATACGTTCCATATATACTTACAAGTTGACCGGTTGAGCGCTGTAACTACCATTTTCTCCTGTATTTGACACTCCACACGTGAAGCTTGTAGTGTCAAATTAAAGACAAAGTAGCACTGACAGCAGTTTCATTTTTATATATGGGTTACCAACGAGGTGGAACATCTATACCTGCGTGAAGCTCATTTTTAGTTTCTAGTTCTATCAGAACATATCAGAACACCTGTTATCTAATTTCATCCATTTCGTGTCGCCTAATCTTTAAATATTCTTTACTATATGCGTTAGCAATAGGCAGTGACGTAGCCAGGGGGTAGCACACTAAACCCATGCCCCCCCCCCCTCCCCACAAGTTTTTTGATTGGTGGGGAGGGGGGCGGCAATGACTATTTGCCTGCCCGGCCCCCACTTCAAATCAAGGAGGTCCCCCCCCCCCCCCCCCAAAAAAAAAAGACATTTCTACCTATACGCCCCTGTCAACAGGGCCCGACGACTGCAGGCTATTCATTATCCTGTTGGTCCTAACAAACTCAAGCATTCGCCGCATTGAGAAAAATAAAAAAAAAATGGCAGCATATCCACGGGGTGAATGATGGAGAGTGGGGCGAAGCATCCGTCCGTTCATTCGTTCTTGCTTCCGTCCGTCCATGCCTCCCTCTGTGTGACCATCCGTGCGTCCATCCGGCCGTCCGCGTGTGCGTCTGTTCGTGCGTCCACACGTGCATCCGTGCGTCCGTCCATGCATCCACCCCTGCGTCCGTCCATGCGTCCATCCGTGCGTGCAGCCATTCTTGCGTCCGTCCATGCATCTGTATGTGTGTCCGTTCGTCCATTTAGTCAACACTCCAAGTACCACCATCTCACATATTTTCAACATACATTCCGCATATAGAAGCACCGCCATCCAGCGGACATTCCCAGGACTAAACGAGAGGTGACAAACGCACACTTTTTTACGGCTTGCGCTTCGTGTCTACTTCCCACCTTTAACCACCTCGAGTTCATGGTATATACTAGTTCACTGTATTCATGGTAGTGCGGCCCAACGCTCGCTAAATTTTTCTAAAACTAAGGAGGTTACACCCAGCGAGTATAATGTAGCAACCCTTTCTTGTCAGATAGCGCTCAATGTACATGCCAATGGCTGCTAAGGGGGAATGGGAGACAGGAGAATTCGGCTTTTAGTTAACGCGCACGCTGCGAATTTTGTATTGCTCAACAACGTACAGGAGAAATCTCCCACTGGCACCACCTCGATGGTCAAAGCGTAAGACATGTTACGTACTACGACGAGGGA
This sequence comes from Rhipicephalus microplus, assembly GCF_013339725.1. Lineage (NCBI taxonomy): Eukaryota > Metazoa > Arthropoda > Arachnida > Ixodida > Ixodidae > Rhipicephalus > Rhipicephalus microplus. The sequence goes on from NC_051165.1 coordinate 257,941,269, forward strand.
CGAACGGGTGCCGCTTTAAGGAGCTTCGCGCCTAAAAAAAAAACAAAAAAACAACGGGACCATCTTGCGTAACATGGCTTCCAGAAATTCTCAGAGACTGCCGCAATCACTCCGTATAAAGCAGCACGTGCCAACGATCACAGCAGGCGCCACATTGACGCCACAGGAGCTGCACAGCTCACGCACCTAATTATTATCGTTATTATTTCCTATCTTTGGCACCGATGTCACCCCGTCGCGTCGAATTCGAAGAGCAGGTTGAAACATGAGAGGCGGAGAAATGACTGCCATCCATCTGCAATCTCTCGAACGACAGCGAACGCGTCAGGACCGCAATTGGTTGACTCGGCCGAGAGAAGGAGGAGGCAGCGATTGGCCTGAGGCACTCGTGAAAGCCCCCTTTCTCGCGGCGTACCGATTTAGCCTTTTCCGGCGGTCAGCAGCGCAGCTGACCAAGGCCGCGCCACTTCTTTAGCGCACGTGATCGTAATTGCGAGATTTCCTCGTGCGTCGCGCCAGGAATCCGGTGGTACGGCGAGAGCAGCGCCGTGAGCGAGCCGGAGATTTTTTTTTTTTTTTTTCGTCCCGTCGTTTCGTGCTCGGAGATACGGATGAGAAGATGATCGATCACGAAGAAAGAGAACGCACCGGGGCTGTGTGGAACGAGCTGGTAAATCGAGCGCGAGACCCAAGTTCACGCACCACAACAGCTGAGTGGGAGTCACTGAGTTGGTGGGTGGGTGGGCGTGCGTGTGTTTACACACCGAGCCACTGGGTTTCCGGCTTACGCATATTTTAGACACGTATCGCGGTGCCGCAAAACGAAGCACCGTTCCTCAAGGCGGCGTTAATCGGGCACGCGGGTGCCGGATGTTTTTCGGGGGCGCTTCTCGCGGGAGGAGGCCAACATTTCATTCATGGTGCCGTTGGCAAATGGCTAATGTTACCAAAGGTCGTTGATTGAATGTACCTACATATATTTCATTACAGTAAAATGAGCAGTTATTGCGCGATACACTGGAGATGGATCACACTGAATTAATCATCTTCAATCACCCTTATTCTGGCTACGGTCCCTGATGCAGGGCAATAGTCACTACCACGCATGTTTCGCGCTAATACCAACCCGGTCCTATGCTTGCTACGGACCCGTTATACCCTCAAACTTCTTAATCTCATCTGGCCACGTAACTTTCTGCCTCTCCCTCGCCCGTATGTCATTTGTTATAATCTAGTCTTACTCCTAATTTTACCAGCTAGCCTGCACGCAAAATGTCTTGCCCGTGTCAATCATTCTAATCCCACAGTCATCCTAATACCACGGTCCTAATCCTAATCCTAATCCCTCACCAGAGAAGGATTGGCCACCGTGGTGCAGTATATGGCTATTACCTCCCACATGCATACGTCAATCCAACAGGCAAACACACCACAAATGCGGCGACTTCTGGCACTCCGAGATTTTCTAGCTAGAAGCGGGCGACATCCTACGGCGAAAAGCATCTTCTGTTTATTGTACTACAGCAAACGCTAACCAAAGGCTTCTAATTTGACCCGTACTTGTAGCGTCATTTGTCGACATATTCCGCGCTTGTGTAACTGGATTTGGCACTCACGTACTTTTTTAAATGACCTTACTGATAAACTTGTACGAGATGGGATTAGGTACGATTCTTCCTTGTTTTATTTTCGCGTCTCTGTCTTTCATTATTTGGAATCTCTCAAGGAAGAGGTCATTGTTGCAATTATTAGAAACACATCTACCTATAAAACAACTGCAAACCTAAAAAAATGACACTTCTATTTTTTTTAAAAAAATAGCACTGTTCTATTACAGAAATAAGGCTTTAAAAATTATCGCCCGTAGTATATCCACACAAGGAACAAAAGCGATTCAATTGCCAACTTTCTCAAATAAATGGGCGGTAAACGAATTTTTATTCTAGCGAGTTGTCTGTATGGGAATGAAGTAAATCACACATAACACGACAAACGACTAGCTACTGCTTTAAACCACCTTGTGCTTCGTGTGTTTGAAAAATCGCGACTTTCTCTAAAGAAAGGTCGCAGTTTCGCTGCAAGGGCAACACAATGAGTGCGATAGCAATAATTTGGAATGTAACACGAGGAAACGGCAATCAACTCGAAGCCTGCAGCGCGCTGCTTGGTTGGTAGGTTGGTTGGTATGTGGGGTTTAACGTCCCAAAACCACCATATGATTATGAGAGACGTCTTAGTCTAGAGCTCCGGAAATGTCGACCACCTGGGGTTCTTTAACGTGCACCCAAATCTGAGCACACGGGCTGCGCGCTGCTTAAGCACACGCAAGACATACGAGAACTGTAACAGCCCCACGCTTACAGCGAGAGGACAATACATCCCGCCAAGCTGGCCAATGCATTGCTATGTCGAAACGCACAGCAGACTTTACTACGCCAGCGTATTTGGCTTGCATTTGCTATAAATAGCAAAGTGAAATAAAAGTTTGTAATAGCTAATCCCGGGCTGTGTGCCATCTGGCCATGTGAACACGAACACACACACACACACACACTATATGGGAATATGGGAAACGACACTCATGCATGAATGATTGCAGCTTATCGAGAGCACATTTTCAAATGCTATAAGTTTATTTATTTATTTATTTATTTATTTATTTATTTATTTATTTATTTATTTATTTATTTATTTATTCCGCCTCTGGCTGAAGAGAACGCGCGCCTGGTCGCAAAACAATGTTTATTATTTCCTTTTATTTATTTATTTATTTAATTATTTATTTTCATACTCTGAGGGCCCGAGGGCATTACAGAGAGGAGTGGTCTGACAACAATACATCAACAACTGTAATTTTGAAGGCGGCACATTCTTCGATTGCAGCAATGTAGACAGGAAGGTGGTTCCAGTCACTGCTTGTTTGAGGCGAAAAAGAAGCATGGCAGGTGTTAGTACGGCATATGGGAACTTTAACTTTAAGATGATGGTCGAACCGAGGTGATACATAATCTGGGGAAAGGAAAACATCATTTTTAAGTGTTGGATTCGTGTAAAAGATTTTGTGAAATAGGTTGAGACGGAAGTACTTACGGCGTGACTTAAGTGTTGGTAAACCTAGGGTAGCTTTCATTGAAGAAACAATGGCGTAGCGGTTGTAGTTAGAGAGCACAAAACGAGCGGCACGGTTCTGAACGGATTCAAGGGCTGTAGTTAATACGGAGATAAATGGATCCCAAATAGAACAAGCGTATTCTAATTTCGATCTAACGAGTGTTGTGTACAATTTAAATTTTAAATCTGAAGGAACGGTTGAAAAATGACGGCGGAGAAATCCAAGCATGCGATTAGCGTTATTCATTACATGTTCAAGATGCTTATTCCAAGAGAGGTTGTGGGTTATATGCACGCCAAGGTAACGGTAACTAGTAACGGGGTTTAAAGAGGAGTTCTTAAGGGTATATAAAAAATGGTCATTGACTTTATTGTGGTGCGTTACTCTCATAACTTTACACTTACGGATGTTTAATTTCATGAGCCACTTGTCGCACCAGTTAGAAACAGCGTCAATGTCGGACTGCAATGTAGAAACGTCATGTGGGTTATGAATGACACGATACAGCACGCAATCATCAGCAAAAAGCCTAATGGTAGAATTAATTCCGACAGGCAAATCATTAATATAAATAAGAAAAAGCAATGGACCTAAAACCGAACCCTGTGGTACGCCTGATGTTACAGCAACGGTAGGCGAGTTATAATTATTAGCGTGAACATATACTGCAGACGGTTTGTTAGAAAAGAGTGAACAAGGATGTTAGGATCTGTACTTAGCTTGTTCATTTTAAGAAGAAGGAGAGTATGCGAAACAGTGTCGAAGGCTTTAGCGTAATCTAAAAAGATGCAGTCGGTAATGAAATTATTGTCGAAAGTACGAAAAAGATCGTTAGTAAAAGAAAGTGCGTTTCACAAGAGAAGTGCTTCCTGAAACCATGTTGCCAAGGGGAAAAAATGAATTGGATTCCAGAAAAGATACTAAGTTTGAATAGATGATGTGCTCTCGCGGGATCAAATCCCGGCTGAGGCGGCTGCATTTCCGATGGAGGCGGAAATGTTGTAGGCCCGTGTGCTCAGATTTGGGTGCACGTTAAAGAACCTCAGGTGGTCGAAATTTCCGGAGCCCTCCACTACGGCGCCTCTCATAATCATATGGTGGTTTTGGGACGTTAAACCCCACAAATCAATCAAATCAATAGATGATGTGCTCGAAAAGTTTGCAGGGTACACTGGTTAAACATATTGGCCTGTAATTGAGGGGAGAGAGGGTGTTACTTGATTTGTGAAGTAGAACCACCCTACCCACCTTCCAATCATCTGGCAAAGTGGAAGACTGCAGAGACTGCGAAAAAAGTTCAGCGAGTATAATGGAAGAATAAAGTTTTGTGTTCTTTAAAAACTTTGAATTGTGCCGTCGATGCCTGCAGAGCTAGACAATTTCATTTTTCTATTATACGGCACACTCCAGATGAATCAACAGATATGAAATCCATAGGAAAAAGGAAAGGTCTTCGACAGAAGGCATAGAAAAGGGTGTTGCCCCCGAAAAACAAGAAACAAATACATCATTATTCACATTGCAGCAGTCACGATCGGAAACAGCATCACCATTGCTATCTAGTAGGTGAAACGTTGTAGATCTGCTGCCACGAACTATACATTCCAAAATTGCCGGGGATTATCTTTCAGTAGGGTGGGTATAGGGTAATGTTGTGCAATACATTTTCAGCATGCGCAATGGCGTTTTTGTACTCTTGTTCAGCGACAAAGTACGCATGCCAACGCTCAGGCGTCGTCACCACTTTTGCTCGGCGGAAAATCCTTTTCTGCTTGTTTAGTAAGCGCTTTAAATGGGCGTTAAACCAAGGTGCTTTAGAAAAAGAAAGGATCTGTTTTTTAGGAATGTAGCGGTCAATCAAACTTGAAAGCGACCTTTTCTTTAAACATAAACCAATTTTCTTGAATGGTGCGTGTATAAAAACCAGGCATATAGTCTGTGATGAAATTAGCAAGTTCATTATTTATTTCAGCAAAATTGGCGTTTTTATAATTTTTAATAAATTTAATTTGCTTCGTGCAAGGTAAATGGGCCTGAATACTACAGTGAATAAAACAGTGATCACTTAGACCGGGCATAAAGACTAGGGGTGAGACAAGTTCTGGAGTGGTCGTAAGCAGCAAATCTAGTACATTTGCAGAATGAGGTGAGCAACGAGTAGGCTGAAGTACCAGTTGCTTAAGGTTAAAATCTAAACAAACATTCAAAAATGACGAACATTTTATTCAATTTTCCACAAGACTTGGCGGGTCAGTAGACCACATTATAGAAGGCAAGTTAAAATCTCCAAAAAGAAATAAAGGTCATTTGCGAAACCGCACAGTGAGCTTGTTTAGGACATCATGTAATTCTTGACAAAATGTTGTTGAAGACTGTGGCGGTTTATAGCACACACTGAAGATGAACTTTCTATGCCCTGTAAATACACATGCGCTAACAAATTCTAAGTTGGTGTCAACCATAATCGCACTAGAGATGAAAGTATTATGGACAGCTAACAACACACCACCGCCTCGACTATCAGTACGATCTGAACGATAAATTTTGTAGCCCGCTTCGCAGTGCAAAATTTCAAAGTCATGAATAGCGGAAGAGAGCCAAGTTTCTGTGAGCAGTACCACATCCGCAGAACACGTGTCGATAACGGAATATACGTCATCGCGCTTGTTACACGCACTACGCACATTGGAATACAGCAGGGACACCTGACTGGCTGATTGCGTTCGTGCTAGCTATGTTGCTGGGGCGGGTAAACTGATTGATTGATTGATATGTGGGGTTTAACGTCCCAAAACCACTCTATGATTATGAGAGACGCGGGCGGGTAAACTGGCACCAGCTGGAAGAGTGACGGGGGAAACATTACCAATGTTACTGTTGTTGCGCTCCTCGCGTGTCTCAAGTTCGCACACACGGTCGGTAACATGGCAGTACACATAGACAGTTTTGTTAATATACAATTTGTTTACTCGTAGCGAGTACGGCTGTCCAGAGTTTTTACCAAATTCATGTAACTTTTTTCGGCATTGTCGTGTTGCCCTCGAGAAGTCTTCACTTCTAAGAACACTGCATCGCTCGACTCCAAGCAGGAGTGCAGACACAAGAAAAAGTTCATCAAAAAACACACATGAACACTGAACTAACTACAGTAAACACGAAATCCACACATGAAACACTACAATTCAACGAATTGAGTGTTGCAAGGACGCCTTTACCGACGCGTTTTACTCAAGTGTATAATAAACACTTCTACACGGGGGCTATCGAAAATTTCTTTCGGTAGCTAGTTTAGCTTATGGTTCTCAAAAAAAAAAAGAAATACTTAATAGACTACACATATTGAAATACCACGGGTTCAGCTGACGCTTTATTAAAGAAACAGCGAAATGGCGCTGATGATGATGAGGCTTTGGATGGAGAGAGGTCGAAGAGATCGGGAAGCACCTTCCACCACTTGAAATACCACGGGTTTAGCTGACGCTTTATTCAAGCAACAGCGAAATGGCGCCGATGATGGGCGAAGACTGATGATGGTTATTGACAGATGAGGATGACGTCCAATGAATTCTTACAATATATTTAATGGTATATTTCATTACAGAGGACCGCTTACCCTTCACACCATAGCAGGCTGCAGTTACGTATTGAAGCTATTGTAACAAATGGATACATAAATTGTTTAGCAATTCGCGAGTGGCTCGTGGGACTTCGCGAACACACGGGAATGATTTCCTCTTTTGTATTTATTTTTGCTGCTATGTTATTTGTTTTTATAGGGCTGCGAACTGTGCGTGTCAAGCTAATACAGTCAAGCTAATTTAAGTCAAGCTAATCTAAGACAGAGCTTTTTTTTACAGTCTCTCCTTTTTGTACGACATTACGAAAAAAAATCACAGTATATCTACGGAATGAATGGTGATGAGTGCGGCGAAGAGTCCGTCAGTCCGTCCGTGCTTTTCCATTTTTTTTCTTTTTTTTCATTCCGCTTTATTTTCAATTCCAACATGATAGATCAAAAAACTGTTTGGACTCATAGCCAAAGGCTAGAATAGTGTCCAATGATGCGATACAAGATGGCACAGTATCCAAACGATAGCACAAGGCAACAATAGCACATGTAGCAAAACAATATACCGGGTGTTCAAAATTAAGCTTTATGATTTTTTTAAAATTAGGCGCTCGAAGGCACGTGAGAACCACTTGTGCAAATAAGTTAAGCGGCCAGGGGGACAGAAAGTTAGATGATAATTATCGCTGTCAGCAGCCCAATTAACTAAAATTTAATAATTAACTTTTTACTGGCTGCGGTAAGTTGGCATGTTTATATTGAAAAAATGTAGGCAGTGGTGTTTGTACACAGTTTCAGTTGGAAGATTTTTTCTAGCACGCCTGTGTTCCGAGATATCCGGCTCCAAAGTTTAATTGTCTTTCGCACGATTACGCATGCAAGAGGGTGAGGGTCCGCGCAAAGCTCCTCCCTAAAGTGACGCATCTGTTGCGTGTGGTGTTTAGTGTGTGAAGAGGGTGGAAGCGTAGGCATAGGTGATAGCAATTACCCTTGCCCTCTTCGGCCGTCGAAATCAAAAATCGAAGAACGCTTGCAACCAGTGTCGTAACACGCAACTGCAGAGCCTCTAACGATAGTGGCAGATACCATGCCGAGATAATGGTGCGAGCGGAGAATCTGGATGCCAGTGCGCGTGCGTAATAATCACTAGAGAAGCATGCGTGGTCGTTGCCTGGGCTACGCGAATAGCGTGACTGCTGATGTCCGAGTACTGTAACTTTTATTGAAACAAGAGCAACAACTCCACCAATAATAACTGAAACAGTTTTATCCTTGCTAACGCATATTTCCTGCTGCTACATAAGCATATTTCGGTCATGCACAAATCTCATCGAAACTCTTCACCTCTCAAGACGTCAATGCCCCAAAAAGTGTTCAAAATGCCTGCCTTCGGCAGCAACGCAAAGCATGAACCGCTGTCGCGTCGACTCGATGACTCGGCGCAGTACTTCTGCAGGAATACTCGCACAGGCAGATGTTATCCTGTCCTTCATGTCATTAACATCGCTGGGCTCTGTTACGTAAACTCGATCTTTAACGTAGCCCCAAAGGAAAAAGTCGAGCGGAGAAAGGTCAGGTGATCTTGGTGGCCAAACATCGCTCCTGCGCGCCCAATCCACTGTTGTGGAAAACGTCTGTCCAACCAGTTCTTCGCCCTGGTAGAAAAATGTGGTGGTGCTCCATCGTGCTGAAACCATACTTGGCGCAGGTCATTCAGGGAAAGACTGCAGACAAGATCATCAATGACAACACCTAATATTTCTTCTGTGTACATCTTTCCGTTCAAGTTGTCCTCAAAAAAGTGAGGTCCGATGATCCTGTCCCCGAGTATGCCGCACCACACATTCACACTCCAGCGAACTTGATGCTTGTGCTGCCTCAGCCAGTGTGGGTTTTCTTGTGCCCAATAATGGGCGTTGTGAAGATTAACACTTCCATTTCGGCAAAACCGAGCTTCATCAGTCCAAATTATTCTGTGCAAAAAGTCATTTTCTTGATCAGTTTTGATGAGGCCCCAATTGCAGAAGTCAACTCGCCTTTCAAAGTCCGCCTCATTTAGGTCCTGATGAAGGTAAACGTGATATGGATGGAACTTGTGCTTTCTTAAAACATTTGTGACTGTTCCGATGCTGCGACCGCACTGATCGGCAATCTGTCGGATGCTGAGCTCTGGCATCGAGGTTACGCACGCGACAACGTCGATTTCAAAGTCTTCATCGACGATTGCCTTCCTGGTCCGTCTCGGAAGGTGGACAGAGCCTGTTGTGCAGAAGCGTCGAAACAGGTTTGTGAAAGTGGGCCTTGTTGGAAGGGGACGGTGTGGGTGGCGAGACGCGTAAAGCTCCATTGCTAACGAAGCGTTGCCATTCATTTCAGCCATTGCAAGCACCACGTCTACTTTTACTTTGGTAGAATACCTCACGCCAGAAGCAGCCATATTAGCTCGAAAGGACTCCACGTGGATTTCCTTGGTAGACCTTCAATGCAGAGACGCTGTGCTCTAACCGGAGGCACCCTAGTGCAGGACGGTCCTGCTAACGCGTTCACAAGAAGATGTCTCAGTGTGATCTAAAGTCACGAAAAAACGTCGCGAAAAATGGTCTCCTGTTATCGCGTTCATCAGGATCATGCGTAAGGCTCATGGCGCACCGCGCTGTCACATTTTGATTTCGCCGGCCGAAGAGGGCAAGGGTAATTGCTATCACCTATGCCTACGCTTCCACCCTCTTCACACACTAAACACCACACGCAACAGATGCGTCACTTTAGGGAGGAGCTTTGCGCGGACCCTCACCCTCTTGCATGCGTAATCGTGCGAAAGACAATTAAACTTTGGAGCCGGATATCTCGGAACACAGGCGTGCTAGAAAAAATCTTCCAACTGAAACTGTGTACAAACACCACTGCCTACATTTTTTCAATATAAACATGCCAACTTACCGCAGCCAGTAAAAAGTTAATTATTAAATTTTAGTTAATTGGGCTGCTGACAGCGATAATTATCATCTAACTTTCTGTCCCCCTGGCCGCTTAACTTATTTGCACAAGTGGTTCTCACGTGCCTTCGAGCGCCTAATTTTAAAAAAATCATAAAGCTTAATTTTGAACACCCGGTAGAACAAGGCATTGAACCAGGATACAAGATGCTAAACATTGAGGATATAGTAAAGAAGGTTAGGCATTGTACAGACATATATATTCAGATACTCGAACTTGGGTAAGATAAGAGGAACATGTAATTCGGTTCGTCCATCCATGCGTCCGTGTAAAGAAAATGATGCTTCCGCGTATTCGTAGACAACAACCTAAGATGAGTCTGCCAGAGCCTTTTCTATCTCCATTTGTTTCATTTTTTTAGTAAAGTATACTACAGACGGAAATAACGAAGGACACGTACCTAACCGAACTCGGGAAGCAGCCGTCCCTGGCGGCGACCTATACTGGCTAAGCCGATAGCATACGTAGGTCGCTTTAACCAAACAAATTTTAATTTTGCGCGCAGACGGCTGCAGCACAGTGCTCGCCGTATAGACGACTGCATGCCACACGCACTATAGGACGGCACGCAGCAGATTCGATTCTTGCCCGCGGCATTTCATCGACTGGAGGCAAGCGAGATTGAAGAAGCGTCTTGTTTTGATAAGAAAACTAGACTAAACTGAGTTGTCCACTGTAATGAACAGTAACTTTGACGAAAACCAAGAATGAAATCTTTTATGTTTAATGCTAGTCCAAACGTACGGAAATCGTTGAATTTAAAATCGCTTCCTAGTCTTCCTTTGTGGCTGACATAATGTGTTCTGACAGAATTGACGCTTGCTATGCAAAGTACGAAGAAAGAAACAAATCACAAGTGGACGAAATGGCTTTCGTTTCTTTCTTTACACTTTTCCTAGAGTTAACATTTGTCGCCAGCTTGCCTTCTCAAGCGTACGTGCAGAGGGGCAGGTCTCATACGTTCGAATAAATTTGATATCAGCTACAAATCAAAAGGAAACGGCGTGTTTTTGGAAAGAGTCAACAGAGAGAGAGAGCAAAAAAATCTCCCAGGCGACAACAGCCTTCCTGTTCTTTTTGTTTTCAATCGATGTACTGACACTCCTCTGTTTCCCTCCAAAAACTGTCTGCACCTGAGGCAATTTAGCAGAGCCTCCGAGATCGGAGGCATGTTGAAAGCTCTGTGCATCTCGATCATATGGTTTAGCAGTGTTATGATCGGCCAGCCTGGCTTGACGCCACTTTGTCGCATGAGACATGGTGGCTGAGCGTATACCCTGATTTCTTCCAAGTCAGCGCTCCCGGAGATGCACCAAGGGCGGTGACAACAGAGCAATCGTTCTTCTAGTTATCCCAGGTCGTCGGCGCCCCTCGTAAACCCTTTGGACACGCCTGATCCAATGGCGGATTAGGAAGAGTTGTTGGCTGTCGAGGCGATTCGCTTTGTCGTAAGGTGCCCCGGGCAAGGGGCCCAGCGTCTGAGAACCGTCTGTGGAAGCCTTTCCCACGCTCTCCGTGGCGCCTTGGTGGCGCTCTTTCCACAATTTGTGGTCTGCCTGGCGCCACATACCCATCACAGCAAGACTACGAAAATAACTTCCACGTAAGACTCAACGTCTTCGTGGAGTGGTTCTTGAGAGAAAGGAAGAGAAAAGTGAGCCCCGTTATTGTCTGCTTCAGTGAGCGACACCGCCACAGAGCTCACAAGGGATGGGGGTGAGGAGGGATAAAAGGGTAGAAGTAAAGGTATAGAAAAGAGGAAGAAGAAGCACCAACAAACTGAGGGGATAGGAGAGACAGGAAAGATGGAAGAACGGTCACTGGAGTCCGAGGACGGGGTACACTTGCGAGAGATGTTGTCGGCGTCTGTAGATGGCGTAGAGCAGGACCAGTAAATCAGAGCTGCGCTGTCACCGAAGACCGTCGGCGACAGGAGGTGACGTAGGGCCAGCCCAGTCGGCCAGAGCTACGATGACGCCGAAGGTCGCGAGCGCGCGGAGCGCGCGGGCGCACAACCGGTCGGCACGAAATCCAGGGAACGTCTTCGTGTTCTGCTGTGTCGTGCGCGGTGTGCAGTGTTTTCTCCGTCGCCATAAGCTGAACTGGGCGTGCCTCTTCCCTCTTTCCTGGGTTGGGAAGGAGGCGGTATTTCACCTTCCCTTTTCGGGGACGGAGGTGAAAATGACAAACTTCAGTGGACTGTCCTGCAGCTTCCATAGTTTTTTTTTTTTTCTCGGCAGGAAATCCTGGGAAGGCCAGCACATAAAATGAGAGCGCCGAGGCGCACCCGACAAGCTCTCACAAGCTCGCAGAAGCTCCCATCATGCTTCCGTCGAGAGCTTCCATGATGCTAACCCCGTCATGTAGCCACACGCTACCTGTAAATAATGTATATAAAAGTTACTCTTAACAGCTCTGGGCTCCTCTCCTCGACATCTCCCCGAGACTCCGGCTGGCTCCGGTCCTCTGGGCAGAACCCCGATTCCATCAGCAGTGTCTCCGTTATCTGCTGCGCTTTGACCAAGCGACGGGTCATGCGGCGACGTAATCGTTTGACGACAATAAGGTATCTGACATCATCATTATGTGACGTCACGATGGCGTTATATGGTGACGCCATCACATGATGATGTTTTTTCGCGCCACTTTTAAAGACGCCGCCGAAGTCAACAGTCTTTTTTTTTTTTTCGCTTGAGAAAAGCCCCGTGACACTTTTTCAGCAGGTTGATAAAACACAGCCAATCAGTTGTCGAGCTTCCTGAGAACACACAATCCACACTTCATAGCGCAGTGCACGTGACCTGGAATTTTTCGACCAATTGACCTTTACGGCAATTAACTGGTCTGAGCATCGCGAAGTGCATAGTCCGCGTAATGGCGCCACGTGCCCGCTCTCGCGATCACGTTGAAAGTAAATTGCGCGTTCGATGAAAAAGGGGGGAAAGGGCTCAAGGTGATTGCGCGCGCTAACGAAGGGACGTATCTTCATGCTTCTTTGTCATCGCCTCGCCCCCTTCTCTGCCTACTTTTAAGCTCACTCGCTGGTACGAAAGGAGAGACAGAAAGCGCTGGAAGACCGCGACTGATACCAGCAACTCCAGTCACATTTGACGGACTCCAAAAAAAAAAAATGTTTGCGGCACTCGATTCCTGCGGCAATAAACTCTTTTAACGAAGCCATTTGACGTTCACTTGGAAAAGTGTAGCGAGGACCTTTTAAAACAAGAATTTGCGCCCGGTGTGGTATAACCCACAATAGGACGTAGAAGAGTGGTCCATAGGAAGACATGCAGCGGATAGTGAAAGCACATGGACACGATTAACGTCGCAGAGCCAAATTTGAGACGAGCTAGTTGGTTAACAGTCATCATGGCGAAACAGCGAAGAGAAGGGCATGCGTACGGAACAGATAAGGTTATGCCCTTGACAAACCAGCGCGTTGACCCTTTCATCCTCTTCATTATGTGCCCTGTTCCTGCAGTGACGAGTTTGGATGTTTCTCTTCTAACATTGTACCAGGCGGATTTCATGAATGACAGTTATCTATGACTACACTGTGACACAACTTCATCGTAGCGCTTGAATATTCCGGACACTATATGGGGAGCTTATTTTATTGTAATCGGTTCGGCTTTGCGTCCTGAAGTCGCGAAGTGACTATGAAGGACGCCACAGTTAGGGGCTCCGGAAATTTCTAGCACTTAGTTTTTTCTTTAACGTGCCCCTAAATCTAGGCGCATAGCTTTTAGCATTTCGCCTTCGTCGAAATGCCATCAAGGGGAGTTAAGCACGTATGTCTATCGGCGAAATTGACAATGCATCGCAGCTTGGGCTTGTAGGTATGACATCACGATAGTTATAGCGCGAGAACCGAACGACGACAAAGAGACAAGAAAGACACGAAGGACACGGGCGCTCGCGTCCTTCGTGTCCTTCTTGTCTCTTTGTCGTCGTTCTGTTCTCGCGCTATAACTATCGTCTTGACAATGTGGCAGCAGAAATGTGCAAAAACAGCATGCAAACGCGGAATTTCGAGAGTCACAGAAACAAAACAAAAGAAAAAAAATTGAGAAGCGAGAGAATGAACACGTCGCTGGAATTGCCTTTGATATTGCTAAGTATATACAAAGTAGCGATAGATTTGGGTGCACGTTAAAGAACCCCAGGTGGTCTAAATTTCCGGAGCCCTCCACTACGGCGTCTCTCATAATCATATAGTGGTTTTGGGACGTTAAACCCCACATATCAATCAACAAAGTAGCGATGCTGTATCTGACGCATGTATCTGAACTTCGCGCTTCTTATTTGCACAGAACTTCGTGCGCCACGCAGTATGTACAGAGCGCTGACGTCCGCACGTTCAAAAAGGACGCAGAAAACGTAGTAAACTGCAAAAGAAGTAAGCGAACCGCGTATGAATCACAGCTGCGTTTTCGTTTTTGTTTTTTTTTTGTAAAGAGCAGCGTACATACTTATATGAGAATCAAGCAAGCGACGAGGACGACACGGTCTTAGGCAGACCCCGCTCAAAATGCTAGACGTAGCCAAGAAAGCGGACATTTGTCTTCGTGGAGCATTTAATCAGGACATGATTATATAGGAGTGCACGGTAAGCGGCGAGATTCCGCTCTTGTGGTCGCGGTGTGAATCAGATCGCGACGTGTGCATAGTCGAAATGAAACATTTATTCTCTCCGTTTTGATTAACGTGAGGTTGTGCATGCATATAAGCTACCTCACCACATGTATACCTGTTGTTCTTATATAGCCCTTTTTTCGTCTCAATTTCACCTTTAAGGCCCCGAATCCTATATGCTCTTCTGAATGCGCGTTCCCGCTTCCCCACTCCAGCGTGTTTCCGTACTCGTCTTGTACCGTCTAGTTGATACCAAGTCGCCTTTCTCCAGTGTTTCCCTACGTTCTTGACTTAAACGAACGACACTTTAGCGGCTGTGTTCGGCAAGTTTATCTTTACACCCGTTTCAACGTATACACCCGTCAAAACGAGCTGGCTCTTCCATATAAAACTGCACGATTCATTAGTTATTATTATTTGTTATTTCTATTCACTACAGTAGCAACAGTGAATAGTATTTTTGCTAAGGCACGTTGCCGGGCTAATTGGTAGGTGTTCATCATTCATAATGGTATAGCGCACCACGACAAGGACACAAAAAGAGAGAGACACACACAGCGCTTAGTAGTATTGATTGAGTATTAGCATTGATTTATTGACGATTTTACCCTTTCGCAAACCACCACGAGGAATCGGCCATGCAACGAGCGCTGCCTTGCTATGTAAATTTGATCATGATGTCAAAATGTTATGCAATAGGTAGTTCTGACATAACTTATCAGATTAATTCACTAGAAAAAAAGAAAAAAAAGACAGAGAGAGAGACTACAAAGAGTAGTAGCATGCAGTATATAGTACAGTAGTCCTGCAACTATGCTTCTTTTTTTTCTTCAGTACTGCTGCTACTACTACTACTACTACTACTACTACTACTACTAGTAGTAGTAGTATCAGTAGTTATAATATGAAATAAAAGTATACTGATACTACTGCTATTACTTCTAGCTTCTACTGCTATTACTGCTATTAGCTTCTTAGCCATGACACGGCTGCCTCTGCGATACACACCGAAGCCTTTTAGGGGCGAAGCTCCTTATGATGTGGCTAGTGCGTCTCTCATAGTACGTAACCACCAGTGGCCCATACCCGAAATAGGTATAACATTTGACCTCCAAGGTGGCGCCGGTGAGAGATTTCTTCTGTGCGTTGTTTAACAGTAAAAAATAGTGCTTAATGTACATGCCAATGGCTGCTAATGGGGAATGAAAGACAGGAGCATTCGGCTTTTAGTCAACGCGCACGCTGTGATCCCCATTAGCAGCCATTGGCATGTACATTGAGCACTATCGGACAAGAAAGGGTTTCTACATTATACTCGCTGGGTGTAACCTCCTTAGTTTTAGAAAGGTTTAGCGAGCGTTGAGCCGCAGGGCCATGAATACAATGAACTAATATATACCATGAATGAATTCGAGGTAGTTAAAGGGGGGAAGCAGATACGAAGCGCAAGCCGTAAGAAATTAAAATCAGAATCCTCCTGTCTCTCATTTCACATTAGCAGCCACTGGCATGTACATTGAGCACTATCTGACAGGAAAAGGTTGCTACGTTATACTCGCTGGGCGTAACCTCCTTGGTTTTAGAAAGGTTTAGCGAGCATTGGGACGCAGCGCCATGAATACAGTGAACTAGTATATACCATGAACTCAAGGTGGTTGAAGGTGGGAAGTAGACCCGAAGCGCAAGCCGTAAGAAAGTATGCGTGTGCCACCTCTCGTTTAGTCCTTGGAATGTCCACTGAATGGCGGTGCTTCTATATGGGAAATATATGATAAAAGGATGCGAGATGGTGGTAATTGGAGTGTTGAATAGATGGATGAACGGACACACAGACAGATGCATGGATGGACGCATGAACGGACGCAGGGGCGGATGCATGAACGAACGCAGGGACGGGCGCACGAACAGACGCATGGACGGTCACACAGGCGGACACATGGACGGACGAATGCTTCGCCCCACTCTCCATCATTCACTCCGTGGATATGCTGCCATTTTTTATTGTTACAGCGCTTTCGAGGAAGGAACATGGTTTACGACGAAGAGTAAACGATATATAGTTCCTGCTATTCTCGTGAATTGCCTAGAGGATGAAGTGAAACCTTCCCCACCTTTTTTTTTTTTCCGCTCCGTCCGTAACTTGGCATAGGCCTCAGCGACGCGAGCCAGTCAAGCGACACTAAAATTACAATTTCTCGTAAGATGACGCGGTCATTTTTACGTTCTTATAGATGTAAGCAACAAAATAACCTCGGCAGGAGTCCGCGAAAAGCAAATGCACGTGACCTTACTCCAGCTTGCGCGCGAGTTAAGAGTATAGATAAAAGCCAAGCACGTAAGCGCACACGAGTTCCGCGTAATCTCACGAGGAATAACAACCAAATATACAAAAAAATATAGAATAGCGTAAGAGAATGGAGTAATATACGCGGAAACGTTAAACAAAACAAAACAAGAACTGTAATACGTAGAAACGAGGCCTCGCGTAAGACTCCGGCGTGTGACAGAATATAAAGGACGCGAGCGAAAACACACAGCGCAGCCGAAGGCGCACGGCAGGGAAATTGCGTGACGTCGTTTTGACGTCAGCAGCGGGGACGACGTCTTCAAGGTCCAAAGCGTGCGCTGGCGCCGCCGGCAACGTTCGTATCTGGCACGGACGCAAAGCGGAAGAGGGCGGGAAAGGTCTTGACGCGCGCGATGCTGGGGGTCTTCCCGCAGCGGTCTGGCAGCGTTTGCTGCAGGGCCACTGCAGCAGTGCAACCTGACCCGTTCGCAGCTTATAATTATCGCTGTTTGCGGATTCGTTATCTTGCGCTTGGTTTCCGCTTGCGCGCGAGTGTCACGCGACCTTATCGCGATATCACGCCCCCCAAACCATGCACGCACTCGTTCGCGTAGCTATGGGGGTCTTCCTCGCTCGGGAACACCGCCAAAGGAGATCTTGCCCCCCCTTTTTTTAGTTGTCGTTTGTTATTTATCCTCCGTAGACGATACAAGCAGGCTGCTAAAGCAACGCGGTGCGCTTGCGAAAGGAGTTCAACCCCCACCCCACTCGGAAAAAAAAACGAACTCAAGATCGAATCGAGAATATATTTACATGGATTAAAAAAATAATACGAAAACAGACAAGAAACGAAAGACAGAGCAATACAAACGAGTGCTCGTCTGTATTCCGCTGTTCTTCATTTCTTGTCAGTTTACGCGCTCTTAATACCACTGTAATATGACTATTATGGACGCCGTAGTGGAGGGCTCCGGAAATTTCAACCACCTGGGGTTCTTTAACGCGTGCACCTAATTTTAAGAACACGGGCCTCTGCAGCATTTTCGCCTGCAGCGAATATGCAGCCGCCACGACTGGGATTCGATCCCGTGACCTTCGGGTCACCGGTCGAGCAGCACAGGTCACTTTAGCACCATGGCGGCTTATATAGAATCAAGTAATCCCGAACTCTTGGACACTCAGCTTACGTTACACTAAACGCTCATCACACCTTATACTGTAATAAGATCATAACGTGTAATCAGTCTCCATCCCCCATTCCTCAGGCTGAAAGAGCTATAGCAGAAGTAACCGGCTGTGTGGACTATAGTGAGAATGCTACGTCGATGTTGTAAGGAGGCGCCGGTATGACGTTTCAACAGCAGTCGCAACCGACGCCGCAACCCTCGATACCTCCGGATATGGGCCCAATTCTAGCTCCTCTTATCTCAGCGACGTAAGTGCGGACCGGTAAATAGTGACAGGCAAAAGCCGATAACAAGAGTGCTAGATACGAGCGAAGAAGTGGAAAGGAACGTAGAACAACCGGAGCGCTCTTATAGCAGCGATGAGAGATGAATCAAAACAAGGTGCACTGTCGTTCTTTATGAAAGGGAACACGCGATCGCGTGACATGCTCTCTAGAACGGCTGCCTACAGCATACTTTGTAGCTCTTGTCCAGCGGCCACAACTCGTTGTTTTGTTTGCCAATAGATGACGCTAAAAGCCAACGTCTTTTCTTTTGCTGTCCGATTGATGACGGTCCTGTAGGCAGCCGCCGCAGAGCGCAGGCCACGCGCTCGCGTGTTCCCTTTCATAAAAGACGACAGTGTACAGTACAGCAGGAGATATTGCATGGTCACTCTTACGAGGCACAAAGGGAGAATAATATGCCTGTGGCATGTGTGCGTATGTTACCAATTGAATCACGCCAACGACTTCTTTCATACGGAAGCACGAAGATTGCCGCGCATTCTTCGTTTTATTGCTGATACACATTATTTCGAGAGCTGGCATTCATGGCGGTGGAGGGGGGGGGGGCGCAAACCACCCGAAAATTTTCAGTTTTGCAAGTGCATGTCCACGCACACACATAAACGCACGCACGAACATCTTCATCTGCCTGACTACGCCCACTGCAAAACAAAGGCCTGTTCCACGTTCCGCCAGTAAACCCGGTCCTGTGCTTGCATTCGTCACGTTATTAGCGCCGATGGATGGATGAATGGATGGATGGATGGATGGATGGATGGATATGGCTGTACCCTTTAGATCGGGCGGTGGCTAGCGCCACCAAGCCCCGAAAAGTTGGAGTGGCGCCGCCTGGCGGATGAAGCCACGGCACGGACTCTTCGATGCGAGCCACGGAGCGCCTACACAATGATGCGCTCGCTTCGTGCGCTGTTCCAATGCTCGCGTTCGCTTTTTGCGTGTCTCAAGCTGCAGATGATTGAAGAAAACAGATTCAGTAAGGTTCCAGGTAAAACAATAAAAAGTTAGCTTTTGCTACTGCACAATCACGCGCTGGGTCGTATAGCAATGTGAGATGAGTGAAAAGGTCTGTGTCGCGCTGCTAATCCCGATGATGAATCCCATTCGTGGCGACGACAGCCGCATTTCGACGGGTGTGAAAATCAAGAGCTGCTTCTGTATGGATACAGCAAACTAACTGACGCATGACCATGTGATTTTGAGAAGGAATTAAGACACCATATTTAAATTAAAAGGTTGAGATGAGCATGGTTCATTCGTTTCGGGGATATCAGGGATTCTCCTCTTCAAAAATAATTTATACCAGCGGAATGGCACTCATCTAAGGACAGCGCTTTCACAAGCGTATCAAGCCCCGCGGCGCTCGCGTGATGCATCGAGTATCGCAACATATACCGGAAGGCGCTGGTCCTAGAATACCACCGCCGCTGTTGTGTGTTCTTCTCGTGTACTTGCTCACTCAACACGTTGTTTAGTTTCATCTTTCTCTCGCAATAATTTTGAAGCTTTAATTGACCGAAATTATTTTGTGGTTGAGGTTAGGTGCGGAAATTTCTATCAGATTCTGTCTTCGTGCGTAAGCGTAGCAACAATGCGTCGCGCTCTGAACTACCAGTTTGGAGCCACTTCCTATGTTAAATTTCCTTGCAGTGGATTACCTGTTGGTGGACATGACGCGCGAGACCAGTCGTCGCCTCATCGAGGCGAAGGTTGTTTAGTTATTACATGAGTCCAGAAGCCTATAGACCCTTTTCGAAAAAGGGCGCCCCTAGCGCCGCGGACTACAGTCTGCCGCCATTGTGAGGCACCGCAGCAGACAACGCAGGCTGTGTGTCTCAGCGACGCTTATGCGCGTTTCTTGCAGCGCACACAGACACCTCTTGCGTTCCTTGCAGGACGCGGAGCGCGTCGGGAGGGCACGCCGATGAGAGTCTCTCGCCGGCCTGGATCCATGCATTGTCAGTCATAACATGCCAAACTGCTCGTCCAACCCGTTGAAGGGTACAAAATATTGCTCATTGTGCAGCGGAAGCAGCTCAGAAAGCTTATGGGAGAGTACTATTTGATTGATTGATATGTGGGGTTTAACGTCCCAAAACCACCGTATGATTATGAGAGACGCCGCAGTGGAGATCTTCGGAAATTTCGACCACCTGGGTTTCTTTAACGTGCACCCAAATCTGAGCACACGGGCCTACAACATTTCCGCCTCCATCGGAAATGCAGCCGCCGCAGCCGGGATTCGATCCCGCGACCTGCGGGTCAGCAGCCGAGTACCTTAGCCACTAGACCACCACGGCGGGGCTATGGGAGAGTACTAGGAGCTCGTTCAAGCTAGAAAGCGATGCGATTGCAGCGGATGATATGGAGAACTAGCCGCCAACACAAACATCACAGCACTCACGCATAGAGAAATAAAAAAAAGGTTAAGAGTGGACACTCCCGTAGACCCCAGCGGCCCAATCGACCCTAGCACACCTGGTGGTTGGTGAGAGCAAGTGGCGTGCGCTTCCTGCTTCGGTTTCACTGGCGCAAATTTTGAATTACTTTGCGTACCCGACGTTTGGCTATGACGAAAGTTCATGATTTCAGACCACTATTCATCGCCCAAATGGATAGTTTTTGTAGGTCATTTTGATTTAGCGATTCCCTGTTTTGTTTTGTTCAGTGGTTCGTGCGAATAGGTCGTGACGTAGTTTTTATTTCGATTAAGTTATAATAAAAAGAGATGCAGGTAATGATAATTCACTACGGTTTTATTCATCGCGCTTGTGTTTTTCTTTTGGAACAAGTGATCAATGTATATATCAGTCAAAGAGAGAGTATCCGCAATGTTTTATTCAAAGGCAAGGTAGAGTCTGAGAATATAAAAAGCACAATATGACAAAGGTAGACAACAAATGCATCTCGCCTTACAAATAAATTGTAACAAATACAGAGAGAACACAGACAACGCACACATCGCTAGAGTTGGCAGAAGCCGAGAAGCTGGTGAAGTATGACACACCGGGCCAGTGGGTAAGTAAGGATCTATGGCAAAAACACAGCGCACAATGCTGATGAAGAAGGAAGAAGTGACATATACACAGCAATGAAGTCGCGAATCACGCCTGGGGTTAACCGAAATAATGCATAGAAAAAAAGAGCGCACAGAAACCACACGACACAATATAGCAGAAAGGCAAAGGTGCAGTGTGCTGGCTGTGCTTAAGAACAGCTAGTCCAAAATGAAAAAAAGCAGACTTGATGCCTGCTTGTCCTCAGAAAGGTAGGGCTTTGCAGCTTGCTCACTACGTGAAAGACAAACTTTATGCTACAACACTGGCAGATCTTGTGGCTCTTCTTCTGCGTCGCCTTCATCAAAAACTTAAGATCCCAAGCGATTTGCGTCTGGGTGTTGCTGTGACGCTTGCGAGCTAAAACAGATTGTAGTCATCACTTATCCAGAATTGTGGACCTTAATTGGTGCTACGAGAGCGGTATTACAGGGCTAATAAATAGCAGAAGGAAACTACTTTGGCTCATTATTTTTCAAAGGCTCTACATTGTACGTTATCACTCACAAGCCTATATAAAAATAAAATGGCAGCGTCCGCAGCCCCATCAAACGCTACAAGTTTGGGTATTCTTTTGAAAATTTTGATGGGCGAGATGAGGAGGTTGATGAGAAGCTAAATACGAAAAGCGTGATAACGTGAACCGTGTCCACTTCATACTGTGTTCCTTAACCACTCGAAGACATTTTAACAAGCGGTTTTGTTATCGATATATTACTTGAGCTGGAGAGATAAAGCATACACAGTGACCAAGCGACCCACAGTAAAGTGTACAGTTCGCCCGCATTTGCTACTACAGACAGGATACCCAACATTCTTTTCAAGGTTATGCAAATCACTTCGAGCGAATACACAGTGTCCCTACTCCTCATAGCAGGTAACCTAAACAATGTATGCAACGAAGGAGTGGTTAGTCCAGTTGAATTGAATATAAGCATATACGACCATAATGAAGTCTGCTGTAACGAAGTAATAACATAACAAAGCTATTGCAGGATTCGGCTCAACTCGAATACTTTAGTGTAAACCCGCCGCTAATTGCTAACCTTTGAACTTGTCAAGCTGTATGACTGAGATTGAAGACTGGAACCTAACCATATCTAAGTTTCGGTTCACAAAACGCACATGCCAAGATAAACGAACCCGGCAAAACATTTTCAGAAACTTCGCGCGACAACCAGCAGAGCAGAAATGAAAATCGCCAACACTTGACAGATGGTGATACAAAACATCGCACACTTTCAGGTGATGTGCAGTGGCCTCAATCATGGCAAGAAAGTGAGATTCAAGTTGTTGTACGTATGCAAAAGCTGCTTCTGATGGCACAGTGAGATTCCCAAAAAGTTTGCTGGGGACGTGGTATGCTTTGAGCATTGTGAAATACTGGTGGGTCCGCTGTGCTGCTACTTTGGCTTGCAGATGTTTAATGGTTTGCTTGTATTTCATTGATGGAGACATTGTCGCTGGCACACAGGAACGCACTGCAATAAACAAAAATGGATGTAAAAGCGAAGAACAACTAATCCCATACGAGCACTTCCCTCGCTCTTTCAAACCCAAGGTGCACAACTTTCTGTGGTGCCAAGTTTTCGATTCCACTACCTAAAAACAAACCATTCACAATGTTCACAATGCACAAAAAAAAAATGAAAATCACTGAGAGCCCACCCTTACATTTTGTAAGTGCACACGTAGCGTCCTTTTGAGGATAGTTTCCTCAGAATGTCCTAAACATAAAATAGCACATTAAAAACAGCTGCAATAAAAGCATAGTCACCATTTTCTCTAGGGCACTCAGACGTGGAGCTGTTGGCGGAGACATCTTCTGGAGGGTCTTGTGAAGCTTGTTCAGTGCCTCGGACAGTGCTGTCGGAACAATCTTGCGAGCGGCCTGCGGAAGTCTCAATATCAATCCACTCTGGTGTTGAAGTGAACATACAACTTACCGGTCACACAAGTTCTTTTTGTGACAGCTGAACGACTGGTTAAGGTTTTCTCCGGCAAGACGAAGTCAGCAGAAATTCTTTCACCAGCTACAAGGGAGCTGCCACCTGCAGAGGTTTGGTCAACAGTCAATTTGGGTAAAAAAAAGAAATCGCGACACTGAACGCACCCTGCTCATCGGGGCACCTCAATGTGTGGGAGCCGCTTTTTGAAGCCTCTACCGCAGGTCCTGAAGCAATGAAACTACGACAATGTGTCAGTAAGAGGCTTAAAATAACACAAACTGAAGCTCATCCGCACCTTGCAGTGCAGCTTCTGCAGTCATGTCACAGTCACTATTTGAAGCGACGCTCGGAGAACGTGCATATATGTGCAGTTGGTACAAGTTACAAAGCTTGTAGCATGGGGAAACTTAAACAGCTCTTTCAAACGCATAAATTGGTCGAACGTGGAAGAAAAGAGAAGGAACCAACTAGGAAACAAGTAATTTGTGATTTTTGGAATTATCAACAGTGCCAGCTTTCACCGATGAAAGGTATATGTACATGTGCACTCAGGCTTGAAGATAACGTGAAATACCATTTAAAGTCTTTCAAAACAAGTTGCGCAGGTCAAAAGCATCAAAAAACGACAGAAATGTAAAGCTGCTGTTAGGAAGGTAATAGCCCACAATTCACAAAATTTAAGACTTTCCAAGTGTTACTTCTATAGTGAGGTTTCTCCATCGGCTACAAAGATCTTCGCGGTTAACCCGCGCCACTGATTCAATACAAGTGGCTGCTCTAGCACATATTTGAGTTTCAGTCAATCACTTACATGGTGCAGCTGGTTGCACACTGGGAACAGCCATTCTTGCAAGCCTTGTGTGCCCAGGGTCCATGAAACTTTCAGCAGTAAAATGGTCGCTACAAACCCTGTACGTTGCGTACAATAGGCTGGCCGACTTCCTCAGGAGATCATCGCGTCCAGCATACTGCATCCATGCTTTCATCCTGAATTAACAATGAACTATCAGCTGAAAGGGGAAGTGCTTGAATAGTGATTTTTTATTGTTACCCTCACTGAGCAAGTACGAACAGTAAGCCTAAAGACATGCAAACCATACAAAAGCTTTAACACACCTGCCGTCCCGTGGTATGCGGAAGAAACTCGTCCCAGGCTTCTTGTGGGTTCTGCCATTGTTGAAGCACCACGATACACAGCAGTAGCTGCCGTAGCTTAGACCGCCGGACGGCATGGCATCAGCGCAGTCTGAAAATGTTAGTAAGTGGATGCTTCGCTGTCAAATTACGAAAAAGATATGTGCACGTCATAAGTGTACCAACAAACCCCTTTGAATGATTAGCTAATCGATGCACAATACAAAACCAGTGATACATCTCTGACCCATAAAACTCTGACTTACAAAGATATACGTCAAGACCCCGTACAAATATCTTCAGAAGTTTCCAGGCCGCTATCCCTTGTAATGCAATGGTATCGCGGCCTGGGAACTTTAGAACACCTTCGTACGTACGCAGTATCAGCAGTACATTGGGAAGAAAAATCGTAGTTGAAATTTGTGCAGTAAAATTATATTGGAAACGTCAAAAAAAATGTGAGCAGCTTGCACTAGTGGCACAAGGCTAGCGAAGAAACGAAGATGATGGCCACTTAGCTAGTCCAGATTTGCCTCCGGCACACCAAGAACTATTCGTGTTCCGAGCCTTCGGGAAACGCGTCGTGAAGCATGCGAGGCCCAGCGAACGCTTCTCAATATTTTGCACCGAGCCTATGACCTAGCTGCCCAGCTATGCTCAGCCTACAGACACTCGCGTCCGTGGCAAACGCAGCACGCGTCGCCTCGGCTTGACGCCGTGCCGCCTTTGCTATACTGCATACGTTGCACAATGTTCCCGTCTAGCCGCCGCATAGAGCCACAAACTTTCTTTTTAGCGAACCTCCCAGTTCTTACAAGCTTCAGAAAAAGGTTACAACTGCATGAATGAGACGCCACGTGAGAAACAAACTCGCACACACGAAGCGCAACGTGTGTGCATCTTTCTATGTTTGTTGCATGGTGTCTTATTCGCGCAGGTGTAACCGTTTTCTGAAAAAAATGACCCAACAAGACCAACAACATGTCATTCGACAAGCTTCGCTTGAAAACGTGCCTCACCTGTTATCTCACGCACGAAAACGCCGACGCAGCCGACGTTGACGAAAGCGACGAAAGCTTCTCGCTGTCAGTCATGCATGGGCTTGTCGCTGGGTAGATGGTGTTTATGACAGTACGGCTGAAGAAAAATAATCGCGTAAGGTGTGTTGAATAAATTGTTTTTATGTATAAAGAACATACTAAGTTTTGGCGTATAATTATTATTTTGTGAAAACAATTTTGTTGCATTGATTATAACTGTTCTTTTTTGCGCTTGCGCCCTCTGACGTTTGGTGAGAGCACTAGTTCGTTACGTAGTCGTGACGCACTTCCTGAGGCCAGGTTTTGCGGAGTGTCCTCTCTTGTCTTCTTCTTTCTCTATGACTCACGCGTTTGACGGCTCGCTTTTCATGCCCTCATGATGGCGCTAGCTATCCCACGCTCCTTTGCGAAGCGAAACTGACAAAAAGCTCACCGTCAGGTGGCGTATTTATGAAAAGGGTCTATAGGTTGAAATTTTTTTCGGGGTTGGGGGAAGAGCACCTATATATACTTAAAATGGTCATTTTCCTCTCTGCACGAGGAAAAAATTTTGGGGCGTATAGGGGACAGGTCCAGTGAGCCATCGCCTGGTTACGCCGCCGCTGCTTCGGCCACGTCCGTGAGTGCGCCTTAGAAAGAGTTCAATCCGACTTTCTGACGTTTGTGTTGAAATTGTTGCTATCAGTGGTGCTCCCACGTGAAGCTTCCATTAGCGTTTGTGACGTGGCGGTAGAACGCTCCAGCATTTCACGCAAATCATAGTATAGGACTACATAATCTCTGGCGACTCTTGAGAAGGGACCTGCACATATGATCCTATGGTGAACGGAAATATCTCATTATTTCCGAAATCGTTGTGTGTGCAGCAGTATTATTTTTTTGACGAATATGTTACGTGAGTGCTTATGACAGTCACTGTATTCATACATTGTCTCCTGCTGAGAAAGCGCAGTTCTGTCAAATCATTTAGAGCATTCGCAGATGCAGGCGTAATGTGCACGGTAAAGTGCAATGTATTAGTGAATTGAAAACATCCCAATTTCATTTCTAATACTTCGGCAAAAACATGTTCTAATCCCGGAGTCCATGCCTAGTTGTAATAAGGTTTGTACCCCTTCGCATATTTTCTTAGCACCCATTCTGCTGTGTACGCGATAAAAACAACGAACGTCTTCCCCTGCATCACCCTGTTCACAATAAATCTTCCGTTCGGACGGTGGTCTGCCTATCCTAAGCTAAACTATGGAAACTTCTTACAGCTTTTAAAACTTTCGCTAGTTGCGAAACCTTGCACCTTGTATGTTGAACAATTTACGTCACGAAGTTGAGGAATAATCACCAACATATCGCTAGAGAGCGTGTACACAGCGGGCGCTGTAAAAGGCGACAAGCGCCGGCGGGGTCCGTGCCGTGACGTCACATCACCGCGACCGCAGCGACGCCAGTGTTCGTTCTCACTGATAATACCCGCAAATTTCCTAATCGCATCTGCCCACTTAGCTTTCTGTCTACCTTTCACCCACTTGCCTTCTCTTGGAATCCAGTCTGCGATCCAGGTTAGCTTGCCTTCGCGCTACGTGCCTTGCCAATGGCCATTTCTTCTTCTTAACCTCACTACTAATTTTTCTTTCCTTAATAAAAAAGAGGGCCGAGGGGGGGGGGGTGGAGTCTGAATCGAGGGTCTGACGAAATCTCGTCTGATCAGAATGAATCATTAGTGAAAACTCCGAAAGACACCAACGAAGGTGAAGCCATCAATACAAAAGAAGTAACTTGACCTCAACCTTGCCTGGACCATCTCCTTCAACCATTGGCCCTAAAAGACAATTAGTTTGATCTTCATGAAAGGATATCACCTGGCTATTGCATCGTAAGATAATACTCAAAAGTCGCAAGCTCCCGATGCTGTGTCACGATAACTGAAGAATAATCCACCCTCTTGACTGTTCCTGTACTGTCTTGGTAGGGGGCGGAGCTTCGTAAGGTGATCCGGGACATCCGGGCTCGCCAAAACAGAAGCCTCCGAGATTGAAAGGCGCGCAGATACCTCACCACAGCGTTTCGCAAGTTTCCCGCCAGGGGAAGCGCACATGCGCCGTGGCTAGAGTTACTATAGCATATGCAGTGACTCTATAAGGGGCACTGAACTCCTGCAGGCGGAGTGAGCGGCGCCCGGAAAACAGTGGCGCAACTCTGCTGCCTAAGGCTAGCCATACAGTAACTCTAGCCGTGGCATTGGAAGGAAGGCGGATTGTTCAAGTAGCAGAAACGGCGTCCTTCCGCAAATACGGCTCCTCGCAAAACGCGGCGCGGCGAGGTGTGTCCGCCGACCACGCCGCCTGCCGCCCTTGCCCGCGTGCGCACCCTTCCCAGAACACAACCTCGAAGGGCGTCCTTGACTTTGTTTTTGCATTGTGCCCGTCCATATTGCGCACGCGTTGGCCACTCCGAGTTGTTCCCCGTAGTGCCATCTTATCGGCGAAGTCTCCGCGCGTGGGCTGACGCCCGATCGCGTGCACATACGCATACGCGTGTCGTACCGAAAATAAAGCGAAAAATAAAATGCGCGGCAGAGATTCGCAATGTGTGGGAGATGTGCCTTGTGTACGTACGTGACGGTAGTTCCAATCAAAGAGAAGCAAACAAGAAAAGATAAAGGGAACGGAAAGAGTTGCGCAAGGGCGAATGGTACTGCCGTTTTATCGGTAGAACATGGGTAAGAAGAGAAAAAAAGGGGGGTAGTGAGGCAGTTTACCGTGAGCTGGCACCACAGCACGTACACCGCGTTTAGCGGGTCTTTACAAAACAGACACATGGGTTATAGAAACTGCATAAAGCAGGTACAGGAAAATGCTAGCCTGCAGTTGGTTCGCTCAATCATTCTAGGCAACTGCACCACGCCGGTCAGTTTCAAAGGCGATGCCCTCATAAACCACAATCTTTGTCAGAAGATTTGTATATTTTTTATGTTTTTTGACGAGCCCGTTGAATGCAGTGAGCTCCTGCGCTACTTTTCCGCGTTTCTTTTCCCATAGCGCAACGATACGGACGCGATAACGCGAATCGAGTGTATGCATTATCACACTATACATCTTTTATGATGGTAGCTTCATTTCATAAGTCAAAAAGGAGTAACAAGTACTCCCTGAAGCTTACAAAATAAAAACGGGTTGAAATTATGGACGGGCAACACGGCTACTGATAAGAGAGGAATAAAAGAAACGTAACGTTCGACCGAAACATAAACATTCGGAAGGAACGGAACAGATGAAACGAAGTCAATAGTTCAGGAGGAGCCCTTGACATTGTGACAAGGGAGATACATCATTTCGGATCTGTAACACAGCAGACACTGAACAAACATTGGCGTCCGGGTAATCCAGCGAAGGAGATATAGGAGCGCGGGAGAAGGTCACAGATCAGTCGCTGGAAGAACTTTTTTTTTTTTTTTTTTACGACAGCAGGTAAGGAGTAAGTACAGAAGAGCGGGAGAATATAAGGGAGGGACAGGAGCGAAAACAGAGTCTATTTTGGGGGCCAAGACAAAATCGATTGAATCCATGGCGGCCCAAGGGGCGCCGTGAAATCGATCAAATCCCGCGCCGTACGCGACGTCAAGGAGGTTCGGCAGGTGTGACGACACGTCAAGTCGTAGACAAATTTTGACTTAAAGACGAGTGAAGGGATAGAGTGTTTATTTTCCCCTAAATACCCGTATGAGGGCACCAACAATTTTCTACGATGGCATGCCCACACGCCATGCACCTCGTCATTTTGTAGTTCTGACACGGTGTATTGCTCGTGCAGGCAACGTGCGTCATTTTGTCGCAGAGGATTGGCAACTTTCGGGGCGCTGCTAGAGTTAAAAATGATAGAAATAAGGCGAAGTTTTTCCCGTTGCTGGCCGCCGCAATATAATGGTGCTTGCAAGCGCTGACCCACAGGTCGCGGGATGAAAACTCGGCCGCGGCTGCCGTATTTCCGTCGGGGTAAAGTACTAGACGCCACTGTATTCAGGTTCATGTGCGCGTCAAGGAACCCCAGGTGGTCGAAATTGCCGGAGCCCTCCACTACGGCGTCTCTCATAATCATACGGTAGTTTGGGACGTTAAACCCCACAAATAAATAAATCAAAATAAATAAATCAATCAACAAGCACAAGGTAAGAGTGAGTGGCAGCTAGGAATGAAAAATGGAGAATGGGCTCTTCGACTAGGTCTACGACAAAAAAAAAAGAAATATTACGTCTTCTAGGACAAATCATGTTCCTCTCGTTTGTTTTCACTCTATATTGAAGCACAAAACAACGAAGCTAACAAACATGAACATTTACAACATGAGACATGACCCCTCAACGTTTCAGTGCAGACGAACAAGCATCCGCACTGAAAAAAAAAAAAATGACTCCATATCCACGAAGTGAATGATGATGAGTGGGCGAAGCTCCGGAGGTAAACCTGGTAAACTATGAATCCTTCGTACGTTTTACCCACTCGATTTTATTACAACGCTGCCCCTAGCGTACGTGGCCGCCCTAAATCGAACTATTGCCTTCGACCAATGACGCGCGCCATATGTTACATCATTCCTATTTTATAGCATCTCGCATCTTTCATCATCAACTACAAGTACTGCCGTCTGGTTTACAACATCTTGCATCCTTTCGTCAGTCTTATCCATCCGGCGACTCCGAGCGCGCGCCAACAGCGAACGGATTTTATTACAACGCTTCCCCTAGCGTACGTCGCCGCACTAAATCGAACGATTGCCTTCAACCAATGACACGCGCCATATGTGACATCATTCCTATTTTATAAGATCTCGCGTCTTTCATCAACTACAAGTACCGCTTTCTAGTTTATAACATCTTGCATCTTTTGATCATCAGCTACAAGTACCACCATCTAGTAAACACTACAAGAACTAAACGAGAGGTGGCTACATGGATGGATGGATGGATGCTATGAGCGTCCCCTTTATAACGGGGTGGTGACAAGTATGCCACCAGGCTCGACAAAAAAAAAAAAACCCCTTTTTTCTTTTTTTATGTAGGCCTAATGCCTCTACTTCGATAAATTCTATCTTAATGGAAAAAAAGGTAAATTTTCAGCTTAAGTTCTCTGCCATTTACGGCACACTGTCCATATTTTATTTTTCCAATATTTATTTTTGTCCTTTCTCTCTAATTTTCTGCCACCAATACTCTAACCGTCTCTTACTTATTTCAATCGCGGGTGTGTTCAGCTTTCCATTGTTGTCCCTAAAACCCAAGGCTTCCTGTAGGCTCGTGCCCAAACGTACACCTGGGTGGATATCTCCACATTCAATCAGAACATGCTCCGCCGTTTCCTTATCTTTCCCGCAGCATGTGCATTGTTCTTCTTCTCTACTGAATCTTGCTTTATAAGTACGCGTTCTAAGGCAACCCGATCTCGCTTCAAACAGTAAAGCGCTTCCCCTTGAATTATCGTAAAATGCCTCCCTCCTTATTTCATTTTTGCCCTTTCGGTAGTTACTCAAAGCCGGTTTATAGCTGCCATCCAGTAAATCCTCTCCGCCTCCCTGACTTTTCCCTTAACGCTCTTTGTTGACATATGGCTTACAATACCAGCCGTATATTTACTAGTGAGTCTTCTAGTTCTTTTTCTCCACTGTGTGTCCACGCTCTTCCTATACAAATAACGGAACACCTTCTCTGCCCATCTACTCTCCTTCATATTTCTTAGCCTTTCTTCGAACCTTATTTTGCTCTGCGCTTCCCTCGCCTCAAAACCTGCCCACCCCATATCGCCCTTTACAGCCTCATTTGTCGTCTTCCCGTGAGCACCCAACGCGAGGCGTCCCACAGTCCTTTGATTTACATCCATTCCCGATTGCACCTCTGCCCTCATGCACACCACTGAGTTCCCAAAAGTAAGCCCTGGAACCATTACACCCTTCCACAGACCTCGAAGCACCTCATACCTATTGTATCCCCACAACGCTCTGTGCTTCATTATTGCCGCATTCCTCTTTCCTTTTGCTGCCGAGGCTTTTTCCTGTACCTCCATGTATCTATCACTCTCATTTACCCGTACTCCAAGGTACTTGTATTCACTTACCCTCGGTATTTCTTGGCCTTGTATGGACACCGTCTGATCACAGGGATCGTTGAATACCATCAATCCACACTTCGTTACACTGAATCCTAGTCCAAGAGCTTCACCTTCCCTTCCGCATATATTCGCCAGCTGCTGTATATCATCTCGACTGTCCGCAAATAAGACGATATCGTCCGCATAAAATAAACCTGGAAGCTTCTGCTCAATCATCATGCCGCCCTGTTTGTGTGACAGATTAAAACCAATGTTGCTACCTTCTAGCGCTTTTTCCATGCTCACCATGTACAGCATGAATAACAGCGGGGACAAAGGACATCCCTGTCTCAGACCCCTGCTAACCTCAACGTTCTCTTTGCTACGCATTCCTTCCCACTCTATGCAAACTGTATTTTCTCGGTATATCTCCCTCAAAAGCTGTATACAGTCGTCGCCCATGCCCATGCCTTTCAATATATCCCACAAAATTTCCTGATTAACGTTGTCGTATGCCCCAGTGATGTCTAGAAAAGCCACGTACAAGGGCCTATTCTCTATTTTAGATATTTCTATACACTGAGTGAGAACAAACAGGTTATCGTCTAACCGCCTGTCGACTCGAAATCCGTTCTGAAGTTCTCCCAAAATATCGTTATGTTCGGCCCATGTTTCTATTTTCATTTTTACTGCTTGCATCGCCAACCTGTATAGTACCGATGTAATGGTTAGTGGTCTATACGAGCGAATCTTGTCCTTTTCTCCCTTGCCTTTATAGATTAAGTTCATTCTACTTTGTCGCCAACTGTCCGGTATTTGTCCGTCCTTTAAGCTTTTTTCTACTGCTTTTAACAATGCTTCTTTAGTGTTATGTCCTAGTTCGTTAATGAGGCTAACGGGAATCCCATCTAAACCCGCGGCAGTGCGCTTTGGAATTTTTCCTTCGGCCTTTTTCCAGTTGAAATTATCAAGTACTAGCTCTTCCTCTGTTGCTTTCTCCGCCACACTTTTACTCACCGGGGAGATCCCCTGGACGCTCTTTTGAAACGAATCGGCTGTTACCTTTTGGATGTAACCTAGCGCTTCGTACCCTTCCAATTGATTTCCTCCTTCATCTAGAATATGTTGTTGCGTTGTGACAGACTTCCTACCTAGCGCCTTTATGTGGCTCCAAAAAATCCTAGGCGCGGCCTCCTTTTTTTCGTGTATCTCTGTCATCCAGCGTTCACTTTCACCTTTAATTTTTGCCTCTACCAATTTCTGTACAAGGGATTTTTTCTCTAAATATATTTCCCATATTTTTTTGACTTCGTCCTGCGGCCGCTTCTCCTTTTTTTGCTTTTCTATGCTCCCGTGATGCTTCGCGTCGCTTCTCGATCGCCTCCCGGATTTCCTTGTTCCACCAACTTTTTGGCTTCCTTTTTCCTTTCCAGCAAACAGTTTTCTTTTCTTTCCCTATCTCCTTCGTCATTAGATGTAACAGCTCACTATACTCCCAGTCCTTGCCTGGTATTTCGCCTACTTCTTCCTCGACTCTTGCGGCTATATTTATTATTTGTTTGTCATTTAAATACGAGCTGCCAGACTTTGATTCCATGCTCATATTTTCAGTTTCGTATCCCATTTGTAATGTTATTCGTTTATGATCACTACCCAAGCTGTTAATGCCTTCCTCGTCTATCCTCATTTCTGTCAGTTTGTGGTAAATTCCTTCAGTCATGAGACAATAATCAATACTTGATTGCTTGTTTCCGACTTCCCATGTGATCTGGCCGTCACATTTAGGCCCCGTGTTAACTATCTCCAGACTATGTTGCTCGCAAAGATCTAGTAATAACTTCCCATTGGTGTCTGAATATCCGTCAAGGTCATGTATGTGGGCATTCATGTCCCCTAGAAGGATGATTTCGGCCCCATTACCAAATTCCTTAATATCCGCACTCATGCAATCCACTATCTCCTGATTCTTTTCTCTGCAGTTATTCCCCGTCCACAAGTAGGCTACCCCTAGCCACGTTTCCTTTCCACCTACTGTGCCCAGAACCCAGAGGTGCTCTGAACACGTCTGTTTCACTCTAACCCATTTGGCTCCGCGGTGAATTAGCATTCCTACACCCCAACCTTTCCTTTCCGATATGGTCCTGTTACACCCTTCCCAAACATAATTTTTAATATGTGGTGGCTCTTCCAAGTCTCTAAGGTGTGTTTCTGTAACCGCATACACGCCTATCTGTTCTTTGTTTAACTGCTCCTCAATCTCTAACCATTTTGCCTTCTTTCTGCCACCCTGCATGTTTATGTAACTAATTGCAACACGCGCCTTTTTCCTTTTTCTTTTACCTTTTTTCTGGTTTTTCGCAATTCTACCTGTCAAAGCGTCCTCCTGGTTGTTTTCCCTGTTACGAGCTACCCCGGACTCCGAAGGGCCCGTGAGCCCCCCAAAAAAGCTACTGCGCGTCCTGCCAGTCGCCAGCCCACCTCGTGTCCAAGCCTCTTATCGAAATGAATCTTGTCTCTTTGGAATCCACCCCACCTGTGCACTTCCCTGTTTAAATCCACTACCTCGAAACCCTTCTCTCGACTAATTCGCCATATCTCTTTGTTTGCGTCGACAACCGCTCTTTGCAGGTTGACGTTGCGTACTGGTACTTCCGGTACTGTGCATACTACAATTTGCACCTGGGGGGACACGGCGCGCATGTCATCCACCCCTTTCGCCAAGGTCGTCGCTAGTCCTGACGATTCTTTTTTCAGGACGTCATTTAACCCTCCCGCAATTACAACGAGGTTACGATTGTTAGCTTTAGCTGCGAGTTGTTCACCCGCTTGACTCATTACTGTCCCCAGCGTTTGTCCTGGGAACGTCCCTATCGCAACTCTCTTGTCGCCTTTCACCCTTTCTTTGATTGCCGCTGCGCATCGGACTAAATTTGAGTCACCGGCGATGATGACCTGTTCAGACATTCCTTCTGAAACCTGCACCTGGCTGCTGACTAGGTGACTAGCGTGAGTCACGGCTGCTGGTTTGCTCCCTCCCTCCCTCAAAACTACTTCCCGGTAGCTGGGCCCTGTGGCCAATGTATCTGCCTTTGTCATGCCTGTTTCCTTCATCTCTCCCGCACGGGGGGTCGTCGCCATAATGCTTCCGCCGTCACCTGCGTCTTCACCTACATACAGGAGACGGTACCGCCATCTAGTGAACACTGCAAGAACTAAACTAGAGGTGGCTACATACAGGGGACGGTACCGCCATCTAGTGAACACTGCAAGAACTAAACTAGAGGTGGCTACATACAGGCTACAGGGGACGCACAGCCCACGCCCTAAGGAGCTTCGCCCCTAAAAAATGGTAAGCGGGTTGGGGCGAGCCAAGCCCATCCGGTTGTTACACACTACGCGAGGAGATATGTTCTTCTTTTCCCAACGTGTATAGACGACGAAACGTGTGTGTGTGAGTGTGTGAGCGAGGGCGGGCGGGGGGGGTAGACAAGAATAGACACCGACGCCAACCAACGAGGCTTGGCTCGCGACCCTGGGGGCAGCCGGTGCGTGACAATGTACAATCGCAGTCTGCAGCCGTGCAGTGCTACACCACACACTCGCCCTCCTCCACTATACGGCGATCCACACGGGACGTTAGCCGAGGTTTGTCAACACGAGAAATCCTTGAAAGCCGCCATGCCTGTCACCCTTTGATGCGGCAAGCCTAGCGGTGGAGACCACTGTACGTATACGTGAGAATCCCTGATCTCGTAGAGCAGCGGGGTGAATGAAGAGGGAAATCGAGACCAGCTATAGTCGTAAACATGTTATTCATGCTGGGCGGTACGTCGAAGTTATGTCTCGCTCTTCTGTTGGTGGAAGCTATATGCATGAAAAACATGCGGGAAGCTGCTATCATATAAATTCGCTGCGCGCTTATGCTGATAAAAGTGCGTGATACGGGTGCATGGCGTAAACTTTCCATCACCGGTCGAGCTTGATTGGGGTTGAGTTTCTCAGCCGTGACAGATTCCCTTACGTACCTTACTTGTGTAATGAGATCATTGTACAGTATATCATAGTCACCACCCGAGACGTGGAGTAGCAGACAGGGCGATAAACAAGACCAACGTCTCATCAAAAATTATTTAAATATTGTTATATTTCTCTCTTCGTTGTTAAGTAATGATAAGATAATCGATTTCCGTCTGTATCAATCGCGACTGAAATGGCGCCACTAATGACATGTATGAGCAGTGGGGTGTGGACGCCGTGGGAAGTAAGGGGGGAGGGACGGACACAGCACCCGCGATAAGCTGCTGCGCATCTAAAAGAATTTACAAATATACATGAAAGAGGGCCCTTGCGAGGGCAGTCAGATTTAACCTGACCGTCCCCGGGTGGGCTTAGCCAGGTGACGCTGAGTTAACTCGCGTCTATTGTGGACCTAATAAAGTTGTTTCACTCACCGCGATGCCCGTGTAAGGTAGTTGTGACACACGCTTTCAACTTACTGAGCTACGCTCATTGTAAATCAATTTGTATTCCAGCTCACTTCATTCATCGTTCCTCTCATAAACTGAATTTTCTGCAGAAAGAGGTCATTAACCGCTTTCATTTAACAGGTATAGCTGCTTCGATGTGTCGACAATCGGTGACTAAGCAGATCCGCATAGTCCTGTGACAACTTCATTTAGCTATAGTGGCCACGTTAACTGATCGGCACGCAGAAAACTCACAGGTGCCCATACACGTTCGCCTAAGACGACTCAAAGGCGAGAGGCATCTTTTTCATGCCCATCAGATGCATTGACCCTTGCCGCACATCCCCTACTCAAGCTTCGTAGAAGTAACGTAGTTATGAACTGCCTTCGTGATAGCAGGCACTGCAAATTATCTGCACCCGACCTGGTCTTGCGCAGCCTCCATGATCGGTCCATTTTTCAACAGGCGGTGATGTCGCCTGATGACGCCGTGAATTCTCAAATTTAAGCGATATATGACGTCATGTGATGGCGTGATCACGTGGCAATTCATTGCGTCACACGTATTAAGCCCATGTTGGTGCAGGATCCCGAATGTCAATTTTCGTTTTGGTGAAGCGTACCATACTTTCGCTTTAACGTTACATAGTTTTGTATTAGGTGGACACATGTGGCCTGAGGACGCAGCACTGTATGCAGAAATATTTTTTCGGGGGAAGGGTGAGGGGCGGCACTTCTTTGATCGAAAGTGGAGGCCGGCCGGGCAGGTGGCGAAAAAAAGATTTCGGTCGGTGGGGGGGGAGTGCCTACCCCTGACTACGCCACTATGGTGACGCAAGCAGAATGCGTCCCACAATCTAAACCTCTCTACTTATATCGCTGACCTCGCGGGCAACGCACTTGCCGAGGAAAACACCGTACGTCACAATGAATGACGACGCACCGCGGGAGAAAGGAAGGAATCAGCAAGCATCTCAGGCATCACTGCACGGCGCGCGTGCCGAGGATCGTCCCCGGCGCAGCTTCCTGTTGATTTCGGCTCAGCAGCACCGCGCACGTCGCGCCGACTAGGCAGCAGTGCTGTTGACCGCACGCGTGGTTCGAAGCAACGCGCTGACCGCGCTGACGTCGGAAGCGCTGGACGGTCGAGAATGCAGGGGCCCTCGCAGCCGTCAATCACAGGGCGTTCATTCGTGGTAGAGGTGCGTATCACGAGTAACTTCACAATGCGGCGCATACATGGTCCATGCCTGCTGCTTGGTCAGCCGATGTACCGGCAGTAAATAGCGCACGCGTTGTCCACTAGACACATACATAGCTGACCTTCGCTGTATAAGGTAATTCATACAGTCACCTCTCGCCCACGCCCCCTTTTCTCTCTCTCTTTCCATGAAGTTCTAGGCCTCAGCATATAGATCAAACGAGGCCAGAGGCATGCTCGTTCCACGGTTGCTTCCAGTTACCTCCGAGTATCGAAGAGAAATGATGTATCAAACGTCTCATCTGTCTGTACGTTGTGAGAACGAACATAAGAAGGAGTTTCGGGACTCGTTTTCAATTTGTCAGACACAATACAAATAAAATCTACAGGCAGTGAAGCCAAGGAAAATATATGACGCGTTATTTGTAGCAACTGTGGCTGTTTTCCTTATCCTGCCTAGCACTTTAAAATAGACGTCTGTCTATGTTTGTCGTCCTTGATTGAATATAAGGATTGATCAATTTTAGGCGATCTCGAAACTATATTGATGCGCCTTCTGTCGATGTTGTCGTGATCCCACCTCGATTACCAGTTGTTGTGATCCCGGGGTGCTGTGGTAGCGTGGTGTAGCTTCGGGTTGAGGAAACGAGCGCTTACAAGTTGGGGATACGTAAAAACAAACAGGTTTATGGCACTATTTACAAATATTTACAGCATGAGGTTAAGAGTTCACAAACCACGAGCGTGGTGGTTAAACCTTTACTTGGTTCAGAGCCTTCACAAACTACGAACGTGGTGGTTGAACCTTTACTTGGTTCAGAGCCTTCACAAACTACGAACGTGGTGGTTGAACCTTTAGTTGGTTCAGAGCCTTCACAAACTACGAACGTGGTGGTTGAACCTTTAGTTGGTTCAGAGCGACGTCCTGCACTCTGCGGCGCCGTTATAAGCCCTGTCGGGCTCCTCCTTCTTCAGTGGAACACCAATCACATACACACACAACAGGTGAGGGGTACGAGCATGCACGGCGCACGTGAACAGCCAATTTCGAGTCAAGATCACTGCACTTAAAGGTGGCGCCAGAGAGTCTCTTGCTCGTCGTGTATGTCGCTGGTCGAGGGGTTCCAAGCTTCGGACAGCAGACATCAAACGGTCCGCCAATTTGTCCGCTCAATTAGCAGGGCACTTTGTGGCGGCGGTCGCCGTTTCTACAAAGGAAGACGCTGTCTTTGTTGTCCCCTCTGGAACGGCTTACCGCTTCGTGGCGACGTGACGTCTCATCCGCCGGCTAGCCGGGACAATACCTGGCGGGCATAAGCATTCGGCGAGTCGGCTACTTGTTTGAGGGTTAAAAGAGCGCCGCTCCCCCGTCAGATCTCGACGCTGGTTCCAAGAAAACCTGGGTTCCAGGCGTGGGAACGCGGCCCGGCTACGCTTCTCAGCGACAGCATGGCGCCTGCTGACGCCGGTCATAACAGCTTCCCCCTCGCCAGATGAGTCACGGAGGGCAGCGGTCAACACTGCTGCTCGCAGGGACGACGAAAGGGTCCGTAGTCGAATCCCAAGAACTCGTCTTCGCTTGTGGCATGGTCTGAGTAAAGGCCGAATCTTCGACACCGTTTCTGCAACTGGACCACATGCACAAGCAAGCACTCGGCCCCCTTCGAACAAACCAAGCCAAAGAGGGATGACAAACCAATTTTAATTACTAGCTTTAACAAAAGCTCACTCTCAGAACTCTCAGGACTCACTTGAGCCGAAAAACCAGACGTGCTACCTTACAAATTTACATAATAAGATGCACGACAAAAAAAAAACTAAAATATCAATTTTGATACACCAAGAGCACTCCAGAATGGTTTAGAAAGAGCGACGGAGCACGCCAGCGTTTCCATTCAATTTGCCCTTTTCCTAATGCCAAATGATATTTTCGAAGAATCAAGCTCCGCCTCACAAGGCGACTGTTCTTCGATGTCATGGTTTGCAGCCAAAGGGGACAATGGCCTGTATCTACTTTAAATTTAGCCCTCCCCTGAGATAACACTGCCACTGATGAATGCTCTACACAATGCAGGCGCACTCCTTTCCTGAAGCGCAGTACGTTATCTCACGAGAGCCCAAACTCTGGCTCAAGTAGAACGCATCATACTCGTTGCCACTGTCGTCGAGACATATAACGGCCGACTCTTTCTTTTTGTCGCTGACTACTTACACGGCCCTGTCCTGCTGAGAGCATCAGTCAGGAACTCGGATTCAGTGAGCGCTAATTTTGTCCGAACGTCCGTCTTTGTTTACGGCCGCCCGTAATTGTCTACCACTGAGACATAAAGTTCACCAGCCTCCCGAAAGCTTAACCAAAGCTTTGACCTAACGGGCTACCTCAACGGTTAGGGAAAGCTTAAATGATCCGTTTATATGATCTCTAGATCAATCATTCAAAGAAGACAACAACAAAAAGTGACAAACACTGCCTTCTAGCAGGTTAGTTTGGTTAGTTACCTGCCTTTGCTAACACCTTTGATTAAAAAACACTGAGTTCTTCTGAGCGCTTTCAATTATTCTCATTCTTACGGCGCTGCGAAATTCATGGCACTACTAACCAAAAGCTTAATCCTTAACAATTTGTCCAATTGCTCATCCTTACGTTATGTTGTAATTCTCTGTGTACAACACAAAAATAATCCTAGGTAAAATACCTAAAAAGCAATTGCACATGTTTTATGCCAAAACCGTGCACCAAGATTCTCAATGCGCGCAACGGCAACTCTACCGTGTCGCGCCAATGTTAATCGATTAATGAAATCATTTGGTTTATGTAATATCTTCTTCCTTAAATGCCAATTCACGCCATATCCACATGACAGTGAAGGCATGCGACATAACACTAAACCTATAACACTAGAAAAATAACACATTTTCTGGTTTTTACCTTTACGCAAATTTTCGCACAATGATTAAATTAATTCGATGCTGACTTTCAGCCTTTGGCTCGGCGGTTTTCCTTCTGAAAATTTTCCACCGCATCACGTAACTTACATATTTAAAGTGGCTCAAATCTGCATTTCCAATGCAACACTGAGTAACAATATTTGACACGCCCGTGCAAAAGTTACTCGAACTGACCGTTCCCCCTTTTCTCGTGGTTCCTTTAATCGTACACGATGGGGTCGCGGTCCCGGCGGTCTTCGAGACGCCAGAGGCTACAAAATGTACAAACTCTACGCAGTGCACTTCCGTCACACCTCATTTTACACTTCAGCTGATTCCCCGTAGGAATTTGAAAGTGACGCCAGTAGCTCGGAGGGAGCCTGTGCCATTTTCTCTTTGTATTCAACCCTGCGCGGTATTTAGCCACTCTGCCCTTTCGACTTTGACCCTTCGGGCAAGGCCGCTTTTCCGAAGTCGTTGAGCTGAACCGCGCGCTTCGTTGGGGTGACGCACCTCCCTTTCTCCCTCCACACCTGGCTCGCCGCTTGTGCCTCCATGAACAGCCCCATAGACGTTTCCTTAAACGGATTAGTGGCCTACCCTTTCGTCTTTCGCGGGACGGTGTGGGACTAGTCCTATGCTTAGGCAGTGCCGAACGCTTTCGCTTCTTCCTTTTTCTGCGATGTTTGCAAACCTGCTCGGTGTTATCGCTGCACTGCTGAAGCGTGGCGTTCTTGCCCTCATCAGCCACTGCGCTAACCATGCCTAAATTTGACAATGTCGAAAGGTCCCCCTGAGGCACGAAGAAGGTTTCCAGCCTCTTACTGGGCCCATTAGGGCTGCTGGCACCCTCCTCATCCACGCAAGGAGCGTCTTCCGACATCGTCCCCACCTCCAGACCGGCCACGGCCTCGTTCTGTACATCATTTACATGGATGCATTCGAGAATATGCGGGCCCTTCTCTGGCGCAATCTGTTCCTGTCGCGCTTTATGAGGCGCCTCAGCTTCCCGTGCTTTGCGACGCGCCTCGCTTTCAGACTCCGGTGCGAGTCTTTCTTTCTTTTTGCTAACCGAGTTTACAAATCTCCTGATTAGCTCTGATTTAATAACTTCATAGTTGTTCGCGTGCTGCTCACTGAGTCGCGCAACAACATCCGCTGCCTCGCAGGGCAGAACCGTGCGTAGCTTCTGAGACCAGGTGTCTCGCTCACACTTCAGTTGACTACACTTTCGTTCAAAGAGTCTAAGATACAGGCCCATATCCCATGATACCTCATATGGCTGCATGTACCTAGACATCTCGAACTCTGCCTCATTTTCGAGAAGTACTCCTCGCTGGGGTCCCATTCTCATACGCAACTCATAGTCTTGTTCGAAAAACTTTCTCTTGAGGCCTTCTCTTTCGTGTTCACTCTTTCCTTCCATCTGAGCTGCTCTTAGTTTTCTTTCGATGATGTGGTCCCATTCTTCACTTAGTTCCTCATCATCAGCCCCCAAATCATTAATCGCTTGAATGATTATGGGTTTCCGTGCCAAACCCTTTGTATCGATCCCCAATTCCTCACACAACAGCAACAAGTCTGACTTCTGCAGCTCCCGTAAGTCCATGATCGTACTGAGTGCTCGCTACTTCCAAAATAACTTTCCGAAACGGCGAAACTGAGTCTTTCGGCAAAGTTAACTACCAGTTCTAAAATTTAACCCTCTTTTAGAACCTGGTTCACTCAAAGGAAAAGCCAAGCACTCACCCATACGTGATCCATGTCTCGAGCCAGCTGCTTCTCCTGGGCCGACTGTTGTTGTCACTTGTAGCTTCGAATCCCACCGATGCCAACCAGTTGTCGTGGCTCGGGGTGCTGAGTCGTATCCCACCGCTGCCACCAGTTGTCGAGGCTCGGGGTGCTGATTCGTATCCCACCGCTGACGACCAGTTGTCGTGATCCCACCTCGATTACCAGTTGTTGTGATCCCGGGGTGCTGTGGTAGCGTGGTGTAGCTTCGGGTTGAGGAAACGAGCGCTTACAAGTTGGGGATACGTAAAAACAAACAGGTTTATGGCACTATTTACAAATATTTACAGCATGAGGTTAAGAGTTCACAAACCACGAGCGTGGTGGTTAAACCTTTACTTGGTTCAGAGCCTTCACAAACTACGAACGTGGTGGTTGAACCTTTACTTGGTTCAGAGCCTTCACAAACTACGAACGTGGTGGTTGAACCTTTAGTTGGTTCAGAGCCTTCACAAACTACGAACGTGGTGGTTGAACCTTTAGTTGGTTCAGAGCGACGTCCTGCACTCTGCGGCGCCGTTATAAGCCCTGTCGGGCTCCTCCTTCTTCAGTGGAACACCAATCACATACACACACAACAGGTGAGGGGTACGAGCATGCACGGCGCACGTGAACAGCCAATTTCGAGTCAAGATCACTGCACTTAAAGGTGGCGCCAGAGAGTCTCTTGCTCGTCGTGTATGTCGCTGGTCGAGGGGTTCCAAGCTTCGGACAGCAGACATCAAACGGTCCGCCAATTTGTCCGCTCAATTAGCAGGGCACTTTGTGGCGGCGGTCGCCGTTTCTACAAAGGAAGACGCTGTCTTTGTTGTCCCCTCTGGAACGGCTTACCGCTTCGTGGCGACGTGACGTCTCATCCGCCGGCTAGCCGGGACAATACCTGGCGGGCATAAGCATTCGGCGAGTCGGCTACTTGTTTGAGGGTTAAAAGAGCGCCGCTCCCCCGTCAGATCTCGACGCTGGTTCCAAGAAAACCTGGGTTCCAGGCGTGGGAACGCGGCCCGGCTACGCTTCTCAGCGACAGCATGGCGCCTGCTGACGCCGGTCATAACAATGTTCA
Organism: Rhipicephalus microplus; assembly: GCF_013339725.1. Taxonomy (NCBI): domain Eukaryota; kingdom Metazoa; phylum Arthropoda; class Arachnida; order Ixodida; family Ixodidae; genus Rhipicephalus; species Rhipicephalus microplus. The sequence goes on from NC_051165.1 coordinate 257,984,038, forward strand.
TGAAAGCTCGCCGAGGGAATAACAGTTGCCGAACACTGCACATATGTACCAATAACGGAATATTCGAACGGGCGTTTCTGATCATGCCGGCACGTATACGTCCTTCAAAGGTCGAGTATTCGAGTCCCGACACAATCGATGAGTCGTGGGTTCGACTTGTTATTCACTATATATACATGTACATGTTCCCCACGTATTTTTTTACAAGCGCTATGTATTCCTACTGATATTTAGTACTGACTTTATTTTTTGCTCTAAGCCAAGCCATAATATTGACAATCATGTAGCTAGGTAATGCCACAAATTGTCCAAATAACAAATTCTTTCCCGATCAGAGGGCGTCACACACACCAGGCGTCACGCTACTGTCGCGGCTTTACCAGAGGAGCGCGCCAAGAATATGCTTAAACGTTAAACAGATGTCTACGAACAGCGTCGCTTGCTGTCAAATGCTTATGCATCATGTCAGGACTCAGCGGCTAAAACGACGACTTTAGTCCGCGGCGTGCGATGGCGCATCGTTAGCAGTGTAAGTGTACCATTTCATCAGTTCTTCTTCGATAAAGTGGTCCGCACTACACACGACACAACCCCTTGACGAAAAGTGGAGAGTGGGTCAAGCAGCTTTATTAATGAACGATGTGTAACGTGAGTAGCAGCAGTAGAAAAACTTTATTATGCACAGATACCGCCGGACAGGCGACAACCGCAGTGCTCCGTAAGTAATAGAAGGTTGAAAATCGCTTTTCATGGCTTTTTTGTACGTTTTTTGTAACCCCACCCCTTATGTAATGTCTTCCTGGGGACTTTTAAGGTAATAAAATGAAATGAAATGAAATCGCAGTCTGTCCGGCTGGGTGTCCCTATTCTAAGGCCCCACTGACACGTGAAATTTCCAATTCTACCAAAATGGTGTGCCCTTTTAAGGTGAACGCATCAAATTACTCATAAAACCCTAAAACTGACCATCGGCGTAGTTCTTGTGTATACGAGTGATGCCAAAATTATCATCGCGAGATGAAGTCACAGACCACGACGTACCCTATCATGACAACGTCGCTTGCGACGTCACGTGATTTGTGACGTCACATCAGGTCTCTAAGAGAGGGCAAGGGGAGCATCAATACATCGGCCGAGAAGATAAAGAAGACTGCGTTAGGAACCCTGCGAGTTATTTTGTTTTTTCTGATTGGTCCTCTCTTTTGATGGAATATGTCACTTGCTACATGTACGATGCGTAAATAAAATTAATGGGGCTAGACTCGACTCCAAACGGTCGTGTGAGTGGCCCGATCTCAGGCGCTTCCACAGCAACATTATTCCCGTTAAGTCAGGTATTATAGACATGCATCACTCCGAGGGCAGCGTAGGAAAGGTGAACAGCTTCAAGTTTCATCGGCTGTCCGCAATGTCCTTTCGTGCGAACACACGAAAGAGGGCATACACCCGTTGACAGGAAGCTCGCAGCACTAAAGGCATTAACAGCGAGACAACACTTCCTCCCCCTCTAAAAGGATACGCGTAGCTTGAAAAAACACGTCGCCAGCGAAAGGGTAGAGCCGCGTATGCCACCCTCCGCTCGTATCCGACAAGAGTCAAGCCAAGTCACGACCAGACCTCGCAAAGCGCCTTATGCCCCGTGAACGTCTGGGTCACACAGCAGCCTCTCTTTCCCGCCTTCAAGCATGGTCCCATTCGTTCCGCAGGATACGGGCGCAGCCCAGACAAACACGGACGCTTCGTGCAAAGGTTACACTGCGGGAGGCGCGACGGAAGGAGGGTAAACGCTTCGAGAGGCGCCTGCAGACGCACCGTCTCTCATCTCGTTCGAGGATCACTCGCCTCTCGAGGACAGCAGCCCGCGAAACCACGGGCTCAGTTTCGAGCATACTCTTGTTGTTTCGCTCTGGACGCGAGCCAGGGGACACACGCGAAGCCGTTTGCGCACCTCCTATACTTTTCCTCTTGCCTCTGTCACGCTTGTGTCTCTTAACCTTTTTTTTTTTTTACAGCCGAGCAGTCCTCTTTTATTCCTAGAGCACAAGCTTGCGGCCAACCGGTGCAATTCAGCCATTCCCACTCGTGTGTGTCTGTGTTCCGAGTTGCGACACGGTCTACAATAAGTAGGAGTCTTCTGGGTTAGACGTATTAACCGAGCACCACTCGGTTGCAGTGCTCCCCCTGCCGGGTATAAGTTTTCACGGCCCTGCAGACATGAAAGCAGGAACAGTGGGCACCCATTGTTGTTGGCGCGGATCTCGTATCCAGCATCCATCTGACGGCGACGGGCTTGCGACTAGATCTCCTAGCTCTGACGTCAAACGCGAGAGAACTGTCGTGCTTATGGTCTTCGAGCGCAACTAAGAGGTAGGGCCACTAGGAAGAGAAGAAAGCCTTCGCATCACACCACAACTTTCGCGCTCGTGGATATTTTTATCTTGAACTTCGTACATCGATAAATAATTAACAATACGAATGACCACGGGGCACGACGGGCCACAATACCAAAATGCAGCGCTTTTCCCTTTACTAAATAATCGCGAATGGATGCAGGAATGGTATACTATTGCGGCGATAACTGCGCACAAACCTGCGCGCAGTGGTCGCCACTATATCAACGCATGTCACAGCACATCTTAGCGTGAAACGCTAGGATGCTGGCAGGATCTCTACCATACTCTCGCATGTTGATTCTACAACCTAAATCATTCTGTAGATAATTTGTCATTTCCACAGAATCATCCTACGACTATTGCTTGAGATCTGGCGTTTGCTGGCAGCGAAAAAAAAAAAAAGCTTATTCTGAATCACTGTCAGAAGTAATTGTGATAGTATAATATAAATAGTTGTAGTAACTGAAAGATTATTATGTGATCTTCATATGATCGCCAGTAACATGGGGCAGTGTCCCCTGTTACTGGCGCGTGCCATACGCTCAGCTCATTGAATATCAGTCGTAGCGCACTGTCTAGAGCCGGGCTAGAAAACAGCGCCTCCCATTATAAACAAACGCACAATATAACCATTGCGGTACGTCTCAAGGGTGTGAAGTTTATGCACAATTGGTGCGATACACTTTTGAAGTAGAGGTCAAATTTAAAAAGAAATGTATAAGTCAGTGGAAGTACCGTCCAGCAAGTTTTCAACAGCAAAGCGCTCGCTATCTCCACACCCACTTTTGTGAACGTCTCTATTTGATAAGCATTCTTACGAAGTGCATCAAAAAGATATTCACGAATCCAAAAAGAAGCACAGCAAAATTAACGTGTACCTAATTAATGTGTAGTTTAGTAGGTTCCTTTGTGGTTGCTGTCGAATGGAGGGTAGAAAAGACAAGCTACAAATGAAGCAATAAAAGGATGGCTAGCTAAGCTAACAATACAACCCAGCGCGAGAAACACACGCAGCTTAAACAGAGACGCGTACTCCTCAATGTATATCTGAAAACAAACTATCTCTCGTCCGCCAGCCAAAGTGCGCACGATCCCCTTGGTTGCTGTACAGGAAAACACACACACACACACACACACACACACACACACACACACACACACACACACACACACACACACACACACACACACCTTGACCTCTATAGCCTCGAATGTTGAACTTCGGGGCTACCAAGATTATCCCAGCTCGAACACTAATTCACGCACTACATTAACACTACCTCCCACTCTACCACTCTCTGAACACTTCAACATTTAATACTAGCACACTACATGAAAAATTTGGGGAATGTAGCTGTTGATGTTTATTTACAGCTTGGTTTTGTTTGTTAAATATGTCTAACGCTTTGTATTTACATCTTTTCGACCAGCCTCTTGTGGGCTCATCTTTAACATTTTTTAATTGGCTTTTTCTAAAATGTACCTTAGGAAAAAAAGCCCATATTGCTATACTGTTTAGTTGTCTCTTAAGCCTTCATACCAAAATATAATGCGGGCTACACCCCTCCCCCTACTTATATATTCATTTGCTTTTCCTCTCGAAGGAACAAACAACAAGCACGCGCGCACACGCCACAAAAAAGCGAAGCTGCGTCGAGGCGCAACACGTTCGCCAGATTCGGCCATGACGCCGCCTTGCTTCTTTCCCGTCGTGTTTCGGCGCTTGGCAGCGCAGCCTCATCGCGTCACACAGCGAGATCGAACCGGGGACCGTCGCTTATACGAGTGCGCTAAGAACACGCGTTTTCTGGCATCGACTTATGTGACGACGACGCTCCGTGGGTGTTTGTCCATTGTTTAGCGCATAGCGTTTTGAGTACTCATCGCTGTCACTCGCTGTGCGGCGTTGTGGTGTGCATGCATAATGAACAACGCCTGCGCGGTGCCTAAAACATGTCCCAACAAAAGAGGAAACCTTGTGTACTGTTCGGCTCTCAAGGACACAAGCACACATTGATCTGTGGACTGAATGCTTACACCAGAGCAGCTAATATTTACGTTGAGTAAAGAAGGCGTTACCCATTAAATATGGATAGCGACGAGGAACGGCGAGGCTGTGTAGGCCAACGTAAAAAACTGCCTCGTGAACTGCATCGTAGTAGTTTACTAAAATGATAGCGATAATCGTAGTAGTAGTCGCAGACACATTAGACCCGTTCCACATTTCAATCAGTCCAATACGAATATGCGTATTTGCCCAAACTTTCAGTGTTTTACACACGCACTAAGACTGTCGCTGTCACGTTACATGATTGCACATAACCATTTCATGCACTTCCCGGCAATTTTCCGAGGCGTATAATGATACAATAAATTTAGCTGCTGATGCGAAGGTCCTTGGTTGGGACGTCCTCAAATGTTATGCTGACGTAGTAGGGATGCCGCAGCATATCTGAAGAAATATGCCGGCGAAGGTACGATATGCAGAGTTAATTACATTCCAATCACGCAGGCCACTTTACGCCAATATTGTATTTATCGAGCGCGATCAGTTTGCTGGCTTACGCACCTCGCGTATTTTATCCAATCGCGATCAAGCAGTGAAATCGCTATCAGGCTCCATGTGAGGCCGGTAATGTTACACGAGGATTGAATTATAAACGCTTGTTTTACTCGCAGAGTAAACTATTAACGTTTTTGTTAAGTGAAACTTGTAAAACCTGACAGAGTTCATTGATACGCTTCGTGCATAAACTGTAAGCCAATAAATATGAATTTCGCGAGAAACAATGTTGCTCGACTGATATGACCCGCACATGCATGCGGCCGCTCACATGAGCCACCGAAAATGTCCACTGAGGTCGTTTTATAACGAAAGTCGTCATGAGGGAGAGAGAGAGAGAGCAAGACACTGAAAAAAGAGAGAAGTCAGGACAGTGTCTTGACTGTCTCCATAGCATGAATACCTGTATACTAACTATAGCTCAGCTCTCTCTCACTATGTTATGAGACTACAACGGCCGATTTTGGCGGCGTTGTCTTTCACCGTCTCCTTATTCTTAGCCGGTGTCCATGACAGCTATTGCGCACAACGAGGAAAAAAAAATCCAGGATCGAGCGGAATTTGAACCAAGCCATTCTGCGTGGCAAAGTGTCTGGTTTGCTACCCTGCACTGGGGAAGGGGAAATGGGAGACAGAAAAGTGAGGCAAAGGGAATGAGAGAATTAAACAGAGCGGGACGGAAGCGAAAACACACACACACGGAGTATCTACCACAGTGCCACACCGGTGCTTGAAACTCATGCGCAAGAAAGCCACGCGCGTCTTCGGGAGAGGAAGCACGTTAACAGCTGATAGCATAGCTCGATGGAAGAGTAAAACAACGCGAGGCGTCACAGCATCGCACGGTGCGAATTGAGCAAGTGGTTCAAACTTCCCCAACTTGCTTGCTTGCTTGTTCCTTTCTTTTGTGGCTCTCACCCACTAAGGGGGATTGGCCAAGAAGCCGGTGGTTAATGCAAGTAAATACCTATAGATTTTCTAGATTAGGGGAATATGAATACTGTGTTTTGACTGTGAAATTAATTTGGCGCAATGTTAAAAAAAAGAAAAAAAAAAGAAAAAAAAGGGGGGGTAGAAATAATAGAATTTGTTAAATATCTGTGGTGGAATCGTTATATGAAATTCTCCTGAAAGTAGAATCATTGCAGTGTATCAGCTAAATAGTAAGTGGTAGTGTGACTAGTAAAATTCGAGAGCTGATGGCTGACTCAGCAAGGTAATCTTTTTGTGTTATATATGAAATCGCAGAGAGCCCCGCAGATGTTCCTGTTGCTATGTCCCAATGAAATGGCCCCAAAAGACAAAATATTGGGAGTATTAAGTGATATTCCTAATTTTCTGAATAAAATTTCGAAGCAGTTTTTTCTTTGATTTTTGAATCGGTGACATGTGATAAGAAAATGGTCGATATGTTCAGGTTCGTTACAGCTTGAGCACAGAGGGGATGGCACCAGACCAGACCTATTTAAGTAGAAATTAAGAGGTGGTACACGGCAACGTAATTTTGTTACCAAGACTTCCAATTTACGCGTGGGACACCATTTATTATTCCATGTGAAGTGCAGGTGCGAGAAATATGGATTCGGTATCATGGTTTTTGATGAGTCTTCAAGAAGGGAAAGTTTTCTAAACCTCGCTGCTGTTACATAAGCTGTACGAGGCATGATTGGCACAATCGGAAGATCAAGAGATGTTCGCGCAAGTTTGTCAGCCATCTCGTTTATAAATATACTACGATGGCCTGGCACCCATATCATTCGCACTAGACGGATGTTTGCTGGGATTAATGATTTAAAAGTCTCTAGTACTGCTGATGTCGACGACGATGATAAGAATGAACACACAGAATACGAGTCAGTCACTATTACAGCTGTCGAATGAGTCACAGGAAGTTTACGAATAGCTAGTATAACGGCCGTTAATTCCGCTTCAAATATTGGTGTATAATCTGGGAGGCGTAATGAAAATGACCAGAATAATGAGAGAGAAAAAATACCCACACCTGCCTTCTCGCCACTCATAGATGCATCCGTTGCCATTACTGTATTAGTACCTAATTGAGACAGGTGTTGTTCTAATAAACCAATCAAATATTTAGAGGGCAAGTGTTTAGCGTTCATGGGAAAGATATCGTCAAATTCTATTTGCACTTGGCCGATTGGTTTGACAGATGGTGTGATCTCGAATATATTAACATTTAAAGCATCTAGAAGTGTTTGAACAAATAGCACTTGGGGTTTATATACGCGGGACCAATGCTCATTGAAAAAGACACCAGGCTCGGCAAAGAATACAAATTGTCGCCTTCTTAAAGTGGATTCAGAAAATTTTAAATAGGTGTTTACTGTTAAAATACGAAATCTGCAAGCAAGGGTGGGTATCCGAGCTTCTTGATACAAAACATTGTTAGCTGTGAATTTCGGCACACCTAAACAACTACGTAGGGCTTCCCGCTCTAAGAGAATGAGGGGGTTTATTTTGTATGCTGGTCCACCAGAGAATAGTACACATCCAAATTCAAGAATCGGACGAACGTACATGCGATAAATCATGATCATCGTATCTCTGCGAAGACCGGAACGGAGGCGGCCAAGCCTACTTATCATTCCAACAGCGCGTGTAGCCTTAATTTTAATATATTCAATGTGGTCACGCCAGCTCAGTTTTTGATCGTACAGTACACCCAGATATTTAATACAATTAACCTGGGGTATTATTTCTTGATGGTACTGAAGAGAAATGGTAACTGGTGCGTCCAACGGAAAAACTATTATAGCACTTTTAGTTACGTTCAGGTTCATATGAATTTTCTGAAACCAGGTTTCTAATGTTGCCAAAGAACACTGTAAAGTCGAATGTAGTGAATAAATATCGTTGTCAGATGCAAAGAACGCGATATCATCTGCATATACATATACGTGTACCTTATCACTCTGTGGTATTGAACTTAACAAAATGTTAAATAGCACAGGCGATAGAACAGAGCCTTGAGGAACACCTCTCGTTTGGCTATACTTCGGCGTGGAAATACCTCGTTGGAAGCAATAAAATTTTCTGTCTTTTAAAAATTCGTATATCCAATTTGTTATGTACTGCGGGAACGTAAGACCTTTTAGGACATTGATAAGAATAGCATGTTCAACACTGTCATATGCCTTGGCTAAATCAAGGGTTACTAGGGCTGCATATTGTCGTCTGTGCCGAGCAAGCGAGCCTCTAAATCAACATGCGCCCACCATATAGAGTAACCTGGTCTAAATCCAATCTGGCACGCACTGAGTATCGCATTATCTGTTATGAACTTCGTAACTCTAATGTAAAGTATTCTTTCTATTAACTTAACTACGTGTGATGTTAAAGCGATTGGCCTAATGTTATCTATCTGCATTCCTAGTCCCTGTTTTTTAAGAAGCGGTATTATTTTTGCAAGTCTCCAGTCAAGAGGTATCCAACTATTTTCAAGTGAATAGTTGACAACGTTAAGGAGGTCTTCAGGAGAGATGTCGAATAATATTTTTAACATTTCCGAAGTGACGCCATCTGGTCCAGGACCTGTGTTTGGCAGAATACGAACGACGTGCGCAAGTTCATCCCTACTTACTTCAATAAAATCATTTTCGAATGACGGTTTTGCACACTTTATTTTGATTTGTGATGTAAATCTCTTCTCCAATTCTATTGCAATTTCCGTTAATGTATTTTCCAAATCAGTTGGAGAAAAAATAACTGAGTCAATATTTACGTGTGCTGTAATAGCTTTACGATTACGGAGAAATCTGAATAGAGCTTTCTTGTTGCCACTCTTGGATAAGTAGCTGTACCGTTTTTCTTCATAATCGTCTTTCGCTAATGAAACTGTTCTCCTAAAGGTAGCTTTAGCAAATATATAATTTCTCCAATTAGTCGGACATTGGTTGGTGAGGAGTTTTTTCCATGCAGCGTTGCGGCGTCTATAATCTCTGGCGCAATCCGCATTCCACCAGGCAGATATGAATTTTCCCTTTGTTGAAGATATAGTGAACTGTGATTTTTTAATTGTACACTTTAGGGTGGAACAAAGGCTCATAGCTTTCATATTTGTTTCCATATTGGGCAAGGAAGACAGCGTTGACTGTAAGTTCTTTTTAAATTTAGAGTAGTTTACAAAACTTTGCACCTGGCGATCCACCTTCACTAAAGGAATGCTGACTTCAAATACCAGGGGGCAGTGATCACTACTGGTAGCAGTATCAAGAACAGTCCAAGACAATATTGTCACACTTGAGCTAGCAAATGTCAAGTCTAAGACGGACCTCGAATTACATCGAACGAATGTCGGAACTCTGGAGTTCCAACAAATAAGGTTATTCCGGTTAGTCCAGTCCCACAACCGTTTTCCTGATGAATCAGTGCGGCATCCCCATGAAACGTGATGGGAATTGAAGTCTCCCGCAAATAGCATACTGTTTCTGCAAAAACTCGCAGTCACGTCAAGGGCTATTTCATCTTGTATTCCAGCCGGAAAGTAGTTGTTGACTATAGATAGTGGCGCGCATCCGGGAAAGTGAATTTCCAGAACCAATACTTCATAATCGTGTGATATTTGTTGGTAAACTAAGTGTGCTTTATGGCAAATTTTGGATGAAATGAAAAACATTAATCCTCCACCACGTGAGTCTCGGTCCAGTCGAAAGCACTGATAGTCTTTTAGATAGAAGTTTTGATCAGAAGACAGCCAAGTTTCTTGTAAAATTATGACGTCTGGAGATTGTTGAGAAATTAGATATAATAAGTCTGTAGTTGCAGAGAGAATTGAACGGCAGTTCCACTGAAGTACTCTAAGGTACCCTATGATGATAAGCAAGCAGTAGCAACTGCTTGATCTAAGATACTATCTTTTAAGAAGTCCGCTTTAGTCCTAGGTTCCTTCACACTCTTTTTTGTTTTCGGATGAGAAGAATTATTAAGTTTGCTAGTGGGTGATCTGGTGCGTTTCAAAAGGCGAGCATCCATATCTACATCTCGATTAATTATTGATTCTGAATCAGATATACCTTCCTGCTCAGTTGTGTTAGGACTGGAAAGCATTGCCTCATTATCGATAGAGACATCTGACTGATGTTCGGCAGGTTTACTAATCGAGGCACTAGGAGGTTGGATACGCTTAGTTATTCGATCAGATGTACCCGACATCTGTGAATCCATAATACTATTGAGTGAGTCGGACAGATTGAGTAAAAATTTTTCTAATACTTTTTCTACGGCCTTTTCTACCATAGCAGAAATGGACTGAGAAAGTGATGCATCCATAGAAAGAGGTGGACGAGCTGCTATACCGGCATAACCCTGACTCCTGCTTTGAATTTCTGCAATTGCTTCTCTACGAGAGCATCGTCTCCTTTCAATGATTTCAATCACCTGAAGTTCCTTTGATCTTGCAGGGCAGTTAGGATCGTCTGCAGCGTGATTTGCCTTGCACAAACAGCATGTCTTATTGTCTGATTGACACTCAGCAGTACTATGACCAGCCCCGTATATGGCTCCGCATATGCGGCATCGAGTCTCCGATCGACAACCTTTAGTACTGTGTCCAAAGCGCCAACATTTAGCACATTGCAGCGGACGGGGAGCCAAAGCTTCGACCTTATAAATAAGCGGCCATGCCTTGATCTCCGAAGGGCGATCTGTTCCAGCGAATGTGGCAATTACAGTTTCAGTGGGAACTTTCTGTTGGTTTTCCTGTTTGGTACAGCGGTAAACAGAAATAACACCTGCTGGGGAAAAGATGTCCAAGACTTCTGCTGGGCTTAGACTTGCGTCTACCCCCCGAACCAATCCTTTGCAGCAAGCTAGATGAGGTGGGATAAAAGAGCTCACCGGATGTGATGCAAAGGTAGTGCACTTCAGAAGGTCTTGGATGCAGGCCTTGTCTGGTGAGCAGCATAGTATCCCCCCGCGTCCAAACTGACGAACCTCTGTTATCAGTAGAGAGTGGGGAGTGATCGCACGAAGTTCCGTTTGGATTGTCTTGGGGTTTTTCATGCGGATGAACCCACCGGTGGTCGGCACCAAAGCGACAGGAACGCTACGGGTTCCATTGCGGAGAAACAACTCCAGAGGAAGATCTTGAGGGGGAACAGAGGCTGACCAGAGGGCAGGCCTCTGGCCCGGAGAAGAAACAGACATGAAATAAGAAGTTACACTTATCAATGCACTAAAACAGTTGCGGAACAAGAGGTAGATCTAATAAAATAAAATAAAAGTAACCGCCGGCTACTTGACCGCAACCCTGAGGATGGAACAAGGAACGCAGCCGCAGGCACGAACAAGGAACGCAGCCGCCAGCCACGTTCGAGCTTTCGCCCTGCTGGTGTCTGAGAACACTCCAACTATTATTACAACTTCCCCAACTATTATTACAAAGGGTTTGTTTCTTTGTTTCTTTGAAATTATGGCTCACACCCTCTCAGGGAGATTGGCCAAGAAAGCGTAGTGTACTTTTTTCTGCCGGCATTGTTCAGCCATAATTTTTCATCGTCAGCGGACCTATATAGTAAACAAAGCGCACATAATACCTTTCAGACGCGCAGAGGGTGCCTCGTTTCTCCACAGAATGATGAATAATAGCATAGTAACGCATAGTGGGTGATCTCCTTCGCAAAATTATGATGGGTTATGTTGTTGTGGGTATCTCGCAACTGTACTTGCAGCAGTCGCCCTAAAAGGTATTACAAACGGTCTCTATATAGCAAGGCCTTGCCGTTCCTACAGCATTCGCTGTGACCATGCTGAGTGTTCCACGCAAGCATGGCAGTATATATGTACTTTACTGCCATGGGTAATGATTGATATGTGGGGTTTAACGTCCCAAAACCACCATATGATTATGAGAGACGCCGTAGTGGAGGGTTCCGGAAATTTCGACCACCTGGGGTTCTTTAACGTGCGCCCAAATCTGAGTACTGCCATGGGTATTCCACATAGAAAGCTGCATAGAAGAGTTTGTTTGGCCAAGTCCTTCACTCCGAGGTTATCACCCAGGCTGACGACGATGATGCGCCAGCAGTAGCGCGACGACCGCAGGTCGCATGGCGGCGGAGTGCGCCAATCACGACCGGAAGAGATAGAGCCGAGCACCACGGCTCGGAATGTATCTTCCGCTGCAGTGGACTGCCGGCACGAGGCAGCCGTCGCTGCAGACTCGCAAAAATGCCGCGACTGCCACTGTTGATACACGGCACGCAACGTCTTCCCGTCTCTCTCTCCTTTCAGCAAAGAGATGCCACCGTCGCTGTCAGCGTCTCTTCGCGAGGACACTGACCTCGGCTAGCGGCGATCTTGGACCCGGAGAGCGACAACTGGCTCTTGTTCGTGGTGGAAGTGAAGTGATATTGCGAAGCGACAAGGTATAGGCTGCGCATAGTAGGGCACTACAACGCTCCGTTAAAGGGCCACCAATGAGAGGAAATGAATCAGCCTAAATTGGAAAATGGTACACTAAAAACTCTAGCACCATTAATTTCACCATCACGTGTTTCATAATAGAGGAGAAAATGTAGAGAGCTTCATATGTTGCGCCCAAAACTCGGCACCAGGCGTCACGAATTTCGAAATGCATTTTCGAATTTGGCGACACTGACTCAACCAAATTTTATGAAACTTGTTATGTCAAGTTTGTGGCCCCCTCTGAGGATAATGTACTACCTTGTTAGTGATTAGGAACCTCGTATGACCTAGCATACGTCGGGAAAATATGTGACGTCATAGTGTTTGGTGCTGAAATTCGACGCTGGCGTCGACACCAGTGCTTCCTTTCTCCGCGTTTTCTCGCTTACAAAGAGTTATTTCTATGTAAAGGGGGTGTCTTCGGTGTTGTGAAACTATAGTTTACTAATACGCGGAAAATAATTTTTGTCTTTAGTGCCCCTTTAATACCTGCAAGATACCCCTTTGCCCGTGTATCTCACAGACATTCTAGAGACAGACGCGTTTAAAAAATAAGACTAAAAAATGCAAAAAACAATAGGATACCCGCTGTGTGGCGTACATATGAAAATGAAATATCGGCCTTCAGACAAAGTTAGGGCACTGAGCTGATGGCTGTTACAAAATAGTGGATCTTGGGACAGGGGATCATGCGATCTTTGCAGCGTTATACTGCGCTACATTGAGATGCGTCAGTCAGTATGACTTAATTCTTGTGTCAATCAATGGACGCTCCTTTGCATAAGTTCATTTAAGATTCAAACTTCATCCCTCTCAATCTTTCAGTTCCTTTTCTTAGTGCCCAGGAGTCTGCCGGTCCCACCAAAGTTAACTTCTCAGCTTTTTTTTTTTTTTTCTCGTGAGTGATCCCTAGCCCTCTTGCTGTGGAGGTAACTTATTCCCTGCGCCATTATTTAAAACGCTTTTCTTCTTTTTTTCCAGGTCAGCTCTCCAGCCCCTTATTAATGCTATACGAGACGCCACCTGACAAGAAAAAAGAAGAGAAAAGTGTTCCACACTCACCGTCATGGCTTCGAGCGACGCTGGCTAACACCCCCACGTTTGCGTGCACATAAACACCCCCTAAGTGAACGAGGCGACGACCACCGCAACAGCGCAGTCGGTAAGAGCATTGGGAGCATAGTGCGACGGTTGCAGGTTGAGGCCCTGCCAGCGGCATGATGTCTTCTCATCCACCTTACGTTATTCACATCTGTAACCCGATTGCTACATTGCCCTTCAAACAGTACAGTTGGCGCACCCTGTACGCCTTCCTTGGCTTTATTAGCTGCTGGTTTCCATTAGGGTCTTCTGGTAAAGGAGAGAGACAACCCATTTGTGTAAAGCTCGCCGTGGGTCACGGAGCCCTCAGTACAGGACCCCATGATCCGTGCAGCCGCCCGGCGCTGTGGTGTAGTGGTTAATTAAGGAGCTCGACTGCTGATCCGAAGGTATCGGGAGCAAATCACGGCCATGGCAGGCCGCATTGAATCCGGCAAGCGGAATACTTTATGCATGTGTATACCAAAATTTAGATACACGCTAAGGAACACCAGACGGTCAAAATTACCTAAGCCATCCCTCACAGCGTTCTTCATCACCACGTCGCGGTGTTGGGACGCGAAATCCCAATTATTTTCATTAGTTTTCTCCGGACAAGCATAAACTGACACTTCGAGTCAATGCTGGGCAGCAATTGATGCTGCCCACTGTTGCTTGTTCGGCCAACGATCAGTGATCGAAATAACCACGGTCACAATCAGGGTTTCAAGACGCATGCATCCCAACTTTCACCACATTCGCGCAGTATACGAGTGGGCTAAGCTACACGGTAAATCTATTCACCAGTTTCTCGTGTAGTTTCGCTCGTCCGTCACCGTCTTGGGAAGGGCGATACGCAACAGATGGAGTGTGTGTAAACAGGCAGGCGGATCTGCAGTCGTCTAAGCGGATGCACGAGGGAACACACAAAGCTTCCACCCCTTGACATACGACAGCATCGCGACGTATAAACAGGAGTTGCACCATGCTGCGGGCACGGTTCGAGCCACTCGCTCGATGCTAGAGGGATTTCCTCGTTGGCCATCGTCCAAGCGACTCGCCACTGCATGCGGCTGCATTTCAGTCACCGCGTGGGCGTGCGAAAACGGAAGCGCGCGCATACGATCATATACCAGTGCTAAAGCAATGACGCAGGCCACGTATACCCGTCTGCAGATATATGCACGAACACTGTGAACGAAGGCGACGTTGTATGGGCAAAGGCGATTTGAACTCATTACTGCAAGCGTGGAAATAAATGTTGCCCACCACTCTGCGTGCTGTAGCGGTAATCAAAGAGTTTCCTAATATACACTAGAGGGAACTCTGGCGCTAGTGTCTATGGGAGCTGCAACGCACGGCGCTTCAGTGAGCATGGGAATGATAAGTAGTGCACACATTTGTGTAAACTTCATACTTCTGGCCTGCTTTTGGCTCCGTGTGTGTTCGTGTGGCTTGAAGCTGTTTTCTCACGAAACAAAAAGGAGCAAATGTTCAGCAATTGCGCTTCACCATCCTATTTTTTTTTTCGAATTACCTTTCAAACCGGGTCACAAAGTTCAAAAGGGTTGAATCTTTCTTTCAGAACAAAATCGAAACACAGCAATAAACAAAGCCGCAAGTACGATTCGTCGCCCACAAGTACGAAGACTAGGCAAATGTGTGTACTACCCATCATTGCCATGGTCGCTGAACGATCGCAGCGCCAGAGTGCCCTCTAGTTAATCTTGAGAAACTCTATGGCGGTAATAGTCGCAAGTAAGCCTTTGTGAACTTTAGCATCATGGTTTCGCATTCGCACAAGCTGCTGCTCGTCACTGTCATTCTCTATCGGTCGGGTGCGCATTCGAAGAAGCAAAATATATCACAAGCTTCAGGTGAAGAGCACAGCGTAAAAGCGTACAATGGACAGAGCGGTGCGACTCTTACTACGGCACCGTATCGGTGATTCTTTTGCTTCCTGATGAAATGTCAAGTAGCCTGCGAACGCCGAGTTGTTCGCAAGAAATATTTCCGACTCATACCAAGTCTGGAGCCAGCAGCGGAAATCGCCAAGAGCCAGCAAACATTGGCCGAATCCTGTAGTTGCAGTCCAGGCCCACACCACCAATATGCAGACGTTTCATAAAGTTTTTAATCTGATCTGAAAGAAGCCGGACGATGAACATGCTATAAGTGAAGCCTGCTGGCCAACGCCGAATTAACCAAGTGCACTAGCGAACTAAATACTTCGCAGAAAAAAAGAACAGAAATGAAACAGGAAAACCATATACAGGGCGAGTGACAAGCTGCTGCTGCTTCTGCATGCTTCTTCTCGAGTCATCCATTGCTCGTTGACCATATACAGCAAAATCTTCCAACGGCGAGATGAAATGCTATACCACTTCATTAGAAGCGTAATAATAATAATAATAATAATAATAATAATAATAATAATAATAATAATAATAATAATAATAATAATAATATAATTTCGGGATTTTACCTCTCCCAAAACAAGAACTAGCACCTTCAAATTTTCTTATTAACGAATGGAACGCACTACCATCATTATTGCTAAAATCGGTCGAGTCGATCGACACAATTACTGATATGTAAAGTTTAAATTGAGTTGGAACTGTTTGTTGTTTTTTTATATACCTCTTGAAAACGTTGCATTTTGTTTTATAATTTCACCCCTCCTGCCTGGGCCTGCAGTATGTTGTAAATAAATAAATAAATACATAAATAAATAAATAAATAAATAATAACCACAATACGGTTATGACAGAGACCGTGATGAAGAGCTCCGGAAATTTTGGCATCTGGCGTTCTTTAACGTGCACTGAAATCGCACAGCACACAGGTCTGAACCGCTTCGCCTCCATCGAAGTGTGACCTCCGCGGCCGGGATCGAACCCGCCACCTTCGGGTCATCAGCCCACTGAGAGGCGGACTGAGAACTTTAAAAGTAAGGTGTCACGAGCCAAAACTGCGGTATCGCTCGCTGCATTCCGTGCCGACCGGTTGCGCCCTCGCGATCTCCGACGTCAGCGCTGCTCTGGTCGACTGGGCTGGCCCTGCGTCATCTGCTGACGCCGACCTCCGAAGACAGTGTAGCTCTGACCGACTGGACTTGTTCTATAGGTCACCTCCTGACGCCGACAAGAGCTCTCGCAAGTGGTGCCCGTCCTCGGACTCATGTGACCGTGTTTCCATCTTTTCAGGGGCGAAGCTCTTTATAGCGGCACCCGTTCGTTCCCCGTAGTATGTAACAAGTATAACATTTTGACCTCCAAGGTGGCGCTGGTGAGAGACTTCTTCTGTGCGTTGTTGAACAATGAAAAATAGTGCTCAATGTACATGTCGATGGCTGCTAATGGGGAATGAGAGACAGGAGCATTCGGCTTTTAGTTAACGCGCACGCTGCGATCCACATTAGCAGCCACTGGCATGTACATTGAGCACTATCTGACAAGAAAGGGTTGCAACGTTATACTCGCTGGGTGTAACCTCCTTAGCTTTACAATGGTTTAGCGAGCGTTGAGCCGCAGTGCCATGAATACAATGAACTTGTGTATACCATGAATGAACTCGAGGTGGTTAAAAATGGGAAGTAGATACGAAGCGGAAGCCGTAAGAAAGTAAAAGCCGAATTCTCCGCCTCTCATTTCCCATTAGCAGCCATTGGCATGTACATTGAGCGCTATCTGACTGAAAAAGTTTGCTACGTCATACTCGCTGGGTGTAACCTCCTTGGTTTTCGAAAGGTTTAGCGAGCGTTCGGCCGCAGTGTCATGAATACAGTGAACTAGTATATACCATGAACTCGAGGTGGTTAAAGATGGGAAGTGGACCTGAAGCGCAAGCCGTAAGAAAGTGTGCGTGTGCCACCTCTCGTTGAGTCCTTGGAATGTCCGCTGGATGGCGGTGCTTCTATATGGGGAATATATGATGAAAAGATGCGAGATGGTGGTACTTGGAATGTTGAATAGATGGACGAACGGACACACAGACAGATGCATGGATGGACGCATGAACGGACGCAGGGACGGACGCACGAACAGACGCACGCATGGACGGGCTGATGGACGCATGGACGGTCACACTGACGGACGCATGGATGGACGGAAGCAAGAACGAATGGACGGACGAATTCTTCGCCCCACTCTCCATCATTCACTCCGTGGACATGCTGCCATTTTTTTATCTCTCCTACACCCTCGATTTGTCGTCGCTCTCTCTGGCTTACCACCTCACGCCTCTTTCTCTCTCTCTCTCGACACCTTTATTCCTATCCTTTTAATCCCTCCTCACCCCCATTTCTTGTGAGCTACTGTTGAGGTGTCGCTCGCTGAAATAGACAGTTACGGGGCTCACTTTTCCTTTCTCACTTAGAACCACTTTGTGTATAACCATGAGGCGCGCCGCAGTGGGTGACCTCCAGGAGTGTCTAAACGTGTACCTATAAGTGCTGCAGCTGCACGGGTGTCTCTTGCGTTTCACCGCTATCGACATGGAGCCGCCGCCCCGCCGCGGTGGTCTAGTGGCTAAGGTACTCGGCTGCTGACTCCAAAGTCGCGGGATCGAATCCCGGCTGCAGCGGCTGCGTTTCCGATGGAGGCGGAAATGTTGTAGGCCCGTGTTCTCAGATTTGGGTGCACGTTAAAGAACCCCAGGAGGTCGAAATTTCCGGAGCCCTCCACTACGGCGTCTCTCATAATCATACGGTGGTTTGGGGACGTTAAACCCCACATATCGATCGAAAACATGGAGCCGCCGTGGCCTGAAATGCAAACCCCGCCCCAATGCCGTCACGTGCTTCCTTTGTCACTGCTCCCCCAATGGTCAGCCGCTCTGCAGCGAGCGAAGTCTTCCAGCTATGTCGATGTTCATCACAGCGTCCAGTAGACGCCCTAAAAGCCTGTGTTGGGCTCGCGCGACAGCTGCAGCTCTTTTGTTGCGGAAAAATTACTCGCATTCAGTGAAACAGGCTTATAGTGCTGGGATACCACGCCGGGGGTAGTGTCAATAGTAGCAGGGATAAAATTTATCGAAAAGTTAGTTACTTGAGTCTAATAGACTGGACGTTGAGCTCACACACACAACTTTTCCCCACCCACTGTGTGTAACTAAAAAACTTTGCCTAACAAAATTCCTTATTCCTGATACGAAATAAACCCAAAAACGCACGCAAAGTCTTGCTTTCGCCCTAACATACGACACACAACAGCTGGCCTCGACAGCGACGTCAACTTCGACGCCAAGAATGGCAACCACCACCACCACGTCCCCTCGGATTTCGTCAGGGACCCTCGCCGGAACGATGCATGCTGCCACTATGAAAGACGTGCCCTCTTCTCATGCAGCCCGCATGTTTTGGAACGCTCGGCGATGCAGCCACCCCCGTTTTTTTTCCTCCCCTTTTTCTTCACGCTCTCACTCAGCGTATCTTTATAAATAGAAGCGTATATGGACGAAACCGCCAGCGCGTCGCCTTGGTCGTCACACACAAAGGCGCAATAAGCCACTGCTCCTCCTCCTCGGCTGTTTCGCATGGTGGCTTCTTCTTCGCCGTGGTGCCGGTGGCCCAGTCCTCTCGTCTTGCCTCAGCGAGAGGCAATCGAGACGAGAACAGGGACCAAGTTCTAAACGCGGATCGGCCGTGTCTGTCGCCCGCTTCTTCCACTGACGCGCTTACGAAGACCAGCGAGGGAGACTCGAGGTTGGGTTGGTCGGGCTTGCGGCCCGCTAGTTTTTGCAACGCCTATAGGGATTGCATCACGGAGCGCGACGCCGACAGTCGGTGAGGGACAACCGAAAAATAAGCGTTGAACACTTCGACTCGACCACAACACCCCCCCCCCCCCTCCAGCCAGTCGTCTGGCTTGGTGGCCCGACCTGAACACCTTACTGTCAAAACGCTCAGAGTGGCGGCGACGTTCTGTTTATACGCACGAACAGAGAGGTCAACACCGCAGCTTGAACCACAGTCGTTTCTTTTTCCGCGTTATATTTTTCTACTCTCTCTTTCCTGAGGCATTTCTGTCCCCCAAATGGCGAGATACCGTAAAAAAAAAAAAAACCGAAGCAAACACAACAGACGTGCCGTTGGCATATGCAGTGTTCCTAAATCGACAACCTAACGTAACTAGCGCTTACAAACGCCACGTACGCCTTTTAGCGCGCAACGACGAGCGCACTCGAAAGCGCGATAACGAACGATTGTCGTCACAGCCGCACAAACGAAGGCGCGGAAGGTACACGTGACATGCGGGATCCCGCGAGCAACCCTGTCTGTCCTCCTCGAGCGCATCACGCCGCCATACGCGTATAATGTGCCGACTCACTGTTTATATGCAGATAAAGAAGCAAGGCTTGTTTTCCTACCGTCCAACGGCGCGGAAATCCCCTCATCAAAGAGCACAGCGGTGATGGATGGCTCTCGAGTGGCGGCTTGTCAGGAGAGCAGCCGCTCTTGCGCAAAGGACACACAATCAGATGCGACTGTCCTTGCACCACTTTTTCCTCACTCCAACGGGTTGAAAGGAGGACGTCAACACTATCTCTCGCGGTCACGAGACACTATTCAGAAGACACGCACACATCCATCCACTAAGCTGGAAATAGCAGGGATTTTAGTAACCCACAGACGCAAAGCAGATAGTCATTTCGCAGTAAGACGAGACCCGTAGTCGAGTGCGCAGCGGCGCCCGGACGGCGCGCGGCTCTTATCAGGCGGCCTCGCGATCTGCACGCCGGATAAGCGCGGCAGCCCGGCCCCTGCAGATCGCGGAAAACCTTGAGGGATGCCCTTCCCGCTGTCAGCTGAGAAGCGCCCTGCGCACGTGCACCCTGGGGGATCACCTAACAGGGCACAAGGCGGTACGACGCACGCCGATAGTTGACGTTGCACGTGCAGCGCTACATGCTCGTGAGGTTATTTAGCACGCATTGCGGTCAAGGATTGGTGACGTGTAAGTACACGTCCGTGGCACTTCTGCTGTCGGATTATGTGCTGTCAGAAGCTTCCATTCATTTCCGCGTGAAGTAATACGGTCAAGTGTTATCACGTGACGCCCCAGTTAATCAGTCAGCCGCTGACATAAACCCCAACGGAAGCTATATCGGACTATTAAGTCGCTAACTCTTCCTGGGGTACCTCGCACGTTTGCCTAAAACGACTTTAAGGCGAATGCCAACTTTTCATATACTAAGTCGATGCATTAATCCAAGTCGCCGTTCTCCCGCCGTTCTCCCAAAACTCTCTGCGCATAACGTGGTCCATGCATTGCCTCCAAGATTGGAGCCAGTGCACGTTTTCTGCGTCTCATCTGGTACGGCTCTGCCTCCGGCATCAGAGCACTTTTGACCAATTGACTACGTGATGAGATGATGTAATCACGGGACGGTGTAGTTACGTATCACGCGATGATCATATTTTGCATGACTCGAATGCCGCAGTT
This sequence comes from Rhipicephalus microplus, assembly GCF_013339725.1. Lineage (NCBI taxonomy): Eukaryota > Metazoa > Arthropoda > Arachnida > Ixodida > Ixodidae > Rhipicephalus > Rhipicephalus microplus. The sequence goes on from NC_051165.1 coordinate 258,004,944, forward strand.
TCCGATGGAGGCGGAAATGTTGTAGGCCCGTGTGCTCAGATTTGGGTGCACGTTAAAGAACCCCAGGTGGTCTAAATTTCCGGAGCCCTCCACTACGGCGTCTCTAATAATCATATAGTGGTTTTGGGACGTTAAACTCCACATATCAATCAATCAATCAATCGAATGCTGCAGTGACACGCAAGGCGCAATATGCAACCGGAGACGAGTGACACTGAAGCAGGGCGAACGAACGACGACCAGCTAATGGAAACGTGGGCAGCCAAGCTCGTTCTCGAGGACCTGGAAGACCAGCGGCAACTCGTCGCCAGGGCCAAGAGGGCAGCCGAAGCCAGAGAGTTCCTGGAAACGGGAGCCCTCTCACCTCAGGCTGATACCGGGCATTGTTCGGAACACTGTCGACACTGTTTCTAGAATAAACGTTTATTTCTCTCTCTCCCTCGTGTTGCCACCGACGTCGACAATCAGTTTTAGCGTTTTATGAAGCATCTAAGGCTTTTTTTTTTTTGCGTCAAGACACGTAATAAATCTTGAGACAAGTCCGCGTGACGTATAGAATGAAAATAGAAAATCTCGGCACAGGTTTCGCTTGCCTGTTGCACACTACAGCTGCAGGCGCAATCGAAATAAATCCGCCCTTAAGCAAGCATCACCCTTTATACTCGTACGCTTGTGTATGAACGTACGTACAAAAGGATGTCGTCCAGAGCGAAAGAGATTTAATCGTTAAAATTGTCATTTTCACAGCATAACGAAGCGTCAGGTAGATACAAGAGTTAACACTTCACGGAACACAGAAATATTAACAAAAGACGACGTCTTTATTGACATTATAACGAGAAGCTTCGCAATCATACTTACTGTGCTTTCAAGGCATGGATAAGTTATTGCTCCATAAATATTTAGAATGCATAATGACGATGCGGAACATTCAAAATTAGCCCTTCTTTTAAAGTGCGCAATAATCATCTTGCTCAGTAGTGAAGACTAAAATAATGCGGCGGCAGTACATTCCACGATTTTCAAATGCTGTTTTTTTAATGCGGGCTTCACAGCAACTGGCTGAAAAAAAAAAACGTATGTTTAGATATCTCGTTCAGATTACAAGTTCCGCTTGACATGTTCTACACCCACAGCAATATCAAATCCCTATGTTCACTCTAAAAGCAGAAGCCGAGATATACCGCATATTTAAATTCTTCTCGTGTCGATCTGTTTACATCAAAATGTCGTTAAGAAAAATTAAGCAGCGCTATTCGGGATATCTGCGGAGAAACCGTCAGTGTGTATATGCGTTGTTTGGGCGGATTGGTCTCAGAGGTCACCTGTTATAGATATGCAACAATAAGATGTGCTCATAATTGTGTGTTGCTGCACTCCCTGGAACATTTAGAAGAAGAAAACTTTTTGCATGCACTTGGTAATGCAGTAAGCTGTACACAATCGGTCTATTTCGGGTATCTTGGGACGACTTGTCATATTTTCTGACAAGATTGTGCTGCGACGCGCCTTTGTTGAGAGGTCGTACGTCACGTACAAAGTTGGTCTGACGTAACACAGATGCAGCATTTCATGAGGGCCCGGCGCGTTCATGTCGCCGGGACAGGGGCCTCGAATTTCAATTACTACCGTATCACATGTGTTCGGGGACAATATTGGGGGATTCTTAAACAACGAATACGCCCTAAATTGTCACGTCCTACAACTTTTCCACACGAACTGCCCTCGAGTTAATAATTACCAAGCTAACTACGAATTTTTGTTAATTATTTGAATATAGCCCACTACCTGATAATTGTTTGAGGTCCCTGATCCATAGCTAAGCAAGCCAGGTCGAGGTTTTGCGAACGACGCGCGGACCAACGGCGAGATTAAATAATTGGGGAATCCCATAGTTTCGTTTCTAAGAGTCCCACGTGATATATCGATATCCTGTACCTATAGAGTGCGTACTTCAAACATGAAATCCAGTTCATGAAATATTTTCGAACTTGCTCCATAGGCACAGTATAACGTGTGTGCCTTTTGTGGTGGGTATACCCGGCTTTAAACCATGAAGTCATTATGGTAAGCAAATGTTCTTACCATTAAATTTGCTCTATGGTGCCGACGACCAATGGGAATGTACGCTTGTACCACGCATTAATACTGCCCCGCCACGGTGGTCTAGTGGCTAAGTTACTCGGCTGCTGAGCCGCAGGTCGCGGGATCAAATACCGGCTGTGGCGGCTGCATTTCCGGTGGAGGCGGAAATGTTGTAGGCCCGTGTACTCAGGTTTGGGCGCACGTTAAAGAACCCCAGGTGGTCAAAATTTCCGGAGCCCTCCACTACGGCGTCTCTCATAATCAAATAGTGGTTTTGGGACGTTAAACCTCACAAATCAATCAATCAATCAATCAACGCATTAATACTGCAATATTTCATGTTGTATTGAGAAGCATGTATAAAGGACCGTGTGTTTGTAAAGCATGAAAGTTAATTCACTGCATTTCCAAGCAGAGGAAGTTATTTTCACTGAATTGGCAAGCAAACGCGCGGCTGTATGGTAGAATACCCGCTTGCCGCACGAACGAACCTGGTTCCGTCCCCACTCGTACCAAGAACTTTCATTATTTATTTTATTAGCATCCTTCTCGTTTTTTCGCTCACGCACAAGAATATATAATTTTGGCTCACAACCAACGACGCCGGAATTTCTGCGAAATGAGCCCTTTAAACGCGATCGCGTCCATAGACCCCTATGTTAAAATATCACCCTGCATGTGGGACTTACAGTGGGTGTGAGCCCTAGCTAAGACGTGAACAACAAGGCGGTTTAAATAAGGATGTGTTCCAATACTTACCGTAGACGGCTAAATAGACAGCTAAATGAACGGCGGCCATCTTAAGTCCCATTCCAATTCTCACGTAGCCACCAAAATAGACAGCTCCGAGAAGAACGCATCGTAGACAAATACGATGCAGGCTACTTTGCTGTCAAAACAAGATGGCGGCTCGCGAATCGCTCAGATAGATCGAATCTCGCCGGAATGTCCGTCTGCACACAAGCAGGCGCTTCTCCAAGCGCTCAATGTGAATAACGTTTAATTTCTTTAGATTTTAATACAAAATAAGGCGCAAATTACAACTGTTACGTTTGTTTATTTTGGATTTTTTCTTCTCGACGCGGGACGGCACCTCGTCGCGTAAAAGCCGTCCAGACGTGTTCAGATTCTCGGACAGCATGGGCTCGGTGCTGTCTTCTAAGCAGTCTGCGTAGACTGTCTACGTGCTGTCTAAGCATTGGAACACATCCTAAATCGTGCTTTAACCTCCTCGGAGAACAACTTGGTCGGCGCTGGCTCACCTTTGGTGGATTCCGCCATGGCTACGCGCTGCCGCTGGCTCCACCTGGGGACAGATGTTGCAGCCGAGCCACGACTACGAAGGCAGCGCTCTCATCAGCCCCGTACGCCACTGCGAGAGAAAATTTAAAGAACGGTGAGGAGGAGCATGACGGGTACGCAGCGTACAATCTCGTCTTTTCCGAGCTGATCACATAAGCAGGCTCGCTATACCGAAAGCCCATGTATAAATCACGTGGATGTTGCCAATGTATGTAAATGTATAAACAGGCCTCCACTTGTTTACTCAGTAGCGTGTTTGCTAACCGACAAGAAGTAGCCGGGCGTCACTGAAGGCACCAATTAAGCTCCCGTTTCGTGTGGATATTATAAAAATTATTGATAAAGGGTGGATGACAACACCGAGCTCGCAAGACGGGTGCTAAATTACGCACAAACAAACCAGCGCTCCTTAGCGGTAAGTACTTCACGTTATTTGTACACCACCACATTCCACCGCCGCTGACAGCCTGTACGCAGCATTGCACGTGGAAATTAATTATCAGCATGGAGTGCTAGTGATTTCCTGAACGAAGTACACAGGAATCCCCACGAGGAGGATAGAGAAGAGCGAAAAAAAGTAATAATAAAAATCGAGAAGTGGCACTGGAGATATTTATTCTTTCTGTAAAGAGACCAGGCTGCGGCCTAAGCGAAATAACATCGAAAAACTCCCAAGCATTTCCCCGAGGGTGAACATGGTTAAGTGCGAATGCACGGGGTGATGCTATGAGGGGGAGTAAAGTTAAAATCCGTTGGCATTCGCCAGTGAGTTAACGTAAACTCCCCCGTGTGATCAAATTGCGATTCCCAGGAACCATTACACCATAAAGGCACCGTAGTGTGATTAATAAATATAATAGTGCGAATTAATAAATACCCCTCATAGCATCACCCCGTGCATTCGCACTTAACCATGTTCACCCTCGGGGAAATGCTTGGGAGTTTTATTACTGATGATGATGATTAAAGTGTAATTAATGAATTTAAGTGTTGTTTGTCATGAAGCATTTGTACACAGATACATTATATACGAAGAATTATTTATTTACACTTCACGACGCGTCTGGACGAGCAAAGTCCAGGGCTCGCACCCTCTCCCGCGAGGCACGTTCACTGGCTCGAACGGCTTCGGGAACGTCCACTCGCCGTTGACGATTGCGAGCGGCGTCTTGACGCCGGCCTTCATCGCCCTTCTCCGCCTGACGCTTGCGTTGTCGTTCCGCTTCTTGGGCCACGTTCGCGGCTCGATGCTGACGCCTCATCTCGGCCTCACGAGCACGCAGTTCGGCATCCGCTGCACGCTTCGCCCGCTTACGTTTGGTCTCACGAGCCCTTCGCAGCGCCGCCTTGTCTTCCAACGTCGGCGAAACCACCGCGGTACCGTCACCTCCAACGACGGGTGCAGTGCTGGCATTCGGTTGTACTGCATTCGTTGTTGATTGTAGCGTTGCCTCCGGGACATCCATCGCACGACCCGCTCTCGACGGGAGACTGAGAGAGAAGGTGGTCGCGTGAGGGAGAGGGGTGCGCGTGCAGCTGCAGCGAGCGAGGATAGCGGAGGAGTGAGCGAAGGGGGAGGGGGACGCGCGCAGTGGCGTAAAGATATAAGGCGCGTTACTGACACCGATATCAGCGTCGCGTCCGTGGTTTATTCGGTAGAGCGTAGCGCTGCGGCCCGCCAAGTCCTCTTTCTTTTAAAGATAGAGAGAAGACTGCGGACGCCGCCGACGGCGGTGGATGGTTTGGGGTCGCTTATAAAGTGTATTCACACTTAAAAAAAAAAACGTTTGAAGGTATGCTTGTAATCGATAATTACACATGCTTGTGCAGCCGAAACTTTGCACATATGCAAGCCCCAGAGGGCAAGCATATATCCATAGCCTCCGGTAACTGGTGACGACCATCATGAAAAGGGCAACTATAAGTAGATTGCGATAGCAAATATATGAACACTCTCAGCTGAATTTTGGCGCCGGCGTCGATGACATGCACCATATATATATATATATATATATATATATATATATATATATATATATATATATATATATATATATATATATATATATATATATATATATATATATATATATATATATATATATATATATATATCGCGGTGGCGAGGAGTGGAGAATCGTACGTCTTGGCGGGCCTCGTGCTTTACGTAGAACGATATTCTGCTGTAGTTACCGGGCGCACAAAGGTCACTGCAATCACTGCAGTCTCCGTTCGCGAAAAGCGCGCGCTTTTCAGACTAAGCGAAGTATCAAATGAAACGCTTATTCGCGTGCGTCCGTACCTGTCAGTTCGTTTCGTGCGTAATTTGTGCGCGAGAAACGCGGGGCACATTTCGATCTGCTTTCTATTCTGCGCGTGACCATTGCAAGTGTTGCTATCGCGTTCATTGCTTCGCCTTTGCGGCAAAGCTGTGACTCTTTTGTTAACAGCGGTAGGCACCGTCGACATTCTGAGGCGCTTGTAGCGACGTCACGAAGCGAGGCTCCACCCAACGCAAAGCTCGCCACCGCCCTCTATGGTCACGTGACAAGTGGCACAAGACAACGCCTCCTAGAGGAGGCATTGCACAAGAGCTGCAAAGCTGCCTCCGAGCACAGCGTGTCGGGGAGCCTGTCGCGTCGCGCGCATGCGTAACAAGCTTCAGAACGATGCCAACACGAGTGCGCATTTGCGTGCGACGCGGAGAAGATGAGATGGCGCTGGAGGTTATCGAACGCCGAGAAAGATCTATACATGTAAGCCAATGAAAGGTACATAATGGCCGAACATAGCATTAGGCACGACGTCCTATGGTATATACGGACGCATGTGCGCACGCTTTGCACGAACGTTTGGCAGGAAACTCGGCAAAGCAGCCGCGTCAAGATGTTATATACGTATAGCATCGAGGAACACTTGCGAGCACGCGCTTTCGGTCTGACAAAAGAACATTGGAGCTGTTGCGTTCCTTAGAGTCAATGTGTAACGAAGAGGAGCCATAAAATAAACGCACGCGCCAGCCGCGTACGACGGAATCACGAGAAACAAGAATGACACATAACACTCGCTCGCTATATTTCGTGCCGACCGGTTGTGCCCTCGCGATCTCCGACGACAGCGCAGCTCTGGCCGACTGGACTCGCCCTACGCCATCTTCTGACGCCGACAAGAGCTCTCGTCGAGTGGTGCCCCGTCCTGCATGGGACTCCTGCTACCATGTCCATCTTTCCTATCTTCTATTTACTTCCTTCGCTCACTGTCCCTGTGCCTCGCCCCCTCCTTCCTCTCTCCATATATACCTTGTAAACCTATCCTTTTAATCCCTCCTTACCCCATCCCTTGTGAGCTACTGTTGCAGACAGACACTCTAATGCAGACAGACACTCTAATGCAGACAGTTACGGGGCTCACTTTTCTTTTCTTTTTACTTTAAGAATCGCAGGATCACAGAATAGTTGTTGGAGGAGTTTACGTCGCTCAACCACGATTATTCCTAGGAAGGACGCCGTAATGCAGGGCGCCGGGAATTTCGGCAGTCTGGGGTGACTTAATGTGCCCAGTACAACCTGCAGCATTTACCGAAATGGGCGCCGCAGCCGCTATTCGATCCCGTGCCTTCCGGGTCGGCATCATAACCACCATGCAACCATAGCAGGCGAGAAAGACAGATGACGGGACGCAGCACTGTCCCGTATATGTGTGCTTTAGCCTTATCGCCGTCACGCTGCCATGCTGTATGGCAGACACCTTTACATGCGACTTCTGCGGAGCTGAAGAGACCATCGAACTCGTCCTGTGCAGCTGCGCTTGCTACAACACGCAGCGATGCCAGCTCCGCATGGTTTTGAACCAACTGGACTCTAGACCATTCTGTGTTCGTAAGATTCTGGGACCTTGGGCGTCTGCCTCCATTGCGCAGAAAGCGACTAGAGTGCTCCTATACATTACTTGAATACAACAAACCTGAGCGACCGCCTGTAGACTGTATGCGCTCCCCCGAGTGTGCTCGTGATTGTGTGTACCTTTCTTCTCTCTCTCTACCCTCTCTTCTCTCCTACATCGCTTCCCCAATGCACGGTAGCAAACCGGTATTGCGTCTGGTTAACCTCCCTGCCTTTTCTTGCATATTTCTCTCTATCTGTCGCAAAATGAACCAGAAACCAGCTCAGCTCAGCGCACTCTGAAGAGCGAAAGAAGACTCTAACACATTCGTATCTATATCTATGTCCGATTGCTTATCTTCAAGTTGACACGCTCAATAAAACCAGACCAAGGCATCTCTTTTATCTATTTTTTCACTATTGCCCGAGTTTTTAATTCATTGGTGTCGTGTACACAGCTGTGGCTTTTATCTGACGAGCAGGCGTGCGAGCGGGGAAGAGTGAGTGAGTGCACCTATTTTCTTCATATCCATTGGCACGTTCTTTCTCTGTCACTCTGTACTGAATGTAACGTATAGTTTCGCCTGTGTGCATGGCGAACAATGACTTGCCCTTCTTTTCTCGTTCTTTTCTATACTTGGTCATCCCCCATCAACCCTCGTTTTCTCTCTATAACCTTTTGCCGAAACAAACCCCATGCAAGCATCTGAACAATGAAAAGAAAAACACACGTACAAACTTCTGATAAGCGTTCGCGTCACCGATTCTGCTATAGTTGTGTACCCATCAACGCAACAATGGGCCGTGTGGAGACGTCAGGCGCGAACCGCTCGCGCCAGCGCCGGCTGTGGAGGTGTCGAAAGAACGCAGTTGCCGACGTCATCGCCGTCGTGTCACTGACAGGTGTCGCGGCTCAAACAGCGCGGAGACGGCGGAAAATGACGAGGCGAGGGGATGGGCTAGCCGAGTAGCGATGGCAACGCGAGGTTTCAACGCGAACTGGGCGTGTAATTCCGTTGCTCACAGACACACACGCGGGTAATCAGCCGCTCGGCGCGGACAAAAGCGACGACCGGTCATCGCGTGCTCGAGGGGCCGGGGGACACCAGGGCGAACCGGAAAAGAGCCGCCAACGATCCATGGCGAAACCTCCGAGGTAAACAAAACATCTGTACCGTCAGCGCACTGAGAGTGTAGCACTATCTATAGACGCAGTATAGGGCAGCGCGCGAGTCGGCCGGGAAAGCAAGCGAAGGGCCCAAAAGAGCGCAGCCGGGCACGGGCAGCAACTTGAGCGCCGATCGACTGTGCAGCATGCCGTATGCAGTCGCTAGCGACGCGTTCCGCAGTTTGCGCGTTCATTGTAAGCGCGCGTGAGGTAAGACTCGCCTTCCGCACACGTAGTTTCTTACGAAAGAAGGCACGCTAAAAGCGAGCCCGCCTGCAAGTGACTATAGTTACGAGAATAGATTCACAATGAGCGTGAACGGGCAATGGTTGCACGAGGAAAATGCAGATAAATAGAGCCGGGATTTCTGGTATTCCGTGCTTTTTTGCGTGCCCGTGTCAGTAGAATGACGGCAGTAGACTAGCGTCAGCACCAGGCCGCGCACACGAATAACAGAGCCAGCTCGCCCTACTATACCGTTTTGATCAGGACGCAATCTAGAACTATGTGAACGCCACTGCGAACCAAACAACGATTTCTGCTTACCAGCATGTGAGTGACACGATGTGAATTGAGATCTACACAAAGGCACGCCCACATAAAGCACGAAGTATATACGTGCGAGAGAACATTCGGAACAGGCGGCTGTCATAGGCAACGCAACATGCGACTCATGAAGCGTTCTGTTCCAAAACCGCTTCAGAGAATTTCGAGTCGGCATGCGCGGGTTAAATGAAAACAATAAGTTGGGCTCTGCATTTCAACACGCACTGCATACAATCGTACGCCTTGCCGTACTAAATGGATCTCAAGCGATTCATCAAGGCCACCGTAGTCGCGACGTGAGCCCCACAAATGCAGTTGAATATACACACAACATTGGAAGGCGCAGCTGTCATTTAACTTTGCACGCCGAATGCATTAAGAGAAATGTACGTATAAATATAATTTTACCGAGCTGCCACAAGGAGTGCGTTTCTCGAGTCGCAAAATGTAATCGTCTCCTTAATCATTCTTGAACACGGTGCGTCGCTGAAGCCTGTGTTTCAACCAAGGAGGTTTTAGAAAAAAATATTGCTGGAGTGGAAATCAAGGCCCAGGAGTGAAGCCGTACGCACCGTAAGATGGCGGCTGCGGCTGCCATCTTAGTAGGGGCCCGATGAGCCGTTAGCGTTGGTGGATTTAGAAAAAGTGTTCAACGATTTCATTTCGTTCGGCGATTGAAACAGGGAAGTTTCTTGGATACTAGTTAACAGCACTACAGGTGAATACAGTTGTCTCGTATAACAAAACCACTTCAGTGACACGCAGAAACAAGATGACATACACACAATGTAACTTACAGCTCCGCACTCAAAAACAAAAAGATTGATTGATTGATTGATTGATTGATTGATTGATTGATTGATTGATTGATTGATTGATGTGTGGAGATTAACGTCCCAAAACCACCATATGATTATGAGAGACGCCGTATAATTGAGGGCTCCGGAAATTTAGACCAACTGGGGGTGCACCCAAATCTGAGAACACGGGCCTACAGCATTTTCACCTCCATCGAAAATCTCGGGATTGAGGCGCTTTGTGCCCTTGTGTTTCCACCGCAAGTTTGTTTTACACTTACAGTGAGAGCACAATGGTCACTTCGCCCATTGCCGCAGCAGTGTTTACGAAGGGTTTGCGCTGCCCTATGTATACAGTTACACATGAAGTAAAATTTGTGACAGTTGCTCGCGCGGGTCCTGTGTATGCTTGTGCGTCCGTTTCGTCTCTCTTCCTGTTTGAGCAGCGTGCTTCAAGTGTCGAGCTGTGGCAGTTGTTTGTCCTCGCTCGTCCTGTGTGTGTCCATTCCGTGCGTGCTTTCTGCTTGAGGTGTGCGATGCAAGTTTCGAGCTGCTGGCCGTTCTTCGCGTGACATTGCAATCTGTTGCTGTAGCATTCATTCCCTCGCAATTGTGGCGAAACATGAGAAGTGAGAGAGAGAGAGAGAGAGAAATAAAGAATAAGCAGAAAGGCGGGGAGATTAACCAGGGCTGAGCCCCGACAGGCTACCCTGCACTGGGGAAGCGGAGAGGGGGAAGGAAAGTTGTATAGGAGGAGAAAAAAGTCACTGACTAGGCCGACGCGTAACAGTTTCACATCACAAACGATGAAACAGGCCGGTGTCTTCGAGAAAACGCAACAGCGCTGTCGTTGCCTTTCTTAATCGGGATGGGCAGTGCCATGGTCCCAATATTTTCTCGACAGTGAAATCACTTCTGTCCAGTTGCTTTACAACATTGCGCAGATGAAGCCTCTCGTTCGTGTATGCCGGGCAGTAACATAAGAGGTGTTCAATAGTCTCATCGATGTCGCAGTCGTTGCACTCCGCTTTGTCGGCCATCCCGATCGTAAATGAGTAGGCATTGGTGAAGGCTACGCCCAGACACAGACGGGAAAACATTGTACCTTCTTCCCTGGAAAGACCAGAGGGTATAGCCGCAGTCGTAATGCTCAACTGCATCTGCGATGATATGTTTTACTTTCGTGTTATACCAGTTCCTAAACCAGCCAAGCTTTTTTTTTTTTTCTCTCTTCTCAGTCGGTGTAGCGATCCTTCCCAGTTTCCTGCGCCTAAAGTGGTTTCGCATGGCCTTTGACCTCATCCATGGCCTTTGACCTCAACCCCCTTTTGGGCTCATCCCGTGACGATACCACGTGATGAAATGATCACGCGACAGAGGTCATGCGGCGCTACCACAACGTTGCAGTAGCATCACAAATATTGGCCATTTGTGACGACATACAGTGGCATCATCAGGCGATGACTTTTTTTGCATCACTAGTGTCGACGCCGATGGTTAGTTATCGCGCTTGATGAGGCTTCTAAGGCCGCCGCCGTGATGGACTGTCCCTATCTGAGCGTCCCCTATCACCTAAGCAACGGTTACGTCACGGCTTATCGGCTCATCGCTTTCCTGTCGTAAAGACAGAAAACGACGATAAGCCAAGGAACAGCCGCACTCTCTGCCAGGCTTTATTTCCAGGAATATACTTCGCATGAGACAGAATATGGCGCTGAATAAATAAATAAATAAGGTCTGGTAAATGTATATATAGCGAAAAAAGAACTCCTTATGTCTCAAAGCACGGGGCGAGCTTCCCACGGCATCCACAGATGCATACGCGACAGCGTGGCTCGGTCTCGTTGCCGTTTATAGACGAGCAAAGAGGGGGGCCGTGTTTTGCCCTAATCAACATCGACGCTTCGGCGTCCTAGCTCACGCGAGCTTTTCTTTCTCTTTTCGTTTTCTCTCTCGCTCTCTCATCTTTCTCTTCCGCCATGCACTTTCCCAAACAGACTGCTATAATCCGCGTGGAAAAGAAGCCAGTCGCGAAGACAACTTCCTCCGTGTCTGTTATGATGTGTAGCACATTCTGTACGTGGCGTGACTTATCAACCGTGCACACATGAACGACAACAGCTATAGGAAGAGACAATGAACAGATGTATCGGACAGATTCGCAGAAATGCAATAAAATAACACCGTGCAGGACTGTTTGATGTCGAAATTAAAATTGAAGAGCGATCCTAATCGTAACAAACCCACGTGTACAGCTACAGCGTGAAGGCTTCAAGCATTAAGTCGTTTGATTGGGTTTCTTAGAATTTAACGCCTCAAAGCGACGCGAGCTACACACGCGCGCCATTCGGGCTTCTTGAAACCATGTAGGTGGTGCCTGAAAGACCCGAGATTCTTTAATAAAGTGGCCTGGCATCGTACAGTGTACGCGGACCGCCACCGACGTGCGACCACCGCGGCAGGGATCGAATCCGTGTCTTCCGGGTCAGCAGCCGAAAACCGTAACTAGTGAGAAACCAATTAGCTGCTGAGCGATTCTGGCGGTTAATGCGTTGTATACATATACAACACTTTCGTTTAAAAAAGCTTATTATACCAGCGGCTACCTCAGAGGCACACACCTAGCAAGCACTCGTGATGGACATTCACCACAAGACAGCAAAAGGGTCCGCACAATACCTTTCACGTGTAAAGGCTTATTTAGCACATGCCGAATTCTTTCCCATCGTTGGTCCGCATAACATAACGAACCGCTACGAAAAATAAGTCATAAACAACGAGAAAACAAATTCTCGAAGATACTATATAGGGAAAACACAAGAGACCGAAGCGATGTCCGTGACACGAGGATTCGAACAGGCCAATATATACGAGCATGTGTATTGTGGGATATCGAGGGAGGGGAACGAAGTAAATAATAAAGGCCTTACCAAACAGCTAGAACAACATGCTCACGGTTACGAGGCGGGCACAAAAGAGCGGAAGGGAAGCCCGGAACAGGTATAAATAACCTCATTACGTCGCCTAGCAACCATCGACACGCGCTCAGGCCTGCGAGGCAGACGAGGGCATCAACAAGCCTGAAGGACCTCCACTCGAGCGCTGAAGAGGAGCAAATATGCCGTTTCCACGGAATCGCCGTCAGTCCTTTCCTCGCGTCCACGTGGCGTTTCTGTCATCCGATAACCACAAGGCCACGAACGACAATTGCGTAATGGCAACGACACTGGTACTGCAAGTATATCAGAGGACAACAAGCTAGGAAGACCTACAATATGGCGGTCGCTGAATAACGGCACGCAACAACGAGAGAGCAACGCTAGGAGAAAGCCGCTTACGAGACCCTATTGCACAGCTGTGCGTACGCCTACTCCATAGTCAACACAGGGCGAAAGCGAAAGAAGAAAAAAACGCAGAAAAGAATAAACGGGGGAAGAAAGGTACGACGGGAACAGAAAGGCACAAGACGCGGAGGTTACCCTCAGCAGCGTCCGGTTAGCTACCCTGAACTAACGAAAGGGAGTCGAAAGATTGGAGAGACAAGAGGAGAAAAAGGGGAAAAGAACATCGTAATCACTGAAACGTTGGGGACGCCGGGACGCCATCACAATTTGGAGCCGCTAACAATACCGCAGTCCTTAAAAAAAGTTAATGCTAGCGGCCCGTGTAGTCCGAGGACGTTAAAGAACACCAGACGCACTACATTACAGCAGTCCTCCCCTATACGGCGTCTCTGATAATCATATCGTGGTTTTGGCACATAGATCTTCACATAATAATAATAATAATAATAATAATAATAATAATAATAATAATAATAATAATAATAATAATAATAATAATAATAATATTATTATTATTAATAATAATTGCGACGCAAATAAACGTATGAATTGAAAAAACAAGAAGAGCAATTGACACGATATCAAAATATCGCGGTATCCACATCTATGGAGCATTGAAAATATCAGGTCTCAGAGGGTAATTAATTTCTATCATCGATAATCTCGCAGAAGGCGTCTGAGCAACCACAGGCGAACACAAGTGTACCGGCGCTTTCGAAAACAGCGCACGTGAAACCTGGCGGGCTAGCTGTCGCCTACTTTGTACGCATGCGCGATAACGCGCTTTCAATGCGCGACCCTTGCAAGAGCGAGAGCGATAAATGGCATGCGCCCTCCGCGATGGCAAAATAAAGGCTGCAGCGATGAATGTCGCCTCTCTCACTCTCCATTGGGTTGACTGGCCTCTCACCCGCTTCCAAACTCTGCCCACTCCTTCCCTTCCTACCACGCCCGTTACCTTCCCTATTATCCTCTCCTCTCGGCATTTCTCTTTCAGGGCAGCCAAAGTCAGTCATAGTTTGTTTTTGTTTTTTCCACTTCATCTTCCCGCGGCCGTTATCAAGTCTAGAGGCCCGCCTACCGCTCCGTCAACTTGGCGTCCCTTCCCTTCCGTATACAGCCCGTTCCTTCCCTTCCCATTTTCCCTTGAAATGCGGCCGCGTCGGAAACCCAGCAACAGCGGCGACGGTGGCGCTGCAGCAGCGGGAAGCCCGTCTTTTGCACCGTGTTGCGCAACAGACGACCGCCTTCGCGGATTGACGGCAAAGCGGCATTGGCTCTCAAAGAACGGCCCAAAGATAATGTACCACCATGTAATGTGTTAGACGATGCGAGCCTCGTGTTTTGCGTGCGTTTTTCAACTCCAATGGATAACACCTCTTTCGCACACAAGTCAATCACCCGAACTAATATCTCCAAACAAAACGTGTTCGGAACACAGCAAGAGCTGGGTACTGCTGACATGTACTCGTTCTTCGAATACGCAATGAAAACAATTTCGGCGTCAATTATACTGTGTGCTGTACGGTTACCAGAAACAGCAACACTGTGTATTCTGATTTAACCAAGTGGTTTCTTTTTAACCAAACGTAAGCAAATCAACGCGCAGCGTCACGATCGAGTGCCTTGCAAGCTGAACAGCTTGTGTAACATTTCCCTGAGTCTACTACCGAAAGCATCCTTCGCTGTATTTCAGACCATTCATGCGTCCGATCTTTAGCGGACAGTTAACGTTACGTAACGCCATCCGTCTTGTCGTCATGTATTTGTTCTTCTCCGTAAAGCGTGACGCGCTGGAGGCCACACAGGAGACCAGCTTCACCACCAGTTAACGAACAACTAAAACGTTAAACAAACGATTTATCTGATACTCTAATAGACAGCTATTGAAGCTATCCGTGTATCCATACGTCTGTCACAGGTAACTTTGGCAGGTTGAACCCAATAAATCAGATAACTGCTTCCAGCCACTGACTACAGTCTTACTTTACTCCCTTCGGACAAAAACGGGCAGCTCATACTCCATACCTTTATGCGACAGACTGCTGTGTGTTCTAAATGCCGGAAAATATCAATGAATCAATCAATTAGTCAATCAATCGTCTATTCCATCACTCCATTCACTGCAATCAGTATTCAGACATGGGAAATACAGTTAAAGAGATTAGCTCGTGCCCGCTACTCGGTCATATCTACCGAATGCGCGCGGATAACGCGTGGTATTAGGGTGACTCGAGCGAAGAATGAGATGAGTTCGTTCTCACCCCGCGACGGCGAAGCCAACAGGGCACGAGGCGGCTTCTTACGCAACCGACCCGCGCCGGCGCAGCTCAGAAGCCGTGCGGGAAGCACCACGTTGCACCCTCTCCACCCCGCTCCGCCGCCGTCGCCTCGTCCTGCACCGTTCTCCCCGGCTCGCGCGGCGTGGCATCATTCTTGCTAAAATGATGAAGGAGAAGGGACTCCGCCGTGGCCTCCTTTGTCTCCCTCGCAAGCCCGCCATCTCCCACGGCTGCCCCGCCCACTTCCGCCCGCGGCGACACAGTCCGTCGCTCGACCGAGTTCCCGGGAGTCGATGCGCACAGAGAGCGCGGCCAGCGCGATGAGCTATTTTTGGAAACAGAGCGTCCTTTGCGATCCCCCGCCTCTTCCGAACAGCCCTCACCCACTTCACGCCCCTCCCCCCAGTGGTAGCCTTGTCTCTGTAGGAACACTGCCGCATCACCCTTCTTCCTCGCTGTCGGAGCTTCTTCGCCAAACGGAGCGGCAGTGAGACGTATAAATCCGACGGCCTTGTGCAGAAATCTCGATGATGAGGTCAGCGTCACTTTTCCAGTTTCTCTTTCATGTACCCCTTTCTTCACTGTGACCTTGGATGCGATGGTCTAATATATATAGCTGAAATATACTCAACGTTTTTGATCACCGGCTTTACTCAAATAAAAAGAGAAAGCATAGCCATTTCGCCACCTATGCGGGTAGCATCGTCAGTACACAAATGACATCCGATGAAGGTATACATATTACTTATTATGTCTTGCCGAAAACATTCTGCAGAGAACCACGATTACTATCGCACTCTTATTGATTACGATGGATGAGCCATGATTCTACAAATTTTCGTGGGCCCCACCATTGCCCAGTGCCAGTGTCGATTAGAGAGTAGGAACCCCACTCCGCTTGTGTACGCGGCAGTAAAACACGAAACCAAACAAGTGTCCTTTCGCGAGGCAGTGGCCGACTAATTCTGTCTTAGCGCCTGTTGCATGTGTGGCTTTTGCGACGTTCCTTGCGTGTTGTAGCATCATCTGAAAGAGCGCAAGCCGCATCTAGAGAATAGAGAGCGCAGAGCTTTCGAATTCTTTCACGACCGCCAAAAGAACGTAAGGGCTGCTCTTTCGCATGGAAAGCTGTTATGAAATCCCAGCGCGGGTCACGTGCGGCGCTGACCTTGTCCGCCGCCGCCGGTGTCCGTGAGCACTATCGCACAAAATGAGAAAAAAAAAGACTTCAAATAAGAAGTAAATAAAAACTTTAAGGAGACAGCGGGTTTCTAGTCCGGGCCCCCAACGTGCCAGCCCAGTATTCTACCACAGAGTCAGGCCGCTGCTTGAAACTGCGTTGCAAGCTTGCCTTGATGTCGGGAAACGAATTACGTTAGTATGAATAATACAGCGTTTAGGAACAGCAACGGAACAACCAGTCGACACGCAATACGAATTGCGTACCGAGTTGGTCGTCCAAAGTTTCAACCCCTTACAAAAGCTTGTTCACGATCACCTATTAACTGTGGCGCATATCCACTTCTGGCATAATTCTTCATAGTCGTCAGACGGTGCATAGACTACACAAAAATTATAATTATTTATGGCGCAGTGGGTAGCCAGCAAGTTTGATTGTATCAGTCACCCAAAGAGTGTTTAAAAAGGCTCTGAAAAACTTCTTTTCCAGCTTCCGCTGCGACTGTGCTGCGCGCTCCGCACAGGCCAGGCATTCTTTTTTTTTTTTTTTCAAGGTTGGTAGATCGTGGAAAACGTACGACTAAGATACTACTCTGCAAAACTCTAAGAACATACGCAGAAGCTGATAAGGCGCTAATGTGCTTTCTGTGGTCTATAGCCACGCTGCAGAGCTTCTTTACAAGGAGAGACAGTTGTGCGGTGAAGCACGCTTTGGGGGTGTCATAGTAAAATAAGAACGGAACTTCTTTTGCACTAAAATTACTACAAAAAAAAAACGAAAAAAGAGGTAAGAAAAAAGACAGATTGGTCAGTCTGTTTATTTCCTCCTCTTCCGTTTCGTTTTTACGTATTGCTTGCGCCAAGGAAGTTCTCTTCTTATATTGATATGTGCCAAATAGAGAGGGGGGGGGGGGGATTCGGCTTTTGATTCCCTCTGTCTAGCTACGGGCGGGCCCACCTTCAAAGCTAGCTCTTTTCGCTCACCCTCACCAATATATATGCTTAATGTACTGAGCTGTCAGCTACCGAAAAACGGCGTACAAAGCGTAAATTACGCTGATGCCAATACAGGGACACCCACCCTCGTCTTACTTTAATAAAGACGTTCCTGAATATAATGAAAAATTATTTAAACTTTCCTGTGACGGTTTCATTCACTCGTTCCTATCTATCTATCTATCTATCTATCTATCTATCTATCTATCTATCTATCTATCTATCTATCTATCTATCTATCTATCTATCTATCTATCTATCTATCTATCTATCTATCTATCTATCTATCTATCCGCCCACTACTTTTAGCTCTCCTGGCCGTTTCGATAATGATATCGATACCAAACTTGGTATGGCTTAACAGGAGTGTATGAGGAACATATTTGACTAGTCATAACATGAAAATCATGATATGGACGTCATGAATGTCATGATTTACATTTCATGATCCTGCAGCTGTTGCGGGGGTTTCGTTCACATGACATGTTGCAATAGTGGTATGGTATGACATCATTGCATGGCGAACACAAGCGACAGACCCTAACCTGAAAATTATGACATGCGTGTCATAATTTTCGGCCAATGTCATCACTCTATACTTCACGAAATGCAGGTGCAGCCACTCCGACAAGTGAAACCTCTGCTGCGCGCTCGCTTTCTCCTCCACCGGCATCTTTCTGAAGGACGTCGCCCCGGGAAACGGGAGGTGGAAGAAGAGGGAGAAGGACGCGCCGCCATGGCAACATCCGCCTCCTCCCCTTCCGCACCGAGCTGCGCGGCGATGGATAACACGATCGGCGAACTGGACAGCGCGCAGAAAGACGGAAGAGAACAGCATAGAAAGAAAGAAAAGAAAATGCTGGGCGCACTCGCCATTCGCAAATGAAGAAATACGCGAGAAGAAGAAATAGCGGGGAAGTCGAATTGGCGAGCGAGACGAGGGAGTGGCTGCGAGCCGCGCTATCCGGAACAAATTCGTCCTGACCCACGCAGACAGCTGTGAAATAGCGTAATGCGGCAGCTCTGAGGGTATCCGAATGAGGATTATGGGAGCTCTGTAAGTGGCATAACCCATGTAGTGTGAAGTGCGCGGCGGTAGCCGCGGACTGCCACACTGGCCGCCTGATAGAAGTAAGAAGGGAGGAAGAGATAGATAGATAGATATAGATAGATAGATAGATAGATAGATAGATAGATAGATAGATAGATAGATAGATAGATAGATAGATAGATAGATAGATAGATAGATAGATAGATAGATAGATAGAGATAGATAGATAGATAGATAGATAGATAGATAGATAGATAGATAGATAGATAGATAGATAGATAGATAGATAGATAGATAGATAGATAGATAGATAGATAGTCCGCCCGATGTAGATTAGTGCGACGATCTCAGGGTTTTCTCATGTGTCAGTATTCTACCGAAACGTATTCGCGCGTTCCAAAATATCACTACAGTCATTCTTTCGAGGGGAACATTTCACTTCCAAAAACTTTGGTTTTCCGAAAAAAAAAAAAAACATGCGTGTCTGGGTTCGAATAAGTTTGCGTCTCTAAGTGTACATGTATTGTGGTATTCTGTCCACGCACAATGTTGCCTCACCTTTTTTTTTTATCATGCACACGTTACATAAAGCAGAGTTAATGCCTTCCTTTTACCGCTAATAAAGCTGCCAAAGACAACACAGAGTGACGCTAGCGGACTCATCAAGACCTGAACTATATATACCTATACTCCTGCAGGCGCACGAAACGAGGTCGCACGTGTCTTCTAAAATGGACAAGGACGCGGTCCTTCTATATACACGAACCATACTCAAATATGTCTTACGTAACGGGGAGCTTATGCTTCGACGAGCAATGAGAGAAGCGACGAGATATTCATAGACGAATGCTGGCGAGATGCGCGGCAACGCGCCGAATGCGAACTATAACACAGTTGAACAAGATCCCGCGTCGCGCTTCGAGTTCAATCAGGACGTCAAGCGCGCTCGAAATGAGCAATGGTATTAAATAAGGCTTAATCGTATGCAAAACTCGTGCAGCCAAACGTGCAGTGACGAGCGCTCGCTACCTGTTCTATAAATAGGGTCCCTCCGAAGCACCGCGAAATTTAGGCGAAGCTGCGCGTAAGCGCCTTAGCGGAAATATTCATTTAACGACGTCGTCCAAGAATTCCGAGAGCGAGTTTCACATCCGCGATTAGCTCGGCGATGAAAGCGGCACGATCTACGTCTCATCGGCGGCGAAATATTAGCGCGTGCGTCATAGGATGCTGCAGTTGGGCGTGCAAATCTCATAACGTTTCGTCGTGCGATTTTAGCACGTCGTTACTTTATACGTAAAGCGCTTTAAGAAGATACGTCAGAAGCAGTCTCTTGGGGCATCATTTGACGCTTCAAGAAACTCTTTACCTGGTGCCGCTTTATCTTCTTTTTTTCCTCTTTTTTCTGTTGTAATTTCATTTTCGTTAGCCCTGCATGCATTGAAGCTGCGACAAAATAGAAACATGGGGTTTGTTCGTGCAGCTATAATATATTTTTTATTTATTCACTTGAAATGAAGAATTGTTCCGAAGCTTGTATTGTAGCGTGAATTAACGAGCTACTTTTCGCATAGTATGCGAAATTCAATATCAATAATTGTTGGGGTTTAACACTACAGAACAATGATGTGAATAAGGGGGACGTTGTAGTGGACTGCTCCACTGGCAGTTCCGAACCCACTCCTTACAAAGCGCCAAGTCATATTAATCACTATCATCAGCAGCAACCTCACCAAGACGCGCATGTTGCTTAGGTGCGCGTATTGCCTTACGGACGCGTAGAGGATATAAACTTCACTGATTCACAGAATCGTTGATTACGGCGTGGACTCTTCACTAATTCCTTTGCCGCGGGCATTCTGGGACAGTTTAGGATGACCAACGTTGCGCGTACACACGTTGCTTTCCTCGCAGCGCACAGGCCAAGCAATTTTGAAGGCGATGCCAGAACGAGGCCCACTTACGCTATACAAGGCGAAGCTAAAACGCCCTCTATTATTTGCTTTACAATGCTGCATTCACTTCAGTGCGCAGGCTGCCAACGTTTAATGGGGTGTAGATAAGGTTCTATGATAGTTATTGAGCTTTAACGTCCCAAAACCACCGTATGATTATGAGAGACGCCGTAGTGGAGGCCTTCGGAAATTTCGGACCCCTGGGGTTCTTTTAACGTGCACCCGGGCCTCAAGCATTTTCGCCTCCATCGAAAATGCAGCCGCCGCAACTGGGATTTGGTCCCGCGACCTGCGGGCCAGCAGCCGAGTGCCTTAGCCACTAGACTACCGTGGCGGTATAGCGTACAACGTTCAAAGGAAGATGAAACAGTGGACGCTGGAGGAACAGATGAGCCTCGCCGGAGCGACGTTTAGAAATCTTCAGCCTCAAAGATTTTCTATTTGGGTTTCTACGGTTGCAAAAAAAAAAAAAAAATCTCTTCCTCTATCTCCCTTTCTGTCCTTTGTTTTTTTCTTGCGAAATAAAACATTGCGCTTTGATTTATAACAGCGAATGTATTGCGTGATTTTATCTTTCATAACCTTACTCCCGACGGCTTTTGGAACGAACTGTCAGATAGCGCCCTAAAGCTTTCATTTTCGCAACATCGCGGCGTGCAGAAACAGCGGACAACCGCGAATAACAAGTCGATAGCGAAAGGAAACTGACACACACGTACCCAAAAAGGCTAAAAAAAAAGAGATAGAAAGCAACAAACATTTTTCGAAACGAGCAGCATTTTGTTCAACCGACACAAGAAAATCAATTCTACGAATCGTCCGCCTGTTTCATTCGTGTGTTTGTTGTTTTATTATAAGCTAGCATGCTTGCTACGTTCGGTCTCTTGCGGAGAATCGACACGCTATTTACCAAAGGCGGACGCACGGCTCATAGAATGTTCCAGAGCTTTATATTCCACAGGCGTACGTCAATGCCGAAAGTGCGCGCAGCTCGTGTACGTATACGCACACGTATCTAGCGGCGCATAGAGTTCTCAAGGTCAAAGTTTGCAGGGAACGTTGTACAGTGTTCGATGCCGGTTGCGTAATAGTAATGACACATAAAGCGCTGCAATACACGTTCGTGGATTGCAATTTGGACGATTTTTTTTCTATCTCGCCGCTGAATTGCGTTTCTCACGCACGCCGTGGAAGGAAGCCAAAGGCGCCTTAGAAGCGATGTCGCAAGACGCCTAATGTATACGTGCTCCCCAGCGGTATTTGGTTTTTGTAACGTAGGTTTTTTTGAAAACCAAAAAGTAATACGCGTACACCTCACTCCGCTGCATCAAGAACAAGGTCAGAGGCGCAGCACTATGAACCGACCAGCCTGCTTCTCAGTTAATGCATCCAGAGGTCAACTAAATAAATGCAATACGGCGAAGAAAACGACGCTACTTCTGTGCGCCCTTCAATTAAAGGCTGCAGAAGCATAAATATTTTTCGCACCTGATTCGCTACATTCACTGTTGACCTCTGGATGTGTTCAACATGCTTCACATGTTTCTGCAACACATTCGAGGGCACGGCGTTGCTTCCTGGGGAAGTGCTAAAGCACGTCGTCAGTAGTGTATCGATCTGCACATTTTTCGTTTATTAGACGCGAAGCAGCTCTTTGAGTCACGTGTGTAACGCCATACGTACGTGCGTCCGTACGAACGCGCCGCGGTGCCAAGTAGGTCACGCCGCAGCTGCGCGTTGTCGTCACTCTCCCCTCGCAGTACACGCTGACGTCACTCTCTCCTTCAGCTGCCACGCGCTCGCCGCAGAATTCGCAGCTGCCGCCTCCGCCCGTTCGCCCCAACACCTGCCGCTACCGCCACTCGCTCCACTACCACGCCCACCACTCGCTACACCACCGACTCGTCGGTACACGTGGAAAGGACCCGCAAAGATCAGGTGAACGTGCATCGATGTGGTCTTTGCCAACTCCGACGTCGAGTGTGTGCAAAAACCTATCAGCGTGCATTTCACTGATCACAAGGCCGTGGTAGTCAAGGCGAAACGCGCGCCAGCTCCTGTCCAGCGTACGTGTCCACTCTGAAGAAACGACAAGACCTACGCCAGCCATCACTTCAAACGAACCTTCGAGCGCTCACAGCACCCGCGTTGGCGCCATTCAATCCGTGACGCCACCTCTGTGCACAACGCTGCTGCTTCGCATCCCATCAGGGTTTCCTGTGGGAAGACAGTGGTAATTTTTTTTACGCGAAACTGTTTTTTTGCCGGGGTCTACCAAGACTCGACTGACGTATTTCCGTCACGGAAATGATCTGGGTGACCTCGGAGTAGAACTAACGACCTCTGGGTCGATGACAAATGGTGCCGGGTGCTTCCCTTTAGTGACGTTGGGTGGCGTGGGCCAGTGTCGCCATCTGGGATCGGTGCGTGAACTGGAGCGCAGCATCATGACACTAATGGGCGCCGAGCGTGAACGCTTCGGTAGTCGAAGGTTTCGATGCAGGAGAGAGATGCCAGCAGGAAGGTGTTCGCGCGTTCACAGACGAAGCTGCGAACTCAGCAGCTCTCGCGTTTTGGATGCTCTGCGTGGTATATGCATGAGTACAGGCGTAGGTTGCCTTATCACTGGGGGGCGTCACCTTGGCGTTTCTCTACTCAAATGAGGAGGCTTTGAATGAGTGTATATATACATCGTGCTAGTGTTATGTGCTTGTGAATGCCGTTCTTGTGCTGGATTGAGCACTGAGTCCAGGTTTATGTTAACTACTTGAGCGGCCACAAGAGTTAAACCATGGTCTCTGGCGCTAGTTGTCGGGATGAAGATGTGCCACTAAACTGTGCTATAGCTGCCACACAATAAGAGATTGTACGAGCTACATTGACGTGCGATAAACAATAAACTCTACTCATGTGAAAACACATTTGACCTTTGCGTTATACGATTTCTACCACCATGTCTTTTGTTGTTGTTTTTTAATCAAAGACTGTCATATTAGAGATGAAAATCAGCGAGCGGAAGCAGCAGGTCTTGGCCGTTCCTAGCGACACCTGCGTACCTGAATTGAAACTATACCACGTCCCGCTAAATCATTCTGCTCAGGGCGCCGGCACGCGTAAATTCCAGGTGAATATGAACCGCACCCACGACGACGACACGTCCCTGACCTACTTCGATTGGAGGGGGGAGGCTTGCGGAGGGGAGTGAAGTGGCTGTCACGTTTTGTCCAACGTTTCTCTCTCTCCCTAGCGGCTGCGCGTCGCCTCGTGCGGCCGTTTTGCTTCTCGGGATAAGAGGGAATGAAGGGAGGACGGGATTACACCAGAAGCCTACGGGGCGGCCCCGCGAACCGTGTCCGTTAAGTGCGAGACAAGGAAGGATGTTGAAAAGCAAAGTAGTCGACGTGGCGGCGAGCAAAACGCTCGCCCCTTCCTGCTGACGATATGGTCGCACGGCCGCCTCTCCTGCACCGGTCTTTCCACCAACCGACCTCCACACTCTGGTTGCAATAAGAGCCACGCCCTTCAAAGCGCCATTACTGCGGGAACAGAAGTAATAAAGAGCAGCCCACACCGTTAACGAGCTAAACGGCGGGGACGGAGAGATGGCGGACAGAAAGCCGAGAACGAACGTACGTCGGTAGTGAACGGAAAATTTTTGAAAACGGAACAAAAAGTTGGCACGAATCGGTAAAAAGTAGGGAGGGCGCTGAAATCGCGGCATATTAACGTAGCGGTGTAAGCGGTGTACGCTGTGGAGCGCGTCAGTTCTCCCTGGTGGGGTTTCACAGAATCTCTAAC
Organism: Rhipicephalus microplus; assembly: GCF_013339725.1. Classification (NCBI taxonomy): domain Eukaryota; kingdom Metazoa; phylum Arthropoda; class Arachnida; order Ixodida; family Ixodidae; genus Rhipicephalus; species Rhipicephalus microplus. The sequence goes on from NC_051165.1 coordinate 258,029,328, forward strand.
GACCCACGGAAATTAACGGAACGATACTTTTACGCACACGACAGGTGGGAGGGCTACCGAATCGCAGCTCGTAAATATTACCAGTGCATGTTGTTTTGAGCGCTATAAAACGTGCAGCTGCAATGGGAGGTGAACCGCTTCGGAACGCTGCTGAAATATTTTAAAGAGATACCAGAGAGAAGAACAGTTTCTCGCATTTTAACAGATTACAATTTCATAATACCCAGAACACCACTGTTTTCTCGAAAAGACGCCTAATAAGCCCGAAAACGCACGAAAATAAAATGCGGGCGGCGGCGCCAATATTCGAAATTCTCGCATCAGACACCACGACGTTATGGATCTTTACGGCGTCTACTAGAACGTACGTAGGTCCAAATCAGTTAAAATCGGAAGTGCATTGTCCCCCAAAGCAGCCGTAAACCTTATATACCAAGCTTCTAGGAAATTTATATACCACAAAGTTTCACGAACAAAAAAAAGAATCTGAAATCACGCGCAAAGAATCCGGCACAAAATCATAAAATGAAACTTTGACCTTGGTTTTCTTTTTCATTAATAAACATATAATGGGAAATTATTGAGATGAGAGCTCTCAGAGTGTAACATATTAATTTAAACCGATTCAGAGTTGATTTAAGTGAGGGGTATCAAACACGGGTTTTGCGGGGTGTAATTATACAAAAATACGGTGTTAAAGTCTAGAAGGGTGTTTATTAGCAGGGCGAGGTTAATTGTCGGGTAATAATGGCGTCGGTATCTGTGCACCAGTTGACGTCTTCTTCCTCTTCTCCTCTCTCGGCTCATACCCGCTGCATTTCCCGGCTCTCAGACGAAGCCCGCTGGGCGAGTATGAATCACTCTGGATGTTTAGGGTGAAACCGTTTAAGCCGAGCGACATGTACCAGCTGGGTCCGAATTGACCGACGGCCAGCTGATGTCAGCCGTGCTACCACGTATGTTAAATCGCTCAGGCGATCGACAATGACGAATGGGCCACTGTACAGGGGCAAAAACTTCTCGCATAGGCCCCGTTTACGTTGTGGCGTCCACAATCGCACAAAGTCTCCTTTGCCGTTTGCGACCAGACTGATAGTGGCTGTCATAGCTTTCCTTCGATCGGTGTTGCGCAGCCATTGTACGAAGACGAGCAATACTCCGGGCTTCTTCGGCTAGGCAGAGTGTCTTGGAGACAGAGTAGTCGCTATGGAAGTCAAATGGTAAAATAGTATCGATGCAGCTTAACGGTGAACGTGCGTAAAGGAGGTAAAAAGGACTGTAATTGGTTGTCTTATGTTTGGCCATGTTATACGCATAAATAATGAAGGGGAGAACGTCATACCAGTCCTTGTGGTCAGATGATACGAAGATGGCCAACATGTTAGAGTTCTGTTCGTACGTTCTACCAGCCAATTCGTCTGAGGGTGATAAGGGGATGAATGGGCTGGGCTGCGAATTGCACAGACGAACCAGTTCTTTGACGGCGTCCGCAACGAACTGACGACCACGATCACTAATGATCACTCTGGGAGGGCCATGCCGAAGAATAATGAATCTAACCAAAAAGATGGTCAGGCACGCCGCTGTCGAGGACGGTATTGCCAGAGTTGCTGCGTAACGAGGCATACTATCACCCATCGGTTGTTGTTAGACGAGCGTGGAAATGGGCCCAAAATATCGATACCAACTTGATCAAACAGTAGATGAGGAGGTGGCAGTGGATGGAGAAGACCTGGCGGAGGAGTCGTAGGCCGCTTGTAGCGTTGGCATTGTTCGCAACTTGCGACATAGTGTTTGACTGTGTCCCGCATTCTCGGCCAGTAAAAGCGCTCTTGTGTCCTATTCGAAGTTCTGATGAACCCCAGATGACCAGCCGTCACATCGACGTGCATGGATTTCGGTATGTCAAATTGTAGACTCCTTGGTACGACTAGAAAGAAGCGTGCGCCTTCAGCCGAATAATTTGTCTTGTACAGAAGGCCGTCACGGACACAAAAGCGGCCGGCGGCTCAAGCACGTGATGCCGCGACAAGGAATGGCTCCAAGCTAATATCAGCCCCTTGTTCTTTCTTGAAAGTAATTAAGTCTGGGTATGTAGAAGAAATGGAGGCAAAACAGTCGTCAAAACTGTCTTCTCCACACTCAGTCGTCTTCAGGGGAAGGCGGGAGAGACAGTCGGCATCTACGTGGCGGTGTCCAGACTTGAACGAGATGACGAAGTCGTACTCCTGAAGTCGAAGAGCCCAACGCACCAGTCAACCAGTCGGCTCACGAAGATTCCCTAGCCAGCATAAAGGGTGATGGTCGGTAGCGATAGTGAACGAACGTCCATAGATATAAGGTCAAAATTTGTGCAACGCAAATACAGCTGCCAAGCATTCTTGTTCTGTTACGCTATAGTTGTGCTCAGCTTTGTTGAAAGGGCGACTGGCATAAGCCACTACGTGCTCAGCTCCTTGATGACGCTTGTTGCGACCGGGGTTTCCAGACACCGGAGGTCCGGGATGAAGTTGTCGAGGCAGGAGGAAGAGAGACTTGAAGAGGGTTTATTTACAATATGTACATTGCGAACTCCCTACACGGTGAGCTCTCAAACGTGGCAGGCCTCTACATGTCTCCTAACATAGCGCTACATGGTGCTTGGTTCTACATGGTTCTGCTCGGTTCTGCTCTCGAAAAAAAGCACCCACGAATGAGCCGTGGGGCTCATTATAAAGGGTCTGTCCTCCCCAGATCCCTAGATCGGGGACCGCGTACAGAGGGCACCGTCCAACCACGGATCACACATTACCCGCGAGGGTGACGAGCACGCACGGTCCACGTGAACGTTCAAAATTGAAGCGTGGTCACTGCACGGCCATGTGGCACGAACGTGGCTCCTCCTCGTCAAGGGGTGTCGCTGGGCGAGGGGTCTGAAGTTGATGACTGCATCCATCGAAAGGGCCGCCGTAAACAAGCTTCAAATGGTCGCCGAACGACTCGTTCAATTAGCGGGACGATTTCCGGCCGCCGCCGCCGCCGTCATCTTCCAAAGAAGAAGCGGCACTTGTGGTCTCCCGAACTGCTCACGGTGTCGTGGCGGCAAGACGCCGCACCCTCCGGCCAGGGGGGAACAATACATGGCGGACACAGGCCGCCAGCCCGTTTGGCGACTAAAAAAGGAACATCAAAAGGAACGCCGATCCATTGTCAGACCTGGCGCCGGTCCTAACAGTAGGCAGCCGGTCGTTCGGTTACTTGTTTGAAGATTAAAGGAGCGCCGCTCCCTCTTCCGCTCTGGCGCCGGTCACAACAGCTCGTCCGCCGGCGGGAGAAGCGACCTGAGGGTGACCAGCTGCACAGGTTGCCCGAAGTGTCGCTGTGTAGTGCTGTCTTCCAGGCCACTGCTGATGACGCTCAGCCAAGGACTCTTTCCCTCTCGCTCCTTGTGGCTCCCCTCTGGGAAAAGCATTCATACACACCACCACAGGCACGGGAGAGCACCCTGCCCGCACTGAGACACGTCGAGTCCGACAAATTATCCAAAAGCAACCTTACTTAAGCGGTATTACCAAACACAAAGCAGCAATCGGGACGTTTCTCTGAGGTTTCACCAAAACTCCTAATCCCGATCCGATAATAATCTTCCCATCAAACTGCTTTCAAGAAAACTAACTGTCAAGTGATGCGCTCACCGTGGCATACCCGAGTGCTTGCGTGAGCAATCCGCCGTAACCCACCAGGTATCATACTCATAAAATAAAGCATTTTACTTCACGCTATCTTTTAGTTCCCGAAATTTAGTGCCGCCAAAGCCAGTCGTCAATTCCTTTTGAGAAGACGAAAGCATAACTGCCGTGCTGCACCTGCATTAGGAACATCTTTATTATATATCCGCAAACGCACATCACAGTGCTCCTGCCTGGATGAGATACCACCTAACCGTTCCCTTGCTGTTGCCACTTTCACAAAGCATACATATAAACTCACGAGCTAGCTTTTCTTACACACCGGACACATGCGAACAAAACATTAAATGAACAACAAAAAAAAAAAGTTTCGCATGAATCCTGAAAAATCTCGCAAGCAATAACTTTGCGTCTCTACGCTCAGTCATAATTAGTTCATAACGTTGCTCCTGCTCATTTACACGTATCTACCATGACGCAGGCTCCTATGCGTGTCGTTTCCTTCCAATAGATCTATACAACGTATATAGGCTACCAAAATGACAGAGCGCTAACGAAAACAAGGTACAAACGAGTTATTTACAAAATCACAAAAACAAACAAAATGTTCCTTTCAACAGTCCCGAGTCGACGTTTTCCGAGAGGCTAACAGCTGTTCGCAACAACTCTGAGTCGAACTCGCGGTGGTCGCGCCCGGAACGATTTTCTCGAGAAACGGGGTCTACAACACGCGTCAATCGCCCTGCTACCGAACCCCGCGACGTTCCTCGAAGCCGACTTGCTGTCGCTTCCTGCCCCTCGAAAACCACCGACTCTTTTGCCCCGCACCCCGTCCAATGCACCGCGAGAACAACGGAAGGGTCTCTTGCCCTTCGACCACTTACGCACACCATGCGCTTCTCTTTTCTTTGTTCTCTGGCCGCTTGGACGCTTGCGATACGGCAACTTTCTTGAAATTTCGCTCCGCCATTTGAATACATTCCTCAAACGCGTCGCGATTTCTGCCTGCCTGTTTTTACGGCGCTTTCCTCCGTTTTGCACGTCTCTTGGTGCCGTCTACGGAGCCTTTCGCCCATCTCTGATGCTCACCAGCACCCACATGCTCATCTGATTTTTCGCGCGGACTGTCTGGATAATTGCCTAGCAATCTCTCCTTCAAACACTGCCGCGTACGATGCGCTTTTCTTTTCCGGCGGTTCGGACGCACACGATACAGACCCGTCAGAGATGACAACGGCACTTTTCTCGCGATTTTACCACGCCGTTTGAAACCCTTACTCAAACGCGTTGTGCTCATCTCGAGCTTTGCCTTATTGTTGCCCTTCGGACGCTTTCTCCCCTGTGCACGCTTCTTTGTGCGGACCTGGGAGCCTTTCGTCCTACTCTGACGTTCTTCATCACCGATATGCTCCTCCGCCATCTCGCGCGCCCAGTCCTGATGATTGCCTATCAGTTCATCGTAAGACCGCGGCCGCGTAGATTGCGCACTTCTGTTCCTTACTCTCCGGCCGCTCAGACGCCTGCGATTTAAGCCAGTCAGAGAAGACAACGGGCCTTTTCTCGCAAATCCGCCACGCCGTTTGAAGGTCCTCGTCAAACGCGCCGCGCTGATCGCGAGCCTTGCCGCGCTTCTGTTTTTCGGACGCTTTCTCCGTTTGGCACATTCCTTGGTGCCAAACCTGGAGCCTTTCGTCCGCCTCTGACGCTCATCAACATGGTCTACAGGGCTGCAAGGTTCGATGGAACACTCTGTTAATCTTAACTTCGTTTCCCCCACCACGGAACCCTCACACCCTGCGGTGACCGCGAGCTCTTTTCCCTCAGAATGGGTTAAAACCTGTTCCATTCCCTTACAGGCACTAGCCTTCTCTTTGGCCTCAAACGGCACCGCCGCTATATCTACAGATATCAGACCCGCAGCACTCTCTTCGGCCCTAAACGGCACCGCTGCTGAAACGCACCGTTCGTGCGGTACATCTGCAAATTTCTGACCTGTAGCCCTCTCTTCGGCCTTAATCGGCACCGCCGCTACGTCGCACCGTTCGTGCACTTCATCTACAGATGTCTGACCTGTAGCCTTCGCTTCGGTCTTAAACGGCACCGCCGCTACATCGCACCGTTCGTGCGCTACATCTACAGATGTCTGACCTGTAGCCTTCGCTTCGGTCTTAAACGGCACCGCCGCTACATCGCACCGTTCGTGCGCTACATCTATGGATTGACCACTCTGCTGCAATGCCACCAATTCACAATTAAGCCTTTCTATCTCTTCATCTAATTCCTGCATCCTTTTTATATGTTCTTCATGCCTGCGCTCAGCTTCCAATTCCTCCTGGCGCCATCTTTCCTTTCTTTGCGCCCTTTGTACTTCCTCCTCCTGGTCCAATAAGTACATATTCCCGAAGTGCTCGATTTCCTCATTGTCACTATTGCTTTCGAGAATCACTTCGCGGAGTTTAGAAGCAGGCATATCATCATTAAAATCTAGCTCCAGATCCCAACACAGGTTCAGCAGGTTCTCTCTCGTCAATCTCGTAAGATCCATGGCGACTACTTTGCTTTGGCTCAGCTGTGACAAAACACAAACCCACCAGCGCTTCAATTCTGGGTCTAGAGAAATTGAAGCCTGGCAAATCTCACAGCGGAGACCACAAGCTTAAGCACCCAAGTAGCACTACGTGGCCAACATCCCTCTCTACTTTTCTTGTTAATTTTTCACTCCTGCTTTTTACAACATCCTAAAATTTAACCCGCAACGTACCCTTAGAAATTTTGAAACATTACCCCTTGTTCCTATTGAATCATCTAGCTTTCCTGCTTTAGCGTACTTGCTCAGATAATCATCCAGTGCTGCCCTGTGCTGAGATAACAACCACAGTGGCCAGGCAGTTGTTGGTTATATCTATCTTTTAACGAATTTAGGCTAAAAGACTCGATATATCTCAAGCACAAAGCCAGGCACTCACCCCATTACGTGCGGTGGTGGTACGCTGCTTCGATCCCGCCGAGTTCCAGGGCTTTCGGCTGGCCTCCGGTACATGTCGCTCTCCGTCGCAGACTCGTATCCCACCGCTGCCAACCAGTTGTTGCGACCGGGGTTTCCAGACACCGGAGGTCCGGGATGAAGTTGTCGAGGCAGGAGGAAGAGAGACTTGAAGAGGGTTTATTTACAATATGTACATTGCGAACTCCCTACACGGTGAGCTCTCAAACGTGGCAGGCCTCTACATGTCTCCTAACATAGCGCTACATGGTGCTTGGTTCTACATGGTTCTGCTCGGTTCTGCTCTCGAAAAAAAGCACACACGAATGAGCCGTGGGGGCTCATTATAAAGGGTCTGTCCTCCCCAGATCCCTAGATCGGGGACCGCGTACAGAGGGCACCGTCCAACCACGGATCACACATTACCCGCGAGGGTGACGAGCACGCACGGTCCACGTGAACGTTCAAAATTGAAGCGTGGTCACTGCACGGCCATGTGGCACGAACGTGGCTCCTCCTCGTCAAGGGGTGTCGCTGGGCGAGGGGTCTGAAGTTGATGACTGCATCCATCGAAAGGGCCGCCGTAAACAAGCTTCAAATGGTCGCCGAACGACTCGTTCAATTAGCGGGACGATTTCCGGCCGCCGCCGCCGCCGTCATCTTCCAAAGAAGAAGCGGCACTTGTGGTCTCCCGAACTGCTCACGGTGTCGTGGCGGCAAGACGCCGCACCCTCCGGCCAGGGGGGAACAATACATGGCGGACACAGGCCGCCAGCCCGTTTGGCGACTAAAAAGGAACATCAAAAGGAACGCCGATCCATTGTCAGACCTGGCGCCGGTCCTAACAGTAGGCAGCCGGTCGTTCGGTTACTTGTTTGAAGATTAAAGGAGCGCCGCTCCCTCTTCCGCTCTGGCGCCGGTCACAACAGCTCGTCCGCCGGCGGGAGAAGCGACCTGAGGGTGACCAGCTGCACAGGTTGCCCGAAGTGTCGCTGTGTAGTGCTGTCTTCCAGGCCACTGCTGATGACGCTCAGCCAAGGACTCTTTCCCTCTCGCTCCTTGTGGCTCCCCTCTGGGAAAAGCATTCATACACACCACCACAGGCACGGGAGAGCACCCTGCCCGCACTGAGACACGTCGAGTCCGACAAATTATCCAAAAGCAACCTTACTTAAGCGGTATTACCAAACACAAAGCAGCAATCGGGACGTTTCTCTGAGGTTTCACCAAAACTCCTAATCCCGATCCGATAATAATCTTCCCATCAAACTGCTTTCAAGAAAACTAACTGTCAAGTGATGCGCTCACCGTGGCATACCCGAGTGCTTGCGTGAGCAATCCGCCGTAACCCACCAGGTATCATACTCATAAAATAAAGCATTTTACTTCACGCTATCTTTTAGTTCCCGAAATTTAGTGCCGCCAAAGCCAGTCGTCAATTCCTTTTGAGAAGACGAAAGCATAACTGCCGTGCTGCACCTGCATTAGGAACATCTTTATTATATATCCGCAAACGCACATCACAGTGCTCCTGCCTGGATGAGATACCACCTAACCGTTCCCTTGCTGTTGCCACTTTCACAAAGCATACATATAAACTCACGAGCTAGCTTTTCTTACACACCGGACACATGCGAACAAAACATTAAATGAACAACAAAAAAAAAGTTTCGCATGAATCCTGAAAAATCTCGCAAGCAATAACTTTGCGTCTCTACGCTCAGTCATAATTAGTTCATAACGTTGCTCCTGCTCATTTACACGTATCTACCATGACGCAGGCTCCTATGCGTGTCGTTTCCTTCCAATAGATCTATACAACGTATATAGGCTACCAAAATGATAGAGCGCTAACGAAAACAAGGTACAAACGAGTTATTTACAAAATCACAAAAACAAACAAAATGTTCCTTTCAACAGTCCCGAGTCGACGTTTTCCGAGAGGCTAACAGCTGTTCGCAACAACTCTGAGTCGAACTCGCGGTGGTCGCGCCCGGAACGATTTTCTCGAGAAACGGGGTCTACAACACGCGTCAATCGCCCTGCTACCGAACCCCGCGACGTTCCTCGAAGCCGACTTGCTGTCGCTTCCTGCCCCTCGAAAACCACCGACTCTTTTGCCCCGCACCCCGTCCAATGCACCGCGAGAACAACGGAAGGGTCTCTTGCCCTTCGACCACTTACGCACACCATGCGCTTCTCTTTTCTTTGTTCTCTGGCCGCTTGGACGCTTGCGATACGGCAACTTTCTTGAAATTTCGCTCCGCCATTTGAATACATTCCTCAAACGCGTCGCGATTTCTGCCTGCCTGTTTTTACGGCGCTTTCTCCGTTTTGCACGTCTCTTGGTGCCGTCTACGGAGCCTTTCGCCCATCTCTGATGCTCACCAGCACCCACATGCTCATCTGATTTTTCGCGCGGACTGTCTGGATAATTGCCTAGCAATCTCTCCTTCAAACACTGCCGCGTACGATGCGCTTTTCTTTTCCGGCGGTTCGGACGCACACGATACAGACCCGTCAGAGATGACAACGGCACTTTTCTCGCGATTTTACCACGCCGTTTGAAACCCTTACTCAAACGCGTTGTGCTCATCTCGAGCTTTGCCTTATTGTTGCCCTTCGGACGCTTTCTCCCCTGTGCACGCTTCTTTGTGCGGACCTGGGAGCCTTTCGTCCTACTCTGACGTTCTTCATCACCGATATGCTCCTCCGCCATCTCGCGCGCCCAGTCCTGATGATTGCCTATCAGTTCATCGTAAGACCGCGGCCGCGTAGATTGCGCACTTCTGTTCCTTACTCTCCGGCCGCTCAGACGCCTGCGATTTAAGCCAGTCAGAGAAGACAACGGGCCTTTTCTCGCAAATCCGCCACGCCGTTTGAAGGTCCTCGTCAAACGCGCCGCGCTGATCGCGAGCCTTGCCGCGCTTCTGTTTTTCGGACGCTTTCTCCGTTTGGCACATTCCTTGGTGCCAAACCTGGAGCCTTTCGTCCGCCTCTGACGCTCATCAACATGGTCTACAGGGCTGCAAGGTTCGATGGAACACTCTGTTAATCTTAACTTCGTTTCCCCCACCACGGAACCCTCACACCCTGCGGTGACCGCGAGCTCTTTTCCCTCAGAATGGGTTAAAACCTGTTCCATTCCCTTACAGGCACTAGCCTTCTCTTTGGCCTCAAACGGCACCGCCGCTATATCTACAGATATCAGACCCGCAGCACTCTCTTCGGCCCTAAACGGCACCGCTGCTGAAACGCACCGTTCGTGCGGTACATCTGCAAATTTCTGACCTGTAGCCCTCTCTTCGGCCTTAATCGGCACCGCCGCTACGTCGCACCGTTCGTGCACTTCATCTACAGATGTCTGACCTGTAGCCTTCGCTTCGGTCTTAAACGGCACCGCCGCTACATCGCACCGTTCGTGCGCTACATCTACAGATGTCTGACCTGTAGCCTTCGCTTCGGTCTTAAACGGCACCGCCGCTACATCGCACCGTTCGTGCGCTACATCTATGGATTGACCACTCTGCTGCAATGCCACCAATTCACAATTAAGCCTTTCTATCTCTTCATCTAATTCCTGCATCCTTTTTATATGTTCTTCATGCCTGCGCTCAGCTTCCAATTCCTCCTGGCGCCATCTTTCCTTTCTTTGCGCCCTTTGTACTTCCTCCTCCTGGTCCAATAAGTACATATTCCCGAAGTGCTCGATTTCCTCATTGTCACTATTGCTTTCGAGAATCACTTCGCGGAGTTTAGAAGCAGGCATATCATCATTAAAATCTAGCTCCAGATCCCAACACAGGTTCAGCAGGTTCTCTCTCGTCAATCTCGTAAGATCCATGGCGACTACTTTGCTTTGGCTCAGCTGTGACAAAACACAAACCCACCAGCGCTTCAATTCTGGGTCTAGAGAAATTGAAGCCTGGCAAATCTCACAGCGGAGACCACAAGCTTAAGCACCCAAGTAGCACTACGTGGCCAACATCCCTCTCTACTTTTTCTTGTTAATTTTTCACTCCTGCTTTTTACAACATCCTAAAATTTAACCCGCAACGTACCCTTAGAAATTTTGAAACATTACCCCTTGTTCCTATTGAATCATCTAAGCTTTCCTGCTTTAGCGTACTTGCTCAGATAATCATCCAGTGCTGCCCTGTGCTGAGATAACAACCACCGTGGCCAGGCAGCTGTTGGTTATATCTATCTTTTAACGAATTTAGGCTAAAAGACTCGATATATCTCAAGCACAAAGCCAGGCACTCACCCCATTACGTGCGGTGGTGGTACGCTGCTTCGATCCCGCCGAGTTCCAGGGCTTTCGGCTGGCCTCCGGTACATGTCGCTCTCCGTCGCAGACTCGTATCCCACCGCTGCCAACCAGTTGTTGCGACCGGGGTTTCCAGACACCGGAGGTCCGGGATGAAGTTGTCGAGGCAGGAGGAAGAGAGACTTGAAGAGGGTTTATTTACAATATGTACATTGCGAACTCCCTACACGGTGAGCTCTCAAACGTGGCAGGCCTCTACATGTCTCCTAACATAGCGCTACATGGTGCTTGGTTCTACATGGTTCTGCTCGGTTCTGCTCTCGAAAAAAAGCACCCACGAATGAGCCGTGGGGCTCATTATAAAGGGTCTGTCCTCCCCAGATCCCTAGATCGGGGACCGCGTACAGAGGGCACCGTCCAACCACGGATCACACATTACCCGCGAGGGTGACGAGCACGCACGGTCCACGTGAACGTTCAAAATTGAAGCGTGGTCACTGCACGGCCATGTGGCACGAACGTGGCTCCTCCTCGTCAAGGGGTGTCGCTGGGCGAGGGGTCTGAAGTTGATGACTGCATCCATCGAAAGGGCCGCCGTAAACAAGCTTCAAATGGTCGCCGAACGACTCGTTCAATTAGCGGGACGATTTCCGGCCGCCGCCGCCGCCGTCATCTTCCAAAGAAGAAGCGGCACTTGTGGTCTCCCGAACTGCTCACGGTGTCGTGGCGGCAAGACGCCGCACCCTCCGGCCAGGGGGGAACAATACATGGCGGACACAGGCCGCCAGCCCGTTTGGCGACTAAAAAAGGAACATCAAAAGGAACGCCGATCCATTGTCAGACCTGGCGCCGGTCCTAACAGTAGGCAGCCGGTCGTTCGGTTACTTGTTTGAAGATTAAAGGAGCGCCGCTCCCTCTTCCGCTCTGGCGCCGGTCACAACACGCTGCACAAGTACAGCACCGATGCCGATGCCACTAGCATCAGCATGCACTTCCGTAGGCAAGGACGCATCGAAGTGACGCAGTATGGGCCCCGACGTTAGTAGAAACTTTCGCTGGCGGAACGCATCGTTGCAAGCTAAAGTCTAGTTGAAAGGGACGTCCTTTTGAGGAAAACATGTTATGGGTTGCACCACGTCGACGAAACTCGGAACGAAACGACGAAAATATGAGCATAGGCCCAAGAAGCTCCTCAGTTCCCGCACCGATTTTGGTGGTTCCAAAAAGCTGACGGCCTCGGTTTTTCGTGGGTCTGGCCTTACTCCATTTTTGTCAACGAGATGTCCAAGTACTAATGTCTCCGTTTCACCAAAACGACATTTCTTAAAGTTTAGGATCAAGCCGCGCTTTTGTATACAATCCAAAACAAGACTGAGACATCTGTTGAGCACGTTTAGTGTGCTGCCGAAAATCACCACATCTAGGTAGCATAAACAACTTTCCCATTTAAGTCCTCAAAGTATTGTGTCCATACATCGTTCGAACGTTGCCGGTGCATTACAAAGACCGAATGGCATAACATTAAATTCATAAAGGCCGTCAGGTGTCACAAAAGCCGTTTTATCTTTGTCGTTTGGGTGCATGGATATTAGCCAATACCCTGATCGCAAATCTAGTGACGATAAGTAGGCAGCGGAATGCAGGCAATCAATAACGTAATCAATTCTAAGAAGCGGATACACATCCTTTTTAATGACCGTGTTCACTATAGTGAACGCAGAACCACCATGATCCATTCTTCTATCACAGGCGCTGCCCACGAACTAGATGACTCTTGGTAAACACCTTACCGTGACATGTCGGTGACCTGTTCAGTATATCACTGCCCTTTCTGTCGCGACGACACGCGGTAAGGTTTTTTGACGAGCGGGGTGTGCAGATCCGGTGTCGATTCTGTGATGAGCACGAGAACCCGGTAGTGAAGTCTCCGTGTGAACTTGTGTGAAATCGAACACCGAAAGATGTGTCATAAGGACTCGTCCAAGAGCTTGGCGTTCATGACTTGCTGATCATTCTTAAAACCTGTTCTTCGGAATCGCTTCTCTGGGGGTCGCTTTTTTCACACTGTTGCTCTTCGCTTAAAACGGTGATAGTGCCGTACGTGATTCCGTCGAACTCGGCAAGCTTCATATCACGCGTAAGAACAGCAGGCACTGAAGAACAAATGAAAGCCCATACGCTTGAGGCGCCATTCACAACTGTCACGAGAGAACGAGGCAAAAGTACATTTTTCTTCACGCAACCCGTCGCAAGTGGTTGAATTTACGCGTCAAACAATGAAAGGTCGGCGACAGCACGATTAACAGGAACACATGATAGAGACCACGGCGCTAAATGAGAATTGTTGGACACGACTAAACAGTTTTCCCCCAGTGAAGATGTCTCAGCAAGCGTAAACAAAAGCGTGTTATTCACCGTAATTCGCCTGCGCCGCAATTAACGGAAGCACCATAATCCTGCAGAAAGTCGATCCCGAGAATCACATCATGAGTGCACTGCGGTAATACCAAAAATTCCGTGACGAGATATTCAGCACCAAACAAAACACTTGCAACACAAATACCTAGAGGAACGAGGCACTCTCCGCTGACACCACGAAACGTCACACCACCATTCCACGGGAACATAACCTTCCGACCAAGCCTTTCCTTAAACGTGGCACTCATGACGGACACCGCAGCACCAGTATCCACTAACGCAGTTGAAGGCACACTATCAATTAACACACAAACTTTGTTTTGGGGCATCATAATAGGAAGAGGAGCAGTTTGCAGAGACGGAGACCGGCCGGCGATCTTACCTCTATCAGTCGCGCCGGCTAGTTTCCTGATAGAGGTAGTGGTGTAGAACGTCGCCGCGGTGATTGTGAACGGCGTAAGCGACTGGTTGGACGCGTCAGGCTGCGGTCTGATGCTGGCGAGTCACTCCTCCTGTTGGATCGGTGGAAGGAATTCCTGGGTGGCGAGCTTGTAGCATTTGTTGCACGATGTCCTGCCAGAATGATCATCGTTGACGTCTTCAAAGTTAGGCCAAGCCGGTGGTTGTCCATACCTCGTACCTCGGCGACAAAAACGAGAGATGTGGCCTATGGCACCGCAGCTGTAGCAATCAGGTGAAGGGCGACCGACGTTGTAGACATCGGGATAAGCCACCCTCTGACGTTGCGAGTAGTTGATACGATCTTCGAAGTGTTTATTCGTGGTCGTACCCCAATAAGCACGTTGGTCATGCGTCACGTCGTCAGGAAACGTATGGTGGTGCTGTTGTAGGGGATCGGTTCGACTTTCTGCAACACCTGGCATGGTCGACAGCGAAGAAACCACCGGTGCAGCTTTGTTAGGTTGATTAACAACGCAACCGAACTGTTCGGCTTTCACGGCGTTCATTGATTTGCTGTGTCGCTCGAGTTCCTCACGTTCAATTTTCCTCACAGTGGTCACAAGGTCGCGATGGATACTTTATATGTCCTCAGTGCCTAAACAGTCGCAACATTCACCAACCTGCCGAACTTTGGCAAGATACGGCGTAGTTTCAAGGTCTCAAATGTGCGGCAAGGCTTGATCACGTCAGCTACCGAATTGAGATAATCCTTGCTAATCAAGTAAGTATAGACGTCTTCAGCAATACCTTTTGAAAGATGCCCGATTTTGTCCTCTTCGGGCATACGAGGATTCGCCGTCTTACACAACTTCAGGATCACCTCAATGTACGTGGTACAAGTCTCACCTGGCACTTGAGCACGCTGAAGTAATGTCTGCTCGGCTCGCTTTCTTTTCGCAGTGGAATCTCCAAAGCACTCTGTGAATTGACCATTTGCGGGAAAACCACTGCGCATGAGCAGTAACCGCACAGGTAGCGTTCCTGTACAGGCGTTTTGGTTTTAGTTGGAAAACATCAGCCTGGCGTTCCATCAATATGACCCGTAGTAACGGCGAACACTGCCGTTTTCACGCAAACACCGTACCTCACAGACGGTGCACAAGCCGTCCTCACTGAACCTATAGTTAATCGACAGACATTTCAAGGTTCAACTTCAAGTGTATACCATAATGTTCTTCTTAAAAGAGCAGGCGTAATGAGCCTGGCGAACCGTCGACGTAGCGGAGTGCAGGTATCACCTCACTTGGTTATTTCTCAGGCTGAAACGCGAGAAATTCTTGTTTTACACCGTGTATACAAACGTCAACAGAATGTTTTTCTCCTTTACCTTCTTGTTTCAGTAACGGGCATGCGTTTTTGGTCCTAAAGCAACAAAACAAGCGTTTTGTTTTCCAACCAAAAGCGAAGCTTTCCTGTTTACACGACAGGGGGCGCTCACTTTTCCGCAAATGGTCAATTGGATAGCGATGTGATCGCAGGTTGTTAGCGACTCTTCTTCGTGGTTCTCGAACCGCACAAGAGCAGTGTCTGTCAGGAAGAGAGCAACATACTCTAGCTGACCCGTAGCATCCCAGCCGTTGCACTTGTTCACACGTTTGTAAAGTGTGTGAGCCATTCTTCCACGTCCTCGCCCAGTTTCCCTGAGAAAGGGCTCGGCTCCAACTGACGCATCCAGGCACCGGGTGTCCGCGCCGAAGGAGTTGAAGATGGCTGTAGGTCGTTGTTGTTCGACATCGCGAGTTCCGGTAGTGTTGGAGGCAGTCGCGCGAAACGTAGGCTTCGGCGATGACCTAGCGGCAGTGGCTCCGTCGTCTTGAGCGAGTACCACACCTCCACCACCAAACTGTTACGGTTAAAGTCGAAGGGTGTTTATTAGCAGGGCGCGGTTGATGGTCGGGTAATAGGGTAATAATGGCGTCGGTATCTGCATCAGTTCACGTCCTCTTTCTCTTCTCCTCTCCTGGCTATATATATATATATATATATATATATATATATATATATATATATATATATATATATATATATATATATATATATATATATATATATATATATTGTAAGGCAACGTTTTTCGCTGCAAGACACTTCTTTTACTCGCCGAGCCTCTGCCCCACAACACAGGTCAGACTGATGATGATGAGTATGTACATATAAGATGACGCGTATGAATAATGCTCACACTTATTTTCCCCCCACGCGTAAGCAGCCAGCCCGGACGCGTCTTAGATGGAAACGGAACGTCGAACGAATGGCTTCGGACGCACTACGTGGACAATCTCCGAACCACGACAGCGACGACCCGAAGAAAGGTCGGTGGGAGTGACACGATAGTTCACTGGGGACGTTTGTTCATTGATTGTATATGGTCCAATGAATCGTGACTGAAACTTGTCACACAATCCTGGAGTACGAATGGGCGTCCAAAGCAACACTTCATCCCCCGTACTAAAGGAAACGTCGCGATGAGAGCTGTCGTAGCGTTGCTTGCGATTTTGCTGATTGGCTTCTGTATTAAGGCGAGCCCGTTGCCGGCATTCTTCGAGTCTTGTGATGAACTGCTCTGATACGGTTGCCGAGGTGTCGGTTGGCATATTTAGGAAAGAGACGTCGATGGTGAATGTTGGTGAACGGCCGTACACGAGGTAGAAAGGGGAGTAGCCAGTAGTTCTTTGAACAACGATGTTATGGGCAAACGTCACAAAAGGCAAAATTGTATCCCAGTTGTTGTGGTTTGGTGCGATGTACATCGACAACATGTCTGTTAGTGTCCGATGAAATCTCTCTGTCAGCCCATTAGTTTGGGGATGGCAGGCCGACGTCGTCTTATGTACTGTGTCACAGGTTGTGAGCAGGGCTTCGATTATGGTGGACAGGAACGTCTTGCCGCGATCACTCAAAAGAACGCGAGGTGCACCGTGACGCAATACAATGGCGTTGAGAAAGAAGTCTGCGACGTCTGAAGCAGAACTTGTGCTTAGTGCAGCAGTCTCTGCGTACCGTGTCAGGTGGTCGACAGCAGTCACGATTCAACGATTACCTGCTGGCGTGATGGGGAGAGGTCCGAGTAGGTCTATGCCAGCGATGGCAAATGGAGTCTCGGGACACGGGATTGGTTGAGAAGGCCAGCAGGAGACGAATTTGGTCGCTTCCGCCGTTGACACAGATGGCAAGATGCAACGTACTTAGCCACAAAGGTAGAGATGCCTGGCCAGAAGAAACGATTTCTGATGCGGCTTTGTGTTTTGTGAAATCCCAAGTGGCCTGCACATGGGTCGTCGTGAAAGGCTTCGAGGACTTGATAACGTAGAGAACGCATAAGTACTAACCCAGCGGTGTCCACCAGTAGTGTAAACATAACGATGGAGCACATTGTTATCGAGCTTAAATTGCCGTAGTTGTCGGCGCAATCTAGCATTAGGAGTAGGTGATACGCCATTTAGGCGTTGGATAATGCGATTGCAATATGGATCATCACGCTGGCGTGTGGCGAGCTCGGTGTAGCGATTTGAAGCTGGCGTGTCGATAACCGCAAGGTGTGATAATGTGAGGGGTGACGCAGTGCCTTGCCCACCAGACGAGCAATAATCTGACGTACTTGATGATGAAAGCGGAAGGGGGCAGCGAGAGAGAGCATCTGCATCTTGGTGTTTTTGCCAGACTTATAGATGACGTCAAAATCGTACTCTTGTAGACGGAGCACCCAACGACCGAGGCGACCAGACAGGTTTCTCAGTGTCGAGAGCCAGCACAAGGCGTGGTGGTCTGTAATAACCGTGAAGTGGCGTCCGTGAAGATACGGTCGAAATTTTTGTATGGCCCAAACGACAGCAAGGCACTCCTGCTCAGTTATGGAGTAGTTCTGTTCAGCAGCCGAAATAGCAAGACTAGCATATGCTATAACTCTTTCCCGTGAAGTGGCATCCCGCTGTAGAAGAACTGCACCAATGCCATGGCCGCTCGCGTCGGTGTGCAGACATGTAGGTGCGTTCTCGTCGAAATGGCACAGAACATGGTCGGACGTTAAAGCATTCTTGAGGGCTTGAAAGGCACGCTCGCAGTCGTCGTTCCAAGCGAAAGTTGATATGGATGTGAGCAGCTTGTGCAGTGGCGACGCGATGGCAGCAATATGACTAATAAAGCGGCAGAAGTAAGATGCCAGGCCCAGGAAACTTCGTAGGTGTTTCTGATTTTCTGGCCGAGGGAAGCGTATCACGGCAGCAAGCTTGTCAGGATCCGGACGAATGCCATCTTTGCTGACAAGATGGCCCAACACCTTAATCTTCTTGTTGGCGACACGGCATTTTTTGTGTTAAGCTGAAGTCCAGCACTAGAAATACACGTCAAAACTTCGTTCAAACGATCAAGATGGTGACGAAAAGTAGTAAACAACTTTATTAAGTTGTTTACTACTTCGTTCAACGATCAAAACTTCGTTCAAACGATCAAGATGGTGACGAAAAGAAGATGACAAAATGACGATGTCATCTAGATAACAGAGACATGTTTTCCATTTTAGGCCGCATAAAACTGTGTCCATCATGCGTTCAAACGGGTGGCAGGAGCGTTACATAAACCGAATGGCATGACGTTGAATTCGTACAGCCCGTCTGGTGTTGCAAAGGCAGTTTTTTTTTCTTTGTCCGCTTAGTGCATAGGTATTTGCCAATAACCAGACCGTAAATCGAGGCTGGAGAAAAATTCAGTGCCTTGCAGGGAGTCAAGTGCGTCGTCGACTCGTGGCATCGGGTAGAGGTCTTTACGCGTGATCTTATTAAGTGCTCGATAAACGACGCAGAATCGCACCGAACCATCCTTCTTTCAGACTAGCACTACAGGTGATGACCACGAGCTGGACGAAGGCCGGATAACATCTCGTTTGAGCATATCAGCAACGTTGTCCTCGATAATTTTCCGCTCTGCGGATGACACTCGATATGGGCGGCAGCGTACGATTTTATTGCCTTCCGTTTCAATTCGATGCACGGCGACAGAAGTGCGACCCAGAAGCTTGCAAGATACATCAAATGAAGCGCTGTGTTTTTGAAGCATACCCAAAAGGTCTTGCTTTTGCGCTGACGTGAGATCGGGATTTATTGTGGCTGTTAAAGCAGCCGTCGTAGCATCGTCATCAGTACTCGTAGAGAAAAATTGCGAGTCTGTGTGAACGGGCACTTGAGAAAGTGGTTCGGTATCTGTGAAGCAAACCACACTGGTGCCCTGGGGCAGTGCAACTGGCAGTGAAGTGGGGTTAACTGCCGTAACTAATGCTCTGCCATCACGAAAGCGCACCAGGCTAAAAGTGATGGTAAGTCCACCAGAGATGTAGCCGGCAGCCATTGCGAGATCGCCGCCGTAAGAAATTTCTAAGGTGTCTAAACGGTCTTACTTAGCTTCCAATCGATAACAATGAAGTACATTGTAATCTCTGGGTGCCATAAGTTTAGTATACGAAGTTTCAGAAAATTTCATCGAGCCAACGCCACGAAAATATTGAAAATATATTTTGAAATTTCTTACGTCATGCCCCGCCACGGTGGTCTGGTGGCTAAGGTACTCGGCTGCTGACCCGCAGGTCGCGGGTTCGAATCCCGGCTGCGGCGGCTGCATTTCCGATGGAGGCGGAAATGGTGTAGGCCCGTGTGCTCAGATTTGGGTGCACGTTAAAGAACCCCAGGTGGTCGAAATTTCCGGAGCCCTCCACTACGACGTCTCTCATAATCATATGGTGGTTTTGGGACGCTAAACCCCACATATCAATCAATCAATTTCTTACGTCACGAGCGGAGATCTTGGCGCGAAATTTAAAAATGAAACTTCAAGTTTGATTTTCTCGACTAATAATGAAGGTATGATTGCGAAACATATGGTATTAAAGTTGCCAGAGTGCAGTTTGTAAACCTAAAGCAAGTCCTAGTTCCTCTTTTGTATTCCTTTAAGGAAGAAACAGACACGGCGCATATAGTGTGGGGACGAAGTGAATAAACGAACTGACGGACAGTGGTTTTTCGAGGCCTTCAACAAGTGACTCCTTCCCCCTCCACCACAAAAAAAAAAATGTTCCTGGCTACGGGGCTGGTTCTAGCACCCCATATTTTTTCAATGAGCTTGATCGATCTCTGCGCCGACCATTCGGTGCTGAGCAATTCGAAAAAGAATGGCGTAATCACGTACTGTGTTAAATTCTATTTTTTTACTGCGTTCACCACTTGTATTCACTGCTGCTATGTCTCAAAACCTGAGACAGCAGTATTTGTGAATAAATAAATAAATAAATTGTGCCAATGTATCAAAAGAGAATGGTAGAGAAGGGAAGGAGGGAGGTCATCCAGTCGAGGATAAACTGTTTGCTACCCTACACGTGGGGAAGGGCTGGGGAAAATTGAAGACGGGGAGGAGAGAGACAGAAAGATGGCACATCACACAGCAAGCGCACAAGCGTCTATTCAGTAAGAGTCCATCAAAATGGCGTGTAACACGTAGTCACACAAAGCCGCTTGCTTGTCCAGGTTCTTTTTTCTTCTTTTTTTAGAAAACCTCGGCAGTTCTTCGGTCGCATTCAGCTGAAATGCCCTTCGTCGAGGACATGCTAGAAGAGATTCAACAGAAATTTCTCTATCGTCAAGGCAAGCTATAAAGCACGCTATTGACCGTCCCTGCCCATAATAGACCGGACAGTCAGTCACAGGGTGACTCGGAAGCCACTGAAACGTCGCGAAGGGGCAACAAAGTATAAAGCGATTTTCGTTTGGTGACGACTATGGCGAACAGTATCTCGGTTTCAAGATGGCAGCAAACACGATTGGGCATCTAATCGCGGAGCAAGTGTCTGCGTGCGATTCTATCCAGAATGAGACGAGAAATGTGGCGTGCACGCTGAGCATCGCGCCACTCCTGGAAATCCACTCTCGGCACTTTCATGTTCTTCGCGTAAACAAGTACACAAGCACATAGCAGGTACTTCACCTATTTAAGAAGACAGCGGAACTTAGTTTCTTTTATTATCATTATTATTTAAACATCAGTGAGTTAAAGGGGCCCTGAAACACTTTTTTTCAAATAACCACGGAATGAATTCACAGGAAGAGCTTATTACCTCACGAATTCAACGCCGCAAAAATTTTAAGAATCCGTCCAGTACAAGCGGAGTTACAAAAGTTTGTCTAACGCTGCAATCGCATTCTCTCTTCTCTCGTCCCGACTAAAGCGCTGGAAGATATAAGCAGGGAAGGGATGGCGACTTTTTCAGCGTTATCGCGCGCGCACGCGTGGACAAGTAGCGGCCTCCCGCGGCGATCTCTGTAACGAGCGAGCACGCCATGTTCAAAATCAGCCAATGGTTGATAGATGGCCTTGCTACGTGTGATTTTTTGGGCATATTGCGTGATTTGTCGAGAGAAGAGAAAGCAGTTGTTAGCTGACTTTGATAATTTATTGTGAATTCCAGCTGCGCTATAATATTTGGCTCACGTGTTGTCGGGAGGCTCTACTACCGATCGGCAGCGTTTTCTTACGACACTCAAAAAGTGTTGCAGGGCCCTTTTAAGAGTCAGGGTTACATTCGGGGTTTTGGGACGCAGAATCAGTTCATTGACAAATACACTTGGAATAAGCCCGATGTTCCTAATGAGGAAAATGGGAGATAAGAGTCGAGCAAAAGATCGGAGGACGCTCGAGCTTCCCCTTCAAGAGTAGATCCCCATAGCGTAATCAGGCCACGAGCACATCACCTCAATTGCTAGCCAAGCTTCGGTTCTTAATGCATGTCAACCGTGCCGCAAGAAAAAGGACGCGTCGGTGCGAATACCATTGGCCGTTCCAAGCAATCCTATAGAATGCATTCTGAAAGTACAGTCGCGCAGTCACACCACTACGCCATAAGTCTTCTTTGTCATTCATGGTGAAGGGCTCAACAGGCGTCCGTAAGGCAACACACAAAACTACGCTGCTGCTCACATTGTTGATACTTTTGATGCTGCTGATTTAAGTACGTGTGGGCGCTTCGTAATAGGCGTGCCTTTAAAACAACCGCTCGTTGCGCAATTCCCTTGTTCTGACGCCTGGGGCGATTCGGCGTTTCTGCTACGCAACATCACATGCGTTCGGGAGGCTCCTGCCGCCGCATGGCATTTATCGAGTGTCTTTTCCGAAGCGGTTTCCGGCAACTGCGTGGCTATAGAGTTAAAACACCTGCTTTCCACGCAGAAAGCCTGGATTCGATTCTCACTACAATTTAAGATATTTGGTAACTATTTTATCTGTATTTCTCGGTATTTCGCTCACAGACAACAGCATCGACACCGGAACTTCTGTGAAACGAGCTCTTTAACACTATTGCGTTAAAACCTAGATTGTATATAGATATGTGGGGTTTATCGTCCCAAACCACCATATGATTATGAGAGACCCCGTAGTGGAGGGCTCCGGAAATTTCGACCACCTGGGGTTCTTTAACATGCGCCCAAATGTGAGCACACGGGCCTACAACATTTCCGCCTACATCGAAAATGCGGCCGCCGCAGCCGGGATTCGATCCCGCAATCTGCGGGTCAGCAGCAGAGTATAGCCACCAAACCATCGCGGCGGGGCTGCGTTGAAACCTATCTTGCTGCCGCCGTAAATTAACGCTATCGTCACTGTAATAAAACGTTTGACGGCCTCCTACAATGTGAACTACGACCACATAGTTTTAGGGGGAATCCGCGGACCTATGGCCCAAGGAGTGCTAGACGGCGTCATTAAAATGCCCTGGCGAAGGTTACGCAAAATACAGTTCGCTGTACGCGTCATGTGCTACGTTACATAATAAGATCAGGCTATATATTTATAGCAAGCCTTCGCATATATATACTACTCATGCATGTGGCACAAAAGCTTTCCTGCATGCACCCAAGAGCCTGGCTATCCGATGAATAATGGGAACAGGTGAATACTTACAGCAAAAGGCGCGTTAGCCTACAAGCGAAGCACTTTTAACACTATAACTGACAGCTGAAACGATAAAGCGGTTACAGCGGTCCTGTCGGGGAAGGAATACCATCAAACATGTGTGAGAACGCTGAAACGAATTGGGTGAACTGTCGCTCAAATGCACGTCAATAGATACACATGTACATGTTTTACTTCCGTTTTAAATAAAATGAAAGCACGTCAACACCCTCGCTACGGCTGTCATCAACGGGAGGCTGTTCTGTTACACCCGAAGGGCACAAACGATGACTGCATTCTCGACGTAAAAAAATGACTTCATATCTACGAAGTGAATGACGATGAAGGAGCTTGCTCCGGAGGTTAGATCTGGTAAAGCTAGATTCACAAGCGAGAGCTAAATCCCGCTGCTCCGCGGACCGAATAGTCACGTGATTGGTTTCATCCGGCGCAGCAACGGGGACGTCGCATACACACAGCCAGAGCTACGCTCGCGGAATCCTCGTGCATACTCTCGACTGCTATGCTTATTATGCAGCGCGCTTATGTGGTCCTGCAGGCCACGCACTGAGAATGAAAACCACCAATCCACCACCAAAAACCACTCGCCTCTTCTACTGTCACACAAAACACATTCGGTCGTTGCCGCAAATCTAAAATATGTGGATTTCAAGCCGGCAGCCTGCTTGCTAGCTGTACGCCAATCCGACCAATGTTGACAGATTTGACGCAAATACCTCAGGATCGAGAGCAGACGACCGTCAAACGGAGGGACCGAAATAGCGGCGACACATTTCCATCCGTGCCGCGAGCGGAGGAGAGCGGATGAAGCGACGACGACACGTTTCAATGACGCGCACGTCACGTGATGCGCCGTATGCTGCAAAATTACGATGATTGATATAGGGGGTTAACGTCCCAAAACCACCATATGATTATGAAAGACGCCGTATAGTGGAGGGCTCCGGAAATTTCGATCGCCTGTGGTTCTTTATAAAACGTGCACCCAAATCTGAGCACACGGGCCTACAGCATTTCCGCCCTCATCGGAAATGCAGCCGCCGCAGCCGGGATTTCAACCCACGCTGCGAAATTTCCTCATGTGAATCCCCCTTAAACCGTGAATTCTCCGTACATCCATCCACTCGACCATCACACAAAGACGTGCCGTATGAGGGGCAGCGAAGGCTTTAGGACGTTAAACCCAAACAATTATTATTATTATTATTATTATTATTATTATTATTATTATTATTATTATTATTATTATTATTATTATTATTATTATTATTATTATTATTATTATTTAGCGAACATTCGTGGCAGCGTCTTCCCCCTCCCTCCCCTATACTCCGAGAAAATTGCCGGATTCGACCGCAAGTCGCAAGCGCCTCTTGGAACGGTGCCAACTGTGGGCGCGCCAACGGACGCCGCTGGCGTCTACGTCGCTTGCGTCTCGCGTGGCAGCTCGCGTTTTGCTAGCGTAGCGTCGCTTGCCCAGCGTGCCCTGCAAGAAGAGAAACATGCGCATCGCGGTTTCATTCCGACCCTGTCATTTGCTCCCGAGGGAGCGTGGCTGCTATACACACGGCGGGATGGACGGACAAGGCTCGAACATAACGCTAGTTATAGCGCGAGAACAAAACGACGACACAGAGACAAGAAGGACACGAAAGACACGAGCGCTAAGGAGCAAGCTGAGGAGACGCTGCTCTCGTCGGAGCGAGTGGACGCGCGTCGTGTCGGCTCCGGTTTCAACGAATGTTTTGCAGCGGAAGTCACCTAGAAGCCCACAAGACTTTGGTACCCGCGTATTCAGCTTGTCATCAGGAATCGCCCGGCACCAAGTTCCAGGTGGGGACTTGAGTTTTGACACCTTTACCGACGCATTTTTGTCAACCACGCTAGCGAGAGAGATAGGCCTAACGCCTGCCAAGCCACCGGCAGCGCAGCTGCAAGATACGCTGCTGCCTAGGCCGGCCTAGCTCTGCGGGCACCAAGAAACGCCGGTCAGCGCGTTTGACGCGTCCGACCTTTTGAGAAGACATGGAGGTCACTGTGGAGGGAGAACCCATTTCTCGTGAAGAATTCGAAGAAAGTACAGGATGGAGCACCGTAGGATCAAAGAAGTCGACCCGCGGGCAATCACTAGAACCCGGTGCGGATTCTCAACGAGGGAATAACAGCAGGAAACGGCGTGAGCAATGCCTGAGTCAAATAACAAGATTAAGCCGGATGCCTCCACTGCCCCGAGGTGACTACAAGATCATCATCCGACCTAAAGGCGGCCTTCGACTCACCGATTATGGAGCCGCCCGACTGGCGACTTGCATTTACCACGCCGCTGAAATTCCGAGAGACGCCCAAGATGAGGACACAATATGCCCAAATTTCCAGCAAAATATCATCGTTGTGAGCACACTCATCGAGGCGCATGCTGATAGATATCAGAAAATCTCTCGCATTGTGGTCGGCAACAAGACGTACGATACCAGCGCATATGAAGCAGCACCAAACGGTACGTCGAAAGGCGTGATACGTGATATCCCGTTGGAAGATACTGCCCGAGATATTACAGCTAATGTGATTACAACAAGGAACCCTACAGCCATCGCTGCAAAACGCCTCAGCAACACAACGACGGTGATCGTACTGTTCGCTGGTCTTCGCGTGCCAACATACGTTCGATACGGTGGGGCAATGTTGAAGTGCTCCCTTTACCGCAAACAGATAGAGACGTGTTACCAATGCGGTCGCCTGGGGCACCGCGCAGATGTATGCCCAAACCCGGAAGACCACGTGTGCCGTGGCTGTGGTACGACCAACCCCCCGCAAGATCACCAATGCCAGCCCACTTGTCAACTGTGCGGCGGCGACCACCAGACGGCCGAGAAGGCGTGCAGGGCACGTTACAAGACGCCGTACCTGGTGAAACGCCGGCGATGGGAGCGACAACAACAACGATATGAAGACTACCCGACGAAGCCAACGCCTGTCGACAACAGCCTCGAGCAGCGGGACACTACTCCTACCCGGAAGCCCGGAAAGAAAGCCTGGTCGAGATCTCGGTCGCGGTCTCGCCCCCGGCCCCGCTCCCGGCCCCGCTCCCGGCCCCGCTCCCGGCGCCGCTCCCGGTCGCAGTCAACATCTCGGAGCCGTACACCTGGACCTGGCGCAACCTTCAAGGTGGGCTGGGTAGACGTAGTCAAGGGGGCGCGCTCGGGGTCTGAGGAGGCCGCTTCTCAAGGCAAACTTGATAAATTAGAGGCTGAAATAGCACAGCTAAAGCAGATGTTAGCACATTGTAACCAGAAAATGACAGCTTTAGGAGAGGAAAACAGGACCCTCAAGGAGGAATTACACCACTATAAAACAACAAAACATGCTCCACCAGTAGTACCACCACACTCAGCTGTTACACCCAGTGAAAAATTGGAGGAAGGTACAACACCACCACCTCCCAAGCGCAGAGCCGAAACCCAGGCCAATGAATACAAACCCGCACGCGTAACGCCCGAGAATAAAGTCCTGAAGGAAGTTCAGCAATCAGTCAAAGAATTAAATGAGTGGATGAGCAACGCATCCCGACTGATCTCATCCCTCACTGACCGCGTAGAGACTATAGCTAAAATTACCCAGCAACAAAACGAACACCTACAACAGCGACTCATCGCTGTGGAGGCTAGAATCACCCCTCTGCCACCTAGCGGACTGGACCCCACAGCGAATGTAAAGCAACCTTCCTCGTCGGCATTCAGTGTGATACAGCCGGCGACATTCCTACCCCCTGCATCTCATCATAGCTAGAAATCACGCCTACACAATTTGGCAATGGAATTGTAGAAGCTACGCGAATAAGCAAGCAAATCTTAACCAATACCTTAAGGGGAAAGTTAAGCCCGATATTATTTTATTGCAGGAGACACATTGTCTCGCTAAATTGGCAGGCTACCGCTCGATCGGACATGTCAACGGGGAGACGACTGTCCTTACCACCCTAGTTAGACGAAACCTTACGTTCACGCAACACGACACGGAAATTACCAATATAGACAATATATTTATTGAACTCGTTCCGCAACGCAAGACACAGGAAAGCCTTTTTATACTAAACATATACAGCAACCCTAAACAAAAAAGCACAGATTTCTCACACTCTTTAAACGCGCCCTCAACATCGCTGGCCAAAATCCCATCTTAATAGCGGGGGACTTCAACGCACCACACACTGCCTGGGGATACTCTTATGTGTTTCCTAAAGGTAGGGCCCTGTGGTTTGACTCGCAGCAAGAGGGATTAACTCTCATCACCAACCCTAGCACACCCACACGTGCGGGCACTAGCTCCAGTAAAGACACAACGCCTGATCTGACGTTCACGAGAAACACATCAGCCGCCACCTGGAAAAATACCCTAGAGGACCTGGGTAGCGACCACTACATCATCGAGGTACATGTTCAAGGTGGCCCACGTAAATTCACGGGAAAAGAGCTAAAGTTGGTAGACTGGACCCAGTTCCGCAAATCACGTGAGAACCAGGTCCAACCCATCAGCGACATAGAGGACTGGATACACACGCTTAAACAGGATATTAATAATGCCACCCGAATCGTACCTCCTGAGGCACACCTCGAAGAGATCGATAGCCGGCTCCTCCACATGTGGGAGGCAAAGCAATCGCTCCAAAAGAGGTGGAAGACACAGAAACACAACAGAAACCTCAGGAAACGCATAGCACTCCTCAACACAGAGATAGAGATGTATGCAACACAGCTAAGCCGGCAACACTGGGATGAAACCTGCGATGCGATGGACAGGCAACTAAGTCTTAGTAAAACTTGGCATTTTCTACGGTTCCTCCTCGACCCAGAAGACAGCAAAACCGCCCAACAACAAACCATCAACAAACTAATACATGCTTACAAGGGCACCGAGGAGGAGTTTCTTAGGGAGGTAGAGCTCAAATATATTTCTCAGGCTCCTACTCAGCAGCATCCAGATTATACGGGCCAGATCAACACTACTCTAGACGAAGAATTCACCGAAGCGGATATCCGTGCCGCCCTACAAAAACTTAACACCAAATCTGCACCAGGTCCGGATAACATCACGAATAAGATGATACGCAATTTGGACGATGAGTCGATCACGCATATCACAGACTATATTAATAACTGCTGGAAGACCGGAATCTTGCCCCCGCATTGAAAAACGGCCAAGGTGATTCTGATTCCGAAACCAGGCAAACCACTGAATACTGACAATCTTAGGCCCATCTCCTTAACATCTTGCATAGGCAAATTGACGGAACACGCTTTCCTGGCTAGACTGACAAATTACCTCGAAGACAATGATTTTTTCCCACACACCATGATTGGCTTCCGCAGGCATCTTTCAACGCAGGATGCCATGTTGAAGCTTAGGCATGACATCATAGACAGTACGGGACGCTCCACTAAGGGCATACTTGGTCTTGATCTGAAGAAGGCTTTTGACTCTGTCACGCATAGCACCATTCTAAATCAGGTAAATACCCTAAACTTGGGGCTTCGCACGTACAACTATATTAGGGCATTTCTTACGGGCAGAACGGCCACGATCACTGTGGGAGCACTCAGGTCGTCCGAAATAACCATAGGAAGTGCGGGCACCCCGCAGGGTTCCGTGATATCTCCCATGTTGTTTAACCTCACCCTCATTGGTCTTCCTTCAAAACTTCAAACCATCCAAGGACTTCATCACACCATTTACGCCGACGACATCACCCTCTGGGTGTGCGACGGCAGTGACGGTTTCATTGAACAGAGATTACAGGAGGGGATTGACACAGTCGAGCGATATTTACAAGGAACTGGACTATCCTGCTCGGCGGAGAAATCTCAGCTACTGCTATATCGCCCTACACTTAGAGGTCGGCCACCCAAACAACATCCCCAAGCGCAGGCACACGCTGATATAAAACTCACTACAAGCGATGGTCACGCCATACCAACCGTGGACAAAATCAGAGTGCTAGGTTTGATCATAGAAAGTAAGGGTACCAACGGAGAGACAGTTCGCAACATTGAAGCCAGAGTGTCTAACACGATGCGCCTCATTAGGCGCATTACCAATAAACACAAAGGCATGAAAGAGGCCAGCATCATCCGTTTGATCCAAGCGTTTGTTCTAACTCACATCACCTATACAGCGGCGTACCACCGATGGTTCACCGCGGAAAAGTCAAAACTCAATTGCCTAATTAGGAAAATTTACAAACAAGCGCTAGGTTTGCCTCAAAACACCAGCACCGAACTACTCCTTCAACTTGGCTTACACAATACCCTTGAGGAACTCATTGAGGCGCAACAAATCTCCCAATTCGAGCGTTTAGCCAAGACTAAGCCAGGCCGCCAGATTCTATGTAATCTCGGTATTACTTACCACACTCAACACGGAGATAAACACGACATACCACGCACTATCCGTGCTAAGCTAACAGTACCACCCATACCAAGAAACATGCACCCTGAACACAACAGGGGCAGACGTGTCAGTAGAGCCAGGACCATGTCAAAG
This sequence comes from Rhipicephalus microplus, assembly GCF_013339725.1. Classification (NCBI taxonomy): domain Eukaryota; kingdom Metazoa; phylum Arthropoda; class Arachnida; order Ixodida; family Ixodidae; genus Rhipicephalus; species Rhipicephalus microplus. Next base: position 258,058,615 of record NC_051165.1, read on the forward strand.
ATGTTTGGGCGCAACCATGAGGCAGTCTTTGTCGACGCAGCACGCTACCAGGAGCGTCACCGCTTCGTGGCTGCTGTCGTAGACCACACACAACAATGCAAAAGCAGCGCGTCAATCATAACACGGAACGTAGAAACGGCAGAGGAAGTGGCTATCGCGATGGCCATAGCCCACACTAACGCCTCATGCGTAATAAGCGACTCGCAGACAGCCGTTAGAAACTACGCCAGCGGCAGAATCTCCCCCGAGGCATTGCGGATTCTTAATACAGGCAAAATTCACGAGGCGGACAAATACGTACACATCTTGTGGTTCCCGGCCCACACACCACTAGGTAACGCGGAGGCCAATCCGAATGAAGTGGCGCACAACGTGGCTCGAGGTCTTACGTTCCGAGTCACGTCAGACGAAGCGGCCACCCAAACGGACCTTTCTGCGCCGGTGTGGGAATGGAACGATCGGCTCACTAAATTTAATGACATAATTCAACACTATCGACTGCAAAGGCGGGAGTACCCTCCGCCTCACTCCAAGCTAAATCGGGCCCAGTCCGTTCAGTGGCGACAGCTACAAACACGCACATACACGAACCCTGTCATCATGCACCACATATATCCTGACGTCTATAGTTCTAATCTATGCCAGTACTGTACCACCAGAGCCACTCTCGACCATATACTATGGGAATGTCCAGCATTATTCAGAAATTCTGGGGTCGCGGCCTCCAATGAAGACCTTCGGGCGCGTTGGCGGACTGCGCTGCTCAGTTCGGGCCTGGACAAACAACTTTGGGCGATCCAGCAGGCCAAGGAAGCTGCCGGGAGACACGGTCTCTCCGTTGGCCCCTAGGTGGGAGCCCATGCCAGCAATCTGCCGGAAATTAATAAAGTCTATTTCTCTCTCTCTAAGGAGCAAGCTCCTATAAAGCGCTCGCGGTAACGCCAATCGCGCACACCACACAATTTTCACGCTTGAAGCGAGATTCAAACGTGACATTACAACGACTGGTACTAGCCATTGCTCGAGAACCTGCGCTAACAATTAGCTTGACTCTGATTGATATGTGGGGTTTAACGTCCCAAAACCACCATAAGATTATGAGAGACGCCGTAGTGGAGGGCTCCGGAAATTTCGACCACATGGGGTTCTTTGTAAAACGTGCACCCAAATCTGAGCACACGGGCCTACAGCATTTCTGCCTCCATTGGAAATGCAGCAGTCGCAGCCGGGATCCGATCCCGTGAACTGCGGGTCAGCAGCCGAGTACCTTAGCCACTAGATCACCGCGGCAGGGCAATAATCTTGCCTCGGAACGTGTATATGACAAGAACCGCTGACAATGGATGCAAACTGAGTACGAGCATAACGTGGTATTCAAATGTCGCATTTGAATACGTCAGCGACATACTGCATGATCGACCACAAGCAAGGCAAACACTTCATTAGTAATTGAGCCAGTAAAGCTGGAACGTTCATTCTAATTTACTATGAAAATGCTTGGTACATGACGTGTAATCATGGTGACGGTAAGAACAATGCTTTTTTTCTAATTGTGTACATACAATACGAAGCACTTTATTTAAGCACCCGGAAAAGAGCCACCCTTTAGAGCGAATGGAAGAAAGCATCAGCATCTGTGTGGTCTTGAAAAATGTTTACTTTAGATACCTGTGGGCAACCCTGCACAGTCAGCGTCAGCCGCTTTTCGCGCCTCATGGAACGGTTATCTTCGAGAGTTGTATCGTCTAAATAGCGACGCGAAGACGCGTCTCTGTATAAACCACTCGACGTTCTTTTCGCGGCGCCTTGAATGTCAAAATGGTATACATAAGGCCACATTGCTTAGCGCGGCAGACTTCGTCATTGACTAACTAAGCGCACGCATGCTTAAGCCCGACTCGAGTGGATTAGCATACGTGCAAGGGACGCTTCCCTTCGGCGGTATACCCTCATGTCTGAGCGTATGGATGTCGTCGCAGCACAGCATCCTTCCCGAAGCGAACGCAGCCCCGTCAATAGTAATGCATTTCTCGGACCTATGCTGGATCGCTTAGATCCCTTTATCAGTATAATCAGCGATAAACGAACATAAGCGAATCTGGCCATTCTGCACTATATGCGTCATGCGTTCCCGATACATAGGTGTTTATCGTCATCACCTGGTCGATTACTTGTAGTCGATTGGGCATAAAACATTTAGGAGACATACCATCATGGCGGCACTGCGGTGTACTCAGCTGCTGACGCGGGAGTCACATTTAGGAGAAGCCGGAACGATCGAGGCTCGCCTATACGCTGCGATTTGTGTCAACGTTAAAGAAGGCCAGATGATAGACGAAGTTCTCCGAAACACTCCTCCGCGGAGTATCTCAACGCCTGGCTCACTCTGGGTGTTTTAAAATGTTTACTTAACGTATCGTATAAAAGTATATTTAAGTGGGGAGGGGCAAAGGTTCATGCATACATTACAGACTTCGCTATATGAACAAAATTAACTAAATACCGAATAATGCAATGGCATTTTTAATAAATTTCAGTGACAGCGGCAAAGGAAAGGACAGGCTATAATTGATTGATTGATATGTGGGGTTTAACGTCCCAAAACCACTATATGATTATGAGAGACGCCGTAGTGGAGGGCTCCGGAAATTTAGACCACCTGGGGTTCTTTAACGTGCACCCAAATCTGAGCACACGGGCCTACAACATTTAGGACAGGCTATAGGTGAGTAATTAATGCATTCAGTCAAGTCAACAGACGCGAAAGTGTTGAATGCACTGTAACACCATAGTTCAACCAACCAGCCGATATCGTTCGAGAATTCACTAAAACCGTCACCCTTCAGTATCTCACATGCAACGAGAATAAAATAGGCCGAGAGAAAAACGAACTTTTGAAGAAGCACGATTCATCGGCGGAGTTCAAATGCCACCTAAATTCGGATTCCCTTGCACAGAAATTTGCGCTTACTACGGCACTGATATGGGGCGCACGCATTAACTTTTTTTTTTTCTTTTTCCTCCTACCCACGTCAGTTAGCTTATCAGCGGGGCAACCCGACGCCCCGAACGAAGTATATAGTCATGCGAGTGTTACGTTTCGCCAGTTTTGCGACGCGGTTCAAGTGATGCGCTAAAGCTAGGACTTGACAAGCTTTTCGACGCCATCACGCACCGAGTAGCCGCTGCCACTGAAAAATGCGTGTTCAGAGGCTATGCGGCCAAGTCACTCACAGATGACGCGCTTGAAGCGAGCGGGCAGACTTGACAGATTTCACTCCCCCATGAAACACACACACACACACACAAACACACACACACACACACACACACACACACACACACACACACACACACACACGCGCGCGCGCGCACGCACACACACACACACACACACACACACACACGCACACACACGCACACACACACGCACACTGGCGCTACTGACAACAAAAACATTTATTTTCAATACCAAGCCGACTAATATACCTGTTTTTGCTACACTACCATAAATGCTCAAGCCCACTCGATTTTGAAAAGGCATGGGTAAGTCTTGAATCACTAGATTATAGTAATGAAAGCTGAACAGATATAAGCTATTTCGGCGAAAGTGTTGTTAGCAAAACGTCACTGTCATTGAGCTAAGAAAGAAATTTGACTTGCGGGCGCGTGTGCTAAGCCCCGTCTTGTTGCCGGCTTTCGAGAAGAGTTCAATTTCGTCGTTGGAAGTTTCCAGCACTGCAATAGTAATTGTGTTCTTTTTGTGTGTTTTCTGAACTGTTCACGTGGCTGTCGCGTGCAAAAATGCCGTGTGCAAAAAACACGTGAACTCCAGAAATGTGCCATTACGTGCTCCCATATGCGTTGAGTTGTTAAAAACGCCTTTTCAAAAATGGTGCATTTTCCCTCTGTATCTTTCTTTTTTTTTTCCAGTTCCTGCATCACTTTCTTTTCGTCGGTGCATCGTGTACACAGTCACTTAAGAACGTTCGCGAAACTACTTGCCTTGGTCATATACGGTCATTGCTGTGGCGAACTTTTCGCCTTTCCCACCTAACCTACACATGCAATGTGCTCGATGCAATAAAAAATAAGAACGAAATATGGAATGAGAACGAAATCCGCTGCTGACGATGCAACCCCGTTCGCAGCCGCACCATCGGATCTTCAATAAATAATGTGGCACAGTCGCCATCGTGACAGCTTGCGTCACGGAGCCATCTGTGTGCGCGTTGCACGTATATTCCTACGCTCCGCGAGCTTACGCGATAAAATCCGCGATTCTGAACCGCATCGTCCGTGTCGTCATATAGCGACACGGATGACACACGCTTTCATTTAACGACGACCTGCTCTGCAGATTGGCCTTGCGTTTCAGTCACACCATTTCAAGCGAAGCTTCATGGCAATGAGTTAAAGGGACCCAAAAATCAAATAACAGTTTATGTCACAGTGAAAACTCAATGTCTGACAACGTCTAAAACGACAATATTATCAAGAGCAGTGCCCTACTTACCGAGAAATTAAGATAAATGCGCGAGAGCACATGCGCCACGAGTAGGACGTTAGCAAAAAGATCCTGATGACGTCATACTGACCGCCTACAATTATTAAGTAGTAATCTAAATAGCTGCGCTAAATTAAGAACCTTCCGTTCATCAAGAGACGTCATAAAATGCTGCGTGTTCGTTTCTGTTTGATTCACGGAAAAACGAACCACCGGACGTTACTATGGGGAACGGCGCAAGTGTCGCATTTCATTGTTCCACGCATGACCGTCGTTGTTGCCCGTAAAAAATAAGCGTCACGCTGCCAATGACGTGCGTGAAGGTCCGATTCCAGGCACACAGAAAGGAAAAACAAATATTTGGAGCTAGCAATGTGCAAGTCTACAGAAAAGATGTGAAACAAGGGATATAGACAAGCACGCCCTCTTGTTACGATAGATCGATTGATTGATGTGGGGTTTAACGCCCCAAAACCACCATATAGGATTATGAGAGACGCCGCAGTGGAGGGCTCCGGAAACTTTGACCACCTGGGTTTCTTTAACGTGCACCCAAATCTGAGCACATGGGCCTACAGCATTTCCGCCTCCATCAAAAATGCAGCCGCCGCAGCCGGGATTCGATCCCGCGACCTGCGGGTCAGCAGCCAAGTAACTTCGCCACTAGACCACCGCGGTGGCGCTCTTGTTACGATAGAGAAAGGGCTCCTGTTCTTTTTTTAAGAACTTAATGAAAAACTAATTTGCCGACGTGTTATCTTCCCTTCGATTTTCCCTTGACCCATCTGCCCTTAACGAGCAGAGACCAGTAAAAACCCCCTTCCTTTTCTAATTTTCACTCTCTCCCTATCTCATTTCACAACCTCCCTTTTATGGTTATGGCAAGATTTTTCTCTCTCATCTCCCCTCCCTCTCTCTCTCTCTCTCGCTCGGAAAGCACTGCTAACGGCAACGATCGCTCAGTTTCCTTCTTATAGTACATCTACCGCATTTTTATGTCGCTTCCCTCACTTCATTACAGTGCGTTCGGACGTTTGCACAATCTGCCAGTTTTCTTTTTTTTAACTTTTCTGACCTCGGGCTATGATTCGAAGCACTCCGCGACATCAGCAAGCAACGCCCTGCCATTTTCCCGGCCCAGTCGGCCCTTTGCGACCTTCATTATAAAGAGAAAAAAGAAGAACATCTCCTCGCCCCCCTCCCTTTCCCCCATTCGTGCTTTTCAACAGTAATCAACCGAGCCTCGGTTTCTAATGAACGCGGCGAGGCAGCGCTCTATACGATTAGCCGTCGTCCTTAACCACGATCCCCGCATATTGTGTTCCCTCGTTTTTTTTTTTTTCCCCTATATGTTGTCCACCCCCTCCGCTCATATATGACAAACACGCGCAGCTACACGCTGCATGTAACGTATACGCGGCAGGCAGGAACACATTCTGACTAGGCCCATATTCACGCACGCACGCACACACACACACGCACGCACGCTCGCGCACAGGGAGAGAGAGAGGGGGGGAGGGAGAGAGAAGGAGAAAGAAAGAACGAAAGAAAGAAAAGAAAGAAAGAAGCTTCAATAACAATAATCAGAGACGATAATAATCAGGACTACAGGCTGGTTTTAGCAAAAACAAAAACAAAACAAAAAAGAACAAACAAAAACAACAGCTTGTTTTCAACAAAACTAAACGAAAAGGCCTGAATGACATTGTTGTGCTATTTTCTTGAGCATAGATACATATTTTACCTTTCAAAAATATAAGGGACACTAAAATGAAACATGGATCGGTTCTGATTGATATATTGTACCCTGAGAACACTAATGTCGTTAGTTTAACAATCACAGAATTATCAATCGAGAAAATCAGGGTCACAGTTTCACTCATAAATTTCGCGCCGAAATGGGCGCACATAACGACGGTTTACTGAAGAGCACTGACGCTGACAAGAGCTTTTTCTACCCATGCCCTCTACTTCCTGAAGTGATAAGAAAATAAACATATTAATTAATTATGAATTGATTGATTTGAGCAGTCGAACGGTCCAACACGAACGGAGATGCATGCGCACAGAAACAGACGCCCGAGCACATATACTTCATCCTCTTCACTTCAGTCGCTTTTGGGAGAGATGAGAAATTGATGAGAGACTAGAAATTGCCGCGAAACTGCATAGGGCCTAGACGCCATGAAGATATGTGACGTCACGACATTTGATGCGCAAATTCCAAGGTATACCCGTGGCGAGCTTGCCGAATGGCTCTTCGAGCGTTTTCTCACTTAACAATAAGCGCATACGGCCTCCTGCGACAAACGCGCGGTGATTTTGCAATTTCGAAAGTAATTTACTAATACGAGAAAAAATCGTTTTTTTTTTATTGCGTACCTCTTTCAAACCGAAAGTTGTGTGCAAGTAGATAACCTCGCGTGTCATAAAAAAATACAGTAAAGCCCGGGCTAATATAAACGACCGCCTCGCGTTTTATACTTACGAGGTTGCACGCAACGTATGCATAATAAGCGTGAGTGACAGCGCGTCCTGCAGCCTCGAATTAGAGAAGAAAAGCGCAGCTGGTCCGTCCGGCGCGCACGCACGGGCACAGGCGGAGCGCTACGCTTCTGGGGAACTGCCCCGGGCCCGGCCCGGGACGAAATTTCTGGGAACTGGCAAATGCGCGCAGGCACCGCTTGTGCTATACGCCCGCGCTCCGCTCGATAGGCGCAGATGTCGGGACGCTTCCCCACCGACTCCCTCGATTCCCGGTCGAATTTTTGTGATCGTTAGCTTAGCTTCTAAGTCCCGTGTATCCTATGCCTCCACCCCCTTTTTTTCGTTTTTTTTTTCATTCCCTCTCTTCGTTCTGTGCCATCTTTTTCATGGGCGCCCACAAAGCGCCCACCCTGACGGTACTTGATTTTCTACACGTTGCTCCAGCTCGTTATAGACACGAGTATGTCGCGCACTTGAACGGTGGTGGAGAGGGCGCACTTGGAACAAGTCATTAGCAAGCTTTCACGTTTAGTTTATTACAGCGAAGCTGACTTAGTCTGTTCCATGGTCGTCGTCGTCACCGCAATAGTAGTAGTAGTAGTTAGTAGTAGCAGTACTAGCAGTTATTATTACTATTATTATATTTAGTAGTATTAGTAGTAATTGATGGCATTTAACGTACCAAAACCACAATATGATTATGAGAGATGTGGTAGTGAGGGGCTCCGGAAATTCTGACCACCTGGGGTTCTTTAACGTGCACCTAACTGTAAGTATACGGGCCTCAAACATTTGCGCCTCCATCGAAATTGCAACCGCCGCAGCCGGGATTCGATCCCGCGACCTCGGCGTTAGCAATCGAGCGGCATAACCACTAAACCACCACGACAGGAACCAGCAGTAGTAGTAGTAGTAGTGGCAGTAGTAGTAGTATACGGCGGCGGCGGCAGCAGCAGCAATAGAGGTACGCGTTACAGAGGTCGCGTTGACAGAAGGGTGAGTGCATAATTAAAATAAAATAAATGATCATCATGATGATGATGATGATGAGGAGTAGGATTTTGTTTTTGTTTTTTAGCGGCAGTTATCATCATCACTAAAGCTTCGCTGTTCGGTGGTTTTCACGGTGTGGTACTGCCTGAATTATTTTGTTTTGCTCAAGGGTCGTGCACTGCAGCAGCTTTTTCAGGCATGCCTTTTGATACGCGCACACTTTTTTGATACACGCACGCTGCCGAAGTGGAAAATGCATTCAAGGACATATACAGAAACTGAATAGAGTTACGTTTCTTCTCTCTCGCTCTCCTCTGGGCACACGGGTATACACACACACACACACACACACACACACACACACACACACACACACACACACACACACACACACACACACACACACACACACACACACACACACACACACACACACACACACACACACACACACACACGCACACACGCACGCACGCACAGACAACTTGAGTGATCCTCTTAATCGCAAAAGATGCGCGGTCTGTTGTGAAGTTTTTGCGATGCATTTTCTTCTCGCAAGGACTTTCTCGCATGGAGGGTGAGCTATCTTCGGGGATGCAAGCAGTGGTGTAGGTGTTCAACAAAAAACCAAAATCGGAATTGACGTTGTGCGCCAAAGCCGCAGGAGCTTAATATATTTAACGTCAGCTGCAGGAGTTGTTAAAAAAAGATGCTGAACAAAGGCGGCAATGCTGCTGACCCATAATCTTGAAATAGTTATTCCTACGAGAGCACGGTTAGATGACTCCATAAAAGATAATGAGTTTGCCGCTTGTGGGTTACAACGTGCACAGTAAAGATCGAGAGATCAAAGGTGGGGGTGTAGCTTTACCATACAAGGAGCGTTTCAAAATTATGCCAACAGAGAATATTTTGTAAAGCCTGTCATGGGGCTATTAGATATAATAGGGGCACTTTACGGACCACTTGATTCTTCACCTGATTTTTTCGCTGATTTTCAACGTTACTGGAGTGGAGACTTCAACATGTCAAATGTGGATTGGTCAACCTTCACACCAAATGTTTCAATGATAAGCTACAGAAAGGAGTGTTTGATTTAATCTTCTATTTTGATCTGCGACAAGTAGTCGAAGGTTTCAAAAGAATACAAGGCAACAGCTGTTCCATCCTCGTTTTGTTTTCCCTAAGCCAATCCCTTGCAAGGCGGGCGAAGTGCGAAGTACTGCCTGAAATTTCCGATCAATCCGTTGTGCTGCTAAAAGCATCTCAAGCATCTCTGTTAACAAGTCTGTTGATGTCACTTCCGTGCCAAACTTCTCGCGCGGAGATGACGTTGCTATATGAGACATGCTTTCGTTTAGCTTTGACTCGTTCCGGAGCAGTATAGAGCAGACATACATATACTTCGTAATCAATTTAAAGATCTTATTAATAACTGCAAGATCACTTTGTCCCTAATATGCTAAAGAAACGAAAAGGCCAATCTCCCATAATTTCTCATGACCATTTTCGATTAAAAAGACGACTAAAACGCCTCAGGACGAAAAGAGTTGTTAACGCGCAAGAGATGCTGACGTTTTACCTGCTAAAATTTCCGAGATTCCTTCGAGCTAAGAACTAAAGTTTCTTCGGACAAGGAACGCCATATACTTTGAGGAGAAACTTCCAAAGTTTATCTCAACATCTCCTGAAAAGTTCCGAAGGTTCATTTATCCTAGTAAGCCCATTTTTTCCAAGTAAGCCCAGTTTCTAAAACGGTAATAAGCAGCACAACGTGAACTATGGTCCTATCTCGCTGAGTTCAACATCATGTAAACTTCTGGGGCGTAGAGTACATAAGCACATTAGTGCATTTCTTTAAAAAAAATAATAAGACACTGCTATGCAATCAACATGATTTCATAAAAGGGTTCTCGGCATGCACTTAACTAGTAGCTACCGTACACAATTTCTCTAAGGCAATAAATTCAGGTAGGCAAGTTGATGATTGATATGCGGGGTTTAACGTCCCAAAACTACCATATGATTATGAGAGACGCCGTAGTGGAGGACTCCAAAAATTTTGACCACCTGGGGTTCTTTAACGTGCACCCAAATCTGAGCACGCGGGCCTGCAGCCCTTTCGCGTCCATCGGAAATGCAGCTGCCGCAGCCGGGATTCGATCCCGCGACCTGCGGGTCAGCAGCCGAGTGCCACTAGAGAAAACCACGGCGGGGCCACCTAAGCAAGTGAATGCAATGTTAGTGGACTTGGCAAAAGCATTTGACAAAGCTTCCCACAAAAAGCTACTCCCCAAGTTTGATGTCATTCTGCGTAATGCCAAAATTATTACTTAGCTATATGCTCGCGTTTCAAACTGACAACAATATGTTTCATTCAAAAGCCACGCATCTCAGGCGCGTCCAATTGACGCTGGCGTTCCACATGGTTCAAAACTCGGGCCGCTTTTGCTTCCTGTTTTTGTAAACATTACTGTTAACGACATCGCCATGAAAAATGAACTGTACGAATATTATTGTGTATTGTATTCAAAAATTGATAGTTTGAGCGACTAGACACGGTGACTAAATGAAGCCGTTAAAAGAATTGTAAAATAGTGTAGTGATTAGCAGACGACTATCAAACGTTTGACAAAACACTTTGTATGAAAACTTCACGCAACCGTGTACCAATCTGCATTTTCAGTATTCGGCACGCAATGTCTGGAACTCTGAGGTGGACCACATAAAACATCCAGGTATTTGTAAAGACCTCAGATAGAACAAACACATCAACACTATGTATAATTCTGCCAATCAAAATCTGTTCATCCTCAGGCGGGCTTTGAGGCTGACAACTTCCGAGGTTCGAATCGTATTCTTGCATTTAACGCAATTGTGCAGCCTGTATTAGATTACGTATCAATTCTTTGGTATCTTTTTTATAAAAAGAACATATATGACAAATCAGAAAACATTCAAAAGCGAGGGGTTCGATGTATAAACAAGAGCTTTCGCAATAAGAGCCAGTCTGGCAGTCTTGACACATAAATCGTGCTTAGTTTAATTTTCTTGTTTTAACTAAGTAGGGAAAACTACAGCTTAAATATTGCTGAGGTCATCTCCTTTTCAGCTGCTTATGCTACAACACAGCGACATGAAGAACAATCACCCCCTTCACTGGCCGCAACAACTGCTTTAAATACTTTTTTTTTCATATTAACAAGGGACTGGAATCAACTGTCCACCAACGATGTGGTGTTGCAGCCATCCCTCAATTCGTTCATGTCCCATATTGTGTAACTTGTTTTCTTTTTCGTTGCGTAAACAGCTGTACCTGATGCGCTGTTTCAATTGCACTTGAGGCGTATTTTATCTTACACGTGCATTGCCTTTGTACCACATGCCTTTTTTTTCTTTCGTTCTTATCGTTTTCGTTAGCCCTACTAATCTTATCCAGTCCTGCGAAAATTTCTTATTGGGACTGGAGCATTTGTAAATAAGTAATAAATACTTATTTCATTGTTGATAAATGAACTCATTCCTATGAACATAGGGTGACGTTATTTCCTTTATTTAGACTGACAGATGGTCACGTCGAGGGCCGAAACAAAGCAGCGTTTTTGTGAGGATTGTAGTACAGCTTCCGCAGGCGGCAGCGTGCTTTTGGCGACGCACAGCGCGCACGCAAACGGGGCCGTTGGTGGCCCACTTCCTGGGAGAACCCGCATCCCGTTAAACGAGTACGGAGAAGTGCGAGGGAAGCGGGCACAGGCCCGGCTCCCATCATCGACCCGGAACCGCAGCTGCTTGTGACTCACGGGAAAACTATGTCGTTCCCTCTCCGTCGGGATCCTTCTCGCTGTCAGTCAGGCGACGCTGCGCGCTCGGCGTTCTTCACTCCCTCCCGACACCCCTTCGCTTCCCCGATAACCCACATTCGATCTCTGATGTTCGCAAGCGACATTCCCGCGACCGCTTCCTTTCTGTCCTCTTCGCAGTGCAGGCGCGAGATGGCGGACCACCGCGCTGCCCAAATATTGAACGACCTCTCCTCCCCGTAGCATACGTCGCCGCGTCGGATAATGAATCCACCATGCCTGACAAGTTTGAAGAATGCCACGAGGAAGGCACCCTGTCCGCTTCTTTGCCGCGTGCCTTCTGGGTTCCCCGAGAATGCAATCTAGTCGAATAATATTGAACGCCCATGGTTCCAGGATAGCCTAAGATAACGTCCAGAGACATACGGGCCAAACGTACGCACTTTTGGCCCATATGTATGTATGTATGTATGTATGTATGTATGTATGTATGTATGTATGTATGTATGTATGTATGTATGTATGTATGTACGTATGTATGTATGTATGTATGTATGTATGTATGTATGTATGTATGTATGTATGTATGTATGTATGTATGTATGTATGTATGTAATACTATGGATGGATGGAGCATTGACGTCTCGCAGCCGCTACACTCCGGAGCTCAATAGACCACTCACTGTACCTTACTGCACATTTTTATTACGCATTGGAAGTTGCCAGGAGACTTCTAGAAATAATTTCAACGTAACAATTTTTCTAACCTATAGTTCTACATTCAAACCAGAAGATGAAGCTTCCTAAGCCATAAATCCCGTTGAAACTATTGACGGGTGGCGATGAAACCGTGATTATACCGCAATTGCTCGCTGTGACGTCACAGTTTTAACGGCGTCTAATTAGTCTAGCTCTGGAGTTTGCTCTGGAGAGAGTGACTCTTAAACTAGAAAGTTTCCAGAAAGCTTCACTATACGCCACGACGGCCAAAACATGAGAAAAGGCTTTGAAATCGGTGACGTCACACTAAGTGACGTAACGGCGCTGGAATTCCAGCAAAAAAATTCAACAAATGGAAATTAGGTCCTTGTCACTTCAGTAAGTAGATTTTCCGCATGGAAATAACACCTGATTTCTAAATAATCATTTTTCTGGTCTAGTCAGATAAGGTATACAAAGTCACTTTTAGTGGTTGGTTGGACGTTTAAATACAGGCTATAATAGCCGCTATGGTGAAGGTATCTGGTTAATTTAGACCGAGTCCTTTGACGCGCACTGACACCACGCAGTTCACGGGCATCTTGTATTTCGTCTCCACCGAAACGTGACTGACATGGCCTGAATCGAACCCGCGACTTCTGTGTCAGCAGCCGCGCTCCATAAACACGCATCCACCATGCATCGCGCCCGTATAGGTTGATATAATGCCCTTCTACCTATGGAAGGTGTTGAAACTGAAGGCAAGAAATGTATGGAAGAAAAAAAAAAGGAAAGGACGACACAGACGTCAAGAAAGGTATGCGCTAGCGGGAGGGTCAGCGGTTGTCGGCGCAAGGGTCATGGGGGCTCCCTAATCTGTGCAGCTGCATTCTTATTGGCCGGTCTCAGAATCAGCTGACACTTGCAATTAAAGAAGCTGAGGCCATAGCAGATATGGGGGACGTGTGTGAGTACGCCATAAATGGAATTGACGGATAAAGAATTGTATCTTGGAGTGTGACCATGTATAAGACAGTATAACACATGCATAAGACAGATGTTAAGGACATGAAATAAACAAGTGGATGTTTAGCGCCTACCTTTCTTGACGTCTGTGTCATCCTGTCCTTTTTTTTTTTAAATATGTGCCACGCTAGCCCAAGCTACGTTGTGAAATCTTGCCAAGTGCATCGTCAAACGCTTTCCTCCAGACACGTGTGACACACACCCGTACACAACTGGCCGCTGTATGCGGGTGTGAGCCACAGGTGATCGGCAGTTTATATATAACCAGGAACGGCGAAAACCGACAAATTTAAATTTAAACACAAGAGCATTAAAAACAGACATCGGCATTGTCGAACCAACGAGTGCAAAGAATAAAGATTAGCATCACAGTAGGACTCGAACCCCAGCAATCTGCATGGCAGTCAGGTATTCTACGAGGTCTTGAATTTGCTCTGAAATATTGCCCTGTACGCAGGCGTAATATCGGTGCTGCGTTAAATGTGGTTGCTGCGCAGGCTACCTTCACTCGCTTTCTGGATTTCGTGCCGACCAGTTGTCTTATCCTTTTAATCCCTCCTTTACCCCCCCCCCCCCCCCCTCGTGAGCTACTGTTGAGGTGTCCTCCCCATGAGAGACAGTTACGGGGCTCACTTTTATCTTATTTTAAAATCCCACACTCACACGCACTACCTAATTTCATATGAAAATAACAAGCATCACATGAGTTTTCCTTTGGTACAGGCGTCATGTAGCTTTAACGCTAATTGTGGTCCAAGTTCTGGTTGCGGTTTACGTCAGTCTGATAAGCATTATATTTGTATTCCTATGCTTCAGTAAGCTATATTCAACCGTTGCTCGAGACAGGACGAATACGCAAACGAATGTTAGGTGTGATATTCGCATCAACGCACCATAAAGTGCATTTCAGTTTGATAACGCTCACGTCTGTGCTCTAACGCGACTCGTGAGTTACCCTTTAAACGCCAATGGAGCCGATGTTTGCGGTAAGCCCACGACGTGGACACAACTGCTACACTTATAAAAGCGCGTGGGTTCACCTCGTAACACCCTGCTGAGCACCTTGAACAAAACGAGACCAAGTCCATGATACCAAATTCCACCTCTCCGTCATGAACAAGGGAGCTTTCTCAAACCACATTAGTTTTCAACCACCAGCTATTTGAGAAAAGATTCAAGAGATGGTTATATCGAGCGTCTTCAAATAATTTTTCCGGGGCCCTCTACTAAGGCGTCTCTCATAATCATAAGGTCGTTTTGGGACGTTGAACCCCACTTATCAACCAACCTTCTAATGGTTTACTTTAATTATTATTGTTGCAGTTATATAGTATACTACGAGGCTGAGCTCAAATATATTTGTTACGTACGAAAGGCAGTACAAAAGCGGGCCATGCAGATTTAGTGCAATTATTGTCTGTCCGAACGCAAACGCCAAAAGCTGAAGTAATTATAATGTCAAAAACAGATAAAAATAGCGCGAAATGGGCCACCTTCGACGAAATCGCGCTAACACACTCCTAAAACAATGAATGCACCAAAAAGAACGGACTTCATACGTGCGCAAAGAACAAAACGAAAAGCGCCATGCTTGCCCCCCTCCCTCTTTTGATTATTACTTATCAATTGTTAACTACGAAAGTGTTCAATGAGTATGCATGCCCGTTATCACACCCTGTCTAGTCAATGCTGGATAGCCCATGCGAAACCATGCAATGCCGCTAGAAAAAAGTGTGAAGATGTAGCTCGAGAGAGGCGTGATAGGTTGTTAACCCTCTGGCGTCATCTGCCGGCAGTTAGCGACAACAACGGCACAAATGCGCGGCTGACGCCGGTGGGACCCACCTCGGCACGCCGTTACATTTTGTTTTTGCGCCCCCGCGATCCTTCATAGATCCCCTTCAGTCCGTTCGCAGAGGGCGACCACGGAAATGCGGCGGCTGAATCCGGCCCGATACGAAAAGATGCGATCAGCCCTTTAATCTTCTACAACCTTGCCGCATTTGTGCTGGACAACTTCCCGGTTCTGAAGAGCACTGTCGGCGCCAACAAAGTACAGCGGATCATTCGGTTGAGCGCGGTGCAGTGCAGTGCAGCCAGCCAGCGTAGCGCACACGCTGGTAACGCGCGATGCCGTTGGGTGGGTCCTCGATCCTAACGGAATGTTGTTGTGGACCCGGGCGCACCACACAGGCGACGGTGCACATTAGTGCGTGGGCAGGGACTACGGGCGGGCGATGTTTCTATCGTAGCCGAGGATTTTCGCTCGAACTGTGTACTTCGGGGAAGGGCAGGACAGAAAACGAAAATTCCGCCAGCGGCGCAGTGACCGAGCGAGCTCGAAAACAGCGCGCGTGTCGCTACCTCGCGGAAGCGACGGTACATACTGTTTCTATGCACAAACAAGCCTCCATGATGACTGTGTGGCCCGAATCTCAAAGGCCTTGCCGCGATTGACGCTAACCGTGTCGCTTCCGAGAAAACTTCGCTCGGGTGCGCAGGCGCTGATCGCCGCGAACTTTGTATTTTTTCTGAAGCGGGGCGAACTATTTTGTTGTTTTGAAAGAAAGAGGAGGAAAAAAGCGAGGAGTTGTGTACTTTTCGGTCCAGAAGTCACCGGCGTCGTTGCGTGGAAGGACGTTCTCCATACCTGCGTCAGTCGAGGTATCAGCAGTTTCGGAAAAGATCTTTTCGCAAGTTTTATTGCAAAATTAACATGGAATCGTCGTCCCAAGCTAGCCGCAATGAAAGCGTCGAGGCAGCCGAGGAGGTTGACAACAAGAAGGTAAGGTTCATGCGACCTTAAACAGTTACGTGTATCCGATTTTGAGGTCTCACCAAAGTAACTCTCTTCATGCAGACGGTGCAGGCAGAAATAAACGCGCTGCAACAAACGCCGTTCGTGTCAGCCGAAAACTACAACCCCGAACGTAAGTTACCGCGCCGTTAAATATTTATGAACGAGTGTTCTTATTATTTTGCCTTACGTTTGCAGCCGCAGAACCGGCAACACCCGAAAATATGGAGGCCACCGGCTATGCGTTGGCGGGCGAACGTAAGTGACCCAACGTATGAACGCTGCTCTGGCATTTTGAGTAAGACGAACGAGGCTATTACGTGAGTACATTGCATTGCAGCATAATACCGGGCTCACATAATGATGCAATTTCCAAATTTTCATGAGCACAGGTCGGGAAAATTTGTGGAGCTCACTCAGCCTCGCTTATAAAAAAGACAAAAAAAACGGGCGATTCCCACGTACCTTGGACATTGATGTTATAAAAATCATGCGCATGGAAGGTGACTGTGTTGTAATATTTATGTTCATTGAGCGAAACGTCATAAAGTGGCGCTAAATATATGTACAACTGTAGACACAGGCATACGTAACGATGCCTACGGCAACATAGGTAGCAACACCAGTAGTGGTAAGCTGATATGAGGCGCTGGTGCTCGTGAAGTTATAAGGTAAGCCGGACTCACTCAGACTCAGTAAAACTCAAAGAAACTGTCTAATCGGACGTTCCTCAACCTAATCTACAGCTTCCTCACTGGATTCTTCTTTTTTTTTTTCTTGCAGAGCTGTGCTGCTTCGAAAGTTATTTAATAAACTACCTAATCCGGTACTTAAGAAGTACAAAAAAGCAGTTCAACGTATTCCGTGCAAAAGTAGTACCTGTGTTTGGATGCGTCAATATGCCCCATAGCTTTTGTTTTTTCGTGCATTCACAGTGCCATTGCAATGTTACGCATACTTTTAAATTAATTGTTCACATTGGTTCGGCGTTTACAGGTGAAAATGTGCCTCCTAAAGAACTGGAAAATTATGGCACAGTCGGGTGTTCCTTCGAAAGACCTGATGAACGTAAGTTATCCCGAAATATTGAAACCTTTTAAACGCATGATTTTATCTCTGATTAAGAAACGGGTGCCCATCAACTTCTGAGTGCATGCAGCAGTATAGAACGCTCAGCTATAGTGCATTTATTTATTTATTTATTATTTATTTATTTATTCCAAATTGTGCTTTATAGTAATCAAAACGCAACATGACAGTCCGCCGTCATGAGCTTGAATTCACATTATTAGGCAGCTCTAGAACAGGGATCGTAGGCAAATTTGCGCATTGGTTCACATGTGTTCAGCTTTTGAAGGTGAAAATGGATTTCAAGAAGAGCCGGAAAGTCACGGCGCAGTTGGATTATCGTTCGAGAGACAAGATGAGCGTAAGTTGCCTAAAAAAATAAAAACATTCTAACCACGCGATTTTGACTGATTAAAAAACGGATACCCATCGACTTCTGAGTACCTGCAGCAGTAAAACACTTAGCAAAGGAATTTATGTATTTACTTTTATTCGAAATTGTGCTTTATCGTAATGAAAATTTTCAATGACAGCTTGCTATCTCTAACCTGAATTCCCATTATTAGGCAGCCTATAGGGAACATGCAGACATTGAGTACCCAGCCCACGCATTGTTTTCGAAACATTACACGTCTACACGCGAGGTTATCGTGTGATCGCGACCACCTGGATTATCGGCGCCGTGGTCTGGTGCATGTGCGGTAGCAATAAAAGCAAACACAGCCCATGGCTTCACTGACCAGGCGACCGCCGTGCAGTCGAGAAGGGTTACACGGATAGAAAATGCTCGCTTTAATGCACGTATTGTGCTATTCAGCAGTAGTCTCTTACAGAAAACACCTTGAGATCTTCCACGCATCCATGTCTAAGTGGCCCACCGTAATACCGTATCTCTCTTTCCTCTCTCTCTCTTTTCAGTGTTTACTGAAGATGAGCCCGAAGAACCTGCTGATTCTCCCGCTAATGATGGCTTTACACAGTTCACGAGTGAACGTAAGTCACCCTACAAATGGCGCGTGTATGTTGGGTTCTGTTGTGTTCATAATAATAATATTAATAATAATATAATATCATTTATTTATTTCTCATCAATACAATTGAACTTGGTGGAAGGTGTGAGAGTAAAAGCGAAGAACGCCATAGGTCTCACACCTTTTACATTGGGCAGCAGCAGGAAACATCACTATATTGCAACTGTGTTTACAAGAGAGCAACACAAAATAGAAATAAACTCAAAAAGGTAACCCCCGTATTCAGAAACGCTCCTCTACTTGACCTTTGCCCCGCATCAAAGCAGCCCGTTTGAAACGGGCTTGTGCTGCATTGAAGGGGGTGGCAAGTGAGGGATCGGTTCGGGTGTAAGTATGCGGACTTCAAAAATTTTCGCTCTTCACTAAATATGGGGCCGCCGCGGTCGGGATTCGATCCCGCGACCTGCGGGTCAACAGTTGAACACCATAACTTCTAGACTGCGTGCGTGTGTGGATGCGATATTTCCAGGGGACGGTTGGGGGGGGGGGGGGGGGGTCAGTGTACAATAAGTCTGATATCTAGAGATGAGCATGGGGCCTGAATAGCACGACTCAGCCCATACATTAAAAAATTACCAAGGAACATTTATACTGAGCGTGACCACAAATACAATGTGAATAACTTGTATCTATATATCTGTTTCCACTCGCTCCATGTTGTTCATTGTTACTGTGTTAAATAAGTTGGACGATCGAAGGATCACGTGACATTCGCAAACGCCTCCATTTTTCTACGCAGGCCTTGGTGCAAGAGTGCATCGTCTGGCCGAGAAGATTGTTGAAGACGCGGGCAAGGTTTCCCAGAATAACGAAAACCTCGTTCTTCGAGTATCAGCGCGTCGCGACGATTTCTTGCGACGCAACGAGCAGCAAAAGCAAAACATCGACACTCTCAAAAGCATGGCTCTTGATAAGTTGAAGAAGTACTCGAAAGATAGCGAGTAGCTGAGTCGACACTGACAGCAGACAGAGAAGTATGTGTACATGTGAAGCAGGGATAACATATTTGAAGGACTCGCTCCGGGCTAAATTGCATCGATGACACATGTGCTCACTATTTCGCGTATTAGTTTATTATTTATTTATTTATCTATTTATTTAGAAATACTGTCAACCCTCTATTGAGGGTCACTACAGAAAAGGTACGACACACTGTACAAAAAGTTGGAGATATAACTATACATCTCCCAATGATAAACCAGATATACATATATACAAATCCGTGAACGCTCTGCATTCCTAACGAAAAACGAAAAACACACACCCTTATTCGCAATGCAACGAATAACAATCGCAATAATATTTACAATAAGTCACATTAATGTAAATCAAGTAAATGCACAAATTCATTAACATCACCCACATTGACTATGTTACTCGGTAACCCATTCCAATCTTCAATGACATCGGGCAAGAAAGTATTACGGTACGCCTTCGTTCGTGCAAAATAAGGTTGCAGTACTCGTGTATGGTTTATCCTCTCGTTTCGTTTCCGAGGTTGTTCTATGTAGTCATTTCTGTTAATTTGAAACTCACCTTCTAATGATTGAAAAAGAAACTTCAATCTATTTTTGCGTCTGCGCTTGTGGAGCGTCTCCAGATCACATAGTTGTAGCATTTCTGTGAGTGAGTTGTTCTGCTTATATCTCGAGCATATAAAGCGAGCTGCAAGCCGTTGTATGCGTTCAAGTTTATTTACAAGCACTTTTTTGTGGGGACTTCAGACAATACTGGCATATTACGGTATCGGCCGTATGAAAGTTTTAAAAGCAAGAAGTTTTACGTCCATGCTATCACCCGGCAGTTTTTTTCTTAATATGTACATTTTTACTTCCAATATACTTCCTTGCAATATACACCTTTTTTTATCACAACACCAATTTCTTGCAAGTTAGCACGCTACTTTCTATTTGTGTTGTTATATGTATATGTACTTATTTTGTTTGTATTTATGTTGTTATGTTCGTGTTGTATTTATGTTTAATTATTTGTTAATAATAAAGAGGTCATATTTTGGTGTTCCACGTCAACAAACACAATCCAGTGTGGTATGTATGTACATATGAATTTAATAAACATTTTAAGCAAAAGTTTCTAAGGTACGTATGCATTGTGAAATGTTTTATGTAGCTTTTGCGAATTTGGCGTTATGGACTCGTTTACTACTACAAATACATGTAGCGCAAATATTAACACGTAAACGAGAAACACGATAGACGAGCGCTACTACCATTGGCGTAGCCAGGCGGGAGAGAAAGTGGGTGTTCATTGACAGTTGTGGTGCGCAGGAGAATAACTTCATCTAAATTCTAAATCACCTGCGATCTCTCCCAAATTATCTCTCCTTTATCAGTCGTACGTCAAAATAGGCGCTGGTCTGACGCATCGGCACACCGTGTCATGTTTGTTTCAGTGCGTTCCTTTCTCAATCCGAAGGCTCGCTGGCTTAGCTGGATAAGAGAGGGGGTGGGGAGTACAACCTTCTTAGGCATACATACGCACTCACGAACATAGAGCATACATGTAACATATGCCCGCCCGCTTTAAATAAGCTCTAGAGTTACGCCCCTCCTGTTCATCTGTGGTAGACATTATCTGAACATTGCCTAACGCAAGGCTGCAGCAACAGGAATTGTCTGCGGTGCGTGCATAAGCAGTTCTCTTATGGTAAGTCACTGGTTTCCCAATCGAAATTGGTTAGCCGAAACAGGTGCGCCTATCACCCACACAGCATACGCGCGCGTATGAATATTTCAGCGGATCCAGTGGGCTCTTTGCGACGCACGTGAGAATAATATGTGCATGCGCAAGTGTGATCCGTTGTTTCCTTTGTATGGATTTCCAGAACAAATATATTCGTGCACATGCGAATGAACTTTTGTTCAATAAAGCCTGCGTTACGGTCACTCAATAAATTGTGCCTTTCTTCGGCCACGTTGTTGTCCACAGCGGTGATGTAGCTCTTACGCTAAAGTTGCGGGCTCGAGCCTGGTCGGGGTGGTCGCGTTGTAGTGAGGGCGATACGCTAGTGGCCACCATGGTGTACCTAACAAACATATTGTGGTTTTAGGACGTTGAACCCCAGCTAGTATTCATTCTTCATCGTCCAATGTGTTATCCGTGTGTGTCCACTTCACTCAGTACTATATTGTAACAACAAATCCAAGTGGAAACACCGCTCATAACCACGAGGAACAGAAACCACAGTAACGAAAGAAAATTCACGATGATAGCGTATTGGATGGGTTTATGCCGTGGAAGAATGGTTCGTCCGGTGTTCTCTTGTTTCCAGTGTAACTTCGGTTCAACGAACTGAAAAACAGGTCGTCTGCTTGCCTCCTCTTTACTTGATTGGTTCATCCAGGTTTAGTTTGAGCAAAAAGTCGTTTTGAGCCGCGAAGTATTATGGTTGAGCTTTGTAAACATGGCAAAAAAAAGCGCTGCCAAACGCTGCTGTCCACCCCCCGCCCTAAACAACATATTTCACCGTTTCAAATGAGGCGCGCACGCATCAAATGCGCATGTCGCGTTGCTAGCGCCACCTCATAGAAGTTCTGCGTACCTACTGATTTCTCGGTATGGCTCCTGTGATTGCCGCGCAGTGAAAAACTTGGAGGCAATGTGCTGAGCGCTGCCGGCACCGCAGACCGCAAAAATATACGTTTTATAAAAAGAGATTTGTTCGGGCTAGACTAAAAACGGAAATGAAACAATCGATCGGTTAACCTGTGTCTTACAGAAGTAAGCCGTCTGCTTGCAAAAGGTGTAAGCTGTTTGCAGAAGCCGTGCTCATTCTGGGATATCCCACAAGTTATCACTACCTTGTTGCACCAAATGGATTTTTCTGGCGAATGCACTGAAGGGCAAAACAACGCGGTAATGTAACCTTATTTCTTTACAATAACGCAGTTGTATGTAGTCGCTCATGATGGTTGTTAACTGTCTCCATGCAGCCCCTGCTGCTTCAACTGGAGCAAACGCCGACGACATCACCTGAAGACTACGGGCGCGAAGGTTTCTGTCCGCGTACGTCATCGCGTGTTAATACGGCGTGCGTCGCATGCGAATACATTTAAAATATAATGCCGCCGAACACACGTTTTGACATTTACAGGCGGAGATGCGCGCCCGGGAGAAGCTGGAAGCTTTGGCGCTTGTGAATTCTTGATGGAGAGACCGGATAAAGGTATGCCATACAGCAATATATGAATGACACTGCTACCTCTGAGAGTACAATAGAGTGTAACATTACATGCTGCTAACACACTTATCCGTAATAATATATGCGGCGTGTTAAGAAAGCATCGGGCAAATATTTATATAATATGTATTACAAATATAGGCATAATTTAATATCGTGGTTAAGCAAAGACTTATTCAATCAAATATGTATTCATTTATTGAAGGTACACTATAAAACCGCAAATGCTTTCCGTTGACACACGCCCGGCGAATAACCCTTTCCCATAATTTTCTAATCTCATAAGGGTCTACGTTAAACATCGGCATGTCGTTTCAACCCCGTTTATGGAGTGTGGCAGCTTGTGCTAGTTGGTGTGACATGACGATATTTATAGCGTGAAAACAGAACGATGACACAGAGACAAGAAGTTCTTCGTGTCCTTCTCATCGTCCGTTTATGGAGTAAATATACCGGTGATCTGCGGTTTAGATCACTTAAACTACATGCAGCAGGCCCCATTGCAAGTTTAGATTACCTACACAATGAAATTTTTAAAGCGCTGTTTCGGGAATATTACGGAGACACTTCTTGTTTCCATCGGTTACTTATTAGGCATATTAGCTGGACATTTCTAAGTGTTAACGTACTTAGGCTGACTTTCTCTTAGCTACTCTCGAGGGACAGGGGCATTGCGCGTCGCCCTCTGTTCCCGATTTCGTTTTACAACTCGAAATCCTGATAAGGCGCCCCTGAAAATTGCACGCTAAGGGGCATGAAGATTGCTAACGATTTCTACACCAACAAAACAATTCTTTTAGTGAACTCGAATGATTCTCCGATTCACCCTTTACCGGTAATTTTTCATCCATGGAGTCACGACTTGTACGTAAGGCGAACTTGCAATATTTGTAATATACGTACCTGTACTGCGTTGCTGTAATCTTTGTAGGCGTTTGCACGAGAGGGAAAAGTGGCAACGCCTGCCCCATACATGTTAACCTAGTGGAGAGGAGGCGGGGACCGCGATGATCTACCACTTCCTGCGCTCCCAGTCAGGTAGCCAGGATTGGCACTCCAGGCCTCGGCCCCCAATCCGAATTCTTTTTCCCCATGCATACATAGCGCAAAATGACCATTTCCCATTGGCGTGCTCGGCAGTGTGGCGTACCAACTCTTTCGCTAGTGGGGAGGGGGGGGGGCAAACTTACCTTCACCTCACCCGTCAGCGGGCATATATAAATATATATAGGAGCCTACAAAAAAAATTACCACAGCGGAAATGTTGGCAAAATTTCACTATGTTAACATAGCCTCGTAACAATTCCATTCTCCCGTAAGAACATAATTGAGTTATTACTGTTGTGATGGAAAACTACGCCCTACTTTTGGTTTTCCCAGTGTGACCACTGTCAAAAGGGAGGGTGGACTAAGCCTCCAAATTTCCTCAATGGGGGGGGGGGGGGGGGGGGGGGGGCTCGCGTTAATTTTGCCTTCCGGCCTATATGGGTGCTCGGCCCCCCACTTTAGACCAAAAAATAGCCTTTCCCCAAAAAATAAAGAAAAAGATTCTGCATACAATCCTGCCCCCTCCCCCATTAAGTTGAACCTAACGCTACCTATGTGTATCTCATGTAACTTAAGTTTGATGGCATCTGATTTTGTGTGCACGTCTCGCACAGGTGATGCAGATAATGACGATCCCGAAGAGGAAGCTGACGGTTACCGTGGGGATGCATCACTCGAGATGGCAATCGAACGTAAGCGGCACACATTTGTGACATCACTTCGTGCTATGCAGCGCGCTAATGCCGACGCCTAGAATTTCATGCCGCTAAATGTAGCAGCTCAAAAGTACTCAGAAGTCCTGAAACAATTTTTCAACATTGTGCGAAAACGTTGTCGATATTCCTTGAACACGTGAACAGAATATTGCACTGCATGTAGCAAGAATTACACAATCAAAAATACCCGAAAAATACTCGCGTGTATCACGCCCGCCCTCGGGGTGTGGCCACGGGCCGATAACACAAGCAGTAGCGTATATGCTTCCTTCAGGTAGCATGCAAGCTATCTGAATCTTAGCAAAGGCATCGTGAGATTTCAGGCCACACCAGCCACCCAAAGAGAACATTCTGAAGGTTCTAACCCGCGGCAAACACCCGCTTAGCGTCGGGTATAGACAGGGTCTGACTGCAGTTTATCCCGGCCGCCTGGATCAGGCGACTGTGAGTTGATTATGCAGATCATGCCCTACACTCACGGGGACGCCACAATCGCAAGCATTCATGCCATGGAGGAAGGCAAAACTCATTCCATGGCTACAGTGTTCTAGCTAGTACACTCTACCATGGCTACAGTGTTCTAGTTCTAGAACACTGTACCATGGCCCATGAAAGAAGGAAAAAAGGAGTTCTTCTTTCCCCCGTGATTCATGTCCTCACGAGCTCTGCTCTTGCGAATTTCCTGCGAACCATCATTCCGGAAATGACGTCAACTTGGCGTACTCATGTACACGCGTACTCGTGTGGTCGATCACGGGCTTTCTAATCCGAACGACGCGCGTCAACACGCGATCTGGCTTGCTCGGCTGAGGCTGACGCTAAGCAGCGCGTTCTGACGCGTTGCAACGCGTTCATGAGGTAGGGGCTAGTACAGACCTTGGCAGCCCCAACCACATGGTAGTGTACAGGTGTTCTGTGGCCCATCTTCCCTTTGCCACCCATCGTCTTCCCTTGTTTCGTTGACACTGCACTCTCGGGGATGGCGTGAGATGCGAAACGCGTATTTAATGCAATAACTCCGCGCGAAAAAAAAAATAAACACAAAAACACAACGAACGCTTTGACAAGAGACTCGTGAGGCAGCGGGATCATTCTGACTTAAAATAATACCTTCGAAAAGTGTTGGCAAACCCAAATGAGTGTGAGGATCGCGGTGTATGGGGGGGGGGGGGGGGAAGGCGCTGCTTTTATGTGGACTTTCGGGTAATACTTTTTTTATATATCAGCAATAACCTACACAGCTTCATTACCACGCCCCGTTAGCAGCCTTCAGGATTGCCAGCCAAGTTAGCTCGTTACACACCACTGACTATATACCATTTTCGGTCATGTCATGTGGTTGAAAGAAAAGCAGCCAGTATTGAATGCCCTCTCATCCCCCTCCCCTTCTTCCAGATGCACTGATCTGCAATAAGGTCTGCATACTCCCTTGAAAACCCGTTTAGAAAATGAGAGCATGTTGTTCGGCCAGTGATGCATCGCAGAGCAGTTGGGTGAGAAGGTGCATGTATGCACAAAGGTACATGTGAGAATAAATTATAATAGTGGTCAGTAAGCCCCACCGCAGTGGTCTAGTGGCTAAGGTGCTCGGCTGACCAGTAGGTCGTGGGATCGAATCCTATCTGCGGCGGCTGCATTTCCGTTTGAGGCAGAAATGTTGTAGACCTGTGTGTTCAAATTTGAATGCACGTTAAAGAACCTAGGTGGTCAAAATTTCCGGAGCCCTCCACTACGGCGTCTCTCATAATCATATAGTGGTTTTGAGACGTTAAACCCAAGATACATATCTATTAGGGGTCAGTAAGAGGAATTTACGTTCATTTCGTCCACTCACTGGAGCATGGTGAAGTTTCGAGAATGCAGGGAACATGCATTGGAAAAAGTGAGCATACTTGACAGAGGTCTATCTGGCTGGGTAAAATTGTACGTATAAACAGACTCTCTAGCCACCTTTAGTCTGTAGTTTTTAATATTAAAATTTAAAACTGGCTCTGCATATCGAGACCTATTTAGTCTCTTCTTCAACCGGTGACTGATTAGGGATGGGTCTCAAAACATCGAGCCAATTTTACTTTTAAACTAGTAGTGGCTGGATAGTCTATTTATTCGTATGGGACAAAGTTGTTCGAGTTAGGAAAAGGACAAGATTTCTGTTGTCCACAAGGCAACAGTGTCACGGGGAATTAGGTCAAGGAATAAATAGAAAGAAAAGGAAAATAAAGCAGTTCAAAACCAATGTGTGGAGTGGACAAGCGAATATCTACAGCCAACAATGAACAACCGTGCTGAAGACCCAATAGATTGCTCCACTACATATCATCGTGGCATAATGTCGTAGTGTCATGTATCAACTTAGCCAAAGACAACTATTTCAACACAAATGTAGTACATAACTGATATTTTCATGGAATTAGCACTTGCTTTTGAAAACTACTCATGCGACACACACAGACGGCAAATATGAACTTGAATCTCAAGTGAGTGAGATGTTCTCATTTTGCAGAACTTCATGCTGACCTCTTTCCTACCTGCTTTACATAAAACATTCATGTTCTTTTCCTAAACTCTTCCTGTTTTCAGACTTGGTTCAGGTAAAGACAAAGTTTGGTGTAACAATGTTTAGTGGTACACGTTGCCAGAATAGGGAATCAGATAGAGCTGCTACGGCAGCAGCTTATAATTCCTCTCCTTGCAAATGTATCACATTATTCTTTTCCTATCTGTTTCCTTGTACACACTACTATTGCATGTATGAACACTGGGCAAGTTTTAGAGGAGAAAAGCAGGCTCAATGAACTTAAACGTCATGCAGGATGTATTGAATATCTGCATATAATTTTCCATTGCAGGTCTTGGCACTGCGGCGCAAAGAATAGTTGCAGAAGTGGGTGACACCTGGCGTAAAATTCTTCAGAAGAGTGAAGAAATCCTTCAGCGTTTATTGAAATTACGGGATGAAGTTCTGCAGCATGAACAAGAGCAATTGCAGAAGTTTGAGCGTGCCAAAGCCATTATGCTTAGTGTTTTTGAAAATCGCACACAGGAGTATATGGGTGATAATGGCGGCACTCTAGTTTTTGAATTGCACCAATGTATGAAAACTTTCTATAACAGCGAGGGCCAGTACGGATGAACAAAATTTCAAAATTTACTTTCTTTTGATCACACATCAAGCCCCTATGTGCAATTTGTTCAGGCAAGAATGCACTTTTACTACCTTGAATACATTTAAGTAAATAAAAAAGTTTTAGTTCCACATTTCTTGGCAGCGTTATCACTATGGGTGAAATGATTACATTTTCTGTCTTGTTATCTCAAACCAAACGTGTCATTTATTAACACGTTGGGACAAATGACGTCATTTCACATAAAACCAGTTCCTGTCCCACTGTGCAAGCATGTGACAGCCAGGTATGGTTACGTCTAACATCTGAAACATCGATAACCTATTTTACAACCACTGCCTCTGCATGTCACAATGAGGAGGAGGAGGAGGAGGAGGAATAAATTAGGAAGGACAGGAAGGTTAGCCAGTTCTCAGACCGGCTGGCTACCCTGTACTGGGGAAGGGGCTAAGGGGGATAAAGGATGAGAGAAAAGAGACGTTGTAAAAAAAAAGAGAGAAGGTCATCAGGCGATCCACGACGCTGTTTACAGTCTGTCTCTAAGACCACTTGCCCGCAGAAAGCGCAACAACGCCCTCAATGCCTTGCGTGCAGAGGACGGTCTCGGCCAGTGTCCTAATACCCTTTCTTCCGACAATTGGCGATTGTCTATTCTATCTAAAGCTTTTGACAGTTCTTTTTCTTGGCACGCTGAAGCAGGGACACTCGCAGAGAAGATGGGAGAAAGTCTCTGCGCAGCCACAGTTGTCACATGTCGGGCTTCTGGCTATTCCGATTCGAAACGAATAAGCATTCGTAAAGGCCACCCCAATCCACAGACGGCACAAAAGTGTCTCCTCTGCTCTGGTTATTCCTGATGGAAGACGGAGCTGTAGGTGCGGGTCCAAATTATGAAGGTGGACGTTGGTGAATGCCGGTGAATTCCACTGAGCGAGTGTCAGTTCTCGTGCAAGTGATCGAAGCCTTGCAGCGGCGTCCGTTCTTGATAATGGTATAGCTACACAAGGGGCATCATCATGAGCAGTTCGGGCTGCTTCATCTGCACGGTCGTTTCCATCAATGCTGCAGTGGCCTGGTATCCATTGATACGCTATGTCATGTTGTTTCTCTATAGCCCGGTGATGAAGCAGTCGTATTTCAGCAATTAGCTGTTCGTTTGGTCCATGACGATACGGCGAGGCAATTCCCTGGAGAGCTGCTTTGGAGTCGGAGAATATTGACCATGTCTGTTGCGGTTCTTCAACTAGAAACTCCAGAGCGGCACGAATGGCGGCGAGTTCTGCCACCGTGGGTGATGTCAGATGCGAGGTCCTGAACTTTATCGTGATGGATTTCTCCGGAATCACCACTGCGCCTGTTGAACTTGTTGAAGTGACCGACCCATCCGTGTAAATGAGAACGCGTCCACTGTGTTTCTCATGCAGAAACAGTAATGTTGTTTGTTTTAGGGCCAAATTTGACAAATTTTTCTTTTTTGCAATCCGGGGATGGCTGTCAGGGCTTCCAGTGGATGTAGACACCACAATGGTAACGACGGTCTTGCTGCGTGCGTGAAGTTCGTGGGAATCACCGTGCGATGTGGGGCAATAATAGAGCAGAACGAAGAGCATGGCCTGGAAGTTGGAAGGGAGGCGAGGTGATGCGATTGAATCCGGGTGGCATGTCTTATGTGCGTTCTTAAAGCATGGACACGAATGTAGGTTGTGATAGGGTGTTCATGAGCGATTGCGACAGTCGCTGCTGAGGATGCGCATCTCGGCAGCCCGAGGCATATTCTCAGTGCTCTAGCTTGTAATGACTGGAGGACGTGTACGTTTGTTATGCGGGTCTTGCCAAGCACAGGTAGGCTGTAGCGCATGAAGCCAAGAAAAAGTGCAGCATACAGTTGAAGCATGGCTCGTACCGATGCACCCCATGATTTTCCCGCAAGAAACCTTAGGACGTGGGTGATCATGGTCAGTTTCTTCTTCGTGTAAGCGATATGAGGGCTCCAAGACAAATCACGATCTATTATTATTCCCAGAAAACGGTGAGTCTTTTGATAGCTGATTGTGTGTCCATTAATTCTGATGCGATATGGCGTCATTGTCTTGCGCGTAAACGCAACTAGTGAGCATTTCTCATATGACAGCTCCAGTCCTCGTCCTTGAAGGTAGTTCACGTCAGTGTAGCCGCTGTCTGAAGCCTGGCTCGTACGTGTAGACGCGTGACCCCTGATGCCCAGATGCAGATGTCGTCCGCGTATATCGACAGATGTACGGATTGTGGCAGGACGTCAACGAGGCCAATCAGCGTAAGGTTGAAAAGTATGGGGCTTAGGACCCCACCTTGAGGTACGCCGCGATAAGTACGATGTTGCCTTGTTGCGCCATCTTCTGTCTGAACGAAGAAGGTTCTGTGCTTCAAGTAGCTGTAGATCCATTGGTAAACGCGGCCTCCCAATCCAATGCTGCCCAAGGCGTCCAGGATGGTTTCATGTAGTACATTGTCGTATGCAGCCTTAATATCCAAGAAAAGTGCCGCTGATAATCTCTTTAGGCTCTTCTGCTGTTGTACAGACGTGACAAGATCAACAACATTGTCTATGGAAGACCGCCCACGTCGAAAGCCGGTCAAAGCATCGGGGTATATATTGTTATGTTCCAGGTACCACTCCAGGCGAGTCAGCACCATTCTCTCCATCACCTTTCCAAAAGAGCTGGCAAGCGCGATGGGGCGATAGGAGGCCATGTGCAGAGGCGATTTGCCTGGTTTGAGCAGGGGCACAAGGCGGCTGCACTTCCACGAAGGAGGAACCAAACCGTTGCTCCACGAGTCATTGTATACAGCTAGAAGGGCACGCCGAGCTGTTCGTCCTAGGTTAGCAAGGGCCGTGTAAGTGACTCCATCGGGTCCAGGCGATGACGAGCGCTTGCATGCTGCCAATGCTGCCTGAAGCTCCTCTAGAGAAAACATATTGTCCATCCGAGTGTCTCTGGACTCCGGCGCGTTTCGTAGGTTACTCATGTTGATCCCGGACCCCTTGTTTGCAACCCTGGCACAGAAGTCTTCCGCTAAATCAATTTCACGCCGGCCTTGGTGGAGAGCAAGGCATTTGAATGGACGATTCTGTTGTGGCAATGTTCGTAGGACGCGGATTATTCTCCATATTTGCGAAAGAGGTTTGTGGGGATCGAGCGACTCGCATAGTGACTTCCATCGTTGCGACTGTAGTGCATTGATTCGACGTTGAATCTTCTTTTATAGACGCCTCACTTCCCTCAAGTCGTAGATGGATTTCGTGCGCCTATAACGTCGTTCGGCGCAACGACGGATTGCGCGAAGTCGCTCCAACTCCACCTCATATTTTCAAAAATCTGGCAAAGGTCCACAATTAAACGTTGCCTCTTGAATAGCGGCCTTCATTATACCTTCTAGGCTTTCAAGAGAACCTTCTTGGTTTCTCTCGCATTGCTTCTTTGTGGATGATCTGTACTTTGACCAGTCTATCCGTGAAGTGGGCGCGATTTGCGACTTGCTCAGCCCCTTGATTTTTATATAGGTGGGGATGTGGTCACTGCCATGCGTTTCATTGTCCGCAAACCACTGCACCTTGGTGTTCAGGCTACTTGACACAAAAGTTAGGTCGAGACAGCTACTATATGTCAGACCCCGTAAAAACGTGGGAGCGCCGTCATTTAAATAATATAGTTGGTGGTCAGATGCAAAGGAGGACACATCTCTTCCCCGATGGTCCATCTTCTGGCTTCCCCACAGGGGGTGATGAGCGTTAAAATCACGGGTAATAATCCATGGCCCAGGTGTCGCTGATGTAATGGCGCTTAATCTTGCTGGGTCGAAGCGGCCTGAAGGCGAAATATATACTGCCACTAGCGTGAAGTTCACGTTCTTACGCTTAACTGTCAGGCACACGTATTGGTTGCTGTCGTCTGGTATTACTGGATGCTCAATATATGTGAGTTCGCACCTGATGTAAACAATGACCTTACTGGTTTCATTACGAGTTGCAGATCTGAAAGCCTCGTATTTAGAAAATCGTATAGCATTGTGAAGACGTGGTTCACAAATTACGATAATTGGAAACTGATTCTTGAAAACATATGGTCGAAAATCCGAAATGCGGGGTTTAAGACCTCGGGCATTCCGTTGAAAAATTGATGCCTCTTTCACTTGTTTACGAAAGGGCTGCAGGGAAAGAGCCATGGTGCTTCTGTAGATTTGATAGCACCGGATTCAAAGTGTCCAATATTTGAAGAGCGCTGTGGGCAGCCGGAGTCTGAATATTATTCAGGAGTACTCGAATTGTCTTCATGAGAGTCTTAATCACGTCTATTATTTCGTTATCTTGACTGTCATGACTTACTCGCTCTGAAGTAGCTTTCAGTGGGCGTTGCTGCCGCTCTACTGGCGGTGTCACTGACGGCAGCGCTGGCCACGCGTCAGGGTCAATGTTTCTTACGTCTTTCTGAGGATGCTTGTTGTTGGCACTTGTTGATGCTTGTGGTGGTGAGTGCGTGATATGGGGTAGCGGTGTATCCCTGGCCTTGGCAGAGGATGTCCTAGGAGTTTTCCTATGGCGCGAACGCCGACGTCGCACTTTGGCAGCAGCCTCCTTGTGGGTAGAACCGTCTCTGACCATCTGCCTCAGCACTTGCATTTCTTTCTTCACATTTAGGCACTGCTTTGATGACGCCTCGTGAGGGCCTTGGCAATTACCGCATTTGCGATGTTCTGCCTGGCAGGCCTCCGTGTTGTGCGACTCCGAGCATCGGGAGCACACAGCAGAACTTGTGCAAACAGCACTCACGTGTCCTATTTTACAGCACTTCCGACACTGAAGAGGTTTCGGCACGAACGGCCGTACTGTGTGTCGAAAATGACCAACTCTTACTTGAGTTGGGAGGCTGTCACCTTTAAAAACTAGTTTCACGCATCGTGAGTTCCCGATACGGCGGGCTTGCAAGATTATAGTAGCTTCCGTCGCTGGTTTGATAAGAGTGGGAAAATCAATATCGCTGATGGAAGTGTCAACGTCGTAGATAACGCCTGCCCTTGAGTCCTTGCCATCTGGTATGAAAGAACGTACGTTGATGTTCCCGAGCACATTCACCTTTGTCAATACGTCGAGAGCAGTACGTTGCGTAACGTCTATCGCCACAACGTTCTTGCGGCCATTGATTCTCACGTCTGTTATTTGTCCCGGAACGAGCGCCTCAAGTGACATAGACGTGACCTGGCGATTAAGTCGGTTCATGCTGTCAGCGGCATTCTGCGGGACAAACAAAATAGTGTGAACCGGGGGCTCTTGAATATTCGTGGTGGCCTTACTTTTGGAAAGAGATGTCGTAAGCAGCCTCCTCTTCGCCTTGTGTCTTGCCACGGGCACAAAGTCACTTTCATCGGAGCTCTCATCACTGGCCGTAGAGTACATGAGCGTGTCCTCACTGTCGACATCACTTGGGTGGCCGGAGCGCTTTCTTAGAGTGGCCACAGACGACGCGGGACGTATGGGTGGAGGCCCTGGTGATTCTACGTCCATTTCCGCAGGCAGAAGAGCGGCGTCTTCCACTAGCACCAAACAAAACGAGAAAAAATAGCAGAGACTGAAACCAGCGTTCCACTCAGGAAAAGCTTCGTCTTCTTCCCATGTCACAATGAAAAAAAAAAAAACGAAAGCAGCCAATGAGGTGAAGGCACTGCCTATTTTTTTCTGGACTATTATTTTGTGCTGCTTAACCATATACAGTTGCGGACTCAAATTTCGATAAGCAGTTGATGACGGGCGTGCGCACCTTTTACAAACAGTTATTTGTTTACTTCCGCGGACGTAACGAGACTTATTAGCGTACAGTCGCCCCGTCCTTTTTAACGGCCGTTAACCCCGAATTTTCAGGCGCAATTACCACACGTTACCGGAAAATGATGGGTGTCGCTGTACACCACTCTGTTTTTTGTTAAAACCACAAAGCACATTTACTAAATGTGTCGGCTGTATTTGGAAGACGTAATTGCCGTAAGCCACGTACATTATTCAAAATTTCAGTGTTCGCAATGAAGGTGCAAATGTACTTTAGTGATGCCTGAGTCACTGTAGACGGGTTAACAGGGCTTACTATGTCGCAAAAATAAATCTGCCAACTGCAAAACACACACAGACATATATATATATATATATATATTATATATATATATATATATATATATATATATATATATATATATATATATCTATATATATATAATGTTGAAGCTTTGATGTAATACGTTGAAGGACTGCACAGCCAGCGCGTGTGCGCAGGCATGAACGGAAGCTGTAACGCCATGATGCAATCCTGGTTTCCGAGGGGGGGGGGGTAGAATATCAGCTATCGGCTTCCGATATAATCAATGTTCAGACCCCATGTCATGG